>JAWWES010000001.1:625470-649584 GCA_035583135.1 Lophotriccus pileatus | reverse complement strand
CCCCCCCCCCCCCCCCCCCCCCCCCCCCGGTGATGAGAAGGCAGCAAAGGCCCCGACAGAGGGAGGTGGAAAACAAAGCACAGCACGTTGCTGTATCCCAGGGAGTAACCCAGGCTTTTCAGGATGCAAATCAGGGAAAAACAGAACGATATGTTATCGCCAGAACTCTTTCTGCAGAGTGTGTGACTGCGAGAGGTTGTAATTATTTAACCTTTTAGTTTCCACTTTCCTCAAGAGGTACCACCCTCACTGCCCGAGCAGCTGCTGCTGCTCCACGGCACAGGCACTACAGCACATTTCACCTCAAAAAAAAAGAGCTGGGTTATAATAAATTTATGATTCTGTTTGCAAATGTCTCCATTCACTCAGGAACACGAGTGTGTGGTTTGAGTGCAGACCACTGGCACACAAACACTCAGCATGTGCTTGCCTTTTCCGGCTCCTGCAGTCTCTCCTCCTCATCTCCAGACCCCTCCTCATCTTCGTGACCCTCTCCAGCAGTTCCTTGTCGTTCACACGCACTGCCATTCTCTTTGATCTCCTTGTTAATGATGCTACACCTTCCATATAACCCAGGGAAAAAGGGGGGAAAAAAAGTGGAACAGTGGAAGGGTTTATTTTATCTTGGAGAACTCAATTTGCTTTTCCTGCTGGACAGATGGCATGTGTGTATGATTGTATTAGTTTATTTACATTTCTCACATTTCACTTTAATAAAAGGGGGTAAAACCTAAAAGAAATTGAATAGCTTTACTGTTTTGGGGTCCCTGGTTCCTTCAGGAGAGGACTGGACACTTCAGGATGTGCCAAGGAGGAGACAGAAGATGAGGCTGTGCTAAAAGCACTGGCTGTGAAGGTGGCAGGAAAACAAACTCCTCTGGATTTTCTTAGAAGTGAACAGAGTGAGCACATTCTTCAGTGAGCACCTTCTAAGCATTTTCATTAAATGAATTTTCCTGCAGTTCAAAGCAAAGCTCTATGGAATGGTTTTTGCTTCCCAACAGCTTTCCAACAGCTGTGACAGAGCCAGAAGCATCGTCATCAAGGTTTCTGTTGTCATGCCCACAAATAAACACACAACCAGTCGAGTGGTTTAGGTCACAAAGGAAATTTTACATTCTCTGAACAGGACAAAAAAGCTGGAAATGTGACTTTACCATCGGGAGTTTTGAAGTTGATGACGTTATTCCTTCCTTTCCCCTGAGTGTCCTTCCATTTCTAGAGGGGCACCCCTGTGCACACCTTGCCCTGGCTGCCCTTGCTGGCCAGTGGGAAGCTCCAGATGTGGCTCCATTTCAGGATTTTTGCTGATTTATTGCCTCTGAACACCTTATAAATCTCCCAGGTTTGCCCAAGAGCTAATGTTTTCAAAACAAGGACAAGACGTTTTTCCGTTTTGTGAAGTGTTGAGGAGCAGCTTTGACAAACAATCTTCTCTGGGGGAGCAGTTTGCCATTACAAAAGTCACATTTCTTCTCAGTGACAACACATTACTTGGAGAAAGACCAGTATAAATCTATATGCAGATTATGCAGCAGTTTTGGCCTGTGGGAGCCTCTGAATCTGCTGACCCAGCCACCCACTTATTGTCAGTGACATCTAATCATTTTGCAAATTTCCATCTTTCTTGTTGCCTATTTAGATTTTTTTTTTTTTTTTTGAGGATGTGTCCTTGAAAGCATTTACAACGAAAAACAGGGAGTAAAAATGTTCCTGTTCCTTGGTTAGTTCTTATTTTCCTCTTGCATATGCACAGATGTGCTGTAGCTCTGCAAGCTTGTTTGTGTGGAAGAGTCAATACCTGCTTATCAAAGGCAAAATGTTGCTAATTTTAGACTGAAGATTCTCGGTATCTCCAGGATTAGCAACCCCACGCTGGTCCTGCCTGGCAGAAAGAAGTCACAAGTGTTCCCAGGAGGACCCGGGTGCTTTGTCCAAAGGCAGTGATGAGTCTGCAGGGATGGCATTCCCATGCTCCCAAAATCCAGCCAAACCCCCACACACGTGCGCACGCACACACGCTGGTAAATCAATCCCTTTGCCTCCCAGGCTGAGCTTGGGGACAAAGTGCCTGGAAATTCGAAATGGGAAGACCTTTCAGAGCCGACTTTTGCTGCCTGATGTCACCGTGTCACACGAGTCCTGCAGCTCAACACTGACATCCCATGGCTCGTCCTAAAAACCCCGGAGGGAGAGGGATGTGCCGCTCCGAAAGTGCTAAACCTGCCGTGTCATTTTTTTTTTCCCCGTGCAGCTTGGGCCGAGTCCCTTGGCTGAGGGATCTAAAACAGAGGCTCAGGGATGCAAGGCTTACAGGATTCCCAAATATTTGTGAATCGTGACGGTTGTTTCATGAAAATATTGGTTTTAAATGCCAGCTGGAGGAATCCAAACAACAGATACACAGATATACAAACAGATAATTTTAAAGACAACTGACCAAAGGGTGATCAACCTAAAGCAACTTCGGGAAAAATTGATGTGCCATCATGATTTTCATCTGTGATTGTAGTATATCAAAGGCTGAACTTACTGGAAATTAAATGGGGCACTTTCCAAGTTTTTGCCTTTTTTTTTTTTTTTTTTTTTAATGCAATCAGTTGTTCCCTTGTGTGGCTAAGGGACGCTGTACAGATCTGTAAGAGCAAAGAGATAATGAGAGGATTTTAGAAAGATCACAGATGCATCTGTGAAAAAAAAATAATCAAAGGTTAATTCAGAGTTTTGGAAAGAAAAAAAAAAGAGGCTGAATCTTTTTTTGTACTAGTATTTCACACTTGCAGAACAATTAGTGGAGGAAAAGGATCTGACAGCAGGCTGGAGATCCTTATCAGTTATTAAACCAGATGAGCTCAGGTTTTCCAGTTGTAAATTAAACATCTACAATTTCATGCGCCAGGACAAAACTTTGACCTGAGAAACAAGGATGTGATCAAAAGCAGAGTCAATAAAATGGAGATGTAAATCTGAAAAGAATCCCCTCACCTCCTAAAGAATTTAGGAGACCTGTGGACCGTGGGCTGATTTCAGGAATCCAATTCCCAGAAGCTGACCTGAGTTGCTGAGGTAATATGTTACATGGATTTAGGCAAGAGGTGGTGAGGGCTGTGCTGAGGTGCCTGGGGCTCTAATTTTGGTGCATATTGATAACATGTTAAGGCAGCTGTAGAGTTCCAGGCCATAGGGCAGTGGCACGTTTTGGGGATTCTGATGAGCTGGGATGTAGGATATGACTTCATATCCACTAATGGAATAACCAGAGTGGACCTGGAGCTCCCTCAGGATTGCACTCTGGTCATCCCCTTATCCAAGCCACAGCAGAACTGACATTTCCTGTTAAACACTCTGGGATGCTGTTGAAAAGATAATGTCTGACAAGTCAGTGCTTCTCTGTGATTTTAGGGAAGGAGTCTTGTGACTGTGCCCGAGCCAGCAGCCCTTTTCACCGAGATGGAGATCACTTTACTCACATCTTGAAAGCAAAAATACAGCTGCTCCCACAGCTGGCAATAGCACTGAGTAGATTTTGCACCTAGTGACACCCATGGGGAAATTTTGCATTTCACCCTTTTCTGTATCTTTTCAGATATGAAAAATCATGGAGCTCCCAGACCTCTGCTTCATTGCATGGACTTTTTAATCTCTGAAAGTCACCTGCAGTCAAGAGGCTGAAAACACAAAACTGAAGTAGTTTAGAGGCCAGGTTTGATCATCTGAGTCTCAATAGGCTTATTTTTCGCTATAGCATCTTCCAAATCACATTTTTATTACGAATTAATGGAAGATTCCTGTCTTCAGGAACTTCTCGTTGACCAGAGTCAACAAGTTCTGTGTGCCCACTTATCTTCTCTTTCATGAATTTCCACATTTGGGGATCTTTTTTGCTTAATAATATATATTATGTAACACTGGCATGACAGAAAGGGGGGGAAATAAAAAATGCATCACCCAAAACAGAGGCCCAGAACTCTGCTGTTTTCTCTGTCAACAACTGAAATAAAAGCTCTAAAAGCAACTATAAAAATCAGAAGTCAGAGAGTTTGTTGTTTTTTTTTTTTTTTTTTCTTTACCTAAATAAGAATGATGGAAAAATCCAGAGTTATTTGGTAGTTTGGAATTTACTCAGGGAAAACAAAGCCTGAAAAAGAATGCTGAGCTTCTAAATGACACTGAGGTTCTGCCCAGAAGGAATCAATTGTGCTAAACCCTTGGAGTAAGGAGATTGATTACTTGGCCTTGGACTGGTCAGGAACATGCAAGGTTGTCTCCTGTGGAAAGCTCTTCCCATGGGATGTGCTTGGATACAAGGAATAGTACCAAAATTACCAACAATTTCCAGAGCTCATCCCCTGCTATCCTTGACTTTTGGGCAGAACCCTATGTGCCCACCAAGCCTCTCCTGGGCTGGTCTTGCCTTTGATCACTGATATACTCCTTGAGACCCTTGAATCTTATTAGTGGCTATAAGAGCAGTGAAATTAATCTTCTGGGGTGTTTTAAGGTTATGTGATCTTTTCAGGTCTATTCGGCAGTGCCTGCTTCGTGACAGAGAGGATTATTTGTTCTACCTGAGTAAAGAGGAATTGGGGTGGTTTAAAAAAAAAAGAAGAGTTTTAAATCAAAATAAACAGTGAGTCATTCAAATGCTGTGATGAATTAAGAAATTGTTTGCTTAAATATATTGATTTTTGTGGCTTACTAAATCAGGAGCTGTTGCAGTCTCCAGGGAAAAACAAGCTCTGTCTGTCGACCTTTATATTTATGTGCAAGAGCATCAGGAAGGGACCAACACGTTGTCTGCCTGTAATTCTCATTTTTCTCATTTTAAGCTTTTCCCAGTGAGATACATTATTTTGACACCTTTCGTGTTTATTGTGGTTCTGAGTCCTCACACAGCCGTAAATTCGGGACACAGCAGCTCAAGGCAAACACGTTTCGGAAAAGGAGATCTGTTCAGAAGGGACCTCGTGCTGTGGTCAAAGATGTTGTCATCAGCAACCTGCTTTGGGAACCTCTGTTGAAGGGAGGCACTCCTTCCTCTTTGTTGGCTCTTTTCCCTGGCTCCAGGGGTGACATTCCTGTCCCAGGAGCCATGAGCACAGTGTCCCTCAGGAGCAGCAGGGGTTTGCCAAGCTGTGGAGGGACAACCCTGTTCAGCACTGCTCTGAGGATGTCTCATTTTAAATCGACCCAGCATCTTGAGCACTGATTAAAGCTCTTTTTTTTTTTTTTTTTTTTTTTCCCCTCTTCTCCCTGTTCTCTTTAATTTCTGTCTTGGTGAACCAATGACTACATTTGTCATATCAAAGCTGCTACAGAGGAGTTCCTGAGGCAGGGCCTGAGGCTGTTCCTGGAAGTCGGAGCCTGCAATCTGAAATGATGCTGCCTGCATGTGTGTATCCATCTGCTCCAAGGTATAGGCTGTGTATTCCATGGCTTCATCCATCTGAGCCCTTAAATAAGCAGACAGTCCTCTAGGGAAACAGAAAGGCACTTAGTGCTGCTTTGCTTGTCCTGTGCCACACAGGGAAACATCTTTTTAACACAAATAAAAACATGATAGAGACATTGTTTCTGTTTGCAATGGCCCTTTCTTCTCACACAGGCCTGGTCTCTGAGGGCTGATTTTTTTAGCTTTTCCTTCTCCTGTTTGCTATAGAGGCACGTTGCATTCCACAGCAAGCATAGATGGAAAGGGGAACTTTTAACCTACCTGATGTGTTTGCTGAGGAAAAGAGTGGATGCAAAGCTTCCACTGCGAAAGCACATTTTCTTCTTGCTGCTCTGCCATTCCTCTGATCATCTTGGTGCCTCCTCTGGACTCTCTCCAACAGCTCCATGTCCTTCCTGTGCTGGGATGCATGGGGGGGTTTCACCTGTGTGGGGCAGAGGGGCAGAATCCCCCCTTCCTTCAGGCACAGCAGTAAAAAACAACTAATGGTCTTTCACCAATGGCCAAAGTGAATTCAAAGCGCTGAACGAACCTTTGCCTGCAGCTTCCACTGTAAACATTAGCAAACTCCATCATTAAGCTGTTTAGGACTGAAAAAACATGTAGTTTTGCTTGACATAAGTGACAGTCTGGGGGAAAAGGTGTCGATCAGCACCCTGTGACAAAAACAGTTCTATTGTTTGGAGCACACATTGCAAACAAAGGGGGGTTCCTGGTAGAAATAATCAGGTTATTAATAAGAAAGTTGAACTAGCTTTGCTGCCTGCTAGCCTGAAGGAACGTGGGCATTGTGCAAGAAATGGCTCAGGCCAGTGCATCTTTATTAATTGCAGCTTTTATAGGAGCACTTAGACAATGCATTAAAAGAATGATTTCCAGCAAAGCAGCGTTCGTTTAACACACTTATCCCTTTTGTTTCTGAGCTAGAAAGAGCCATGCAGCTCCCTGACAGCGGGGAACCAGAGCTCTCCACGGCATCATTTCCCTAAAAGCATGCAAAAGAGTGGAAGAAATTATGTTTAAAAGGGTGGTTAGCGGAGGAAACTGTGCCCAGCCTTTGAGGCCCACTGCAGCAAACATTTAAGCAGTGCTTGACTCTGGGCCCGTGCATGGCTGAGCAGACACAGGTCGCTAGTGGGGTGTGAGGTGGAGCTGGTGAGAATCTGCAGCCAAGCTGAGGCACCACGAGGCAGCTCACAGCCCAAAACCCAGCTCTAAAACTCTGTCTGAAGCCATTCAGGAACACAATTCTCACTGCCTTCAGCAGGGCAAGAGCTCCATGTGGCGGGTCCAGCTCCTGGAAGCGCCTCCGACTCTCGGGGAGACTCAAAAGAATCAGTGGTTTTGTGGGAGCTGAGACTCAGAGCAGGGAGATTTGCACGCTAATGAGTGCACCATTAAACTATTCCCACGAGACCCAGAGCTCGCTGCACACTTCTGGAAGGAATAATTACATCTGTCATGAGGTGTTCAACCAAGCCAAGGGAGATGCCAAGTGGCATCTAAATGGAAACAGCACAAGGCACATGCTCGACTGAGGAATTTGTCAGCTGCTCCACTGACAGGGCATTGCAAATCTCGGTTCAGAACCCCAGGCTGGAAAGGAACAAGCTTTAGAGGCTCATATTTGATGAAAAGCCAAGCTGGAAGGTAGTTCAGGTCACTAAAGGAGCCAGCAGCATCAAAGCTCTGCCCATGGCCAGCTGGGATCTCACAGGCAGCCTGGTTTTCCTTCCCAGGGTTATTGTCTGCAGGTTGCCTTTTTTTTCCCCTCTGTTGGACTAAGGAACTAATATTGGAATTAATTTGAGCTTCATTGCTAGTGGCTGATGCAGGGCTCTGTGGTTCTGCTGCTTTACTGGCAAGGAACAAATTGGCTTTGGCTTTCAAATGGACACCCAGCCCAGCAGAGACGACCATGTAGGCAGGGGGTGGGTGGTGAGCACCCCTAGCCCCTCCCAAAATTGTATCTGCAGTCCTCCACTGCTCCTATTATGGTGGATTTATTCAGCATCAACAGTTTTTCAGCAGCAACTGGTTTGAGTCAATGTCTGGGATGTGGCTGGAGATGCAGCTGAGCCTGGGGGATGTGGCAGGAAAGGCTCAGGTGTGACAGCAGAGGGTTCTCTGGGGCATTTTTGTGATCAGACCTGCGCAACTGTAAGTAGATTACAGGTTAGCATCATTCCTCTAGCACATTATGACTATTTTAACAGGTTCTCCCAGGCTCATCCTGCTGATTCCCAATATCCCAGGTGAGGTTTCTGCCTCTCCAGCTGTGCAGAGGCATTGCCTCATCTGCTGGAGGAGCTCCTTCACTTTTAACTGTTGCTCCTTTCATTTTCCCAGTTTGACTTCCAAATTAACAGCTCCAGTTGGCAAATAGTGTGATGGAAAAGCAGCTGAATTAATCATTTACAGCTCAGTCTCCTCATTTCCATACTGTGATACAGGTAACAGCTGAAAAAAACCAAAACTGTATATCCTGATTTAAACACCTTGTAAGATTAAAGCTCCTTTTCGTTCCTCTTCCAGGTACAAAATGCTAGCTGGAATATTTTATAAATTATAAAGGAGAGGAATGACAGCCAAGAGAGCAGTGTTAGAGGCAGCAAGCTGTGACTCTAAACTATTTCCAAACCCTTCTCAGCTCACAGGTACCACCTAAAGGTATTTTGCTCACCAGATTTCCTGGAAGAACTAAGGAGACTGGCTTGGCACCTTGGGGTCTTGCATTGGGGGGGAGGTGTTTGTGTGGCTGGATAAACTCACTGAAGTGGTTTAATGAAGCAGTTTTGACTATTTCTGGAAAAAGAATGTCTGAAGTCCTAGCTGTGTTGAATTCTAAGGAAATAATGCCTCATGTGAGAGAAAGGTACAGCTCAGTGTGCTCTCTCCATCTTGGGCACAGCTGTGATTTCTCAAAGAATCTGATCTCAGAAAAGAGCAAACTAAAGAAATCTTTGATGCTTTCCCCTTTTCAAGAGCAGTATGGTCACATCTCTTCATCTTCTTGCATTTGCTTAAAGGTGGCTGTAAAACCAGCCTTCATTTTACAGCTCCCTTGTTGGTTTGTTTTTTTTTTCTAATTAAATATTTCCTTTGAGTGTATCACTTTTGTTCTTATTTGACTCTCTTTTTAAAGTATGGTCTCCCCAGTACTGAGCAGATGGAAAGAATCACCTCCCCAAGAAATTAATCCTGAGTGTATAAAACTCAGTTTCAGGTCAGTGCCGAGTCATTTCAGGAACAGGCTTTTGCCTTAGTTATTGCAAACAAGCCCACAAAACACTGTGCAGTATTTCACGTCTCCTTTTGTGCCTTTTTTTGTTATTTATGGTTAGAGGCAGGTAGAACACATCATATTCTTCTTTGTCTCAACAGCAGGCCTGACAACTACGCTTGGTAGTTGATTACAGGTGTGGTATAATCTTAAATCACTTGGGTCAATCATGTAAAATTATGTCTCTGGCTGTGGCATCTGCGAGGGAAATATTTACACACAGGCTGTTTCTTCCACCTAGGATATTCAAACTCATTTCCAGATGAAAAATACTTTTGCCATAAAAGCTATAATCCATACAAGCAGTGTTTCCACAAAATAACACTGTCGTGTGTAGGAAGCAGTGAAGACAGTAAAAGAACAGCCGGGGAAGAGCATTTGGCCAGCAATGTCATAGGGAGAGGTTTAAGAGCTGGATCCTCATCTTCATCCTTCATTATTCTGAATAGCTGCAGTTTTAAAAGAACCTTACAGGACTAACTGTGGCATCAGACCCAAAGCCTCCCTGCCCTTTCTTCTGCTTCTGCCGTGATCAGAAGTGCACACTCGAGGAAAGAATATCAGGGCCGTTTTCAGCAGTCTGCATTTCAGGGCTTTCTCAGCCTAAAGGTTGTAATTGAAGCCTCCTTTTTGCTTCTCAGAGAAGGGCTGCTGCTTCCTCCTTCAGAGTCACAGCCTGTGAAGGAGCCCCACAATTTGGGGGCTTTGTGAAAAGTCTTAACTTGCCACCTGATGAATTCCTTTGGCGAGCCCTGGTCTTTTGTGGTTACAGAACTAGGGAAAAATTATCCATTATTTACCTTCTCCCTGCTGTTTGTGATTTCTAATCCCTTTGCAGTTGCCTTTTTTTCCCCAGACTACAATGTCCTGCTCCATTCCATGCATCCTCCTTCAGAATTCCTTCCCTGTTCCACCGCATTTCCCTTCACCTGAGCGTGTCTGGTCCTGTGACATGTTCCTGAGGAGACAGGAGTGCCGCAGGATATTCAAGGCATCAAGTGACACGTTAATTCTCCTGGTGACACAATGATGTTGCCTATTTTCTTCTCCCTGCCTTTTAAAATAGTTCCTAAACACCAGAGCTGAGCAGTGAGTTGACTTCTCCAGTACATTCCACGTGGTGATTCCAAGACGATTTCCCAGCCCATTCATTGACGACTCCGTGCACTTTTGCACGGGTTTCTAGGCATAGGAAAACACATGGAAAGAAGGACAATACATCTGGTTTCAATTTGCATTTTCCCTCTTGCTGCTGTCACACCTCCCAGTGCCGGATCTGTGACGTGATGGGTTGTAATTTTCCGACATGTAAACGTCTTGTCTTCAGGTTGCTTTGAGAGCCATTTGGATGAGGGAACACCCACCCTGGCCTGTCGAGTGTACAAGTGACAGAGCTGGTGAAATACCCAAATGATCCTTTCAGAAACGATCAGAGGGAGTGTCAGCAGTGCTGTTGAGCTGTGGAGCTGAGCCCTGTGCCTGGGCAGGGAGGGACACTTGGGCTCCCCAGGGCTCCCCAGGGCAGCAGATGAAGGGGCAGAGCCTCAATCCTTCACTGCAGGCACAGCTCAGGGAAGGACAGGTGAGATTTACGGGGCAAATTTATTCTCCTGCTGCCTGGGGGAGGACATAACCCGGAACGGAGCCTGGTAACTGAGAGTCCAAATGAAAAAGTGAAGGGGGGAATTTGAAAGCTGAGGCTGGGAGAAAGGCAAGATGTGAACGAGCTGGTGCTGTAGGATGGTGGTTGCACAGAGATGAAGCACCAAAAGCTGTATCCTCCAAGAAAGGACAGGGTGCAAACATAAAATGCAACAGCAAAGCTCAGCTTAACAAGTAAATCCCCATTTCAGCACAGACATAAAAGTGGTGAGGAGACTCAGACCAAACACATGGGCCCAGGGATATCCCAAACCTATGGAATTGTGCTTGGCATATAAAAATAGGGAAGAAAAAGGAAGGTTGGGATGTCCAACACAGGGCAATGTTTCAGACAATATTAATTTAAACACTATCAGAGGGTTGCTTATTCAAGTAATTGGTCTGAAAATCCACAAAGGAAAAACCTTTCCTGATTTAGTTTCAAGCAGAGTATGTGACCTGTTTCAAGATGCAGCCACTGAGCATTTCCTTGGTAAAGGAGGCCATAAAGTATTAAAATTTGACCTTTTGGAGGGCTGAAAAGTCAAAACACAAATCCAGGATAATAATATTTAACTGAGAAAGGGAATTATAATCAGGAAAAAAAAGTTATTGAGAAGACATTAAAAGGCAACACTGAAAAGATAAAATATTTGCAGGTAACCTAAAGACCACTTCAGGATATCACCATATCCCACGCTGATTTAAAAAGGGTTTCCAGAGTGAAAAAACCCAACCCAGATCCATCCCAAGCAAGAATGATTACAGGTTCAGTGAAAGAATTTAAAAAACTGTTTTCAGAAATGGGAGCTACATCAGTATTTGGGGAGTAGACCAATTAATCCTTGGCATCCAGCATTACATATTCCAGAGAAGTTTCAGAGGTTTTCAGCCTTCCCATGAGGGCCACAGTGTGAGCAGGATGAGGCACTAAATGACTTTAGCCAGGAGGGGAAGATGCTGAAGGGATTCAGATGTGCAGCTGGTACCCTGTTCCCTAAGTTGGCCTCGAGGGCAGTGTAGGAGACTTTGATATGTGGAAAGATATTTAAAACCAAAAAACACCCTGGACAGGAGAAATTCAAGAATTGCAAAACACGCCAACACCCCCCCCCCACCCCCCCCCCCCCAGTCTCTGCATTGGTAGATCAGTCAGAAGAACTGTAACCCCAAGTTTGTGCAATTGGGCATAAATCCCCCTGACTTCTGGGGAGAACTGGGGAATTTGTTAGATTCTTTTCAAATTGGCAGTGGCAGTAATACCAGATAATAAAAAGGCAGATGAATTTTTATCTTTTTTTCTTTTTTAATTTGCTTTCAGAGAAGCTGAATCTCTGCATGTTTGTGATTTAATTTGGAACTGTTTCCAAAACAGCTCAGCATTTTAGAGCTGCCCCAGAGTACACCAAGTTGGCAACAAAACCCTGACACATCATAAGCAAACATATGTCTCCCCTGAAAAACACAGCCTACATCTCCCCAAATGCAGCACTGAAGTGGTGTTAATGTCTGTTGGGGAACACAGATAATGAAAAATATGCTTCAATCATTTTGGATGATTTTTATACTGATAAACTTAGAATTCATCACCAAGTTCAACATATCTCTTTTTTTCCCCCCACAACTACACTGTCCAATTATTTACTTTTATTATTTTGTACTCTTTGATCTACTTTGATTTAATTTATTCTTCTGTGTGATCCTGTCTTCTAGTGCTTGCTTATTCCAGGAGTTTGAAAAATTCCTGTTGTTGCTGAATTTTCCTGAAGTGGTTTCTTTTCATTTCCCCAGGAAGACCACAGACCACTTTTCCTTGTGTTTAATTTGTGGTTCCTGTAACTCCCAATCAAACCTAACTGGACTATCTCATCAATGGAAAACAAGAACATTGCTCCAAAAAGCAAAAAGAATAACGGGAAGGGCAACAAATAGTTTTGTAAGGGGCTTTAAATGTTTATTCCAACGTGCTCTGATTGTGCCTGAGAGCAGCAAAATGTAAATTAAATTAGTACTCAATCTTATCATTAGTAAACAAGCCTTTTTTTTTTTAAAGGAAAGAAGAAAACACCACAAATTAAGCCCGATGTGGGTTAGGCTCCCCTGTTACATAAACCACTAAGCCACATTAAACCCCTTCTAGTAACATATGGGCCAGAATAATTTCCTGGGCTCTTTGCTCCTTGAGCATTAACAAGCTGTTAACTGAGAGGGACTTACACTTTCACTGGGAGTTCCTGAGGAGGCCAGGACTGGAATTTTCCCGTAAGGATCATTAGAGCCCAGTAAAAAGTCTGAGATTCGAAGTTACTGATATCAGTTATCAAAGACCCGTGAATGGGGAATCAGAAATCACGGAATCCCAGCGTGGTTTGGGGTGGAAGAGACCTTAAAGATCATCCAGCCCCACCTCCTACCACGGGCAGGGACACCTTCTACTGGCCCAGGCTGGTCCAACCTGGCCTTGGACACTTTCAGGGATCCAGGGGCAGCCACAGCTTCTCTGGGCAACCTGTGCCAGGGCCTGCCCACCCTCACAGGGAAGGATTCCTTCCCAATATCCCGTCTAACCCTGCCCTCTGGCAATGGGAAGACATTCCTCCTTATCCTGTCCCTCCATCCCTTGTCCCAGGTTTCTCTCCATCTCTCTTGGAGCACCCTCAGACATGGAAAGGCCCTGACACCTTCCCAAGGATCAGAGGGCTTTGCCCTCTTCCTCCTGGGTATAAAATGGGAAGGAATTGTGTGAGAGTGTTTCTGTAGCAACTAAAAGCAAGTTTGGATTTATTCCCTTTATAATACAACCTCTGGTTTACAAACCACACTTGATGATGGAGCACCCAATTAATTGCCAGCTTTCCATGCATTCAGCATATAATGAAAAACAAAGCAATATTCATCCTTGGTGTAATCCCACTAATTATGGGAGTATGTTTTAGTTTTCATCTGTTCCATCACTCAGAGCACACCTTCTCCTTCCATTCGTTCTTTTGCACCTCTAAAACCTTCCTCCTTGGCCCTGCTGCCTCTCAGAAGCAGCCTCTCATTAAGGCAGAACTCACCTTGCAGGTCAGAGGAAGAAAGCAACCACTGTTCCTCCACTTTAAATGGTGAAATACTTGCAAGTGCAGTTTGAAACAAGTCTATTTTTCCCCCCCAGGCTGTTCAGGGAAATAGGGGGACGTCACCAAACCGTATAATGTGTCTCTGTAAGAAAGAGCCTTTGCTGTGCCTTGTATAATACTGCTCTGAAAATACAGAATTAGAGCTTTAAACTGAAATGTTAAGCTCTGCAGAGAAGAGATGGCCTTTTTATTTGCCTACAAAGGGCAGTGCCCACCCACAGTGCTGCAGAAAGTGCAGAGAATAATAGTCATGCTTTTTTAAAAAAAAACAGATATAGGCCAAGACCTGGCATTAACAAAACTCTAAAAGCTGACTGCAATCCAGACAGAAAAGATGAAAGCCAGTCACACTGGCAAGGAAAGGACAAGGACCTCCGAGAACAGAGCTGCTTTTTGCCCTTTATTGGTATTTAGCTCATCTGAAGGGAAGCTGAAGATTTAAAAGTAATTTTTTAAAGTGGGAAATTATCCTTTTCCTTTTTCTTTTTCTTTTTTTTTTTTTTTTCTCCTGCCAACAATATGTTCTAATCTTGTTCCCTTTACTTGAGAACATGGTGAAGAATCAGGAGGGACTGGGTGGCAGTGGCTTTCCTGAATGGGAAAGAAACGTCAAACAGGATTTTTCTGTGATGGATCAACCTCTCTGCCCTCCTCCAGCAGAAGAGTAAAGTGCTAAGTGACAGCCCTGGCCACATCTTCCAGGGACTGCTGGGTTCCCTTCCCGTCAGCTGGATCAGGGACCTTCGCTTTCCCGTTCCCAAAGTATAAATCCCAAGCTCATCTGATGTAAAATTCTGGCTAGAGGGTCTTTATTTATCAAAGAGGAGATACACACTCAAAAAGGCACTTCTTGCTTTATATTTCACCTCTAAGGAAGCATCCAGTACCCTCTTCCCTCCCCTTGTCACTCTGGGGCTCTCCTGGGGGAGCCACAGTACTGCCTATGTGACTATCAGCACTCCGTGGAAATTCAGGAAGAAAGAGAAGTCGGGTGAAGTCAGGGAGCATCCCCACTTTAAACCTCCACTTAGTTCAGCCTGGTGTTCTCAGGAACATTCATCTCCTGTGAATTCCCCCATGGCTCCTGCCCTCCCTCCCGAGGCAGCCCTTGCTCCTGAGGAAAGCGAATCAGACATGAAAGACTCTCCTTGAAGTCATTTCTCAGAGCAGGTGGCATCTCTCTCCAGTCAGAAAGTGGGAAGATTGATGCCTGGACTGAACCAGCTCCTGTGGAGCTGATGGATACGTTCCCCACAGTCCTCTCACTGATTCTGGAGCCAATGCATATTTTATGCAAAAGATGAGGAGTCTGAGGGAGGGAAAAAACCTGCCTGGTCTGCAGAAATTCAAATTAATAGTGGTGAAATTCACTGTTTTAACTCTAGCTCGGGAATTAAACTTGCCAGTGTCATGGAAGGAGCTCTGTCCATTGGGAGCATGGCCTTGCCTTTAGGAATTATTACTTAAATGCAACAATCCACCCAGACTGAGCAGAATGAACACTTTGCTGGCAGAAAACGAGCAAGTGTCTACTCCCGAAGGGAGTAGAGGGTATGAGGTTACTGAAGAGTGTTTGGAAATTTAGGAAGGGCACTGTGTCTCCAGATTTGGCTTAAAACTGACAGAAGTTCACCTTAGAGGGGCAGATCTAGCAGAGGTGCTGCCAGCCTTGTAACTTCTGAGGCCACAGGTGACACAGAGCAGTTTCCTACCCTGTAAAAATCCAACACTCCTTTTCATCCCGCCCCTGATTGTCTCAGAAAAAAAAACAACTCTGAGAGAACTAAACAGAAGGAAGCAAAGTTTTGACACTGCGTGGCCAAGGGATGATGGGATGATACAGGAATAAGGCATCGGAATGCAAGAAGGATAAATAACCATATAGAGTCTTAAGCATGAAAAGTCTTTTAGGGGGATGAAAGAAGCTTTATCTTTGCTTTGAAGTGGTTTATGGGAGCAGCCTTTAGACTTACAAGCTACAAAACAGATAAACTACCTAGGAAATGCTTAATTCTGAAGAGAACTAATAAAAATCGAGCTCTCCAACAAAAACACATTCAGAAGGCAATCCCAAACAGCCAGTTACTCTCCAGTTTGGAAGCTTTTATTGTGCTAAATTCTCCTCTTCTATGTGTTCTCTCAGCGTATGAGGAAAAGAGGCTGGATAAAGCAAAACAAATATTGCTTGTTCCTGAGCCAGCAAAGTGAGATTCCTGGGCTTGTGTCACTGCCCAGCTCAGGATCACAGCCATGCCTAAGGCTTTTGGGCTTGGGAGAGTCACAGGAAGACATGAGCAAGTCGAGAACTGTGTCACACAATAACCTGCCATCGGGGCTTGGTCCGAGCAGATGTGTTATCTCTGGTTGGGGAGTGCTGCTGCCCTCTGCAATGTGTCTCAACAAATTAACACTTGCCAAGGGCTTTGGAAAGAGCTCTCCCCCAAGGACTGCCTTGCTCCTTGCTGCTGACACATTCCTTATGGCTGATCTCAGGAAAACATGGGCAGAAGCACTGTCACGTTCCCCCTGTGGCTTCAGCTCCCGGCTCCGAAGGCAGCTTTTCCGCCCTCCAGGAAAGGCTGCAGGGCAGGGGGTTGGATGGCACAGCTCCAGGGGTGTGGGAGCTGTGGGTTAATCTTGTCTCTGCACTTTGTGTTTCCAAGCCACTTGCCTGCAGCTGCCAGCATGTTAGCTTGGCCTGTACACCCTGTCCTCCAATGGGTCCGGAGGGAAAGAGGGAAAAATCCAGCTGGAAATGTCCATGGACACTGGGAGCCACACATATGGATAAGGCTTCTTATCTGCTATTGCTTCAGCCACTGTGCACATTGGCTTGTGAGCCTGTCCTAAAAATGTATATATAACCATTCATATCTATATTAATATACATATAACTAATAACATATATAACTATTCAGATATATATTACATTAAAATATAAAAATATTTAAAATGTATATAACTATTAAAAGATACTTAACTATTAAACCAAACTGACTTCATTCATTGTAGGCTCCTGCAAATCCTGGCTGTTAAGCAGCAGGTTTTCATTTCTTCCAGCCAACTATGAAAGATTATCTATTGATCCTATCTAGTTATATTGATGGCACCTGCTTCCTTGGGAAGAGTGACTGCCTCAGCAAGGAGTTATCACATCTGCACATCCCAGAATTCTTCATTTAGAGGGCGCACAGTCCCATGTCCCAGCAGACATGTCAATCTTGGCCCCACACACACCTCCAAGAAGTCAACAAAACCAGTTCCACTGCAACAGGTTTGGATTTTAGTCAAAGTCATAGGGAAAGGACATAATTCAAAGTGATTATGAGGTGAGGATAAAATGTATTTTAATGAATGCAAATCGACTGAAGTTCAGTTTCGATGTGTGTCCCCGAATGAGACAAGTTCTGGTAGCACGTCTCTGTTACACTGTTCCCTTCCACCCTCTCCTCCCGTCTGCGACTGTTCCCTTCCCTCACACACTTCAAATGGAGGTAACTGGAATGAGTAAAATGCACCACATCATTATGATAATGTGGCTCAGCAGGAATAGGACATTTCACTGATTTTCCTGCTTTGTTCAGGAATTCAGAGGAGCAGAAAACTCGAGGGCACATAATGAGAATTTTGTGTACTCCAGTCAGTGCATTCGAACCCTCATCATAACATTAAATGACCCCTCCTACCTCTCTTACCCTCTTTTATTTCTCAGCACAACACTTAACATTTGTCAGTCATTGAAGAATGTGTTGTCTTTCTAACAAAGATGCCAAAGTTACAGCAACGTTGTCACCAACAATTTATACTTGTTTGCAGAGAAATGCCTTTCATCTCCTTATACTGGAAACCTATAAATGTTTTTGAAATTTGGGTTAAGGGTGGACTTGGAAAAGGCAGTTACGTAAATTATGTGTTTTGAGACTAGAGATATGTGATATGACAATGGAGAGTGCTGAGGCCAGAGGTTTTTGCCTCCCCAAATTAAAAAAGGCCATGCAGAGTTTTAGAAGTGTCATTGACACGTGAGTCAAGCACAAGCCAAAGAATTAAATCACCAACGTGAATTCAGGAGATTTTTGGGTTGGATTTTGGATTTTGGATTTCGCAAAAGTTAGGATAGTTTTGTTGATTGTGAACGTGAATTTGGGAGATTTTGGGTTTGGATTTCGGCTTTGCTCTTGGTTTCCTTCCAGTTTCATGTTGGGCATGTACACTTAATCCCTGTCTGTGTGTATCCCTTTGCATTCTGCTTTATAAACCTGAAATAACAGTGCTTTTTGCCATGATATATCTTACTTGGGCTGCTCTGCCAGCTCTTTTGGGCAGGTTCTGGCTCTTGTAATGTACCTGTGTTGTGCCCAAACACTGGACTCTGAGTATGACTGAGGCAAAACAGATACACTGAGAGAACTGAAAAAAACCCCAAACATTTTCCATCAACTCCTCTCTGTAGAAGTTGCTCCTCTCAATCAGATCTGAGGCCTTTGCCGATTCATCCTAATTTCCATCTTTCCCTGAGATATTGTCATAACATCCTGCAGTGGATGACTTCAGATAAACATGTTCGGAGGTGTAGGAACATGTACTGTTGTCTAACTACAGAACCTGCTTTCTAGTTGAGGCATTTTAAGGTCAACGCCACCGCGGTTGGTTGGGTTTTCTACTTTTTTTCCTGTATCAGCCCGAAAATTCTTTCCCAGCCCTCCCCAAAAATCATCGCAACGATAAATTAAAGTCTCATTAATCTGAGCATGAACGTTCGTATTTATTAAAAGGAAAATACCAGGAGTATTAGTTAGGACAAAGTTTATTTTTGCAATGAAAGTGGTGTCAGTGTTTCCAGTACACCACTGTATTTCATATTTTTCAGGATTGTTATGAATTTCACCCAACATCAGGACAGATGGAGTTCCATTCTGGAAGCCTCGTCAGAAGGGGCCTGATGGTCTCCAATATTCTCCATAACTCATTGTTACAAATACCCACATTACAAATAGCCAAGGTCTCCCAAGAGAAAAAGTGCAGCACAAATTGCAGAGCACCCCGTTTTTGCTGAGGTTCCACGGCAAAGTCTCCTCATTGTCTCCGTGTCCCTCAGTGCCTCTGCCACGGACATCCAGGCACTCTAAAATAATACCACTCTAATGTGGTATTTTGAACCTTTGTCCTCCACACTGGGAATTTCACTGGGCTGACAAAGCCTGGATTAAATCTCACTTCTATACCTGGAGAGGGCTTGTGAGCAAGGAAATGTTTCTGTTGACATTTTAGATGAAAGTAATGCACCCTGTTATGCTCTCCAGGTATTTCACATAAGGGCAAGGCACTGCAATAGTCACAAAGACAGTGTTCAGTGGGGGTTTACAAGCACCCTTCATATCTGTGAACACAACCACTGTGCTGCAACAGCATCCAGAGTCACAGTCTTTCTGCCACAAGCAAGACTTGGTTTGTTTGGGTGTCGGCAGAAAGCTTTGCTTTCTTACATTGCTTAGGATTAAAATAGCCTTGTTCAGTAGAAAAAGTCACAAATTGTTTTTGCTGACAGGTTATTCAGGTAAAAACACTAAAGATCTTGTGGTGTTTCCACTGGAAAAGGGAAAGGGGTGGTTTTTGGGACAGCACAATGCTCTCTAAACTCTAAACTTCCCTTAGAATGGTTTGGATTGGGAAGGATTTTAAAGATCATCCAGTTCCACACCCTGTCATGGGCAGGGACACCTTCCACTAGCCCAGGTTGCTCCGACCTGGTCTTTGACACTTCCAGGGATCCAGGGGCAGCCACAGCTTCTCTGGGCAACCTGTGCCAGGGCCTCCCCACCCTCACAGCCAAGAATTCCTTCACAGTATCCCACCTAACCCTGCCCTCTGGCAGTGGGAAGCCACTCCCCCTAATCCTGTCCCTCCATCCCTTGTCCAAGTCCCTCTCCATCTTTTTTCCAGGCTCCCTCAGGTACTGGGAGGCTGCAATCAGGGCACCCCAAGGCCTTCTCTTCTCCTGGCTGAAGATGGGACTAGACAGTGACAAAATGGGGTTTAAAAATGAATGAAAGTAGCTCTCAGGGTGGGAATATGAGGGGCTTGGCATAAGCTAAACTAAAACTCCAGGCCTGCTTAGCTTCCTTGCATTAAAAAATCAGGCTGCAAATAATGTTTGACTCATCCTAAGGACACATCACGAGCAGTGTCTGCCTCGGGGGCAAACATGAAAACACAGCGTGGGTGATGCTTCAAAGATCTGATGGCAGAAAGGATGGATTCTGGGCACACACTCTGCTCCTCAGTCCTCCAAAATCATCCCTGAAGTGTGAAGCTGGGAGTGGATTAGGATATCAGAAGGGTCAGAATTTAAGAGAGGAGCTCAAGCAGCAATAGTTTCTGTTGAGAAAACAACATACCCTTAGTAGTCAGCTGTAAACACTCCTTGCAATCAACTCTGGAAAAGGCAGAATCATCACATATGTGGCAAGCAACAGCACAGCTAAGAATAGGAATTGGGGTGGTCCCTGTGATGGACACGGAATGGCACAGTCTATTAATACTCTAACTTGAACTTTGCATTCAGCCAGGCTGCCATGGAAGTGGCCACTGATGGACTGTGGTTGTACAGGACTGACTGGCCTGGGAGAGTGGGGTAGGGTTTAAATAAAGCAGCAGCAGATCTAATTCCTCCTCTCCATGCAGTGTGCTTTGTCCTGTGTGGGATTCAGGAAGGAGCTTCCTGAACAGCCCTGACAAGAGCCCTGATCCTCAGGAAGCTGCAGGAGTCAGAGAAACCCACAACACCCTCAGCCAGTGGAGGGAGGTGTGACATGTGATAACTGAGATGTACCACAGTCCACTGATGACATCTGGATTGAAATCTCCCCTTTCACTCCATGTCAGAGGAATAAACACACACATTTAAGCCATATATGCAGACAAACAAAGTACTTTTTCATATAAAAGAGATGCTCCAAATGCCCAGCAATTTTTGATGTCCATTTTAATTTTTCTGCTCACCTTGGGACAGCAAATTTCCCTTCCCTTCCCTTCCCTTTCCCCTCCCCTCCCCTCTCCTCTCCTTTCCTCTCCTCTTTTCTTTTCCTTTCCCTTCCTTTTCCAGAAAGAAGAAAAAAGCAAACTCAGTCCAGCCCCCAAACACTGTATTTAGAATTTTGCCCCTGTCACTACCAGATGATCATTAGCGACAAAATAAATCTCTGTTTTTTGCTGAATTCTTATTTAATTTATGGAAATCTGAAAAATAAAGGCTAAATTATGCACAGGTACTAGATAATAAATTATATATTTGAAAAGATAAATGCAAAGACAGGAATCTAAGCAATAATTTTCCTTCCTCAAGTTTTATCTATCACACCTCTGCCTAGAAAACTTTTTAACTGTAATTATGACAATTAGACAATACTAAATTATGCAAAAGTGTTCCCTCTCCTTTTGTGCATTCCATGCTGTTGCATACTGTGATTTCTCTGTTATGTGTGTTAACTCTTCCGGGTTTGTACCCAATTCCTTGTCAACCAGTCTGGTTTGCCTTTTCATGTGTTTATAAGGAGCTCACACACCATGAGAAGGACTCTCCACTCTCAGACTGCTCCACCACCCACATCAAATGAGAAGATTCTGAGATTTGCTGTAGATACACTGCATGTAATGTGATTCCTTTTTTTTTGTTTGTTTGTGGTTTTTTTTTTTTTTTATTTATTTATTTATTTATTTATTTATTTTTATTTCTGCAAGTTAAAGTGTGAAAAAGATGTTTTAAAGCTCGGTAAGACAATCTGACAGTTGCTCCTCCGAGGCAGAAGGATGTTTTTCACACCTAGATGCTTTTTTTAGAAAATGCCATAACCCTTCCAGCCCTCCTTGACCTGTTTTTGTAGCTGGGGAAGGTGGAACAAAGTTATGTGCAGCATATATAAAAATATATATGGACTATGTCAGAGCATGGGCTTCACATTGGATTAAATCCTGCCAACTGCACAAACTTGGCAATGATGCTTTGAGAAGTTCATGGGCCAGGGATGGGAAGAGCTGGGATGGGACAGGGAAGAAAATACTGGACCAGCATCCTCCTCACTTATCCTTCTTCTCTCCATGCCATGAGGACCTGCTGGAGGTGGGACACTGGATTCCTGGACCTTTAATTCCCCCGCTGGCAGCTTTTCCCAGGATTGTGTCACTTCAAACTCGTGTCCAAATCCCTCGTGCTCACATTCCAAGTCTCTGAATTTGTCTTAGAATGCCCATGGGACAAGGAATTACTGCTCCTTGTGCTTGGCTGTGAGGTACAGCCAGAACAGAGGCTGCTAGAAGTCAAATTTTACACAGGACATTTGTTCTGTAAAGACAGTAATAACCACCATTTCAGCTTTGGCCTTTTAACAGAAATGCTCTCCACAATGCTCTGTATTTTTTTTCCTCTGTCAACACAAGAGTAATAGGCATTAATGTCAATTAATAATGATACTTGAGAAAATCAGAGAGGGCTCGATGATTTTAGAGGTCTTTTTAAACCTAAACGATTCTGAGGTTTGTGAGATGTGGGCACAGGCTTTGAGCTCAACAAACAAGCAATTGCACATGTAGGTCACCTCTTGTGTGGCTCACACTTTTCCTGCTGAATAAACTAAGGAACAGAACATTTTTTTGCCTTCTTTTGCCATTGCACAAAGGAAATTTTAAAAATATATAGAAGATTCTGTAGCACAAACCCTTTGCCCCATTATTAATCTGGTTTAAGGTGGTTTTTACTCAGGATCCTGACTTAGGAACACAAGAAAAGACATTTTTACTGTGATGGTCATTGGATACTAGCACAGGTTGCCCCTGTCCTGGGAGATACTGAAAATCAGAGGGGACATGACCAGCTGATTTCCAGAGATGCCTTTCAGACTCAGCTGTTCTGTGGTTCAGAGGCCACACTTCAGAACCAACACCCTCAAATTCGTTGCAAAATGTTATTCATTATGCAATTCAAATATTTTCAAAAGTCCCCTGGGAACACAGACATGGAAATGTGGTCATCCTGACACACCCTTCCCGAAACAGCTCCATGAGATTCAGGGTGATCTTCAGAAAAGGACATGCCAGCTGAAATATCTTAACAGTGCAATTACTGTTATTCCTTTCCATCAGTATTTTTTAGTCAGTAATAATAAGTAATCTTCCACATGAAGATGGTTCAGCAAGGTTATCATAAAATTAGTCAAGCTGATAAACCTTGAGCTGGAGGTAATGCAGCCACAGGCAGAGCAGGGTATAAGTGCACATTAATCAGCAACTCTCAGAGTAAAATCAGCTCCACTGAAGTTGGAATCTACTTTAGTGAACACCAGGTGAGGGTGCTGATCACGAAATTACCAGAAGAATGGGTGAAGATTTCTGGCCCGTGCTTTCAATGTTATGTCTAATCTGAGAATAAAGAAAAAGAGATTTTTAGAGGTCCAAGTGTTGGCAGTTTAATCCCAAATCCACAAAGGGAAATACCTCACTGATATCAGTGAAGATGTATTTACTGGGGTTATTTAATTGCTCCTCAGACACTTCAGCTGAACTTTGGTGTTCTGTTAAGGACCTTGAGAATACCCTTCACTGCAACAAGGATAACAGCAACTCATTATTTTTAATGGCACTCCTCCAGTGCCAGAGGTTGGATTTTCAGGGCCCTGGACTGTATTTCAGCTCAGGATGAGAATCTGATTGATTTCACATCATTATATGTGGTTCTCAAGTTGTTTTGGCTTGTAACACCGAAATGTTAAATTAAATGGGAGAATTCCATCAGTTTGGAAGATGCAATATTCCCTTACTGTCATTAATGCAGCCCAAGGTACAGTTCCATTTCCAAATGGAGGGATGTAGCCCAGAAGGAGTTGTGTCCTTAGCAGCACAAACTGGCACAGGCCCATGAGAGACAAACAGAGCTGCACGGAATTATCTTTCCCTAAATTCTGTGTAGGATTTTAATGCCGTCAATATGGATCATCAGGGAGACGTGTAAGCATATCCACTTACAGGCACGGGATATTTAAACTGTCTCTGCTGTTTTTATTTAAAATATTTGGTGAAATACCTTTCTGTTCTTCTTTCCTCCTTGGTCAAACACGTAAATCCAGTAGGGAGTGAAAACCCATTTATTTATCAGGGTGAGAAAATCAGATTGGTGTAAATTACACAAGTAAGGAAAGAATTGGGAATTGGTGTCGTGGTGAAGGCTTAAGTAACCCAAAGCAGTAAAAACAACAGTGCTGATGAACTTCCCAGCTTGTAGAAGCATTTTATTTGTTCCTAAAAGACACTACACTGAGTGCCACAGGCACAGCTATAGAAGTTGCCCTACACTGACTGGATTGTTCCAATTAACCTGCACTTTGAGCTAATTAAGAACCACAAGAAGACAAAAGAGATCTAGGAAGGCTGGTGGGTTTCTCAGGGACAACTTCATGGTTTCAGGTGGGCTGACCTTCTCCTGCCCCTGTCTGTGCCACAGCTAAAGAGGAGAAAAGACACGCTCAGAGGCATCTGAGTCTTTTTACACACAGTGCCTTCTCCAAAGGGGCAATTGATCATATCAGCACTAATTTTTTTGACACAACACAGGAAAAAAAAAGGGG
>JAWWES010000001.1:554349-625370 GCA_035583135.1 Lophotriccus pileatus | reverse complement strand
CCCCCCCCCCCCCCCCCCCCCCCCCCCCCCCCCCCCCCCCCCCCCCCCCCCCTGGCTGAAAGTATTATGAGCCTCTTCTGTTCCGTACAGAAAAGGCAGAAAAATGCTTCTAGTGGGTCAAATAATGGGCAAATCACCAGCTGGTTGCAGAGAGCATTCATGCAGCAACACAATGGAGTGGACAGAATGTGAATTAGGCAGGAGGCAGGACAAAAAAACACCCAAAACAGGCAGGAGTGGAGAGTACAGGGAACGTGGCTGTTTTCAATTCACAATATAATGCTAATGGCAAAGTCCTCAGCATCATCAGCTCTATGAGAGACAAAAAGCAAAGCATGCAAGAAATTGGTTCACAGATGCACTAGAGCAGCTTAAATTTAATTTGGGCACTGCAGAGGAGAGCCACTTTAAAAATATATACAAGTTGCTTACAGAAATGCAGTTTGGGTTGGTTTGGGGTTATTAAGAAAGCCATAAAAGAACATCACATTAAGGCACAGGCTTTAGGATAACACGGTTTGTCTGTACACAGGAACTTCAGGCTGAGGCTGAAAGGAAATCTAGTGAACTTGATTTCATTTAACACTGGAATTATGTTCATGTAGAAATCCTTTTGTAATTACAGAGAGTATATTAGATGAGAAGCTTACTTCAAACATCAGAATATTGAAGAGCCTGATCCAAACCCCTAAGTCAATGGAATGGGCAGCCCCCCAAGGAGCCAAACAGAGCTGGAAATGGAACGTTCAGTCTCAGTCCCAGCCAGAACACTGTGATTTTAGCTGCAGGGGAGGACCAGACTTCACTTGAACACTGTCTGTTCAACCTGCTTTCAGAGCAGGGTAAATACCTGCAGAAGCTGCGTGAAGGGCTGGCTCCTGTGGACCCAAGGCAATGCAGACTGGCTGGATGATGTGCAGCTTCATCTTGTGCTTCTTTGCACATGCAGAAGTGCAGCTACACAAGTCCATACTGGTGACTCTTGTCTGAAAATGGAGGAGCACAAACTGAGGAAGTTTCTCCAAGTCCCCCCAAGACTGGGTGTTGTTGCAGCACTGCTCTCTGACTGCAGGCACTCGTCTCAATGTTGAGATCCCCCCTTGCTGAAAAACCTGGCAAAGGGCATGGCTTATTTATCAATAATGGAGCTGCCAGGATTTTATTGATAAATAATGAAGCACAGGGAGAGCCCCCAGGTGGGTCCTGTTTCCTCACAAACAGCACTGTGGGAAGTACAAATGGGAGTGCTGCTGAAAGCTCCCTCTTCATCCCCCAAGGAATGAAATCCTTCTCCTTCCTCTGTGCCACGTGCCAGACTCTCTGCACCCAGCTCAGGGACTCTTGAGCCTTGGGTTGCAGCAACAGAAATGTACTGTTTCTGAGACATATCAATGCCAAATGATTTCTGTCTCCTTATTGCCTCCACTGCAGCTCCACTTGTCTATCTTCTTCCTTCATCTTTCCTCCTTGGACTCCTAGTTCTCCCCTCCATCCTTCTTTCTTAGTAGGCTTCCTTTTACTTCTTTTCTTGATACTTGTAACCTAATTTACTTCTCTAGTATTCCTGCTAACTCTGAAGAAAAATGAAGCATGACCAACATAAAGGGAAAAATGGGAGGCACAAGCAGCTTTTCTAAGTTCTCCATGACAGTGCACGTGGAGTGTGGTGCCTGCTTTGCAGCTCATACATCTACTTTTTCTAATCTAAGCTTTTCCCAGAGGAGACAGGATGTCCCCGTGGCCAGTGATTGAAGGGGAGAAGAAGCATAAGCAATCCTGCCCTGAACCAATTCCTCTCACACACCGGGAGAGGAGGTGGAAGTCTGTTAATAGATGGTTGTGGAGTTCTGAGCGGGGCTGGGGTGACACAGAGATGCATGTGCTTCATCTCCAGCACTCTTCCTGCCACAGTGGGGCCCTGCCAAACCCATGAAACAACCAATAAACAGAAATAAATAACGCCCAGTTATTTAAAATTGCACATTTATATATAACATGCACACAGATTATATTTTATATATAAGCAAGTATGCAATATACAAATCTTAAAACATTCTAAGTGTCTTTTCAATTTTCTGCTGAGAGTTACATTGAAACCTGTTTATCCATACACATAGTCCTGTGTCTTGTTTTTATCACAGGCAGCATCATCGTTTGTGGATATATAAAATAGATCAGGCAAATGCCAAGTGAAAGGCAGAACATTCCCAGAGCAAGCACAGACCCTTAGAAAGCAGAGATTTACAAAACAAGAACTGCAGCTGTCTGTGAGCTGGGTCATGCCAGGTGCAATGTAAATGATGAGGGGAGCTATCAGAGCACATATATCACACGAGTTTAAACTGAAACATTCATCCTTGTGAGCACACTTAGTGTTTCTTAAGCGGTGGAGGATTTTTTTTATCACCAACATTCTGATTCACATCTGTGGATGAGTAGAAAAAAAGACCTGAAATGCCTGGACTAAGGGCCTACAAAGAAATAGCAGATTCATAACATCCTTTCTCCCTCATGTCCCACCTGATTTCGTCAGTGCTTGGGCACTACAGTAACAAAGTGAAATGCTCTCCTTTGGACATCTAAGTCTCCCTTTTGAAATAAGTGTGGAAGGAGAAAAATGAGTTAGGACACATTTAAATGGTACTGGTAGAGATTTGGAACAGGTGTTAATTTACCCTGCCAGCTTACTCATAATTAATAGTAATGTAATGACAGAAAGAAGGAACATAAACTGAGGAAACTGAGCAGTTTAAGAAAAATAGTATTAATTCTCCTCTCCACCTCCTTATCTGCTGAAAGGTTCTTGTTTTTGGGGGGTTATTTCTTCTGTAATAAGCAAATATGACAAGAGTTTCTCATGGTAGAAGCACTGCTTGGAAGCTCATACTGACTCCACTCATTTTCGAGGAACTTTCTGGGTTTCTACAACTGTGACTGAGCAGAAATTAATAAAAACCCCTTCTTTGATGGAAGATGTGCCCGATTCCCTCTGTCTACATAGTAGGAGTTTTATTGTTCAAGAAGTCTCTGGTCTATCACATATTGGAGGGGAAAAAAAAAGGTAGTAAGTCTTTGGCTGAGAAAAGTTTTGAGTGGCTTGAGTTTGAGCTGCAAGTTATTTGTGTCTTTCAGCTAAATAGTGTGGTGGATAAAAGTATCTCCAGCTCAGGGAAAGGCAGTTTTGCAGATTAATGTTATACTGGTTCAATGGAGGAAATCAATGTTAGTTTGTTAGGAGTTTCACTGTAGCATTTTTAGTGAAAAAACTTTGAAAAGGGGGACAACTGCATTTGTTGCTCTGGGAACATAAATTAAGGGAGCACTTGAACCAAAAAAGAGCTTTTTAAAATGTGGTGTTTGAACTTACTGTAATCACGGGGCTGTTCTCATCTGGGAGAAGAATTTGTGTTTGCTTTCCGAGGTATTATGATGCTTCAGTAGAAATACTTGGATTTTTAAGTTTAAAAATTAATATAACCTCTTCGCTTACATGGAGTTCAGTGGTTTTTTGGTAACATTCTGTTAAAGAGAGACGGGGGGGGAAATTATAAAAGTATTCTTTGACTTCAGCTGAACCAAAATTGAAGGCGGGTCAGGGGAATCTGGAATAATTCCACTCAAGCAGCACTCTCCTCTTCGCTGCCAATGCCAGCATGGAGCTGCATCACTCACATCCGCCAGCGCTGCTCCACAGACCAGATTTCTTGTCTCTCTCCTGTCCTGTCCTCTCTCCTCCTCTCCTCTCCCTTCTCTCCTTTTCCCCCCCCTCTCCTCAGCTCCATAGCAAAGTACCTTAGACTGGTCAGAATCTGGTTAAAGTCCTAAGGGCAACAGAACACACCTAAAATTTCTCAGAACTTGACCAAGAAATTGAGAATTTCTTGGGAAACTTCCAGGTTTCCCTACATATTTGCATGCACTCATCCTTCTGATGTTCTGACCGCTTCCAGACTCCATTCAGAATGCTGAAATGGGTACAGAATGGGAAGGAGGTGGTTTACAACCCCAAACTCAGTCATGAGGCCCTGATAGCTGATGAGGTTTTGGTTCTTAACCTAAAAGTATTATCTAACTGCAAATTCCATAATAATTACACATTGTATCTAACTGGAATTTCATGCTGTGAAACGAGAAAAAAGACTTCCAATTCCTGTGGAAAGGACTCTGTCACCATTTGTAATGTTAATGTGCCATGTGACAAGAACATATTTTTATTATCCACCTTATCTTTTATTCCAAGGGTATTCCAACACATCTCACTAATAAATTAATCTAAATAAAAGCAATCAATGAACAAGTAAATGTGGCATCAACCAGTAAGAGCTGAACAACATGTTAAAGTTCAGGGCATTCAAACCTGCTTCACTGAAAGAAAAAAGATTGGCAAGAGACCTGGGCTTTCCCCCTATACTTTCTGAGCACACTCCAAAAGAAGATTAAAGATTTGAGAACACTGATAAATGGAGACCAGCAAGATGAGCCCTATTGAAGCTTCTCATTTTAAAATATCAGCCAGAAATAAAACAACACTCTCTGTAAAATATGCCTTGATCTTGTGGGGTGGAGTTTACCGGGCGAATGATTACATTGCAAGCAACAAAAGAACCATATGGATTAGACCCTACTGTAAAACCAGAAACCTGGGGAATACTTGCAGGAAAATTTTGGTCAGTTCAAATTTTTTTTCCCTACTCCTTTGTGTTTCCAAATGTCTCATTTCTAATTCTAAATTGTTTTTCAGAACTATTGTCCTGTGAGCAGCTCCTGTCACAAAGGGAGGGTTTGCTGAGCTGAAGCTGCTCATGTTTCTACCCCTGGCAGCGAACATCTGCAGAGTTCTACCACCCTCTTGCAGCCATCACTGAGCTCCAACTTGTCCCATTTGGTTCAGTCCATGTCCTTAAGGGCTTCGAAGAAGCAGAACACTAAACCCAGTGGTATTTCCTGAAGATTACAGTCCTGGTCAACTTCTTATTTCAGTGCAACGTTGTGGTATCTGAATTTTGCAGGAGCCCATTTAGGTTGAGGGCAGGCAGTTCTGAAAATACCAGTAGGTGTATTTTCCTAATACTTTTTATTTATTTATTTATTTATTTATTTATTTATTTATTTATTTTCCTTTAGAAAAGCACCATTTCTGAGTCAAGTGGAACTGATGTGGCTTCCCTTTGGGAAGCAATCCTTGCTGTTCTGTCACTGTTGTTTGCCGTGCCAGCACAACTGTGAAAGTGGAACTTGCTGGTGCAGTCTGAGCTCCCTGCCCTGCTTGGTTTCATGCAGCAGATGAATATATGCCCCAAGGGGGGTTTGTTACTATTCCCTGCTCAGGGGATGAGGTTTCCCACTCCCACCGGAAGGAGGGTCTTCCTTCTCCCATGTATTGGAAAGGCAATGACAGGTTATAAAACTGTGCTAAGGTCACTGAGCCATTCAGTGCAGCCCAGGGTGGCCTGATGGATTCCTTCTGTGCCTCCCACACCAGAGCACACACTGTAGTGGTTGAACATGCTCTGTTCCCAAGGAAAGAATGCCTCTTAGGAAAACAAACAAAAAACAATCACAGTGGGCAAAAATTCCCCACGACACACATAAAACATGCCATGAGAAATGCAAAGAGGGGCACTAACCAGGAGCCTGGCTGGGAATCTTGGTAGGGAGAACCCCTGAACAGCCTAAATTGCCATGTAAACAGTAGAGGCAGGCTTTTCAGGAACCATTTGAGGTTGACTGGGAGATATAATGTAGCTGCTTTTATTTCCATTGCACTTCAGCATGTGCTGCGACTGCTCCGAGGAGTTAATTTCTGGAACAATAGTTAGACAGGCTGGAGAAGAATACAAAGTAAACAAATTTAAATGATTTCAATTTTGAATCTCAGCTATGCAATTTTAGTTCTGTTGCTAGGTGGGAGTCATTCTCCCCTTGTGGTTTTTGCTTTTTTCGTATCAGCTCAGGACCCATATGTTTACTTTGCTGTGAAGCACTCTGAGTTTCACTCAACCTTTAAAAACAAGATTAAAAAATTACTTTAGAGCAGGGAGACACTGGGGAAAAAGAGACCTTCTGACCTGTGATGGACAGCTCAAAACAGGCCTTGAGTTTTCACCCCTTGAACTTTGTGAGCACCTGACTCCAGGTGAGCAGCCCAGCTGTTCCTCTGCTGGGGACACGCACTGAAGGGTCATGTCTCCTGTCCTCCACTGGGCTGCAGAGGTCCAGAGTAGCAAACACAGTGCAGGAACCCTGCCCTCCACCTTGTCCCCACGGGTGTCCCACAGCCTGTGCCCCATCACCCAGGCCAGGAGGGAGATGCCCTGCACATGGCATCCTACCAGAGCCCCGTGCAGTCGGGAGGGAAAAGCCAGGAGCTGCGGGCTGAGGAGCACGCGGGGGAAAGGCTTCTCCCGGGCCAAGCAGGGGCTGCGGGGAGAGACCCACGGGGGCCAGACAGCACAACGCGGGGTGAGCCGGCTGGTGGGACAGGGACAACTCTGCACCTCTCCCTGCCCCTGTACCCGTCCCTCTGCCTGTCTCTGCCCTGTCCCTGTCACAGAATCACAGAATAGTGATTGGAAAGGGTTGAGAGGGACCTCTGGAGATCAGCCAGTCCAACCTCGCTGCCAGGGCAGGGTCACCTGGAGCAGGTGACACAGGAGCGCGTCCAGGTGGAAACTGGGTTTGGAATGTCTCCAGAGAGGGAGACTCCGTGCCCTCCCCGCGCAGCTGTTCCAGTACTCTGCCCCTGCCCCTGTCCCTGCCCCTGTCCCTGTCCCTGCTCCTGTCCCTGCCCCTGCCCCTGCCCCTGCCCCTGTCCCTGTCCCTGCCCCTGTCCCTGCGCAGCGCGGGTCCAGCCGTGCCGGGGAGCACCAGCACTGCTCTGTGCTTGTCGGTCCGTGTCTCCCCCGGGTGCGCGGATCTCCGGCCCCGCCTGGCCCCGCCCGGGGCCGCCCCGCGGGAGGAGCCACCCGTCCCCATCCCCGCTGCCGTCCCCTCCCTCGCTGCCGGCGGCGGCGGGGGGCGAGGGGAGCGCGGCAGCGGCGGCGGGAGCGCGGAGCCCCCGCGCCATGGGCCCCGCCGGGGGTGTCCGCCCGCCGGGCCCCCCATGAACTGAGCATGGCGAGCGCCCTCGGCCCGCGGTGGCCCCGCCGCACGGCCCCGGGCGGCGGCGGTGGCGGCGGGGGGCTCCTCTTCGTGCTGCTCTGCGCCTCGGCGGGGCTGCCCCGGAGCGCCCAGCAAGTGCTGCGGATCGGTGAGTGCCGGGGGGCTGCGGCAGGGACGGGGGGCTCCGGGGATCTTCCCATCCTGCTGGCAGCGCGTTGTGCCAGGCAGCGGGACCCGCGTCCCTCTCGCTCGGGGAGCCGCCGCTCCGGAGCTGGGGATGCCCGGCTCCGCTGCTCCGGGCTTGAGGATGCTCCGCTTCTCTGTCGGGCTCCGCTGACGGGCTCCGCCGCTTGGGATCCGCGGGGGCCGCTCCCGAAAGTTTGCCGCGGTGAGCGGTGGCGGGATGCGGGAAGTTGGGCGCGGGCTTCCCGGCGGAGCATCCCCCGGGGCCGCTCGGGGCTGGGCGCTGGGGTGGCAGCGTTGGGGCGCTCCGCTGTGAGGTGCCCCCAAAGCCGGGCACGCACCGCCGCAGGAATGGTTCAGCGGCTTTAAAATACATCCCGGGTTTCCCGGGTCGGACAGAAGAACGAGCGGCTGTGGCATGGGAAGGGAAACCTTGTAGGATGGGGATGTTTGCCCTCCCGGGGCTGCACGGAGGTGTAGCTCCGGAAAACAGGGATTTATGTTTTTTAAGTAGAAAACTCCGCACCATGGAAACGGGGCTCGGTGCACAGGAAGCCTCGCTCCCTACAGTGGGTTTCTTGTGTCAGTCAAGCGCGATAGTGAATACAAAGTATCACAAGAGTTCGGGGTTAGGAAAGACTGTGGGAAAGATGTAGGCAGAATCTGCCACGCTTCTGTTTCTGTCTATCCCTCTTTTGCTTGACAAACACTGAACATGAGGCAAGGAAAAAAAAAAAGAGAGGGGAAAAAAAAAAAGAGAGGAAAGAAGCTGTTTATGCCACCCGGGGAGATGCATCCCGTAATTCCCAAAGGCGCGTTCCTATGCGGACCTAAAGATTGATGCCTTTTGACCCGGCAAGCATTAACCCCGCTCAGCTTTCCTTTAAACACCAAGTGGAAGCATCATTCCTCTTGTGCTCAGAGAGCAAAGGTGACTGAAACATTTAAATAAATTAAGGCGCACAGTCCTTCAAAGTGCGGGCCGAAGGCAGCACCAGCGGGGTGAGGGGGAGCAAAGCTGAGGGCACTCAGCGCCTTGCAGCTGAAAATCTGTGTTAAATTCCCGACTCTCCATATTCAGAACGTGCTCACTTTGCCCCCGAGGATTCAGGTGGAGTTGTCTGTTTCTCTGCTCGCCGCTGCAGTGTAGCCGAAGGGGGATGTCCGTGCACATGAAACACAGAGCACACGAAATACAGAGCTGTGCGATCCCACAAACGGGTGAATTCAGGGCCAGCGAAACCGGGGAGAAGGAAACAAAGCGTGTTCAAACAACTAAGCCACCAGCACCCAGTGGGATGATTTGGAAATACATCCCAAGCATCATTGCTGCCAGGCTGCCTGAACTTCCTTTTCAAGGGAATAGCCTCTGAAGGAAGAAGGAGCATACCTGAGTTGAAAGGGGAGCTTTAATATTTGCTTGAGCCCAGCCCAAATGCACTAAATCCTCGGCATCAGCATCGCAGTGACCCAGGCAGAGCTTTGGGGTCTGCACTCCTCCCTCGGGCACCCTCTCCATTGCATAACTTCTGTGCTGCTTCTGTCGGGTCTAGCGAGGCTGCCAGGCAATTGCCCACGTTGTTTTCCCCTGAAGTTGCTCTGTATGGTGTGTTGACTCTGTGCTACAAGGTCTGACGGTACTTCTGGTTCGGATTCAGTCTGTCAGGGCTCACAGTGATGGGACCCTAACGCTGAGTCCCCTCCGTTCCTTCCACCACGATAGAAGGAACCAAAAGTGTGACAAACCGCTCAGCTTTCAGTCAGGGCAACCAAACACCCATCCAGGGAGATGTGCAGCGGAATAAATGCTCCATGTGTGTTACGTGGCTGGCAAAGCATAAATATTAAATGCATTCCTATTGCTATAGTTATCCTACCCATAAAGTAATGATGTTGTAAAATATTAATCCTTCCCATCCGTTAGCAGCAGCGAGTTCCTCCGCCGAGTCTGTCACTCTGGGAGGTGACAAAGAGGAGTAATGGCAATAACTCCTCCAACACTCTTTGTGGTAACATAATAAAATCATCCCAAAGCGCTTCTGACAGTGAAGAAAATGCCATTAAGCCATCAGATTTTCTCCTCTGTGTTTTAGTTAATTAAGGAAGGGAAAGCACTGCTATACAATGGTGCAGCAGTTTGCACTCAAATTAATGCACTGAGAGTTTAATTGCATTTTCCACTCTTAGGGAGCTTTCAGAATTTTTTTTTAATTATTATTATTTTTTTCTGGTGTATAATACAAATGAATGAATTCTCATGTTGGTATTTAATTAGTTGAGAAAGGATATGTAAGCAATATGAATTTAGCTATTTTTTCAGCATGGAGATAATGACTTCTTTTCTAGCCCTCTAAACAAGAAAATGAGGGGTGACAATGTGATCAGTAAAACTGACTCATTAGGATAAAAGTGATTGATTTGGAGATAAGGTACAGTTTTCAGTTTCAGGTGATAAAATAAAATGTTAATATCTTACCAAGTATTTCTTTCCCAACCATGCGAAAAAGGTTTTCCCTTGATACCTTGATACATGAACCTATGGAGCTGTCCAAGGAAACACCATCTTGATCTACACATTACCCAGTAGAGTATGTTATATAAAGGTATATTTAAAGTTCCTGACCCTAATATTTCTGATTTAATACCAAGGGGTTCCTAGTTTTTACACTGAGTCAATCTAACCTTCTTATCTATCCCATTTGTACAAAATACATGAAATACAAGGAAGAATAAAAATTAACTCAAGCAGGTGTTCAGTTGCAGAAATGGCTTCCAAAGAAATCTCAGCAACAACAGAATGATTCATCTGTTAATGCTGGATTCGGAGCTTTCTCATATCTCACTGGATGTCCTTAAGGCCATTACAGCTTCTGATTAGGTGGTAAGAATATAATTCCTTAATATTATGTGAAAATTTATAGATGTAGCTCATTGGAGCTACATTCTGTATTAGAACTAACCAATAGCAAGTTATTAATGAAGCTCTGGAGTTAATTAAAAAGAGAACGTGGCAGTTTTCAACAAATACCTGCGGGAAGTTACTTGGGTGAATCTTGGCATTGTCTCTAAAATTAACAGCTCCTGGAGATGAACAAATGAGCAGACTTTGTAGGAGTTGCTGTAGGTGATGAAATAGAAACCCTTCAGTTTGTACCAGAAGTAATTTTCAGTAATTTCTGTGTTCCTGGAGTTAAATAGAATATTTAAGTGCGGGTTCATACTCTGCGCTGATTTATTCCTTACTAAAGCAAAATTCCCAGGGATCTAGTGAACTGTGTTTTCCACACTGCAGAATTAGCCCCATAATATTTCTCTCCAATTGAGAAATATTAGATTTAAAACAAGCCCACATAAGTCAGCCTAACCCACAAAATATAATTTTCTAATAAGCTGAAAATTTCAATACAGATTTTAAGATCTATGTCTGTACTTCCCCAAGCAGGGATAAAGCTCTGAGTTCTTTTCCTGGGTGATATTACCACTTCCACCTCATGAGAATGATAAAGACAGAAACCTCATTAATTTTGCTGCAAATTTGCTACTTTTTGTCAACTCTTTTTGCCATTTTGTTTGTGAAGGGAATGATATTAATGCACATCTGAGCTTTGTCAATGAGACATGGGAAAAACCCTTCCTGGAGAGTCTCTATCCCACTTGAACACCATGAAAATTTTTAGTTTTCGGAAGTATTTCTTACTGGATGTCGGCAAGTTAGTCTATTTTATGATATTATAGGAAGTGGGACTGCATTTTTATCACCAGATGATAAGACATTAAATACACTTTGTTCACTGGATCCTGGATGCCCAGTGGTTTATCAGCTCACTGTGATACAATTTACCTACATTTCATCATTCTGCACTGAAGTGAAAACTATTTTCCTGCAAATATTTCTGAAGGAATGCTGGCCAAAGCAGGTCCTGTGTGTCTTTAGCCCTTGTTTTATGAGCGTGAGTTGCTTCTGTCCTGGACCACTTGTCTGAAAAAGCTGGTGGAGAACAGAAAAAAGAAAAAGTCCTGAGAGCAGGAAGTGAAAACTAAAGAAGCAAGGTTGGATTTGTTCTAGCCTGGACCAGAGTTAGGATGGTTGAGACAATGCTGTGAGGGAGATAAAAAGGTAAATAATACACATGGTAGTCCTGCATTTCATGGCCGGGAGATCTGTGGTTTGACCGTGACGAGTTTCACATCTCAGCGAAAAGCCCAGTGGCTTGTAGGAAAGTGAAATGGGAACAACCCAGGGCACTGATACCTGTGCTGGGGTATTTGATTATTCTCTCTTAACTCGTGCAAAGTGTATCCTAAATTGCCCCTGTGCTAAACACGGTCGTGGAGCTCCAGATGGGCGGGTAAATAGGGCATCCTGCTGCGGTTCTCCAGGGCCTCGAGTGCGTTTATGTAACACGGGTGCAGCGGTTCAGACAGCTCAGATGCTCACAAAATGCAGGATGAGATCTTTGAAACAGTGAAAGTGCTGAGGTTTTGCTGAAGGATAAGAGTTTCTCATCAAACACTTTGTTTGTGCGAGGCGGACGTTACTCAGCCCAGCACTTTTCCAGTTCACACACAGTTGCGAGAGGAACATTTCTTATGAATAAAATAAAGTAAAAGGCAGTTTCTCTGAACTTCATTTCTTGCTTAACAGCCTGTTTGTAGCGTTGAGGTGAAATAATTTTATTTTTAATTCCCATGACTTGCCCACAACCCCTAATTTCTCTTATTCAGAGAGCATTTGCCTCAGCAGCAGTTCTTGCTGGACATATAAGCTCCTCCATATGGCCCTGCCCTTGCTCAACATTTTCCATTCAGACTGCAAACACAATCCCAAGGCTGGTTTTTTCATTACAGTCTGCTTTGTACATCCTGGTTGGTAATAAAGCTTAAATCCTGCTCCCCCTTCAATACTTTAAACAACTGCCTCTAATCTTCTTTTCTCAGAAAGGCTTGATTTGACCAACTAGACCATAGATTGTACTGCAGGGACAAAAAAAATCCTACCCAAGAACTGATTAGTTTTACTTCATGGCTTTGGATCTATAACCTGCAAGCCCAGTATGTCCTAGTTTTTGGTTGACTTCAGGTTTTAGTTTGCAGTAATGAGTTTATGATTTTGGGAAAGCTCTGCAGTGGGAATGTTATTACCCTCCCCTCTCCCTTTCTGCTGAAGGTTATAGGGTATTATCTAGAAAATGATTAGCTTTCAAATGATGAATTTTCTTTCTTTGAGTAAAATCCAAATTCAAAATTAAAACTGTTTCGTTATTCCAAACAGGCATTATTTTCGTTTCAGCTGGGGGAGTGAGGATCTGATAGGGCTGCTAAACTATCTTCTTTTTTTTCCTCCTTTTTTTTTTTTTCTTTTTTTTTAATTCCTCTGACAGTCCAGAAGGTTCCTTAAATTATCTTTACAAGACACTAAACCAGGGTGGCACGAACACTGGGAAATGTGAATCATTTCTATGACCCAGCAGTATGAACAATAAGTTAGAACTGTCTCAAAAGCTCAGGTTTGAGCTTCTTTTCTTGGGTCCATCAGGCTTTTTACAATCACACCTCCTAGTTGTTTGTTTTTTTTTTCCCCTTGAGCTTTCAGGCTGCACCAACACAAGTTTAAAAGAGGAGAGTTATAAATTCCTTTAGCGTTGAAATTGTTCCCACGTCGTGCCATCGGATCTGCCCATGCAAACTGGGGCTATTTCAAGGAAAATTCTGTTTACAGCACATTGATTCTGGCTGGGCTTCAGGCCCTGCCATCCTTCCATACTGCTGAGCGGCACAGAGGTCCTGCTGCAGTGCTGAGGAGGTGGAAGTGACAGTCAGTGCACAGAAGCACCTCCAGAAATACACAGCAGGGCTTGTTTTGGGTGAACAAATGTGCAAAAATCACTGTAGTCCCTCCACATGTAGGAGCAGTGAGAAATCCCATGGCTCTTATGGCCAAGTGACACCATCTGGGAGTGCCACACTGATGGCTTTGCTTTGGCTCTCAGGTGGAGAAGGACAGAGTCCCCCTGAATTCAGAGGTACACCACTGAGACCTTAAAATCACTGTGTTTCTGCATGCTCTCTCTCAGAGAAAAAACCAAAACAAAACAAAAACCCAAGACTTTTTTCTTTTAAAAGACCAAACATGCTAAAATATAGTCAGAGCCACTCAGGACACTGTGGGTAATGCAGGCTCTTCAGTTCTAAATGTTTTGGGCAGAATAAGCAGGAAGAGACATTGGTCTGTGCTGTGGCTCGAAGGGTTTTTGGGGAAAAAGAAAAGCTATTTTAAAAGAACAACATTAGGTAGCTGTAAGAAAGGAGAAAAAATTGATCACATAAATCAGGTTTAGCATGATTCTGCAAGATAGCACTGAGGAGAAAAGCCGTATACACTTATCTATATACTCTTATACTGTTGAGTCATATAATTAGAAGGCAAATCCATGGAAATTGGTGCTTTTGTGGTATTACCATATGATGGAAGGCTGTGTTGAACTAATTTCCTTCCTGCTTTGTCTCATGTCATATTTCATCAAGAACTGTAATGAATAACACCACCACTGACATCTTCTAAAGCAGAGCTCAGGGCACTTCACCAGGCACACACAGTTAGGTGTATTTTGGGATTGGGGCAGCCAAGGCCAGATAACTTCTGTGTTTTGCTGGCAAACTGATGGCAAAGCTGGGAGTGACTCCAGCTCTCTGAGTGCCATAGCCCCAGACCTCTGCCCACTGCATCCCAGCTGGGACATTTCCTTATAGCTTGTGTGTTAGGTGAAGGTTTGTAGTGACCCTTCAGAAATCAGTGCTGTGAGATGCTAAGTCTGTTTAACTAATCAGTTTATAGGGAGGGGCTTTATGGCCTGACCCGTTTGGTTTGCCCACGCTTGGAGCCCAGCCCTGGATGAGCAGTGCAAGCAGATAGTGCTGAAGGTTTACCCAGCACTGGAGGATCCTCTGAAGAAGGAGAGCCCATGCCTTCCTCTCTTGATTTGGGTAGTGGCTCAGTATTAGGTGCTGTGTCTGATCTTAGCCAGAAGCCTCTCAGGGGCCACCAATATCTGTGGAAGGGCCTTTCTCCTGCTCAGGTTTCTTCTGAGCATCTTTCCAGCACTTATTGGCTGGTCCTCCCCAGCCTCTGGCATTGCGTCTGCTCAGCAAAGGGGAGTTCTGCTGCAGGTCAGGTGTGGTAACTCTTAGTGAGGGATGGGCACCTTTAGAGTACAGGAGAATTTCCAGTTTCCCCCCTTATTTTGACACTCCCACAGACTTCTCCACTATGGCACACATGCCCTCTCTAATTACATCTATTGGAAATAGAGAAGCATTTTGTTCTTTAAGCTCTTTCCAGGAGGGTGTTACGTACCTTGGGAAGGTAGGTAAGTATTTTACTGGTCTTTAACTCACTGGAAAATACAGAATTGCCCTGACTCATTCTCTTACATCGTGTTGGTTGCAGCACAGGGTTTCCCTCTTCCACTCCAAGGTCTAAGCAGTTGGAAAGAGGCTTTCAGAGCATTCAAGCCTTTTGCAGGGGTGAGATTGTACCATCAAAACTGCCGAAGTCTTTCTCAAAACTGCAGGTGAACTTCTGAAATCCTGTAGCCATAGGAATTAACTCTGGCTTAAGGAAAGACACACCCCAGTGCTTACAATCCTTGGCTTTCACTGTCTTGGTCTCATCCCTGATGAAGGTATGGAGAACTGAAAGTCAGATGCACAGGGATGCAACTTGTACTTTGACAAAAATGCTATTTTCTCCACTTGCGTTCAGGAAGAAATACAAGAGGAGCCAAAGCCAATTTAGGCCTTCTTCCCATGATGCAAACCACTTTCTCCTGAATATCTTGGGGGCCCAAGATATTCTCCTGAATATCGTGCCAGCCCAGTCATTCCTGTGAAGGTCAGGAATGGGAAAGTCAGGCCTGGTGGAATGTGAGAAGTAGTTGCCATGAAATAGTCACTTCCTATTCGAGGAACTGCAAATTAATCCTGATTTCTCTGGAGCGGTCCCAAGGGATTAATCCCAAGGCATCTGAGTCCGTATCAAGCTCAGAGGCTGCCTATCAGCAGTCAGGGGAGAGGAAGCCAGGTTGCTGCAGCAACTGTGTGACATATGTAAAACTGGGTTTGATTATGTCAGGATCACAGAGGAAGCTGTTTAAGAGTTAGGTCAGGTTTTTGAGCTGTACTCCACTTTTCCAGAGACTGTCAGTCACTGTCAGGGTGGCTGGGGAGTGGAAATGCATGATGAATAACTTCAGCAATCTCCAGTGGGTTGCAAGTTAGCTGTCCACATCCAGCCATGTGGCTATAAGCTATTGAGAACTGTTAAGGGGACTAGTAGTAAGCCACTTAAGGATTCTTCCCCACAATTTGGAGACAAAATTACAATTTCTGATTAAAATATTTATTTTATTCTGGGTTTGATTGCTTTTATTCATCTTAGAATTCAGAAAGAGCATAGCAAATTATTTAAAATTCAGACAGATGATCTTTGATAGTCTGTTGGAATGGGAGATGAATGAGTAAGTATCTTGTACAGGGCACAAGAAGGACGTCGAGTCACTGCTGGGTTGTGTTCGCTTATGATCATTCCAGTGCCTTCTGTGTGGTGAACTGTGCTCAGGCTCAACCAAATGGCTTTGTCAATAGAGTGCTATAACCCCAATTTATTTGCCCACACTTAAAAGTATTAAGTGCAAAATACTACAGTAGAGAAGTGCAGTAAGTGAGGTAGAAACCTCGAGGAATAGTTATGTAGTTAGGTAACAAAAATGGGATTTGGAAGTTGCTCAGTCAACATTAGTGGGGTGTTTCCCATCCTCTGGGGTTTTGATTTTGAATAGTAGGTGTTTATAAGAAAAACTTTTGGTGTAGTTCTCTATCATTGTGTAAAACACAACCACAAATGCCAGAACATTTCCCCCACGCCTTGCAGAGCCAGCAAGGATCACCAGGGCAGTGCAGGATGGAGAGCTCTGTCACCCATCCCCTGTGGCTGTTCTCCCTGTGGGCCTGGCCCTACAGAAGGATGAGAGATTCTCCTGCTGGTGTTTTCTGGAGGCATTTGGTGATGGTAAGCTTTTTGTGCAGGAAGTTTATAAGGCAGTTATAAGGAAGCTGAGTGTTATTGCAGCTCGATGGCTTGGGTGGATTTGCCTCTCTGCACGGGAACCTTTAAGCCTCCCAGCCTTGCCCCCTCTGCTTCTTCTCCCCCTTCCTTCATGGAGATGCTCTGGTGTCAGATTCCATCCTGCCACCAAGGCCACTGGCAGAATTTTAGTGCAGAAATGATGTCTTTCTTTTTTGCTATCTCTGATCCAACAACTCGTTCACAGAAAGGGTTTTATTCTTTTGGAGCTGCTTCCTTTCAACTCCAGCGAGCCCCCCCAAACCCTTATCAGTGGGGCACTGCAGCTGCAGTCTAATGTGAGCTCGTGCTTTCCCTGCTGGAACCATCTTGGAAAGTTTCAAATTGTTTACTTATCTGCTAGAAACACATGTTAAGGGAAGTTAAGGCTCTGTTGCCCAAGGTGCATTTTAAATCAGGGGAAGAGCTGCTTCAGATACTTCACATTACATCTTCCAGCTTTATCTGGTGCTGTAAATTACAGAGCTGCTCCATTGAACTGCATGAAGATTAAATTTTTGAACACTGTTTTCTGAAGAATGGGGATTTTTCTCTTTGAAATGAAGAACCTGTGGTGCATCAGTGTGGCTCCCTGCACGCTTTGCTGCCCAAGCCTTTCTCTTTTCTCTGAGGGTACCAGGCTGTGCCCTGGGGACTGTGTCCTGTCGCTGATCCATGTACTGACATTAAAGAGCATCTGCAGATGGAGTGAGTGTGGGATGTGCGCTGAACAGCAAGTGGTTGGGGAAACTGTGATCCTTCTGCTGTCATCTTGAAATCAGACCTGTCATGAAGGAAAACCAGGTGGAAAAATTTATATTCTTTTCTGTGCAGGCTTTCTCCTGTAGATGTATGCGTGACATACAGATGTATTTTAAATAAACAAGTGAAATATTTACACACTGCTGTTTCACTCAGATGCATGCCTCTGTCAGGCTGAATTCCTGGCTTCCAGCCCTCATCTCTCAGCTCTCCCAGTGTGGGGAGATCTCCTCTATAATTTCTGCCTGTATATAGTCCCAAATGGATCCGGTTTTATTGAAATACTTTGCACAGCAAGCTGATGAGAGAAAAAAGAATTTTTCTTTGTTTAAATCCTAAATGATTGATATGACAGCTGCTGTTTCAGGGTGACTTGTGTGCTAATTTATTTCCACAAGCCCTTAAGCGAAAGGGTGATGAGATCCCACCTTTCTTACCTTCCACAAAGGTAATTTCAGACAGCTGTTGTATAAATGTTTGCAAACGAGTATTTCTATGAGCACTAAATTGTTACCATGCATTGTCAATAAACAGGGCAATCCTATTCCTTAGCACTTTCCCTCTGTCCGGTGGGAATCAAAGAATCATGGAATGCCTGGGTTGGGATGGATCTTAAAGGTAGGGGCACTCGGGGTGATTCTTGGGATGTCCTGTGCAGGGGCAGGAGTTGGACTCGATGATCCTGATGGGTCCCTTCCAGCTGAGCACATCCTGTGATTCTGTGACTGCTGTTCCAGTACCCATCCCCTCTGTACCGCTCAGGGGGGACGAGGTAGAGGAGTTGGAAATGAAGTTGTGAAGCTGAGTCTGGGTTAAGGGTGAAGGGTTTGTTGTTTTAATTTGCCTTTGCTATCCCCGTGTATTTACACTGGAAAAAAATTAAATGTATTTTCTCCAAGTGGAGCCTGTTTTGCCCATTGCAGTGACTGTGACGTGATCTCCCTGCCTTAGCCTTGATCCCCCAGCTTTTTAATCCACGTTTTCTCCCTGGATCCTCGGGAGGAGAGGGAGTGAGAGAGCATATGACAGCCAGCCATGTCATCCCACCACAACTAGGATGGGGAAAAACCAAGAAATATTATTTCCATGGCCTTTTATATTGGAATTGATAATTTGAACAACTTCTAATAAGAATAGATGAAGCTGGGTGATGGCTTTTAACTGCTGTTGTTGAGGCTGAGCTGCTCAGTGAAACAGCTGACTGTGCATCTGCACAGTAAGAACTGGGATTTTTAAATGATTTAAACCAGATCATTTAGGAGAGGCAGAGCAAACTTTGCTGGGGAGCTTTAATTAATGCTGGAATTCCAAACTTTTATGTTTGTGCTCATCTGTTTGCATTACCAGGAGAGCATGTTTTATTGCAGTTCTTAGAAAGAGGCTTGATTCCTGCTAAGTGAGGCAGTGCTGAGAAGCTCATGCATTATATTTGAAACCGCTCCCTACTTTTGCCAGGGCTGAAGGAAGTGGGCACAAACTTCCAAAGATTCAAAACTTGGTCCTTTGTTATAAACTTCATTGGCCACAGGTAAAGCCCAAAGAATTCCCATCCAGCTTCTCCATGACATTTCATTGACATGAGCCTTTAAATTTAATAGATTAACAGCAAAACTTCTTTGAAAAGCAAGCCCTTGCTCTTATCTGTGAGTTCCTACAGAAAATCTGTGAGAAAATTGGGTACAAAATTATCTCTTCTGGTTCTCTGCCCTTTGTTTTAAGTGGCAGAGTGCTTTTTCTCAGAAAAAAAAAAGAACAAATGACCCAAAGGCCACTTCAGCTCTGCCTCTCCCAGAGTCAATGGAGCTGCAGCAGTTTATAGTGATGAGGTTCTGGCAAGTGTTTTATTCTGCCAGAAGAGAACAGTTGGGCAATTTACTGCAGCTCATCCAAACTGCACATGAAGATTCTTTATTCCCTTAGTTTGAGGAAATCAGAGGGAAAAGGCCTCCTCCCCTTCCCTTTTTCTCCAGCTGCTAATTTTGCCAAGGTCTCCCACTTTGGGAAAGGTTTCCTTCGCTGCCCTGCTTGTTCTCAGCAAGGCAGAGGCATGGAAAGAATGCCAAAATTCACCAGTTTGTAGTAAGAACCAATGCTGTTGGGTATAAGTCATTCCAGCTGCTGATGGTGCTGGAAGAGGAGAACTGGAATGTCTTGTAGCCACAGTTTCTAGAAATAGCATTATTATTTACATATAATCACATGGCTGGAGCTTGGGCAGCAGACAATAAAAGCACAAACCTCTATTTATATGGAAGAGTGTCTTGTTAGGAAAGAATCTTCCCTTACTTTGTGCAGCTGAGCACAGAGCTTCTGATTCTGTACACGAATATATCAAATGAGGTCAAGTATGACACAGTTTTGGTGTCATGCTGAATTCATGGTGGAGATAATATTGTTACAGTCCTGTTGTGACTGACATAAACCTGTCACATTTTCAAGAGGGTGATTCATGAAAGATCCAGGAGAATCAATGGAGATAAAAATAGGTAATGCAATAACAGCATCAATCTCATCATAATTTTGCTTGTATTACACTGAGTAACCTGACTAAAAGGGTCATATTTAAACAGAATCTAGCAAAACTGCTTATAAAAATGGGAGTGAGAGAGGAGGAACCCAAACAGGTGAGCCAGGGGGTGTCCCCCTCTGCATGAAGGGGCGCAGTGGGCAGCCTCCACTGTTCCTGAAGTCTGTTCTCAGCTGGAGAACTGCAGCCAGCCTGGCACATTCCTGCTTGGTGGGAGCCAAAAAGAGATAAAACCCCCCCAGAATGGTATGCTAAGAGGTAAGAAATCTCCTTTGTATTCATTTAAATTCAAATATATATACTATAACATGTATAATCTATAGGTGAATGCTTAGTCCAAGGATCTCTGGATCCCCTTGTTATTCCCTCTGAACATTCCGAGGCCATTCAAAAACTCCTATCACTTTTTCAGGATGGACTTATCTTCTGCCATTCTTCATGACATACTCAATGGGCTCAGGAGTGTGTTATCAAAAAAAGGCAGCTCTGAACATAGAAAACAGCTCTACAGCTTAGTGATAATTTATTAATTTTAATTATTCCCCCCCCCCCATTACTGAGCTCTGAATGCACATGGGTGAGGCTAAAGAGAATCTGAAGAGATCTCTGACCTACAAAGAGCCACAGGAATTCATGGCATCCAAGGATCAGAACCTGTTCAGGTTGTACTGCATCCTAAAAAATGAAATGTTGGTGCTGGATCCCTTTTGCTGGCTAATGATGCTGCCTTTATTCTGAGGCACACTGAGGTATATATTGCAAATAAGAAGGAAGGAAAGAGAGAAAGAGCCAAGAAACAAACTATCTGTGGACCTAATGAAGCTTAGACTTGTCTTCTCCTTCTCCCCATCCTACAGTGAAACCTCAGCTGCCTTTCTTGTGCCCTCTTGCCCTTTCCCTGCTGCAGCACCTGTGCTTCTCCTCCTTCAAAGTCCTCCTACCTAGTCCCAAATGACAAGTGGCAGGAGACATTTAGTGTTGTTTCCAAGAGACACAAAGCCAGCAGACCAAACCTGCAGGCAACTCCAGGTTTTCCTTAGGTGAGGAGATTTACTACATTGCTCAAACTGGTTTTCAGAATCTTTTTTAGGAGCTGCATGACTTTGAGACCTTGACCCTTTGTCAAACCTGGCTGAAAGTGGCCAGTGGTTCAATTATTGGTTCTAACAGGACTGGGAGGATCAGATACCATGCAGGGTTTGGCAAACCCTGTTTCCCTAGAAAACCTGCCTGAAAAAGGGATTCAAAGTGTTTGGGTTAATGTGGGACAAATTAGATTGTACCTAGAATAGCCAAAGTTTCCCCCACACTACACTTTATGGAGACGTATAATCAGAACCCAAGTGGTGTTGCTCTTGCCATGAAGTTTATGCTTTGGCAAAAGGTTGGATCTGAGGAGATTTGTGTTCCTGGTGGGGCAAGAGTGGGTTAAGATGTGGTGCCACTTTCATTCCAGCCATGCAGCATTTTGCAAACAGCATCTTTCCTTCCCCTCCAGCCTGGGATTGGTGCAATCAGGACGCAGACAGACATCAAAGGGAAAAGCTTTGATAGCAATTTCTGGAATATCAGACCCATCAGCGTAGATCAGCTCTCTCTTCGTTCCAGGGAAACATGTTTCAAGGAATCAAGGCTCCTGAGCAGCTCAGAAGTGCACTGATGTTTGTTATTCCAAAAGTGTGATCCCCATCCTTCAGGCAGCCCAGCATTTGCACTGCTCTGTTGTGTTGGGGATGATAAGCACGAAATCAAGGAGAGGATTTTTCATCTCCCTGTAAAAACCCTTTACAACAGAGAATATTCATCATAAACAGCTACGGTTGAATTGGGAGGAAGGGAAAAATCTTTATAGCGGAGACAGCAGAGAGCAGTTGAGGGAGATGATGTCCTCTGCCCCCTGAAGAGCTGGAAGAGGGGCTGGGATATGAGTGCCATTTTGTCAGTGACTCAGGCTGCTCCAGGAGGACATGGAGGCATTCAGAAAGCAGATGATGAGTCTGCGCAGTGACACCTGCATATGGTGACCCAGCTGATGTGTATGGACACATATGGGAACAGCCCCTGGAGCAGGACTGCTTGGCTGCCGTGTTTTGCTGCCTTATTAACACAGGTTACAGTCCTCCAAGTTCCTGCCATTTTTCAATTGGTGCTTCTTTCCCCAGCCCTAAAAACTGGAGCTGGAGGTGATGGCTTTCCTGGGATTCAGTGATGGGGGTTGTGCTACAATAGCTCTGTACTGCAGCCCTGCTATCTCCTGTCACCACGGGCTTGAGCACCGGTACACAAGCAGGATAAAGAAAAGGAAATAAAATGGGAAAAAATCTCAGATAAAAGGGAACTGGCAGGTTGATGATAATCTTAAGTATGTGGAACTGTGTTTATGCACGCTCTCTAGTTAAACTCAAGTGCTTTCCATACTTAAGAGATTACAGAGTATGGGATTTATTGCAAGAACTGTCAGGAAATTCTCGAATACGCTCCTTTTATCCTGGCATATCGTGTTGTGCCCCAAACTTGAAAGAACACCACAGTGTGAACTCAGATATCTAGCAAATCATCTGAATGTGCTTATAAAACCACCAAGATGGTATCAGAATGTATTTGCAGCTAATGGGGAGTGAAGGATTTATTCATTTTCCTTTCAGGGATACCTTTGTGTTAAGACTGAAAGACATTCGCTGTTTCTTTGCAGGATCAGAGAAAAAAAAACAACCAAACAACTAAATTGTGAGAAAGACAGCAAGTTTCCTGTCTTTGTAAGTCTTAAAAATTCAAATAAGTGGCACTGCCCAAGCAGCAACAGCCCTGACTGCTGCTGACAGTCGGTTACTTTTACAATCACCTTCCAGAGCTTTATTGCTTCTCATCAGATAGAACAGTTGGCCCCCGTGGAAAAAACAGGTTGCTGCAGATGACAGGATCTTTACAACGGGCAATCATGATGGTATTAGTGTTTATCCACTGCAGTAAGTGTATAAATCACAGCAAATGGGTTTCCCCTCTGAGAGGGAATCTGCTGCATTATTTTTGCCCAGCCACAAATATTTATCCACCAAATGGTGGAATTGCCAGACAGATTTCCTGCCTAGTCCAGTGAGCAGTTAAGAGATTGCCGACCACAGATCACAAACCTGGAACCAGAATGCCACTGGGAGAGGTTAAATTAAAGGTGGTTTGTGGAGTTCTGAGAGAGTTCTCCCTGCTCTCTGTGTCTGTCAGTGGAAACGAACACAGGGTTGAATGGGTGCTCTCCTTCTCATGAGGTCTTTGGTGGGACAGTGAGATAACAGATTCTGGACATGGAGCTCCAGAATGTCCCCAGGTCACATAGGAAACTCACTGTTGTCAGTGGCTTAGAAACAGAAGGTTAATTTTACCTAGGTAGATACTGATATGCAGTTGGAGCTCGGTTTATTTTTACAGAATAGGCACTTCCCAGAAATTGTCACATAAATCAGAAGAATTACAATATAAGCATCCTCTGGAGCTTTTTCATTTCAGTTTTCAATGTCAGACAGTGCTCAGTGTTAGGGGTTTGAAAGGAAGAAATCAGAAGCCCTGTAATGGAGTCTTATGGAAAGATATTCCTCAAGAAAGCTCTTCCCAGCTCCTTTACCCTCTGGTGTTTTGCCTATTACCAACAGGCAGGAATTGTGCATTTAATCTCATCCCATGTAATCATGTTCTCATTCTCCCCATGTCTCATCTTTGCTTGAATGCCACTGAACTCTCAGTTCTCAGTATCACCTTGTTCCCCAAGTTAGTTACTCTTTGTATCAAACAGCGTCCTCTTTTATCCCTTTTGAATTTGGTGCTTTTCTATTTCACTGAGCATCTGCATGTATCCCCACAAATGGAAAGGATCAGCTGGAGAGGATAATCTTCCTCCTGCATCCCTCTTGCTGTTTTCTGTGTCTGCATCCCATTTTCTCTGCTCGGTTCCATCTGTTGGCCTGTGAGCTGGGCTGTGATCTAGCCTTCAGTGCCCTTAGTATTAACTCTCAATCCCAAATTGTTTTGGTTAAACATGATGGTGGTTTGTGGAGAGAGAAGGAAAGAACCACCTAAAAGAACACAGAACTGCTTTTCCTTCTGGAGGCATCTTAATGGGAATTTCTGCTCCTGAGAGGAAAATTCCAAGGTTAAACAACAGGAGCTGAAATTTCACAGCTTGGTGAGTGCTCTCTGTCATCCCTTTGTCAGGAAAGGATACCCTGAGAGGAGCAGCATCTTCTGATCTCCCAAAAGAGTCCTCCCATTCCTCTGACTGCCCTGCTGAGTTGAGCCCTCTCCTGTAAAGCCCTGCTGTGGCACTGTAGCTTTTTATGACACAGCACTCTGAGGTCACCCAGACATGCTTTTTATGGCATTCCTCCCTCTGCCTCTCGAGGAAATGTTCTTGTACAGAGAAAAGCTTCACTCCTCTCCTACAGAGAGCTGGTGATTTTGGCCTCCAGAGATACAGATATAGACAGGTGTCAACTCCCTCAGGCACTGAGGTAAAGGAAGTGGTATTTTTCCATATGTAAATCAGAACATCAGGTACAACACCAGGCTTTCCATCCGACTTTTCTCAAAGCAGGTTGTTCGACCTACCAGACAAGGTTTCCTTTGGAAACAGTCTCTTGCCTTTCATTCAAAGCTCTGTTTTCTGGAGCTTTCTCAGCCATCCCGTTCTGAAGGGGTTTGGTCACTTTATGAGAAAGAAAACTTGGACTCTTGCTCGCTGTGTTTGTCCATAGACCTCTTTCCCAACATAAATGTTTCTGTGATTCTGTAATTTTTCATTCATCCCCTGACAGCACCATCAGCACGCTCAGTACTGATCAAGCTCTGTGTGCACACCATGTGCCCCAGATCTCAAAAAAGGGGATGATAAGGCTTTGTGTGCTCCAAATGTTTGGTCGGTGCTGGATCTGTCACTCCCAGGCTCCTGTGCCAAATGTGTTATTTGGCAGCTGCCCTCCCTTGGTGATCCAACAAAGCTGGCTGTGCCAATCACAGAACAAACCCAAACCACTGCCAGTTGTGGCATTTCAAACTGCAGCTCTTCATGGGAGCACGGACAAGGCTTTCTAGGAGTGCAAACAGCAGCAGCAACATCCTCGTGCCCAGGAGGAGGTGTGACTGGAAATTGAGGACATTGACAGAAGGGATGGCAAGACCAGGCAAAGGAAGTGGGAAAAATTGCACCCTGGCTGTGATGAAGTTGGATAAAGAAACCAGCAAATGGAGAAGCAAATATACTGTCTGGAGGGTCATGTTATACACAGTGGGAAACTGTGTCTGGGTGGGCTGAAGCCCCAGGAAACGAATCCCTGGCTGATTTTGTAGGGAGGATTTCAACTGAGTTCAGCCTTGCCTGTTATCATGGGAACAAGGAGCAAGGAACTGTAATTTCTTAGAAGTTTCTGTCCTGTTTAGGAGGAGGTACTGGAAAGCTGAAAGGAGAAAGAAGACACATTTCGTGTTGTTATTTTAGATTCCTTGATGATGCTACACAGCAGAAGGATAGTGAGCCAGGGACCAGACTCTGCATCCAACATTGATTTGTTTACATTCCTTTCTTTAAACATTCCTTTGTTTAAAGTAAATAAAAAAAAAGAAGTCGTGTCTCATGCCCTAGTCAGGAGTTAACTCCAGCAGCAAGGTGTATATTTGGGAACCCATACTGCCATACAACTACATCTTCTCTGAGCTGTTCCTGCAGAGAGCACTGAGCACAGGGGAGAACACAAACCAGTGTGTTTGCCTTCATTTGTGCCACTGGCTACTGCGGCTTTCCACAGGTTTTCAAAACTAGGGATTCTAAAAAAATCCTCCTTTGCCCTTGTATTCGTGCCTTGTCACAATGAAAGGTGTTGCTTTGGACACTTTGTGCCTCCTTACCTTATATATTTCCTGAAATATGTTCAGAAGGAAACTGGGAGCTCTCAAAGAATGAAACTCCAGTGAAATATTAATGCTGGGGCAGTTTTTCCCCAGGTGGTGTGATCTGAGTTGTCCCAGGAAACCTGTTTTAACTGTCCTGCACTGACACTGCTCTGTTTGCTGCTCCCTGTGGTGTAGCCACACAGGAACTGAAGAAATCATCTACTTGGAAGTTTTATTCATGCCTAGAAGATTAAACCCCTATTTATATATTTCAATCCTATGAGCTATAAAGCTCTTTTGGGCTTTTTTTTTTTTTTTCTTCCTACCAGTTTTGGTTTTATTCTGTTTTGGTTTTTTGTGGTGTCATTCAGGTTTGGGAAAATGTGCTGGAGTTGCCCGCTTTTGCAGTGTGCAAATATATTTCCCCCCACAAATCCATCTATAAAGAGAGGAAAAAATAATAATTAATAAGTGAATAAACCCCCAAACAGGCAAATAAAATATTTAGTGAACCTATAAAGAGTATCCTTCTCATGAACCCCGAAATGGATGGCTCAGCACTGTTTGACCTGAGGTATTTTTGACCACTCAGATGTCACTTTTATTAAGTTTATTAATTTTTCAAAACTAAATATCCGTGGAGCAGAGGGAAGAGCGAGCTCAGCACTGTGTGTGTGTCAGGTCACTTGGTGACTGTGCTCCTTGTTAGTGGAGCTGGAGTAAAGAAGTAGTGAATCCCAAAACAAACACTGTGTCCCACTTTTAGCTGTCTATTTTTGAAAAGTCCCTCCAGGAGCCATGGGTTCGTAAGAGGGAACAGTAGGACATTGTGCTTTTCCTGAAAAATGGCGTCCATTGATATCCATCAATAACCTGAGATGCTCCCAACTGCCTCAGTGTTAAATTCTCTGTGTCTACAGCTATTGCCCCTGCTTTATTATTTCTATTATTTTAAATTTTATTATTTATTTATTTATTCGTCTGTTTATCTACTTATTTTTTGGGGTGTGTGTGCTTAGAGGAGAACAAAAGTCTGCTGACCTCGCATTTAAACATATTTTTTTCCCCCCATAAATAAAAATATTCTGCTGTGGGTATGTTCATCTGCTAAAAGCAGAGTGTTTTACATGTTTTATTTGCACAGGAAGAAATAGTGTATTGGATGGTTCATATTATTTGATTCCCGAATTGAAGAAAATTGAAGGATAAACTGTGGTTTTATCTGATGGGGATAACTGCGAGACTGGATCAGCTTTAAGAGCTAAACTGACCACAAAGGAAGTTCATGGGAAAAGAAGCCAATTTGACAGTATTCCTTTGTCAAAATCAATGGTGTGCAACCCTGATGACAAAGCAGTAACTGCATATTGTCCATGTGGAATTGAAGTAATTTTTCGTGCTGCTCTCCTAAGAAATATGAAGAGTGCCACTGGTACCTGTCCAGGCTGAGAGTTGTTTTAAGTGGCAAATAAAACTCAATTCTCTGAAGAGGTTTTTGTTCTAAGTATGTATTTGACTTAATAGCTTGAATGTAGGGAAATGATTTTAAATTGCATTTTGTGCTCATATCCCAGTCCAGATTTTCCTAAACAGATGCTGTGTTTGAGCAAAAATTAAGTTGTTTGCCCTTTACTGTGTTTATTTATTTATTCTTGTTGTCTTTTGGATACACACACTGGTAGACAGGACTGGCTTTTTTAGAATGGGTGCAGCTTCTTTTCAAACACACAGCAAATTGGACACTCCAAGCAAACCTCAGGGTAGATCAGCAAGGGGAGAGAAATCAGCCTCTGGCACGAGAACCTTTTTACTCCTTTGGGTATGTGGAGTGTCAGAGGAAAGGGAGTCAGGTAACATGGATGGTTTCCAGAGTTGGGCATGTTTGGAAGAGGCAAATGTGGTGTGAAATATTCCACAGTGGGCTCTCAAATGTCCTGGATCCTTCAGGGATGTTGGTTGTTCCCCAGGGTCTCCTCTGCCAGGAGCACTTGCACCATCTTTGGAGAGGAGCACTTGCACCATCTTTGGAGAGGAGTCAGTCCCTTGCAAGTGTTGTCTAAGCAAAAGCAATGAGTTAATCTGGTGAGTTACTCTTAATTTTAGTAATTTTCAAGAAGAATTTTGTCTTGGAAAGGATGGTCAGGGATTGGAAAGGGCTGCCCAGGGAGGTTTGGAGTCCCCACCCCTGGAGGTGTCCAAGGAAGGATAGGCTGTGGCACTCAGTGCTCTGAGCTGGGGGACAAGGTGGGCATCGGGCACAGGGGGGACTTGGTGATCTTGCAGGGCTTTTCCAACCTAAATGATTCTGGAATTACTGCCTCAGCACTCTTGAGACACACTGTAGTGCAGTTGCTGTTGAGTGTTTGTGGCTTGCTTACACATTGTAGAACAAAGAAATATGTTTATTCATTTATTTATTTACTAATCAGGAATAATACATTCTGCAGCTGGATTTGAAGCTGCCAAACATGCTGCTGTGGGAGATGAGATCTTCTGTCTAATTTGGGATTTAAATATCCTTGGCATCGCGATGGGAATTCTAAGCATGATTTTGCTTGGGGTTATGGGGTTGCTTCAAACTGAAAGAGGTTTAGATTAGATATTAGGAAAAAACTTCTTCCTCGTGAGGGTGGTGAGGCCCTGGCACAGGTTCCCCAGAGAAACTGTGGATACCCCATCCTTGGGAGTGTTTAAAGCCAGGTTGGATGGAGCTCTGAGCAACCTGGTGTAGTGGAAGGTATTCCCTGCCCATGGCAGGGGGTTAGATCTACAAGATCTTTAACGTCCCTTCCAACCCAAACCATTCAATGATTCATGGTTCTGTGATTCTTGCTGAATCTGTAGATAGATTCTCCCAATTGATTTCCTTTGTGTGTGTCCCATATTTTGGACTATGAAAGCTTCAGGCTTCCCTTTCTATGCAGCAAAGCCAAGTGGAATATTCTTCAAAATAGGTCACTAGAACAGTTACCAGCACTGCATGAAAATACCAGTTGTCGCCAGTGGAAGAGCTGCTCTGTGGGATTCTGAAAGGGCCCAGACTGTTGGGAATAGTTTTGCGTTGTTGGATAATTTCCTGGCTACATCCAAGCCACCTCAATAATGTTCTCCCCGTTTCCCCTCCGCCCTCCTAGGCACCACGTTGTTTAGTATCTGTAATGTTCTTTAATTTATCCTTATTCCCAATATATATCCTTATTCCCAATTTATAAATCCTTTTGGTTCTGTCTCAGAGGACTGTGGAATAACTGGACCAGATCTTCCTGACGTTTTCTTTTCCTCAGGCACAAAGTCTTTGTAAAACTGGCAGCTCACTTACCCAGACAAGGGGGTAATGGCATCACTGACATATCCCATTATGTGTGTACAGTCCTTTCCAAAGGGGCAATCCATTTTAAGGAATTAAATTTCCTTGGGGATAGTCAGTAACTTTTTAGTGTTGTTTAATTACACCCTCTTGCCTTTCAGACAGTGCTCTCTGAGCTCTGTAGCACCATCCTTTTTATGAGCATTAAATGTGCTGCTTAGAGAAAGAACTAATATCCTTTTCCCAACTTCACTTCTGTATTTTCCTCTCCCTTGCTTTTGTTTCTTCCACCTTGCCTATCATGACACTTGCATTATACTGTCTCTTCTTTGCTATTGTCTCCATCTGACTGTTTTCTCATTTTTGCTGGATTTTACTTCCTCCAGTGTCATCACACTGCTCTTCGTCCTGCAGATCCACTGCTCCCTGTTCAGTTTGTTGGCTTCCAAGTGCCATTTGATAATGTCTTGACCATTTCTCCAAAGAGATTTTCTATTGTTTAGTAGAAAATATCTTTTAGCAGAAAATACCTTTCATTTGGTTACTTATCAGTTTTTGGAGCTGGTGAACAACTGGGGAAAAAAAACCCTGAATCCAGAAAATAATTACATAGATGAATATCTGACTTTTAAAAAAAGATTCCTTCCTGAGAAATTAGGCTTTTCTTCAATACTGGTTTGCATGCTTGCAAAGATGTGAAAATGAGTGTATTAAAGTAGCTGAAGTCACATAAAGCATCCCTTAGTTTTGCTCCCAAAGATCTGATGTTATTAATTCAGGGAAACAATTATGCAGTGCTAAGATCCCTCCTCATTTTGTCTCTCTGCAGCGTACAAACTTCTTTCAATATGGGCTGTTCTACCTGTTCCTGAATTTCTTCTGGGTCCAAATTCAGGGAATTGTGCTTAATCCTATAATCCAGCCCTCCTTTGAGGTAACCCCATACCGTTCTACTGCCAGGCTGCTTTAAGCCTTGTGCCCTGGCAGGAGCAAAGGTGCAGGAAACCTCCAGTGCCTGGGACTTCCCCTCAGCTGGGCAGTGGTTGTGCCACTACTGGCCAGACAGGGTGTGCTCTTTCCACATTACCCTCCAAGAGCATTTGGAGGGGTTGTATTTGAGGGACATATCCTCCAAAATGGGGATCTCCCTGGGAATGGTGAGGGTGCACACCCAACATGCCCTTTTTTGGCCAGACTCAGCAGTGGCACAGGCTGCCCAGGGCAGTGGTCATGGCCCCGAGGCTGCCAGAGCTCAAGGAATGTTTGGACAATGCTCTCAGGCATAAGGGATTATTGAAGTGTCCTTGCAGGGCCAGGATGATTCCTGTGGATCCCTTGCAGCTCAGGATATCCTATGATTTTATGATCAGGCTGTGACAAGCTGGGATTTGATTTCACTGCTGCATCTCCCTGGAAAAATGTTTCACAGAACAGTTTTGACCAGCTCTACCTGCAAGGCAGAACTGGAAATGGGATCCCTCTAACAGTTGTCATTCCCTTATTCAGCAACACCTCTGCCTCTGTTTTACATGATGACATATTATCCTGTAGGATTTTGCCATGATTGCTGCCTTGGAGAGCTGGAATATTCACAGTAGGTGAATTTTGGGCACCAGTTTTGGTACCTCGATGAGGAACCCGAGGGACACATTGTCACTGGAGACATTTCTCCCTGTTTTCCATGTAGGCACCTCCCTCTTTCAGCTGACTTTATCAGACTGATAATTTAAACACCTTTTATTTATTTATGTATCTATTTATTTACTTATTCATTTATATAATTTTCATTTGTTTATTTTTTATATTTAGCCAATTACAAGCCTAAAATGCAGTGGTGTGATTTTTCCACTTTCTTGATGTGATCCCGTTTCTGCCTCTACCAGTCCAGTTGACACTTGGATGTTCTGATCTTGGCTTAGTGGAGTCTACAGGCAGAAATACGAAATCACAGGGAACACAGTCTCTAACTTTCTGCAGGAAAATGAAAACAGTGATCCAAAGATTATATTTTTCATACATTCTTATCTGATTTTATTCCTTTTTTCTGAGGAGCATAAAAAAAATGAATAAACCCCAAATTCAATCTCTTACTTATGTTCTTATCACATACATCTCTGTGTGGGGTATTTTTCCTCATCTTGTGTTTACTATAAAAGTGGAAAACTGAAAAGTGCAAGTATCAGATCAGTCTGTACTTAAGAATTCTGTTGACCCCAAAAAATACAAATTTAACTCACCAAAATGGATTATTTGCTCTTGTGGCAAGATAAGAAATATCTTTGTGTTAATAAATCTGTGATTTGGCAACATAATTAATAAGAAAACAAAATAAAAACCAGTTTCCAAATTATCAGGATTAATTGAAATGTAATTATGTGTGAACTACCCTGAACTGATATTCCTGATGAGCTGAGCTAATCCTGCACCACTTTCCACCTGAATGGAATTGCAATTTAAAAGTCAGGGCTCGGGGAAGTTGAATATTTGGGGAATTTGGGGTAGATGCAAACACTGAAATGATGAAACATTTCCTGGGTCTTATAGGCCAAAGCAAAAGGCCACAAAAATCTTTATGCCTCATAACTCCAACAGAGTTTTTGAACACTTAAAAGTTCATGTTATTTTCATTCTGAAGCTGAGCGTGACTTAGTGAGCTGGCATCCTTCAGAAGGGCTTGGGTATGGATCTGAGCTCTCTCTGTGGGATCAGCACTGTGTTTCCCTGTACAGTTCTCCGAGGGATAAGCATTGGTAATCACTCTTTGCATCCGTTCCTGGTGCCTGTGAAAGTCTCTGTGGATAGAATATATACAGAACAGAAATCCTATTCCCAGAATCAGTTGGGTTTTGCCCCTCACAATCCTGGAATGAATAGGGGAGGTAAAGGTCAGAGTGCAGATTGAGCTAATTAATGATATCCTTAAACAATGATGGATTGATATCCTAATACAGAGGTGGTGTTTTCCCCCCTCTGTGTAGGAAGTTCCTCTTAAACCTTTGTGTTTCTTTCTCCAGGTTGTCAGACAGCTCTGCTTTTATGTGTATTGATAGAAGAAAATTGATTCTTAATCCTGGCCTAACATCTCACTCAAGTGCTTGTGCCAGCATGCCTGACATGTATTTTGGATCCTCTCTTGAGTGTGCAGGCAAAGACAGGCTGAGAGGCATAACATCCCCAGGCAAAAGAAGTGGGCAAGTTGCTTTTCAGTGCCTGTTCTTTCTTGAAGAACAATGCTCCGTGTTACAGGCACACAGTGGCACTGCTGACACGCAACATTTCTGTTCTGATTAATTTACTGCATGGGTGAGATCATTCTGTACTGCAAGATGGTTCTGAATATTTGTCAGGGCTGTTATAAAACATTGTTCTGGAAAGCAGTATATTCAAAATTCACCAAGTTGTTTTTTTTTCCCCCACTCCTGCTAGACCATATGCAAGCAGACACTTTGCATCAGGCCTCCCCCCCCGCCGGTGCCAACTCCTGAATTACCGCCTAAGCAGGGGATATTTTGATAAAAGCAAAAAGCTTTCCGATGGCATTTCATGCCCCATTAGAGGCTCGAGGGCCAGGCACTAATAAGGTTATACCGAGTGTGTACTTATTCCCGTTCTTCCTTCTCACCCTGCAAACGCTCCAGCCTTCCCCCGTTGCGAGCGTTGCGGTGTGCGACGCGCGGGTCGATCCCGCCGGTGCAGGCACGGCAGAACGGGAGGGATAACGATGTGGGAGTGAAGTGTCGATGCATAATTCATGCCTGACAGCACACTTTGCCGAGTGCTTTCCCGTGGCAGAGAGGTCCTGGGGAAATTCATCTGCCTCGGCTCCTCCTGTCTCTGCTTGGTTGGCAAGCTTGTCGTTTAGGAGTGGAGTGCCATTCAGAGGCACTGCTGGGGTGGAGGGGAGGGACAGTGTAGTTCTGTGCTGTGCTGTTGAGAACCTCCAGCCCCAAAAAACTACTTTGGTGGAGAGTTTCTCCCCTAGCTCAAAAAACACCCCCACCTCCAAGAAAGGCCCAAACGCCTTCGACAGGGTAATTTAATGTGGCCACATTACAGAATATAGCAGGGGGTGCAGTGAGATGTGACCTACAAAGACCACCTTGTCCCACTGTCTGACCAACTTAAAGTGTTTTTAAAGACATTGTCTAAATGCCTCTTCTCCAGTGACAGGCTTGGGGCATCAGCCACCTCTCTAGGAAGCCTGTGCCAGTGTTTGAGCACCTCCTTTGTAAAGAAATGCTTCCTAATGGCAAATCCATAACTCATCTTAAGCTCATAAATGCCCTTTCAGCTCCATGTATTGACCTGAGCTCAGGGCCCAGGTTTGGTCTTGCCCTAGGAGGCAGTGGGAATGGATCCCGATTTTGAGCCTAAAGGTCCAGTTGCAGCTGAGTGCACTTTGTCAGTCAGTTTGAGTCTGGAATTTCATTTTATCTGTAGTTGTTTGGGGATTTTTAAGCTTCACTTTTCTGAACGAATGCTCTTGCGTACTGTGTTTGGTGATTCCTTGCTATTCCAGGATCATAGTGAAAAGGTTTATTATGTTCTAACCCAGCGTGTTATGGCATTATTGCAAAATTATTGTTTTGTTTCTCCTAAACTCAAGATTTTTTTGCAACAGTAATAATAATAATAAAAGACATGGAGGCTGATGAATTATCCACCGTGTCAAACTGAAGCACAGCAGAGTCTGAAACAGCTGAGAGAGCAAAGCAGAAAAATATCTCAATTTATGAGTGAAACACTAACACACACTAAACTTTTGCTGCACTGTTCCTCATCTGATTTTTAGCTTTCTCTTCACAAGCAGACAAGACTCACGCTTCTCAGGTGATAAATTTTAACCAGATTACAGGGATATTCAGCACAGGCTTTCTCTGGAACGCATATATTGGGTTTTATGTGCAGACTCAAGCTCAGAGAAAAGCAGTACTCCTCAGTCTGGTAAGGGATGGATTTCCAAATGAATAAATAATCACTATTGGTGTGCAGCTAGATAATAGCTGGCTTCTTGTATGATAAATCAGGTAGAATAATCTGAAATTAAATTGCTGCTGCTGATGCTGTGCACTCAATGTTTTTTGATATATAATTCTTGTGAGTTTTACAACTTCAGCCTCTGGAGTTGGGGTAGCTGTAGTTTGTTTCCAGGTACAGCAGCTGGATCATCTGAAGGCACAGTAGGAAATGTCCATTGGTGTCTTCTTCCCATCTAAATAAGAGTTCTTCTCATCCTGGGATCATAGGAAGGAAGAAGAGGAATGGTGGTATGGCAGGGAGAGCTCCAAGGCCGGACCTGCCCCAGCTTTCCTAGGTATGGATGCTGCCACATCTCATCATCCATGGCCTCTGCTAAGGGAAATTTCCCCCCTGGAATCTGAATCCTTGGGCAGGAACCCGAGCTGTTCTGGGATTTCTGTGAGCATGAACTGCCAGCTGTGCAGTTTTGAGGGATGGTTTGCCTCAAACCTTTGACATCTCCTGGTGAGGGGATTTAAACCAAAGCCTCCACCTCCACCCCTGTGGTGCAGTGCATCGTCTGCCTTTCCCCTGTGAACTCAAATTCCCGTGAACACGAGGAGCATGGGTAAGTGGGAGTTATTTGAAGAAATTCCCAGGCAAAGGTGGGGATATTAATTGTCTGTCACTGTGGCAAATATTTATGTCTCACAAAAGGTTGTATCTATTTTGGGAGACAAGCCATGCAGTTTAACAGCTGTTGAGCTGCATGAACTTCTTTTTATTGAACTCACACACACCCTTTAAATTTCTCTGGGTTTGGGGCAAGTCAAGGACACAATGCCTCATCTGCCCTGGTTTTGGAGGCTGTTGGCACATTTGGGCACCCAGGTTATATGATATCCTGCCCACAACAAAACATAGAGCCTCAAAATAGCATCCTGGTGGGACTGTGGATCTATGTGTGCCCTGCTCTGGCTCTTGGGCTGGATAGCTTGATGTCCATCGTTCCTTGCACACCTCCAGGGGTGGGGACTCCACCACCTCCCTGGGCAGCCCCTTCCAATGCCTGACCACCCTTCCCATGACGAAATCCCTCCCGATGTCCAAAAATATAACTTATGCAAATCTTTCCTCACTATTCATCTGCCATATGCTCTCAATGGATCCTTTCTGTGCCTTCCTGTGTGCAGAATTAAGGTGAATCCTCACTGGGTACTGCAGAATTTTAAAGACAATTTAGCTTTGATTAATTCTAGTTGCAAGTGATTGCAGAACATGTAAGAAGGACAGTTACCCTGCAATCTCTGTTAAATCCCCAAGTTCCTGGCACGGAAATATTAATCATTATCTCCTCAGTTGCACATGATAAAATGCAGGCTCGCTGATTATGGGGGAAATAATTTTATTGGTTGCAATTGGGAAAGTAATGCTTAATGAAAAGGTACTTTTCTGTGCAAATACCTTTGAGGAATGTAAAAGAGCAAAAAGGCCAGGAAAAGCAACAGGATTTTTCTTTCATTCATCCCCTCCTCATTGCAGCTCGTTTGGTGTCACAGGAGGCTGTGGAGAGGTGGTGTCTTTGATTACCTGATATTCCTGGGAAAATATGGTCAGGCTTTTAAATCCATGGTGTGAACATCTCTGCTCTGCCTTCATGCACATCCTTCTTCTTAGTTTGAGCAATAACATTCCCTACCAGTGGGTTTCTTCCCTTAATAAAAATGATTGCAGTTAATTTGATTATGAATTAAAATGTCATTAATTCTCTGATAATGTAAGTAGATTCACAATGAATCTTCGCCCAACAAAGACGTGATGAAGCCATTGAAGGGATTCATTGCTTATTGTGTCCCCCCTGATCCTGCATCAGGTATTTCCTGTCCTTACCTTTGGGCTCTTTGTGGATTCTGAGACTCAAGGGGGTTTCTTTCCTTTCCTATAAGTAGCCAGATGATGCCCTCAGGTTGCTCTGTGCAGCCCTGGTACCCTCAAAGCGAATCCAGTGTTGTACAACCTCATCAGATTGGAGCAGTTTGCAGATGTTTCTCCAAAGGCACAGTCTGAAAGTAGTGGAGTGATGGAATATTACATGAGCTCCAGAATAGCTTTCTCCTGATGTTGGGAAGGACCCAGCTACGCTGGCAAAGGTAGAACTTTCAAAGGTGAAGAAAATATTTAGAAGAAAAATGTAAGCAGAAGTTAAGCAGGGCAGAGTAATTACATGCCTTTGGTCTGGTTTTGCAGCTCATTTGATTCACATTTTCTTACCAACATTTCTAGTAATCTAAGGTTTCAGTGAAATAAGGAGTTAGAAGAGCTTCTGGTGGTTTCCATTTGTACAGTGCATCTTTCATGTCTCTGCTAAAGGAGGCATTTTGAAGCACAGCATCCCAAAGGGTTCAGGCCCCAGATTAAGAGATATCCAGAAGTGCTAAGCAAAAGCAAACACCAGAAATCACATCACAGAGGACAATGAAGGATATATTAAAGGCAGCTTAATTTTTCATAAGAGTTCTAATTACTTTTTATTACACTGTGTCAACATTACCACAGGGAATCGAGAGCCCCATCACCTGCTGTGTCCTTTGCAAAAAGTGCATTTCTTGCTTTGTCTTTTCAGACCTTTCCTGGAAGGGAAATTCTCAGTAAGTTCTTGGAACTGGCAGTGATGCCTGGCCAGTTGTACTCTGTGCTGCCATGACGTCATTTTAGGTATCTATTTCGAGGAGCTGCAGTTACAACTTCGTGACCATGAGGTCCAGTGGAACCAGGCAGTGTCTCTGGAGAATAAAATCCATGACAAGCTGACTGAAACACCATTTTTCAGTCATGTCATTGGTCTCTTTTCTGTCTTTTGTGAGAACTTCAGTAAAGCTTGTCTCTGATCAGACTGAAATAATTTCTCCAAATGGCTCTATAAATTAAAGTATTTGCTCCGCACTGAGCACCAAGGGAAGACAGATTGTAGCTCACTCACCAGAAAAGGTCAGCAGACCCAAATGAAAATGCGAAAACATCAATTGTTTCCATTCACTAATCATATATAATTGGTCTGGCTCACCTGAAGTAGAACACATTTGTTATTATAATGCATAATTAAAGTTCTTTTCATTTTGCTGCTTTCCAGTTGCAATTATCTTTCTTTTAACAAATGCTTGAGAAGAAAACTTCTTGTAAAATTGAAGATACATTTGACAAATTAGGGTAATTAAGAAAATGTCCCTGAAAGAGAAAAAAATCTGTAAGTATGAACATTTTCAGTTCCAAGTTACTTATGAACTGTCCTCTGTGACTTCCATGAGACAGAAGAAATTCTGATTTTGTCTGCTATGGATGAGTCCAATTTTCTGTTTTGTTTTTTTAATGCTGTTTTAATTTCTGTTTGTTCTTTTCATGCTGTCAGCCATACTGGGGGACCAACATTCTAAAAGAAATCATAAAAGGACAGGGCTAATTCTGATTTTAACTAAGTCCAACATTAAAATAAAAGAAGTAAAGACAACAATAAACAGTTAGAAAGACATAATTCCCTGGAGTAACTTGAGGAGATAACAGAAAGCAACTGAGCTCTAGATGTTTTAGTGTCCAGCAACATTAAGGAGGTGCACTATATAATAACAACACATTTTTATGTTATCCACTGTTGTGTGGTATCTTTTTGATGCTACATATCTTCTCTCAGTAGGAGGATTACAGATCTCTATGGATGGACTTTTCCCAGTCTTCTTTTCCTTTTCTATTTCTTTCTTTTTCTTTTTCTTTTTCTTTTTTTTTTTTTGTTTAGTAGCAGATAACTGCTAGAAATAAAGTTTTCACAGTGACAAAAAACTGCTCATGAGGGATGAAAGTGTCCAGATAGTCACGGCTGAAAAATGTATGGCTTCGTTTCCCTTTTCACTCTTCCATCTTCTCATTTTGGTTTTGCTCCTAGAAAAATGGATTTCTTCCCTTCTTTTTCCCATTCCTCCTCAGTGGAAATGCCCCTCAAACACACAGGAGCTCCCAGCTCTCCTGAACTTTCCCAGTCCCATCTCTTCCTTTGCAGTTCCGTGGCTGATCAGGGGCAGGGGCCACTCTTACATATTGTACTTAGACGAAATGGATTCAAGTAAAAGATGATGTAATTCCCTTTGGGAAACCAGAAGGGAAAAAAATTCTTGCAAATTGAACCTCTAAAGTGAGCTCATGTATTAAGGTGAAGCAGAAGGTACTGCTTTTAAGCTTGCTCAGCGTGGGCTGGGCTTTAACCACTGAACCAAAGGCTCTTGATCCAAATCAAATACCCCGGGATATTTTGCTGCTCTGCCCAAGTAGTCTTCTGGAGACTTGCACATGTGTTGGATATAATAAGTTTAATAATTTATTAAATATATAAATCTGAGCCCAAGGGCTCATGAGAGGCAGAACGAGCCACTGATCCTCTGTCACTGCAGTGCTCCTTTAGTGAGATACAGTGAGATCTGGAACTAAATGATGACAGAGGTTCAGGTTGGACATCAGAAGGAATTTCTTCATGGAAAGGGTTGTTAAACATTGGCAGGGGCTGCCCAGGGAAGTTTGGAGTCCCCACGCCTGGAGGTGTCCAAGGAAGGCCTGGCCGTTGCACTCAGTGCTCTGGGCTGGGGGACAAGGTGGGGATGGGGCACAGGGGGCACTCAGTGATTCCAGAGGTGTTTTCCAACCCTGGTGATTCTGCGACATTCTGAAAATAAGATCTTTTCAAAGGTGAATGTGTCCCTGTAAAAGCAAGTGGTTGAGAGGAATGGGAGCACAGACATGTTCCTCCAAATCCTGATCGTGAAGCAAAGAGCAAAGGTGAAGCTCTCTGACTGACTTGGGTCTTGCCAGTCTCAGTCTGGAAGAAACAACTAGTAACTGGTACTCCCAGTAACCCTGGAAAGTAATCCTCCCCTCAGGTGATGGCCACAGCCTGACCATGAACTCTGCCATCCCTTGCACAAAGTTTCTGCCTGAGGTCTTTTTCCACTTCTTTTTTCCAGTTTTTCTGCCAACAGGGCACCAACCACTCCCCAGGTTTGCCAAGCCCATCCCCAGAGGAGAATAAGCTAAACTGGAACAAAGCAGCCCCTTTCAAGCTGAGTCAAAAAAAGAAACCACCTCAGCTGGTTCCCTGTCATCCATGATTGGAACAGGTGCAATCCACGAACTCAAAAGTTTAAGTTAAATCTCCCATTTTGAACGATCTGTATTGTGTCTTTTTCTGGTGTGTAACCACTTCCTGCAACTTCAAGCTAATTTTAAATGATGATGCAAGTCAGTGATGGGTTAGAGAATCATTAGTATCTTCAGGGATCTAAGATTAAAGATTACAATATTAAGGAAATGCATGCAGTCATTAATGTAATTTGGAAGTGTAAAGCCTGTCTAATCTAATTTACTGTATTACAGTATGAGATACAATTTTGACTAATTAAATGCCTCTAATCTTATTAGTAGCTTAAGCTTCGATTAACCAATATTTATTTTATTAGGGTAAGATTAAATACCTCAGTTTCCATGAAAAAAATCTTTAAAAAGTTTAGCATCCCGGTTTTGATTGGAGCAATGAGGCACAGGGATACCAAGAGCCATGCTGCAGAATCAGACTGTGTTCAGTGATTGAGTGCAGCATTTACATAACAAGCACTATTAAACTGCTAAAATGAATTTAATGTCATAAGCACAGCACTTTGGCAGCACTGTTATCCAGAATTTAGGGTGTGGAGAAAGAAAATGGCTTTATTCTTGTCTGTTTGTGGAGCACACAACGGGAGGCAGGTCTAAGGCAGCTTAAGGTTCACCTTCTGTGGGTTTTCAGCACAAAACAGGATGGATAATAACTATTTCTGTGTGTGCAAATAGGAGGCTCTCCAAAAAGAAAATGCAGCATGACTGGAAGGCAATTTATTCAAATCCTCAACACCGTTAACTGCAGAATGAAAGTTGCATTTACAGACCAGGGAATGCGTCAGACAGGACAGGATATAATAATGATAAACAAACTAGAAAGCACAAAACTTCTCAGCAGAAACAAGCAGAGGCATCAGAGCAAAGCCCTGCTTCAAAATGCATCTGCTCTCAGATACTTCATGCAGCACAGCAGCAATTCATATTTAAGGCCTGTCAAATATACCTATTCTCTGTATAATAAAATACCCCCAAACCAACACAAACAGTTTTTAAACAGTCACCAAAGGAGAGGCAAGAGCCTGGAAATCATTGCCTGTCATTTCCTGCTGAGTGATGAGCCCATCTAAACACAGCTTCTCTTCCCCTGAAGGGTGGCCAGGAATCCTGAGCAGTCAGTCCTTTCCCTCCTTCTCTCCCTCACCCCACCTGAACCAGCACCATTTTTTTAGGAGAAGGAGAAGGCAGGGGTGGAAGAGGGGACTTTTCCCCCACTCTCCTCTAAGAGCTTATCTTTTAATTTGTGAGGAAGAGGGAGCTTGCCAGGATGGGAGGCTGCTCCACAACCTTATTTTCATTACTGTCTTTGACTTACTCATTCATATCCACATCTCCCTGTGCTGGTTGTGCCCTTCAGCCTCCCTTCATATTACCCCACTCCAAAGCTTGGTTTTAGAAAGAGAATCCTTGTTCTATGGCAGCCTTTACTGTGCTCTGTGATTAAGCCTTTCTCATCTGTTCTCTGCTGAGAGGATGGATTGTTCCACTTTCTGGGCACCTTGGCAGGCTCTCTCAGTACACCTCTTTGGAATATGCAGGTAATCCTGGTGAGCTCTCGCCGGGACTCATGAGTATTTTACTTTTCCTGGGGGGTGAGGCTGAACAGAGGCATCCAGAAATTTCATCTTCCTCACTGATGGGAGCACAGACAAATAAGAAAATAAATTTCTACATAAACACCAGTCTACTGCATTTTTGCCAGTTCCTTTGAGCCCCAGAAACTGCTCTTCATTCAAAAGGGAACATTCCCTTGCAGCAGCAGCTGTGGGAGTTGAGCATCACTCTGAGGTAAATCAGGCTGCTTCTTGTCCAGTCCCCATCTGGCTGCTGATGGCAGAAAACAGAATCAGGGGCTCTTTTTGTGAGAGCCTCAGACAAAAGACAAGCTTGTCAGGGGGAACGGAAGGGGGGATGAGTCACTTATTCACTAAGGAACAAGAACTCAGAAAGGCCAGTATCGTTACTCCTTTCAGGTTCATGGTTGTGAAGGGTTTTCACTTTAGCATTTCAGAAACTGGAGTGGATTCGCGACCCTGCTGACAGAAGAGGAAGGCAAGTGCTCTCCTTCATCCCACCCCAGAGCCACTCAGGAGCATCCCTAGGAGTTGCACTTGATTCTCCTGCTAAAAGGCAAATAAACAACCACTTCAGGTCTCTCAGGCAGATCCTCGATTTCCGTCAATCCTTGACTTTTATGTAAAAAGTGCTTGAAAATGCTGCAGGCCCTTTTCTGTTTGTTTGTTTAAAAGGTGCTTGGTTTCGAATCTGCCCTGCCAGTATCTGTTTGGATTTGTTGTTTTGGTGTTCTCCGCAGGCAGTTGGAGCCTCAAAAGAATCACAGGATAAATGAAGGATTTGGGTTGAGAGAGACCTTGAAGCTCATTCAATCCCACCCCTCTGCCATGGGCAGGGACACCTCCCACTAGCCCAGGTTGCTCCAATCTGGCCTTGGACACTTCCAGGGATCCAGGGGCAGCCACAGCTTCTCTAGACAACTGTCCCAGGACCTCCTCACCCTCACAGGGAGGAATTTCTTCCCAATATCCCTACTCTCTGTCAGTTTGAAGCCATTCCCCCTCTTCCAGTCACTACATGCTCTGTCCGAAGTGCTTCTCCATCTCTCTTGTAGGCTCCCTTCAGAAAGATATGCAGTCAGAAGCATTTAATACAACTTATGTAAATAAACTCCCTTTTGAAACCTCTCATGGAATAACACTTAATATTTTTTTAAAGCTCACTAATATTCCATATTCATTACAATGTTGACTTAACAGACCAAAGCTGGGCTTTGAAGCATACAGACAAAGCACAAGGAATTTGTTTTTTCTTGAAAATAATGTGGTTTAAAAGCATTTTCCTAACACTTTACGGTGTAATATGTACCATTTCATGCATGTTTACAGTAATTGCTTTTATTTGGATGCCTGATTTAGCAAGGCGTAACACCAAGCAGTACACTGCCTGTTTGGATCACTGCAGTGGAACATGAATGATCAAATTAAACCCACATGATTGCACTAAATATTACTCTGATGGAAATAGGAGTTAGAGCAATTATTATAAACTGAAGTTAAACCAGAAATAGAAAAGTTTCTGTAGTATAACTGCAAAAAATACTTCCATAAAATATTACACAGCCCTTGTGTGTCATGCAGTGCTCTGAAAATGTTCTCTCCAAAGCACTTTGTAAGAAAACCAGTCTTTGTCCATTGCTGAGTTAAAACAATACCTGTCATAATGTACAGGAATTTTTAACAGTGGCTTGGGTCAGGGGTAGATAAAAGAAGTTGGATCTAATAGAAATGACACAGGAGGGTGTGGGGGGAGACAGAACCTCTGCCATGAATTGGAGCTGGCCATGGCTTTGGGTGTAATCCTCCCAGTGAAAAGAAGTGACAAATGGCCTTTATTTTCCTCCCACAGTCAGAAGTACTGTTATTTTCTGCTTTATCCAAGCACTGGCACGACAGATGATTGATTCAGCACTGAGTGAGACCAGTGTCACCTCCTGAGTCATCCCCAGCTCCTGGGTTTACCTTGGAAATCTGCCACTCCTGAGGTGGCCAGAACTGACGCTGCAGGGAATTGAGGAAGGCAGCCATCCTGTAAAGGAATTTTTGGACACAACATAGACCAAAAGTTTCCTGTGTGGAAATCTTAGAGAAAACAAACTATCGCTGAGTGAGGGGAATTATCACTTCCTAATAGCAATGCATGAAGAACTATGTTCACTTAACATAATGCTGGAGATATTTATAAATATATTTAAATAAAGCAGAAGGGGACATAGCAGGAAATTTTGCTCCCAGAACATAAGTCAAGTGTGTGTTATTAAGCCTAAATAGCCTGGATTTATCAAATGTCATACTGCCACTTCTAATAGTGATTTGACATTGCAAATTCCATTACCTGGCTTTACCAGCCAGGAGAGATGCTACAGAAGATCAATTGAACAAACCCTTTTTTCTTTATAGTCCACGACTTTCAGCACTTACAATGGTGCCAAGATCCTGAAAATTAAACAGGCATTTGCATAAGATTAATAACTCACTTGCTTTCTACCTAAGTCACTGTAGGTTATTTAGGACCCTGGAGTTATCTAATGTCTGCTGGAGGGGCTGGGGATGATGAGAGAGAATTAAAAATGGCTTAAGATGTCAGGAAGGATCACAGCATTTGAACATGGCTCTCTGACGTTTATAAATGCACCTGCAGCATCCCAGAGATTAATAAGTAGGATTTCAGCAGGATTAATTTAAGTAGGATGCTGCCCACAACAGAGGGCTTTCCTGCTCTGGACCATCCCTGTCCTGGGAATGGGTGGGAATGGCCTCTTCAGGGGCCTGTAAGGAAGGAGTCTTCAAATTTTCATGGTCATAAAGTTTCCTGGTTATATCATGAGTGTATTTTAAAGGGTGCTGGTCAGAAGGATTCCTTCTACCCCACAGAAGGAAGCCAGGGGTGAATTTTGCCTCCTTCCCCCCACTCCCCACCCCGGCACTAAGGGCAGGCTGGGGTTTCTGCCACCAGCCACATGGCACAGGAGGTGGCACCAGACGTTAGGAGACCTCAGACATACTGAACTCTTGCAGCTCAGAGTCTGGACGAGGCTGGGACCATCCCTGTCCACCTCCATGGCCAAAAATCCTTCCCTGTGGGGAGAGTCAGTGCCCAGCAGCACGAAAGCGGTGCCGCAGGCACAGGGTCCTGCTTGTGATAACGGGGCTGGTGGACAATAAAATTAATCAATATGGGGGAAAAAAATAGGTTGGCTTGACAGTTGGAGGGGAATAAACATTTCTTGTGACTTATTGGATGGCCCTGGCCCAGATGAGGTTGGGGGATCTCGCCGGGCCCAGGTTCGCACAGCCCGAATAAATGCTGTGGTTGTTACTCCTGGAGCTGCTTAGCAACGGTTTGGGGGAAGAGAGAACTTCCTCCTCCTTTCAGCCCTGGCTCCTCGCAGGATGCTTGGCCAGATGGTGCAGATAAGATTCCTGGGAAGTGCTTTTCAGATAAACCAGGAGCCTGGACAAACTGCTGTGGTTCCAGGTGCGATATCTGCTGATCTGTGGCAGAAGATCATCACAGAGGAAAGAGCTGCTGGGTTTGTGTCTGAAAAACCTGCAGGTTGCTGTGGGTCTGTCTGTCTGTAGAGCCTCAGCAGTGATCTTACTTCTTTAAGAAGTGAGGATGGAGGGGGCTGGAGGCAGGCAAAGATTTATTTTAGTGGCAGTTCTTTGAAAAGAGGCACGGAATGTGGGCAGCCAGGATATGTGGGGCTGAAGGGATGAAGGCAGTGATCCTTTTCATCCAATCTGCAGGAGAACTCAGTTTCTGTTAGGTGAAGAACTGGGGGTAGCTTCATCCCCCCCAAAAAAAAAAGATCAAGAAAAAAGTAACAAAAAAGCCCTATCATTCCTTATTTTGGTGCATGAAATGTATATACTTTAAAAAAACCCCCAACAACAAAACAAAAAACCCCAGCATTTGGCAGTTAATTCCTCCATGATTAAAGGATGCAGAAACATATGAGGGAAAAAACAGCTTTTGAGGGTGATTAAATGCTGAAATGAATCCAGAGACATTTGATAACTGCTGAAGCAATTTACTGAGAATGTTCCTTCTAATTTTGATGGTCTTCACTGAAGGAAAATAGGTTCAAGAAAACCCCAAACACAGACTATATATATATATATATATATATGTCTATACATCTCCATATGTGTATATACTAATGATAAAAGGAGGAGTAGTGTGTATATAGTCATTATAAAAGTGGGAGTTTAAAAGTTGGTGTTGCTGCTGGGGCTTGCTTTTGGTTTGTTTGTATTCCGGGTGGTTTCCATGCCGAGATCAGGCTCAGCCGAGCATTTATTTGACTGGAGCTCACCAAATGGATCACCCTTGAGAGCAGGATTAGAAAGGCAAATAACATTCAGAGAGGGCTGTTGGGGATGTGCAGGGGACTGTATTGGCAAGCTGCATTTACAAAGGTCATTTGGTCCCACGTGTGCAGAATGTCTGCACATACTAATTGAGAGGCAGCTCTGGAAATCTGACAGCCTGTTGTTTTGGGACAGCGTGGCTTGTACTTTCAGAAATAAGGGAGCTTCGGACCAGGGCAATAAAACCAGCTGGAAGCATGACAGGAAAGCGTACAGAGCTGGTGTGCAAGGATGGGAATGCTGAGCCAGAGGGCTGGGAATTCACCATGGTGAATTCACCATGGTGGAGAAGGTGAATCTGGAATGAGCCTTCCATGCCTTTCTGGATTCAAGGACGAAGCAGCACAAAATGCATCTATCAACAGCCAAATTGGCAACAGCAGCAACAACACAAAGTGGTTCCTCACACACCTTGTGTTAAACGGGGAAACTTCTGCCACAGGGCACCAAGGAAGCCTTCCACAGGGTCAACAAGGCAATGGAAAAATCCGGGGAAAATAATCCCTCGAAGACTGCTGAACGCCCAGACATCATCTCTGGCTCTGCAGCTGAAGGAGGACACACAGCAAGTATTCAGGGGAAAAACTGTTGGGTATTCATGCTGTTTCCTAAACATCCATGGATTGCCACCATTGGAGATAAGAAAGCAGGAGAGCCTGCCCTTTGTTCTGAGCCAGCACCTCAGGACAGGCTGGGAGAGCCGGCGGGGTTCACCTGGAGAAGAGAAGGTTCCAGGGAGACCTGAGAGCCCCTTCCAGGGCCTGAAGGGACTCCAGAAGAGATGGAGAGGGACTGGGAACATGGCATGCAGGGACAGGACGTAGGGAATGGCTTCCCACTGCCAGAGGGCAGGGTTAGATGGGATATTGGGAAGGAACTGTTGGCTGTGAGGGTGGGGACCTGGCACAGGTTACTCAGAGACTCCAGTCCAGAGCCCCCTTTCATCCTGTTGCATAAAATTCCTTTTAATTTATCCTGCCGTTGACCAAATCCCAGGGTTAAGTCACAAAAACAAAGATGTTGTAGTCTGATGTCTGTGTAATCAACACTGAGTGGGAGGAGGGACAGAAACAGGCTGTGTTTCACCAGTGGCTTTCTTAGGGCTGGATGCTCTCCTTACATTGCTTGTTCTATGATTTCCAGCTGTACTGGAGGAGATGTGGGATAATATTGTACAGAAACTGTGTTTTTCATAGTCAACTGCTTTCTAAAACTCCCCTACTTTCATCTGAACCATCTGACATTGGTTCATGTTTGCAAAGGGCTCATCTTTTTTTTTGCAATACATTATGCCCATTAAATCAGGGCTCCTCTCTCCAAAACAGTTTATACTCACATTTGGGCATCTATTCCACACAGAACATGCAGCCTCCGATACCACGGTCTGCATTTCAATAGTTTCTTGGTGCAAACAGGGAATTACTTCCCTGTACCTTTCCCAACATGTTTCTTTCCCTTCTGTAGGTCTGAGTGAATCAGAGGTGCTTCACCACCCGCAGTGGGAATGTTCTTACACCTCTAGGGTTGTTGCTTTGCTTGAAAAACTTTGATGTTATTTTTGAGCTGCACAAGGAAGATAAACCCCAAGATATTTATGAAAATGTATCCATGTGGTGTCGAGTTTAACCAAAAAGCCTTATCAAACCACCCTAAATAATATCTGCTTAATATCTGAATAATATCACACTGGAGCTTATTGATACCACACTGGCAAATTAACTAATAAAACAGCAATATATGTGCTCAAGGGCTCCAAGGAAAATCTTGGTTTGATTGTTCATATAAGAGGCCATTCTCTAACAAATTACTAGAAAATGAACTGAATACATCCTAAGATTTTTTTTAAGGTTAAATGCACTTGGAAATGAAAGAAAGCAGGTTCCAATTACTCTTTTACCTCATACCTATAAATGACTGTTTGCAGACTCCATGAAGGAGTAGCTTATATGTAGCTAGGAAACAGGTAGGAGCTAAAACTCCTAATGATTTCCTGCTTTGGTAGATGGAAAATGAAAAAAGTGCAGAAAAAAACCCCTCCCACACCCCAAAACATGTACCTAAAATTGAACCCCAACCCCCTAAACCTGAGCTCAGCAAGACTGAAAAATGTCCTTTGAGCTTAATTTTGGTAAGCAAGTGAAAACACACTCCAAGGGAACCTAAAAGTATTCCTATTTGGAAATATTCAATTAAGTCATTCCAGTTAACATCTAATCTGTCCTTAAATTAATGATATGCATGCACAGTTTTATGCCATCTTAATATACTTTTGTCCTAGCATCTCCTTGGTTTTATTAAAATTTTAATAACTTTTCAAGCAAGGGAATTATGACTGATATTGACTAAGTTATGGCTAAATTAGTACCTGGCAGTCTACATCAACAGATGAAATTATGCCTCCTTGAAATCTGACTGTTCATTTAATTCACAGTTCCAGACTAAAAATTGTCATAGACTGTCTTTACTCTCCTTAAAGGTTATAAATCTATTTTTAGGCTAGAGCATATATCTGCAGTCGATTTTGACAACAACATCAAATTAGGTTGCCATCTGATTCCAGTTGTGGCTCCATTTTCAAGCTCTAACACAAGCCTCTAGAAACAAGATGTGAAAATACTGACAGATGTGCAAGTGCAGCATGGAAATAGTGGGGATACAGTAATTTTAAAGTTATTATTTACAGGTATTTTAAAAAAATAAATCAAATCATGTAGTGGTGATAATGAAGAACTCTGTGTTACCTTTGAAATTTCTCAGTTTGACAGAGTGTTCCTTTAAATCTGTACATCTTCAGGTGAAAGACTGAGGCAATTAAGCGTGAAAAAAACCAGCTTTGACAGAGATGTGGTCACTGAGCTTCCAAAGGCCAGCTCAGACCAACCTTTGCCAGCCCAGCACCCACGGAATGCTGTGATGGGAGCACACATTTAGCTGCAGTATTCTCCAAGCTGCAATTCCCATCCCAGCTGCCTTCTAGTTGACTTGAGAGGTTTCTTTATTGGGCAGCAGACATTTAATTTTAATCTGAGCCCAAATCAATGCGTTTGCTTCCTTGTCACTGAACAAAATCCAACAGGCGAGAGACAATTACTGAGGGATGCAGGGAACAAAACAACTGATTGCTGCAGGTTTGTTTGCTGTGTCAGGGTGGAGCTTCAGACGTGAAACCGTGGCTTTTCAGCTGTCTGAGCAGAGGCCATCTGGAGGGGAGGTCAGGAAAGGTGGTGGAGGAAAGGTCTGAAAGATGAGATGAATGGGAGTAAAAATCAAGTCTCTTGTCTCTATGCCATTATCCAGCCTCAAGCATCTGCTGTGATCAGTATCTCCTCACCCCTGTCAAAATCTAGCTGTGCCAGGAGAAAAAGAGCCACCACAGGGGAACAAACTACTGGATTCTCATGAAAAAGGAGGGAGAGAGAAGGTGGGACTGCAGCAGGGACACAGTTAGGAATGATAATTGTTGGCTGAGTAATGGAAACTTAAAGGAAAAAGAAATTCATGGGGAAAAGTGAAGGGGGGGAGGTGAAAGTAAAATAAAAAGTGAGAGGGAAGGGATGATAACAAGAAAATGACAAATACCAAAGTAGCTAAATGAGGGTTTGAGAGGAAGGAAAGATTGTAGCAGTTGTTACCACCTTTAGGCTGCTTTTTTTTTTTTTTTTTTTTTTTTTTTTTTTTTTTTTTTTTTTTTTAAGGAACTCCAATTTTATGCAAGAATAAAGAATAAAATGTAAAACTCAAAGTGCTGATTAAATGTTGGTTGGGATGGGCTGAAAAAAGGGAATAAAGTGATTTAGGAAGGAAAGTGATGGCAAGGAAAGTCAATGCTGATCCTGTGTAAAAGAACAGAAGTGAGAATACTTGTCCTGGAGAGTGAATAAAAGTAGGGACGAGAAACAAACTGGTGTAGAGAAGGACACAAAATGGCTTTTCTTGAAAACAGGGACTGGCAGAAAGGAATGAGGGCACCAAGAGAAAGGAAAGAGTAACTAGAGATCCAGGTATTGTTTTGTTAGATACTGAAAAAGAAGCGATGGAATGGAAGGAAGAGCAAAGGAGAGCAAGATCAGAGAAGAGGTAGGAGAAGACCCTGCATTCACCAGTCCTGGTGATATTTTGTGGTTGCCAAAGCCCCAGGAGCTGAGAACCATTTTCAGCCTTTGCAAGATCACACTTGTGATGTCTCAGGAAAGCTTCAATACCTACAATGAGAGCTTATGTTATACCTTTGGGAATAAGGTTCCTTTTCCAGAAAGATAAAGCTGTTCAATCAGCTCCTGACCTCCTTGAGGCTTACCCAGACAAGATTATGTGCTGCCTGGAAGCAGACACACAGAGAAAATCCTGATTCCCCACATCTTGTGGAAGACACAACTCCCTTTAAATAAAACCTCCCCTTAAATCCAACCAGCGCAGTCACCTTGAAGAGCACATTTTGGTCCCTGCATGAGTTCACACAAGTGTATTTCCAGATGTGGCATCCACAAACCCTTCTAAGATTCCAGTACTGAACTTTTGCCTTTTATTTTTCTCTTTATAACATTCTAAGTCATACCTGAAACTTTCTTGTGTGACTCTCTCCCAGATTCATGAGGAAAACTTTCTTCCACGTGCATGACATGGGCAAACTGAAGGAACAGTGCTTTGATCCATTACAAGCACTACCTAGAGCAGGTAGATGGATGTTAATTCCAACATTTTTCCAGAGGCTGCATCTTTCTTACTTTCTCCTTCTCACCATGAAAGCAGGACATGGACCAGTAACTGCAGAATATGCAGTCAACTATACCAGCAGTAACTTGGTCTCTCTCTCTAAAATGTGCTGATATGTTCCAGTAAATATTTATCAAAGGTCAAAGTGATTTAGGTGGGAGATTTCACTTAAATATTTTTTTATTCTTACACTCATTCTGATTATCTGGAGGTGTAAGTGGTTGCTGCCTCCTTGGGGGCAGGGATGTCTGTGTGTTTGAAGAATGTCTGGGAAATGGAAGAGACCAAAAAAAAATAACTAGCCAGGACACTGTTAGTTTGCTTGGTTTTAGCACAGGAATCTCTCTCTGATAAAGGGGACTGAGTAACATTGATGAGAAAATCACCAGCATAACCGGTTCTAGTGGAAGATGCTCATCAGGATGTCATTACTCTCAGAATCAGGGAATGGTTTGGGTGGGAAGGGACAATAAGGATCATCTCATTCCACCCCCCTGCCATGGGCTGGAACACCTTCCACTATCCCAAGTTGCTCCAACCTGGCCTTGGACACTTCCAGGGATGGGGCAGCCACAGCTTCCCTGGGCAACCTTTTCCAGGGTCTCCTGACTCTCAGTAATGAGATTTTTCCTAATCCCTAATCTAAACCTGCTCTCTTTCAATTTGATTCTGCATTTAGGCATTAATCAAAACCAGTATTACTCAGATTCCCTGTAATTATATACCACAGTCTGCACTAGGGCTAGAACTTAAATACATTTGGAAAAAACCCTCAATTTTTGTGACTCAATCTTTACCGTTTAATATTCTACGGTTTTCTTGATGCACTTTCTTGATGCCCCATCAAGGAGTGAAAAGCAGGCCAGGATTATGTGACAGCTTTAGGAGATTTGCAAAAATCAAATATTTTCTAGGTGTTTTCATAACCTTTGCAGGGAAAGGCTGAAGGCACAGGAATAAAACCTGCTGTTAAAAGCCTTACCCCTTCCCTGCTTCACAGTGGAGAGCTGGCACCTCCACTCAGCATGGGAAGGCTGGGTAGAAAATAAAGCAGCAGCCTCCCTGCAGAGAGACATATGTCTGTCACAGGGATATTATGGCCTGTCACAGGGATATTATGGCCATAGGCACAACGTGGCAGAGTGAAAATGTGGGAGCCTTCACCCAGAAACCTCTGAAGAATCTCTTTTCCCAGATACTTCCAGCCACCTGCTTTGCCTTGTACTGGCTCCAACAGGGGCAGTGCTGGGGAGGGGAGGGGGTGAGGAAGGAGTTTAATTTTGACTGCTTCCAACCACCTTCTTGTCCCTCACATATCTGGGAATGGCTTCCAGACAGATTTGCTCCCTGACCAAGGGATGCCCAGGGAGGTTTGGAGTCCCCATCCCTGGAGGTGTCCAAGGAAGGCCTGGCTGTGGCACTCAGTGCTCTGGGCTGGGGGACAAGGTAGGGATGGGGCACAGGGGGCACTCAGTGATCCCAGAGGGCTTTCCCAACCTGAATGATTCTGTGATTCCCTTTTCTCCCACCACCTCCAAGGGCAATCTCATGCAGATTTATCCTGCTTCCCACCACGATAGAAGCTTGTAGGACCATGTCAGCTTCTGGGGGCTGCCAGTTCTTCCCTTCATTACCTACAGAGAGAGAGGTGACAGCCATCAAAAAGCCTAAAGACATTATCTGTCAGTCCTCTCCTGGTGAAGTCAGATTTGCTTCATCTTTCCAGGAGATGGCAACTAAGTGCTTCTGGATCACAGGGGCACATTGTGGAATTGTGACCCTCACCAGGTGTCCATATTTCCACCAGTGCCATATATTTGTGTTCCCAGGCAGTGTGAGCTCTCTGGAACCTCAGCTCTGAAGAAAGTTTAGCCTGTGCTTTCACATTATCTTTTTTACATACTTTGAATAAAACATTAATTCTCTCTCCTTTCTGGGTGGAATTCCTACTTTTTTAACACATTTTTTACTGATTTCAGAACAGTTTTCCAGACATTTCTTCTGTCTGGCGTTCTCTAGTAATACCAAATAGGAAGATACGGTGAAAAATGTGAGCAAAGTCTCACTCCAAATATTTTAATGGAGATTACAGTTAGAATCCATCCCCTAAATCCTGCCCTATGATAACTTGTCCTAGAAAATGCATGGTATATTTATGGGATGCACCATTTTGCAAGCCTGGGTATATGGATGTTACAGTCTCTATATCAGCACCATGATATTTGTATTAAATTTCACTGTGGCTACAACAGTCTCTGGAAAAATTAAAACAAAAATAAATTCCAAAGCAATAGTCCTTGTTCCTCAAGGAGGTACAAACTGTCTCTCCTTTAACATAATACTTTTTGTTGTTGTTGTTGTTGTTGTTGTTGTTGTTGTGGTCCTTTTATTTTTTATCTAATGGTAGCCCTATTTCCTTTATGTAAGTCTACTACTTTCAAATAAAATTATATAATACACCCCATGCTTCATAAATCCAAATGCTGGAACATGAAAATAGTTTTTAGAACAACATTAAGGAAGATCTATCTTTCTTATGTGCACCAAAGGCACCACACCAACATTTTTAGGTGAGGGACCATAAGTTTGCAAGTGCAGTAGACCCCAGGGAAATTATGATAACAATAAAACACATATTTAAAGGAAAATTTTGAAGATTTTTTTTTTTTTAAAGCTGTGTTGCAAAAAGATATACGGTAATTGTATAATTACTGTTTAACTTCAGGGGCTTTTTTTGAGAGGACTTCAACTCAGGCTATAATTTTATGGAAGCCAGAGTTCCCAGGTTACTCTGGGAACATTTTATAGTACATAACCATCTTTTTGTGGGATAATCAGGTAGGCAGAGGTCTAGATCTCAAAAAATGCCCTTGCACCCATTTTCTCGAAATTGTACCTGTGACTATTTGCAGGCAAAGAACTGGAGGCTCATTCTGAAAATTGGGGCCTTAATATTTTAAATAATTCTAGGAAATGGGTTTTAGGTGATTTGTAAGTCATAAAGCATCACGAAATCCAGGGTATTTCCTATATCCATCTGGCATATTGGTCAACATAGGCCAACTCAGGGTGTCAAAGCAATTTCAACACTAAAGAGGCAAAGGGGCTTTTCCCTGTTTGTATCAAAGCCACAGCAAGACCTCTAAGTCTGATTTTTTTCTGGCTCTGGATATCCAGAGGATTTAAATATTGCAATGATGGATGACATGCATAAACATTCTGGAAGTTAGTTCCTGCCTAAAAATTCCCTGGAGAGCACATGCAGCTGCAGTTTCACCACCGCTCTTGTCATACCTGGTGGGGTTTCAGACACGGTGGGTTATTCAGAACAGAGAATTCCCTCAGACCTTGGACCCCATCTCAAAGCACACAGCCCTTCAGCTGAGGGCCCACACAGCTGCTGCCATGAGGCAAAAAGTAGCATTGGGTCAAAAAGTGGGAACATCTGTAGCTGGAACAGGAATTACTTGCTGGGAAGTACTTTCCAGTGGTGTTTAAAGGGCCTGGTAGCACCGCCCATCTTGGTTTGCTGCAGTTTTCTTGTCAGCAGTCCTGAAACAATTATTAAGTCGTGTGTGTTATGCTATTTGACACAATTTTTTGTAGCCTCTGTGTCTGTGCCACAGAAAAGTGTCTCCCGAGAGAAGGAAACAGGCTGGAGGGAAATATCAGCTGCTCTTCCAGGAATTAAACTGAATTACCTGCCAGGCGCTTCTTCCCTCTGCAGTTCCCTCTCACAGGCAGGGGCAGAAAATGCCAAAATTTTCAATTCCTTATGCCACAGTGGTGGCAACATCCACTTAGGTGCAAAGCTCACAGTCTTTCCCCAAAAATGCAGTGCCAATGCCTGGTATAGACAAAGAGGGAGATCAGTGTTTGAATCTGTACAGGGAAATGAGACATGGTGGTTCTGCCCACCTTCCTACATCCCTCCAGACATTATGAATGGGAATACCTGATATCATAAACAGGGGTACCTGATATTATAAACAGGAGCACCAGCCTTAGTGAAAAGCAAAAGCTGGCCACAATCCAAAAGAAAAAGAGGGAATATATAAAATATGTAAAATGCATATTCCCTTTTCAGCACCGAACTGTGCACTGAGACAGATCCTCAAAGAATACATTCGCAAGGAACTAATCTGCAGAAATTCTGCTCTTTCTGTTTACTCCTTGCTACCAGGCCCGGGGAGGAGGTGCTGGAATCTGCAGGGAATAAAATACACAGCCCAGGCCAGGCAGAGCTGGGTGTAAATGTTCGCATTTTGAGAGATCAATCAAAGCAGCACTTTATTTGCTGTGAACCACCAAAGCAGTGCAGGAGGATGTGTGCGCAGACAAAAATTGGGAGAAGAGCCTGTGTGATGCACTGGAAGGGAAGAGAAAAGGCTCTGGGGTGACCCAATTGATGCCTTCCAGGACCTGAACCCACAGGAAAGACGGAGAGAGAATATTTATGAGGGCCTGGAGGGACAGGACAAGGGGGAATGGCTTCAAAGTGACAGAGAGTAGGTTCAGGTTGGATATTAGGAAGAAATTCTTGGCTGTGAGGGTGGGGAGGCCCTGGCCCAGGTTGCCCAGAGAAGCTGTGGCTGCCCCGTTCCTGGAAGTGTCCAAGGGCAGGTTGGACAGGGCTTGGAGCAACCTGGGACAGTGGAAGGTGTCCCTGCCCATGGCACGGGGTGGGACTGGATGAATTTGAAGTCCCTTCCCACCCTAAACCATTCTGTGACTCCAGGACCATCTGCATTATCTCACCTAGAGACCACTTTGCCCAAACTGCTGCCTGGCCCCTGTCCAGTCAACATGTCCAGCTGTTCATAGGACAACGGGATAATTTGTGCTGGAAGGGACCTCAGGAGCTTCGGGTAATTCCAGAATGTCCTTTTGCGGCAAGTTTTACTTGGATGTGATCCTCAGAATCAGATTTTCATGGAAATGCTTCTATTTTCATCGAACTGTTCTACTGGGCTGCTGGGAACACTTTCCCATGGAGCAGAGCTTGTCCTTCCACATGTCTTTGTACTTTCTGGAGCTCGACAGGGACTTTCAATATTTAAAAATGAAAAGAAAATAGAAGTATGGAACTTTGTGAAGGAGCAAGGGGACCTCAGCATGTGCTGTGTTGTATTTCTAAGCCATTTCAGGATGAGGGAAATTTTGCAGAAGCTGCACTTTGCTGGATGAGGCAATTTGTAATTCACTGCTACCGAGTCTAAATAATGCAAAATGACTTTCATAATAAAAGTCCCCACATGAAGAAAAACTATATTTCTTTTGTGGTTTTTTTTTTTAAATCTTTAATCAAGAAAACCCCATTTCTTCCAGAAGAAGATTTAGATATAAGAAACATCTCCAGCATATGCATGATTCAAATAGTCTTTTTAAATAAAGTCTTTTGATGAAATAAGGGAATTAAACATCAAAACCAACAGCCACCAATGGCAAAAAAGTCCTTGGTGTGCCAGCTGGTCAGCTGAGCAGCAGGGAGCTGACAGCTCTATCACTCAATTCATTAGCCAAATGTTTCAGAACGTGAGATCATTTTATTAAAACTCTAATGTCAAAGAGTTATTAGGAAAACCAGTGGAAGATTCTTCTCAGTCTCATGCCTCCATGACATGGAGTTAATCCAGACCTCTCTGCACTTTTTCTCTTCGTTTTGTGGTGGGTATGTGGTTGTTGTTTTTTCCTGTTGCCAACAGGATAATTTCACGTGCTCAGGGGAGAAAACAGTCTCATTAATAGGACACCAAAGCAAACCCAGGCCATGCTGTGTTTTAAATAAAAAGACAAGACAGTAGTTTCCCCACGTCGCTTTCCTCTTTGCTGGAAACCTACCTCAGCAATATTCTAAAGGTGTGAAACCTGGAAAACCCTGCATTCCCAGCAGTGCTTCCCTGCAGTCACAGCAAGAAACATGGAGAATCCATGGGAAGGTGCCAGACCCCCTAAAAGCCCTCTGTGGTTAATCTCTGTGGTGGGTAAATGATGCCAAGCGCCAGCAAAGCTGCCCCATCACTGCCCTCCTCAGCTGGACAGGGCAGAGGAAACATCCCAAAAGGCTCCTGGGGTGGGATAAGGGCAGATAAGGACACTCAAGCCATAGGAAAAATAGACTTGACTTGGGGAAATTAGTTCAGTTTATTATCCATCAAATCAGAGTAGGAAAATGAGAAGTAAACCCAAATCTTAAAACACCTTCCTGCCCACCCTCCCTTCAGCCCAGGCTCAACTGAAATCCTAATTTTCTGTATGAAGTGTGAGGTGGACTTGTTCGGTCAGTAATTCATCAATATATTGTCTTTCTTGTGTTAAGAATGAAATCTGAAAACATGGAAAGAGTATTCTTTCTTTTTCAGATGGTTTTCACATTTCTCCATTTTAGTGGGGAAAAAAAACAGAGAGGGAAAATTAATTGACTTGTGTTTGCACTGCTCTTGCACAGCCCCCCTGATTTTTAATTTCGAGTTTGATTAATAGCATAGAGCAGTTTAAGTAAACTTCATGCCACCATTTCCTAAATCTGTGCGACAAAAACCTCACGAGATTGAGTTTTACGTGTTTTTGTTCCAAAGGCACAATCTCCCCACTACAGTGTTTACAGACATTACTTGGGCCTTTCAGAGAAAGAGATGAATTTATTTCTTTTATTTGTTTCTCTTTATTTCCAAAAAATACTCAGACAACGAAGCTGTTCATTCCCAGGGTGCCCACGGAACAGCTGAAGGAGTTCACTGCTGAAGTAAAGCATTTGCCACATTAGGAGAGGAGAAATAGGTTTTCTCACACCCTGTTGAGAGGGACATGTGTGGACTCCACACTCTGCTTTCAAGAGTAATAAAAAGGACTCTTAGGCAGCACGAGTGTGATCCATTTACACCCAAAAATGGGAAAGACAAAGATTCACAGTAGCTTTGAGCTGTCCTTTGTGAAGAGCCAGAGCTAAAGTGATTAGTTCAATTGTTAAATCAACCATCAAATATATGTAACTCTGGTCATTTTCCTCAGCCATGTTACAAATTCCATCTTACAATTTATCCTTTCAATCAGAATTCTCAACATCATTCCCAGCATTCACCTTTTCCTAGAAACTGGTACAATATTTGCTGCCTCTGGGTCTTCCCACACTAATGAGAAACTGCATATTTTGTTAGCAGTTACTTTGCTTTTCTGCTGGTTTCCCCCCCCCCCGACTCATTGAACACTTGCCATCTGGACTCATTTGCTATTTAAAAGGTCTCTGGTTGCCACATAAAAAGGTTTTAAAGTTATACATCCCTTTGAAAACATCCAAATTATACTCCAGAAGCTACACAGAAAAAAAACTGCAAAAAAGAAATGATTGAGAAAACAGGGATTTGCCAGTCAGAAAATTTTTTATGATCTTTTTCTTTTTAATTTTCTTCAGTCTTCTCCTGCTCTTCATTTTTTTTGCCGATTCTTATACATTGATTGAAATGTACTAAGGACCAGTAACAATTTCTTATATTAATAAGCTAATTCAGCTCACTGCTGAAGCTTTATTGAACAGGAATGAATTCTGAATGCCTAGCAATGTAGTTTTACTGCCTTTTTCTAGAATTCAAACCTTCAGTCTTACCTCTGCTCACACAATAATATATAGGACAAAAATCAGAGTTCACAAAAGACAACTTAGACAGAACCATTAAGGCTGAAAAAGCCCTCTAAGATCCAACCATTCCCCCAGCACTGCCAAGGCCACTACTAACCCGTGTCCCCAAGTGCCACATCCACACAGCTCTCAGATCCCTCAGGGATGGGGACTCCAGCCTGTTCCAGGGCTGGACAACCCTCTCCATGAAGAATCTTCCCTAATATCCAACCTAATCCCTCTGCAGAGCCCTCCTGCCCTCCGGCAGGTCAACACTCCCACCCACCCCGATGTCCTCTGCCTGAGGGTGTCCTTGATCCCCTTGTCTGTAATTTAACAGTCTGAAACTATTTAATATTTCCAGGATTGTATTTGCCACAGTGAATATAAAGGCAAAAGTTTGTCTCAGAAAATGCTCCTTATTTTGAAATGTGATAGTCCTCAGGGGGAAAAGAAGAATCCAAATGAAGGTTTACAAGTTATCCACATGCTGGAAAGTGGGAAGTTTTACAGGCAGTTTGTGCAAACTATTTTAATTCTTTTTTTTTTTTTTTTTTTAAAGTGCTTAGTGTTTGCTCTCCTCTCCAACTCATTTAGCTGATTTCTATTTAATACTCCTTTAAATCCCTGGGTTTTTTTAAGGCTTTCTCTGAGCATTAAACCTATATTTTACACCTGCTTTAGCTGGGCATGCCTGCCCTGCCCAGGAGGGATGGAATATGCACAGAAGACACGTATAAATAGCTTGAAATCAGCAGAGGGGACATCCTACTTCTGAGCCAGAGCATTTATTGGTCCATGGATGGCAGGGATGGCTCTAGTGATGGGAATTGCAGCTCCCTGCCATGGGATGGTGCCAGTCCTGCGTCCCACCTGCTGAGGGTTCTGATGATGCACAGAGCTTAAGCTGGCTCATTTCCCCCCGAAGAAAAGGAGTGTTTCCAGAGTCTTTCTATGCTAGTAAGGAGTGTAGTCCTCCCCTGTAAGGGCTGTTTATTGTAAGAGAAAGGGTTATTGGCAATGTGATACAGAATTCTCCAGTTTGAGTTGGTGTCTTGTACTCCCACCCAACCACACCCCCTGCCAGGTTTTTTGCTTTCAAGCAGCCAGCAGCTGGGTAGTTTTCCCCACAGTGCATTAAGGAATTAATTAAGACACCCAGGAGACCTGGAAGAAGTAACCCATTCCTTCCCAGAGCTCCTAGAGACAGGAACAGAGTGGCCAACTAGCTGACAAGTCTGAAGGGCACCACCAGCCAGCCAGTATCTGAATAGGAGGAGAGGACTGCACTGGCAGAGGTTCAGGTTGGACATCAGGAGGAGTTTCTTAATGGAAAGGGTTGTTAAACATTGGCAGGGGCTGCCCAGGGAGGTGGTGGAGTCCCCATCCCTGGAGGTGTCCAAAGAAGGACTGGACATGGCACTGGGTGATGAGGTTGGGCACAGGGTGGACTCTGATCTCAGAGGCCTTTTCCAGCCTCAGTGATACTTTGATTCTACAGTAATGAAATAACAACTGCTTCAGATGTCCTCAGCCTTTCCCAATCCAGCTGGGCTTGTGCTACAGGGAAATTACACATTCACTTTGATTATTTACTCCCATCTGCCCTCTGTATTCCCCACCCTCCCACTGGATTTAAGTCATTGCTGTTAATAAGGGCCAGAGCAGTGAACGCCAAGAGTCCAGTCCAAAGGCCAGAGAAGTTAATGGAATACCTTTACATACTGGAGCCAAATCTCTTTTTCACTCTCAAACAGCCTCAGTGAAAGCCATTCACTCACCTCCCATGTCATTCCATCAGGAGGTGGGCACTGCAGATATTCTGTGGGGAACATGGGGCTGCTGAACACTGTGGAGTGGATTTTATAACATCCCAGGGAAGCTTGCTGGGAGCTGCATACCTCAGATTAAGTTTAAGCTGCTACCAAATTTGCTGGTGACACTTCTGAATCCACAGGTTCCTACAGTCAGCAGCTCACTGAGGAGTGTTGATAGAGATAGACAGAAAAATGGAGAGTTGAAAAGCTTCTTAAGCAGTTGGATGACCAGTTCTTGCTAATGTCCGTGGGAATTAGGTGTCCAAAGCCTGTTCCCAAGGGAAATAGTTTAAAAATTGCAGACATAACAATTGAATAAATAAAAATTCAAATACAAGGACACAGAAATTTTGTTCTCTCAGCTGGTTGTTCTGGAAACTGGTTAAGCAATATGTAAGGAGAGGTGAAAGTGTCAGAGGAGCCCAGAGTTTAGATCCTGCAGGCGATAAAGGAAATGTGCACAGAGGATGATCCTGAGCTGAACACAGGCTGCAGGGTAACACATAAGCGTCAGTCAACTCTTGCAAATAATTTGAGCCCAATGCCATAAGTGCCTTAAATTAAATCCCTCTCCACAGCAGCCAATCTGAATCATTAAACATATGTCACGTAGCGAGCTCTAAATTACTACGAGTGTCATCTACACAGCATTTAATTTACATGGAGAACGTATTGCAGTTGTTAATTCGACCATTTTTCAGTGCTTTGTGTCTCCCAGAAAACACACACAGTTAGAGGCAGTGTTTGCTTTGTCACTGAGTGACAACCACACGTGCACATCATTCTGTTCCCCAGTTTGTTGTGGCATGTGACTGTGAAGGAAAGCTTTCCTGCTACCCAGGAGCATCCACCCTACCTGTTTGAGGTCCCTGCTGTGATTTGTTACTGCCTCTAGAGTTTCATCAAGTTTTGAGCCAGGTAGGATCATTAGGGGATCTACAATTATCCTCCATCATAAACAGGCAGCTGAATTTCCTTCCCTTACCACAAAAGTGAGATCCAGTGACTTCTGTGTGACTGTGTGGCTCATCTTTTCAGGGTTGATTTGAATTAATGTCAAGGAGTAGCATTTTTGGCTTATGGGCTTTGAAACATTACCTATTTAAAAAAACAAACAAACAAAACAAAAACCACAAAAAAACCCACCAAAAAACAAACCCAAACACCTGTTTTTGTGTTAGGGAAAATAATAACTCTGTGTTTGCTACACTTCCTTTGAACAGCTTATTTCTTGACTGACTGGAACCAATGTGATAACACTAAAGAATGTGCATATGGACTTAAATCCTGATTTTGCTGAAAAAAGAGGGAAATGTTGCAGTCACATCATGTAATCCTGGAGAAATGGTCTGTATCTTCCTGCAAGCACCTGCCTGAATCTGAAGGGTTCACAGGATAACCTACAAGACAAGGGTGCCTTTTAGGAGGCCTTTTAGTCCCTCATTCTTTTTTCCCTGAGCTCTGCCACATTCACCTCAGAAAGCCTTTTTAAGTGACCTTGGGAATTGGCAAAACTCAGTCCCACACCTGTCTCAGGTGAAATTTGGGCTTGACACCAACTGGGGAAGCCTCTCAAGCAGTTCTGCTTCTCCAGTTCCCACTCAGCTTCAGCAACCTGGAACTCTATCCCCCCTCCTGGAATGGTGATCCACCCTGAGGTTTTCAGCTGTGCAGACACGAGGAGCTCAACTCAAGCTCTGTTTGATTTTTCAGGGGGACATTTTCCTTGGTAGCACTTTGAACAAACTTAAAATGTGGTTCCCAAAGTAAAGTGTGGAATCACAGAATATCCCAAGCTGGGAGGGACACACAGGGATCATCAAACCCCGCCTCCCGGCCCTGCACAGGACACCCCAACAATCCCACCCTGTGCCTCAGAAGACCTTTTATAAATGTAGCAAGAGAGAATTCAAAGTCATACAGTGTACAGGAAATTTGACACACACCCTGAGTCACTTAGCAAGGACAAAATACCTGGTGTCTCCTTAAGCTGAATGTTTAATTTTATGTTGAAGTTTATGTTGCTCTCTGCTGATTGATGGCAACCCATTGAAATGATGGCCATTATGGCCATAATTTGTTCCATAAATTATGGAATTGTTTAATTGAATTGAAGCCATCCTTTACACACTGTACTAATTGTAAGTAATTACAGTTTCCTCTTCATGGCAAGGTTATTTTATGGCCTTTTGATTGAAATTTCTTGCAGTGAAGTTATGAGGCTAAAAAACCCCCATAGCAGTTGTAACTAGCATAGCATCAGCTTTCCTATTTTAAAAGTATGAGTAATGATTTAGTAACTCAAGCAATCACCTCCCAGAACCCAGAGATGTTGCATCCAGTGTTTTAGATAATTGTCCTTTTGTTTCTTTAATTATTTTTATTAATTTTTAAAACAGTTTTGCCCCATTTGTATAATTATCCAGAACCAGATTTTCCTCCCTTCTTTTCCAAAGTACATATCTAATTTTTTTTATCAGAAGGTATAATAACTACAACCAGGTACATCTTTAATATAAAAAATTAGTGCAATATCTATGATAACATCTCGAACCAACATTAATAATCCTTGATGAAGCTGTTCCCACTGAAGGTGCTGGAGTGGAGTGTCTCAATCTGAATGTGATTTCTGGTGAAAGACATTTCAATGTCCACACCAGGCATGAGTGTTAAACATTTCACATTTGGGTTTCATGTGGATATAACATTCCTGACTCAGGCATCCCAAAATTTGCCTACACAGCATGCAGGTGGCTGACCTAAAATCCCCCTTCTACAGGTTTCATGAGTGATTTGAGCAGGAGCCTCTCAAGTCCCCAGATTCACATACAAATGAAAAGTTGGGTTCCGAAGAACCTCTGGGGATATTCAACATTAAGAAAAGTGATGATGCAACCTGGAAAATTCCCCCAGAGCAAGAATTTCTGGAGTTAATTTAGACTCTATTATGCACAGGAATTCCAACACCATATGTGTCTCCATCAGGTGGTTTAACACTGCTGGGAAGTCTTGGTTTGCTCTGTGAATTCCAAGTATTTTAATATCGGTCTTCCTAGAAAATTGGGGTTTTTAAAGGATTTACTTTTTTGGGGGAGGGAGGGGGAGGGGGAAGGAGAAACATTACAAGAAGACAAAAGTTCCTGGAGTTGTTTGTGCTCCTATTCCAAATTCCTCTTGAAGTTGTAGAATTCAGCACTTCATGTAAAATTGTGATTAGGTGCAGGAGCATTTTGTTTATGCTCGGTACTTCAATATTTGCAAATGTAGCAGTTGAATAAGACATTTTTCAGACACAAATGGCCCTCAGTAGATTGAGGAGGAGAAATGTTCCAGGCTGATAATTACCAAGAAAGCTTAAATTGCAGGCACCTCAAGTAAGTGTCTTTTCAAGAGCCAACCATCATTATTATAAAGAAATATGGCAACTCAAAGCACAGGTGCTGATTAAACATGTAAGAGTGGATCAGTTGCAAAATCGACAACCCCCACCCTTAAAAGCATAATTTCAGGTGAGCCTACTTAGGCATTAGACTTTGCAAGACTGAAAATATATCCTGGTATCTATTTTCCCTTAAAGCACCTGTGATGCTGAGGCTGCAATAAAGATAATACCCTGGTTAGCAAAATGTCAGCTCGTTTTCTGTGTGTTCCTTTCTGACACTTGAGGATTTCAGGATGAAACTACATTAATGCTGGTAAAAAAGAGGGGCAGAATAATCCATCAGGATGGAAAAAATGCATTTCTAGGAAGTTTAAGGAATAATAGGCAAATCCTGAGCAAAAGCTGCAAATTTCCTCATATCTCCCAAATCGTTGGGGGTCCATCAGTGAAGTGTCCCCACCCCAAACGTGTGTGTTTGGAGCTTTAGGGGAACCACATAAATTGATCCATTGGCAAACCTAGGGTAAATCCTTCCTCCATCACAAGAAAAGCTAAATGTATTACTTATATTGAAAATCAATGAGATCACTTATGTCTTTTTCGAGTTTTTATTTTTAAACTTCAGGTTTATCCCTCCTGAATGACACACCCTGAGTGGCTCGTGGCTCTCAGACCTGGTGGCTCTGTGTGCTGCTGCTCCTTTCCTATTTGCAGCTCCATTGCAGATCAATGATTTTAAGCCTTTCCTCCAGAGTGAGAGGACCAACTCCAGACTCGGAGAAATCTGCCACGAGCAGTTCTTGCACATGAAAAGGAAGGCAAAGCCCTAATTCGCTGTGGCTTCCTGCAGAGAGTGTGACAGCGAGAGCTGATGGAATCCTTGTACCCTCAGTGTTTGAACTCTTGATTAGGGTACTATTTTCTGCACACTTCAAAATGCAAGGCACGCAGAGCGATTTATAAATGGAGATATCTGCGCTCTGAGGGCTCCTTGGCGTCCCCCACATCAGTCATCTGGGGATCACAGGCAGCACTGCCTTTTAGGGGAGTTGCAACAGCTGGATTTCAGAAAGGAAGCAGTGACTGACTGAAGTTAGAGTTTAAAAGGTCCCCCCCACCACTTTTAACCTCCCTCCAGCACCACCTCCATTCTGGAAAGGATGTACTTTTGGATAGGCTGTGATCTGATTTTATCCCTGCTTTTGGAGGATAAGCTCAGATTTCTTCAGCTTTAATAAAGACCTTATGTTCCTAAGCATCTTACAGATAATAGTGCTTAATGGGCACTCACGAAAAGAAGGGCTGGATAATTTTTAAATATATACCCCTGACATTTATGCAGAAAAAGTGCCATTTACTGAATAGCACACATTTCAAAGTATTGTCTTGGATTTTGAAATGTCTTTCTATTCCCTGTCTAACAGCTGGAGGAGAATGGCTAATCCTGAAGTAGTTTTATGGCCCATGCAAACTCACAGCTGCTTTGCAGTGGGATTTTATTCCCTCACATTGGGATTCCTCTCCAGAGTAAACTTTTCAGGGCCTCAGTCAAGTGGATCTTGACACCTTTCTATGGGTCATCTGCTGTCATGGTGCAGAAAACCCCCCAGCTGCACATTCTGCATTGAGGGCTGTTCTCTGGGAAGTGCAATGTGCTGCCACCACTGCAGAGGACTGGGATGAAGCACTTTTTGCACAGTTACACCTTCTGCTTTAACCAGGTACCTCCGTTAAAGCAGGTGGCAAAACCCCTCTGAATCCAGTTTTCCTTGCTGTTGTTTCAGGCATGGTCTCTGTTGCTTAGTTTGGTTCAAGGTATCCTCAAATGTAAGGTACAATTACTTTGTATCAGCAAACAATCTTCCCATATTTTAAAGCAATCTAACACTTTTGAGCTGGAATCAGATAAAAGCAGTAAGCAGAAATTCCAGCCAAGTCTGCAGCTCTCAAATGCCACCACTCTTTTAGCCTTCATTCAACCACTTTCCACTCTCCTCATCTGCTTTTTATTTCTGTTAAATTCTTTTTCCCTTCCTTTACTCCTCACAATAAACATTGACTTTTTTTTCCTTCTCCCTGTGATTGTTCCCTCCTCTCTCTGTTTCATGTTTCCTTTCCTTTCTCAGAAGCACCTTGTAGTCCCTCACGTGCTCAGCAATTAATATGTCAAGAAGTCTGGGTGTCTCAGAGGGAAATCCTCTGAGTCAGACGTGTAGGAAAAGCATATCTGTGAAGCAGGGCTTTGAAGGATTAAAAAGGACGTGGGAAAGTAAATTTCTTTTCCAGTGGGACTGTTTAAGTCATTACAATACGGTGGGAGAGCTGCTGAGCCATGTGAGAATTTGATCAAAACCTACTGAAATCAGGAGAAACATTTAGAGCAGCCTACAAGCCACGTCACATCACCCATATATGCCACCCAAAATCTAAACCCTGGTCTCTGCAAGGCTCATATACCTGCTTCTAGCTCCGAGAAATAAAAGGGAAATTATTCTAATTCCCTCTTCCTTCCTGCCTGGCCAGAAATAGCACCTGATGGGACCCAATGTTGCGTGTGGAACTGGGTAATTAGAACCGATTTTCTCCCTCCCCTGGTTTTGTCATGTTGGAAATTAATGCTGCAGTGCCTGGAGAGGTGTTTTGCCCACGTGGATATGGTTGTGTGTGTGTAAGAACAGAAAACCATATAAATACCTTACGTATTTTCCTGTGTTTTCCTGAATAGCATCAAGGGAAAACAATAAAATAAAGGCAGCAAGGCAATAGGTTTAAAACTTTCCATCAAATAGAGAGTTTGCACCTCTAAAATGATACTTTAGTTTCTGGCTAGTATTGCAAGGGATACCTAAATCAGGTGAACCAATATCTTTTTTTCCCTTGTTAAAAAAGGAAAAAGTTCATTACTTGGAAATTCTATAACATAAATGATGCCAATTGTGCCTTTGGGAAATCTCTATAGATTCACAGGTTGAACTGAAACAAATCCCACTGGAAAAGGCAGATCTTTGTGTCTTAATAAGCTCAACTTTTTGTACATGTACATAACACACGTGTATTTTTATCCTTCTGCTTTCCAAAGGATGAAAGCATCACTGAATGCACCTTTCTAGGGTGCAGATAATCAGAACAACCTGGCCCTGGCTCACATAGAGAATTGTTTGGGAGAGAGAAGTGCTGTAACATTTTCATTTAAGACATTTTCCATCCTTTGTGCCCTTCATCTCAGTCTTTACCCAGGTCTTGTTTGTTCAGACCCATTGGAAGGGGTTGCAGCTCTTTGGGAGTCACAGAACTCATACAAGGGCTGAGAGCAAGATGTGATTTCCACCCGTTTCATCAAAGTGTAATTAAGCACTAAACCATGTTGCATGAAAACAGCAGAAAGGCTGAGTCCCTCTGAGAGTTCAGCAAAGAATCAAGGAAATTTTATACCATGTTACAGCTCAGAGCAAGACCTTCACAAAAGCCACTGGAATACAAGCACATCCTAAACACACACCCAGAGCTGGATTTCAGATGGGCAGATTGGAACGAAGGAGATGCTCCATTTGTCAAACAGGCAGTGACCTTTCCATAAACAAACCTAGTCTTCTTAAAAAGCCCCGTTTGCTGAGTTTGACATTTGGGTTGCACCTCCTTCCTTGCTCAGGTTTCAGGTCCTGAGCCTGTCCCAGGTTTCAGCCTCCAAGTCCTACCACACAGTCAGAGAAAGGAAAATGGGACCATCACCCCAATCCCCAAAGCCAGCCCTGTATTTATTAAATTCATAAAATTATCCTGCTTGGCAGCAGATTTCTTATAGTCTTGAGAAGTTTGTAATCTCCAGACACAAAGAGCATTTAAGTGCAGAGCTGGGGATGAGGGAGGCAGGAAATCCAGGTGAGCACCAGAGAGGGATATTTGCCTTTCTGTGCTCACTTTTTTTTTTCAATTTAGATGGCTGAACAGTGAGGGTACAAAGGACAAGGGCTGGGGCTTTGAGTTTTGTTTGAAGTGCATCCTAAAAGGAGGAGCCCAGAGATGGATAATGAGTTACAAAGGGAAAATGAGTTACAGAGGGAAAATGATCCAGGATCTGGCAGAGGCAGCAGAATGGCAGTGACATTTGGCAGGTTATAGCACTGAGGAATAAAATCCAAGGCACCCTGGACAGGAACCAGACTGGGTGAATGCGAAGATGATGGAAGCCAAGGTAAGGACAGGGGCTTGGAAAGGGTGGGAATAGACTGGAACGGAACACAATGTATGGAAAGCTTCCAAATCAGCTTTTGAACAGATTGAAGAGGGAATGATGGTAGGGAAGTCGCTCTCAGCTCTGCTGTCTGTAAAATGAGGGTGATAATAGCTGCCTAACTCAGAGGTCCCTGGAGCAGGGCTAAACTCAGCCGTGCACAGAATGGTAATGTGTTCACTTTGTGTTCTGAGAGCCAAATGCAACCCCCGTGCCTCCAATTCCACAGAAACCTAGGGGAGCAAACCCACTTCAGTCTGCATTTGGAAATGCAAATTGCAATTACTGTTTGTTACTGAATTGGGATTGTTATGATTCTTCCCGAGAAACTTTTAATACACATTGCACATAATGGAGTAGTTTACAGGTCACGTATAAACTAGAGGTAATAGCCAATTTCTGGACTAATCTTACAGAGTCAGAGCTAACTTTTAAAGGACAGATACTGCTCAGCTGTAAGCAGTAGCTCCTTTGGTTGTACTTTTCTGGTGAGATGAATGCCCAGGCTTAGCTCTGTAGCGAGGGCACATGTACCGGCTCTCAGCTGGGCACCTCGTGGCATGGAAGAATGTGTCCTTTGGCAAGAGATGAGGATGGAAAAACACACTTAGAGTGGGTTTCCAATAGCAAGTGCATTCAGTCCAAGTGGAACTCTGTAAGTGGGCATTATCTGGAGAAAAGACCTCCCTCTTCTGCTCTGCTCTGCTCCTTTCTGAACCTGCACCTCCCTCCCAGTCCCCCCACAAGCTTCAAAAGCATGTGGGAGTTCCAACCCCTTCTGGAAGTGCAGCAGTGGGAATCCATATTATATCAAAGAGACCAAGGGCAAACTGTGTTAATGTGGCTTTACAAATCCCCTGCATGAACTTGGCACCAGCAGCAGCTCCTCTTTCGGGAAGCCAATGACACAGAGCCGCTCAGTCATTAGGGCTTTACCTCTCCTTTCTCTGCAGTGACCGACGGGGTTGGGGGGGACTTGAATGAGCTCTCAGGGACCTCCTGGGGTTCAGAGGGTGCCGTGGAAAGGAGGGGAGGCTTCTCAGGGCACAAATCCCTCCAGGAAATAGGTGCTCAGATGTTTCTGGAACTCCTGCTGGCAGATCACCTGTGTGTGGTGGCAATGCTTTGCCTTCGGAAGCCGTGGGGGGCTCAAAGCTGTGGGGGTGGATTGGGATCCAGCAGGCCCTGTGCTTCCACATCACTTATTCCTTGTGCCACCAACACCTTCCCAGGTGCACAGCTGACAGCCAGGCTGTGAAACGGGGTATCCTTTGAGCAAGGAAAGGAAACCTGGACATCAATCACATAGAAACAGGATTTTATCACAAACCGTACAATCCCCCTTTTTCTCTGTTAAAGGGAGAAACACCCGTGTCTTTATGAGGAAAATCTTAGTTCTTAAGTATATTTTTCCTCTGCCATCCTTCTTAGCAGGGATTTTTTAATATTGCAAGTGTTTCTTAGGGCATGCTTGCTTCCAAACAGCATTTTTTTTGAAGTGCAGAATCTGAACAAGAACACCAACAGCTTTCAGGTTATTTAACTCCTCCTGGTTCTCAATGGAATTTCTGTCAGTATCAAAATGCTTGGTGTTAGTAGTACTATGGCTACTCCTGGAGCCATATGCATGTATGAATAGCTGATCTGTTTTCTTGAAATTGCTGGTGTTCTTGGCTGTAGGAAAGAGCTGGTGTGCTGGGAGGTGAGAATCTGGCAGCAAATAAAAATTCCACCCATGTATCTTTTAAATCTCATTGTGGCTTAACTTATGGGCCTGGAATACTGTATCTCTCATATGCAGCAACACTTTTCTCTGTTTCAACAGTACCAGCAAACGACTTCCCTGCACCACCAGCATTTTCCACTGTCAAAAAGCAGAGAGAACTGTGTTAGCAATAAAGAATAGTATTAAAATGTGCCTGGAGGACAGTTCAGCAGCTGCTACACGGGGGAATTGTGGCATGAGAGTAAGGTTGGCTGCTGCTCCGGTGGGTGAGCACTGATGTGGATCCACCATGGAGCTGCCTCACACGGCTCTCTCACAGAGAGCTGGAGAGGCTTTCAGCAGATTTAATTGGGAAATATGACATTTATCCACCAAAACAACAAAGAAAAAAATGTCTCAGAGCAAGATCTACATCCGAAAAACAACTGCTTTCCTGTGGTGGCCACTGAGTCTCAGGCTGGCTTAAGAGCAGGACATGTTTTTGCTTTCTTGGTTTCCTCAGAAGGAATTACAGAGCTGGAAAAACAGGGCTTTTCCCCACCTCTGTTTTGCAGGCTGTCAGTCCTGTCTTTCCCTATAAACCTGCCTCCATTTCATCGGCCTTTCTGTAGTGTTTCCATAGACAGTAACAGCAAAAAACCAACCCAATGCTGTCAGACACTGGTCTAATGTTTGCTGTGGAGTAGGTAAGGAAAATCTCTCTAAAGGCATGATGTAGTTTTTAAAAGCATTTTGAAAAGTTAACATTTCACTTGGAAAGCATCAAAGTGATAGCACTAACTGAAATCACAGAAATTCCCTCAAGGCTACTCAGGCAGTTCTATGTATATGCTGTTAAAAACCCAGTACTTTACATCTGCTGTATTGCTACTGAGAAATGGCAGTGAGCTGCTTTGCATGGAGGGAACCTGCCCAAAGGAGCCCGAGGAGACTGAGGTCCGCAACTGCCATCAGAAAGGTCAGCAGTTTTTAACTGCTGCTGTTTATGACTGGTTTTAAAACAGGGAGAGAGAATTTTCCCAGTAACAAGCTTTTGTGCAGTGCCTTGTCTTGAAGTGAAACGCTGAGACCCAAGGGAAGGTGTGGAAATTGTTCAGTCATGACCTTTTCTAAAGCTCTCTCAGGCCTAGTTGACCCCTTTAAATGGAAACATTTGCTGGCTCAGAAGGACTGGAGAAGCTTTTTCAGGGGATGTGCTACCGAGGTGTGCTTTTATATTTTTGACATTTTACTTGTAGGAATGTTTTTGTCTTCAGAGGACGGATGCAGCTGCTGCCCTGTCCTATTTGCCAGTCAGCACTCCCTGTTTGGCAGAGCAGCTTTAGCCAAGCAGTCCTTTCCTCTTACTTTTCACAGCTAAATCCCAGGTAGGGGCAGATACAGCTTTCTTTCCTTCATCCTCACAGACATCTCTTGACAAAGTAAGTGCTGAAAGTGAAAGGTTTCCTTTCACACTGGAATAGGATTATCAGTTAAGTGCACAGGATTGCTGGGTTCTCCTACTGATGGACTCACATGTGGCTGGCAGAGTGCAATCGGATCAGTGAACCTACCCCTGGCATTGCTCCTCAGCTGGACCTACTCAAAAAATTCCACTTTTCTTATGTATGTGCTGCCTTGAAAGCCAGGGCTTGTTTTTGTGCTTAGCAATAACAGCTTCATTCCTGGAACATCATTTATGTCTTGAGTTAACATCGATTTTTTTTCCCCCCTTCCCTTGCAGAATGCCATGGTTAATTTGTTTTTAAAACATTGTACAGTAATTACTTTATTTAAATGAATCATCTGACAAATGGGTTCTTCATCAAACTTGTCACTTACTCTGCAGTTTTTCTTTTAACCTGGACCTTACAATAAATCCTGAGCCTGGCTGTCAGTCATCAGCAGAACAAGGAGAACAGAAACTACTGACTGAATTGCTAGATTTGATTGAGGATATATGGGTGAAAATACTGCAGCATGGAACAGACTGATTTCATCTACTAGCTTCTTTCTGATGCAAACTGATAGACTATTTCAACTCTTTTTTACACACAGAAGAATGAAGCTCAAATAGGTCCAGCCCAAGCTTTTCTAATGTAACTATCCCAAACTTCACTCACAGTAACCAAAAAATTATTTGTTCCATAAACTCTCTCATGGACTTTGGGGTTTCCTTCGAGGTTTAATCAGGAGAATTTTCAGTGAAGTAAAATCTTACAGACTTGGAAGAATGACTTCTGTGGCCTCAGAACTTCTCCATCCTCGTGGGGAGGGGGAGCTTTTGGAGACTCTAAATGGTGCCCTCTCCAGTATCTCCAGGTCATCTGAATAGAATTAGGAACCTCCTGGCTCTCTGTCTTGTTCTCATTCACACCTATTGCAGGACTTGAAGAAGCTACGAGAAGGATGGAGAGGGACTTTTTACAAGGGTATGGAGTGACAGGACAAGGGGGAATGGCTTCAAAGTGACAGAGGGTAGATTTAATTCAGATATAGAAAGAAATTGTTCCCTGTGAAGGTGGGGAGGCCCTGGCACAGGTTGCCCAGAGAAGCTGTGGCTGCCCCATCCCTGGAAGTGTCCAA
>JAWWES010000001.1:468425-554249 GCA_035583135.1 Lophotriccus pileatus | reverse complement strand
CTGTGGCTGCCCCATCCCTGGAAGTGTCCAAGGCCAGGTTGGACAGGGCTTGGAGCAACCTGGGCTAGTGGAAGGTGCCTCTGCCCACAACCAGGGTATTAACGCCAGATTTTTAAGGTCCCTTCCAACCCAAACCATTCTGGCTTTCCATGTTCCATCCAGAGTATCTCACCAGCAAACTAAAGCCTGTAATCAGAGTTCCCTGTAAGTGCCTTCCTGCTGCATTAACATGTACAAAAGGAACCTGGGAAATCTGTTGCAGGGTTCCCAATTCCATGATTACACAGCTGACTTCCAGAAAAAACGACTGGGATACATTTGAAGGGTGCATAATGCAGAATTGGGATTACTTTGCTTAGAAAACACATCCACACAAAACTTTCCCTCTTTTCATCACTCCTTCTTTCCCTCTCCTTCCCAGTGCCCAGGGAGCTTTTACTCTTTTTCGAAGGAGACCAAGCAAAAAATCTGTGAAATTCTGCTAATGAAGTATAAATAGTTCATGGTTATACACCAATTAAAATTAATCTTCATTTAATAGGCAATTGATTAGAGGACTGGAAATAGTTCTGGCCCTGGAATGAGAAGGTGCTTGTGTACATACAGGTATGAAGGTTGCCTCAAGGGTGGTTGGATGAAGTAGTTTTAATTAATTTTTTTTTTTAAAGTAGAAAGTGATACAATACACAGTAATAATTTCCAGGATGGAGGACATTTTTTGCTAAGACCAAATGGCAAAAATCTCCATCCTATTGGAAGCAGGGAGAGACTGTGGTCCCCCTGTCTTATTTATTTCATAGTTATCTCAGGCTGTTCCTTTTTTCCAGTGACATCCACCTTGCCTTATGGAATAGTGCTCAGCTAATTCCAGTAGGCATTCAAGGAAAACCCAGCTCTTGGACCTTTCTGGCCCAGGACCAAGCTGGCAGTATAGCTGACTGAAAATAATTGTCTTCCTCAGGTGAAATGAGGGGGTGAAAACCTGTATTTAACCCATGAACTTGTTGGTATCATCACTGATATCATCACAGGCTTTAGATTTTTTCCCTTCAGGTGATCTGGAGTTTCAAGCTCTGTAAAATCCTGCTGAATTTTACCATTCTACATGATGTTTCATGTTTGGTTCCAAAACCTGCCCTAAAAGTTCTCCCAGCTCTTTCTGTGTGTCACAGTCTCTTGCAACCACTTGTGTGTTTTATGAGGTAGAGGGGGAAAAAAAACAAACCAGAAAGCTTTTGAGGTTTTAATACCTACATATAGTAAATGAGAAATCCATATAGTGAAGAACAAGAAAATTGCTTAAGTTGGCAAATTGCTGAAGTCATGTTAAGGCTTTGCTATATGTGGGTTCAAGAGATAACACGACGCCCTGTATTCAAGAGTAGCTGGAGAGTGCATTGCCAGCTTGGGTCTGATAGCCTCCAGCGCTTTCACTGCTTGGTTAACATTCCAAACAGGCTTTAATTCCACTGTTTCTGCTTGTCAGCTGATGGCTGCACTATTCCTATGTCGGTGACATCAAAACTGCGAGAGGTTGCAGCTCACAGGCTGGATGCATTCAGATGCTCAGAAAATATAAAGATATCTGGGCCTCAAATTTCACATGGGGAAATGTGGAAATATGTAAGTGAGAAATCCAAAGTATTCTCTGGTGACTTGCACTAAATGAGGAAATTATACTTACAAAATCAACCAGTGAAGCTGGAGATTGCTGTTTAGAGGAGCTATTTAAATTAGCTCTGTTTGTTATGCATTCATCAAATCCCAGTGCCCCTGGACAGTCAGGATATGTTGTTGGCATAATAAAGCCTCTGGAGGGTCTTAGTCACCCCAGTCCAAGTGGGACAACCTGTTGACTTGAAACACAGCCACCTTCTCTGTCTCAGAATTCATGCCAGAGAAGTTCATTCTGAAATTCAGGTTGGTTATTTACAGCCCTCTTTTGGAAAGCTTGCTTCCAGGTTAAAAAACAGCTCTGACTCATCTCAGTTTTTCTGAACAAGGAGCCAGAAGTGTAAAAAATTTCAGTTTGAATGGTAGAAACAAAGAGTTCTGACAACTGAACAGTGCTCAAAGAGCAGCTGCCCAGCTGGAATTGTACTGGCTGGGTCCGGACACCTCTTGGTTCAAGTAGCTCAAAGCAGGTGATAGAAGAAGATTCCAGAGGAAGGATGGGAAGTTGGGACTGTCCTTGCACTGTCCTTGCAAGGACACTCCTAAAGCAGAAGGCTCTGGTAGACACCTCACCACTGGAGACGTGACTCACCACTTTGGCACGGAGGCGAATCCTCTGTGGGAGCAGCTGGGCCATGTTCTGGATCACCAGCCTCAGTTCGTTCAGCAACGAGCTTGGAAAAAGGAAAAAAATATTCACCTGTCCCTGAGCAAGCTGAGAAACGACCAGTGACATTGCCTAAGGTTTATAAAAGACCCAGAGCCCTGCTACAACACAGACCTCGAGGGGAAACTTTCAGTCCACTTCCTCTCAAGCTCCTCAATCGCTTCTGGGTGCGGATCTTGGATTGCCAGGATTGGCAACACTTTAGAAAACGTCTCCAAGCTTCATTTCCACACATAGAGTAGGTTGGAGCAGGGGGGACAAGACCTGTGAAAGTCAGTGCTTTCATTAGATAGAAGTTTTCACAAGCATTTAAAAGTTGTCCTTTGAAAAGCCTGAATAACAAACACATGTGTCTTTCCCAGGTGTTTGTCTAAGCAACATTCATAATATTGGGTTAACCTGCAGTGCCCCTGGAGATAAAAACTAACAATCCAATGTGCTTTTGCTGTAGTGCTTTGAACAGTGATTTGGTTTGACTTTATAAACACTCAGAAATTACTGCTCATCATTTATTTCTCTCTTTCCATGTACAGCGACGGAGAGGTGAATAATCCTTCTCATTTATCTCTGTTTCAACAGGAGGGATATTCGAAACTGTGGAAAATGAACCTGTTAATATTGAAGAATTGGCTTTCAAGTTTGCTGTCACCAACATTAATAGAAACAGAACACTGATGCCTAATACCACATTAACCTATGACATCCAGAGAATTAACCTTTTTGATAGTTTTGAAGCCTCAAGAAGAGGTAATTATCTCAATTACTGTGTCAGTAGCATACACGTTTTGTACTGCACACCTTTCCAGCCTGACCTCCTTTTCTGCTCTGATTATATCATGTATATGAACAGCAACATAAAATTAATCTGTTTCAAAGATATTTGAACTCAGAATCAAGCTGGGCTTGGACTTGACTCTAGTTTCTGAATAAACTCCTCCATCCTGCCTGCATGCTAAGAGCCCCAGATGGAAGGTGGCAAGTCCAACCCATTTTTCTTTCCAAAACATAGATTTGCCACCTGGAATTCTGCAGAAAAATGATCATGGACTCACAGGAAGCACAGTGGGATGCCACAACCCATAATTAGCACAGATATACCCATCATTCCTAACAAATTATTTCTATTCCACTTTAAAGACCAGAGGCCAATAGTCTCCCTGTCCTGCAATAATAACACTCAGTGGCTTAGAGACAGAAGTTTCTCTGTTGAAAAGAATATTCGTTTTCAATTATCCAGTATATGCTGGAACTAACTATATGCTATCAAAACTCATGTGTGCTGGGTTTATAATCCATATAATCCAGACTGATACAGGATTTTAGATTCCCTGCAGAGTGAGAATCGCTTCTCTTGTGACTGTTCTCGAAGTACCTTCTCCATTTACAGTGGAGTAAGGAGTTCATTAGAAATATTTCGTCAATCTATGTGCAGGAAACTCGTGCAGACAGTAGTGATTCCTTCTTATCATGAATTATTGATAGTATTTATGCAGTTTGCACATTAAAACCTATGATCCTTTAGAAAGGCTTCTGAATTGGACCTGGAAAGCCTGTGCATTTTATGCTGCCTGTAAAACACTTGTTTGTAGACTAAAACCAGAAAATAATTGATTTTCTGTCATATTCTATTACAATCAGAGAGCTAAATACGAATTAAAAAAATCTCAGCTCACTGTGGATGTTTATGTACTTAATATTTCACTAAACCACAGTAATTTCTAAATTTCCCACTGAGAGCACCCTTACAAAAGGACGACATTGCAACTCAGTGCAGGGCTTTGTCCCTATTAAAAACATCAGCAGTAAATGTTACTAATGGGCAAAAATAACTAATATTGCTTCACCTTCTGTCTGACAACCTGAAAAAAACACAGGAGAGAAAGGAAAATTACCTCCAGGAGGGGTTCTATGAGCTGAGATATGGGCACAAGGAGAAAGAAGCCTTTGTTGGTGTCGGTGTTTGACTGATTTGAAGGGGTATAAAAATGTCAGTGTGTGTTGGTTCTTTATTTCCCATGTTGTTACTGAGGGCTTTAGGCTTTACTGCCTGTTTTGTACACACAGATTATGGAGCTCAGTGAATCATGATGCCCTTTACTGTTTATGTTCCTTCAGTAGCCTGAAATTAAAGCAACACACAGAGGTAGAGACTTGCCAGTCAGGGAGGGAATCCACAGGGTGTCTGTTGTGACTCCCTGAACATATTTCCTGACACACTGCCATGAAACTTAATTCATGTGATGTTCCTTTGGCAAGCCTGGAGCCTGGAAGCTCCTGGCTTCTCCAGGATAAAGCCGTTCTGAGAAAGGCAATTTAGAAATCAAAATTAGAAATTCAGAACTGAAAATCCTATCTGAAGGTAAGAAGCAGAGAAGTTGGTGGAGTTTTGAACTGTAGCAAGCAGGTTTTAGGACATAATAATAATAATAATAATCAGTAAAGCTGTTTTCAGAACCACAGAATAATTTAGGTTGGAAAAGCCCTCTAAGACCATTGAGTCCAACCTGTGCCCCATCCCCACCTTGTCCCCCAGCCCAGAGCACTGAATGCCACATCCAGTCCTTCCCTGGACACCTCCAGGGATGGGGACTCCAAACCCCCCTGGGCAGCTCCTGCCCATGTTTAACAACCCTTTCCATGAAGAAATTCATCCTGATGTCCAACCTGAACCTCCTCTGGTGCAGCAAGAGGCTGATTCTTTTCCTCCTGTCCCCTGTTCCCTGGGAGCAGAGCCAGAAGGTCCCCCCTGAGCCTCCTTTTCCCCAGGCTGAGCCCCCCCCCAGCTCCCTCAGCCATTCCTCTAAATGACCTTACCCTCTAAATCACCTCTAAACGCTTTAGGAACTGTTCTCAGTGGGTCTGGGAGCCGCAGAGCGACCCGCTCTCACTGTGAGAGGATGGGGATGGGTGGAGGACGAAAGATCTCAGCAAGCATCACCCGAGTTCCTTGGTTTTGCCAACCAACGCCCTCTCTGCCCCCTGCTCTCCCCTCAGCCTGTGACCAGCTGGCTCTGGGTGTCGCTGCCCTGTTTGGGCCCTCCCACAGCTCCTCAGTCAGCGCCGTGCAGTCCATCTGCAACGCCCTGGAAGTGCCACACATCCAGACCCGGTGGAAGCACCCCACGGTGGACAACAAGGACGCGTTTTACATCAACCTCTACCCAGACTACGCTGCCATCAGCAGGGCAGTCTTGGACCTCGTGCTGTACTACAACTGGAAGATAGTGACAGTGGTGTATGAAGACAGCACAGGTTGGTGCATGGCAGGTCGTGGGGCTTCTATTTAAGTGCATGCATGGAATTGTGTGGGAGAGAGTGCCTGTCACAGTTCAGTGTGCCATAGTTGCAGCAGTTTTCCCAGAACACGAAGAAAAACTTCCTGTGAGGTGCAGCTGTCCTGCTGCCACTGTGGATTTTGGAAAGCTGTTCACTCCATCAGAACTTAAGGAGTCAGCAAGAGGCAGGCCCTGGATTCTGAATATTCAATCCCATTTTGCTTCCTCTTTGTGGAACTGATAACACAGTTTCACACTGATCACAGAATCCCAGAATAGCCAGGGTTGGAAGTGATCTCTGGAGATCACTGTCCAACTCCTCTGCCAAGGCAGGGTCACCCAGGTGACACAGGAACATCTTCAGGTGGGTTTGGAATGTCTCCAGACAGGGAGACTCCAGGCCCTCCCTGGGCAGCTGTTCCTGTGCTCTTCCACCTTCCATGGAAAGAAGAGCTTCCTCATGGTGAGGGGGATCTTCTTGTGGTTCAGTTTAAGGCTGAACCATTGCTCCTTGTCCTGTCACTGGCACCACTGAACAGAGCCTGGCACCTTCTTCTGACAGCCCCTGGAGATGTTTGTGTGACTGATGAGATCCCCTCTCAGCCTTCTCTTCTCCAGACTAACCAGGCCCAGCTCCTGGAGTCTCTCCTCATAAGTGAGGTGCTCCAGACCCCTCATCATCTTCATGGCCTTTGCTGGACATTCTCCAGTAGCTCCTAGATAAATATCCCAGACAAAATCGGCACAAGGAGAGGCCTTTTTCAGCCCACCCCATTACCAAATTAGCATTCCGAAACATGAAGTGCTGTGTACGGGTTCAGTTAGAAAAATGACTGATATTAAAGAGACTTCATTTGCAGAGGTATTTACAAAGCAAATTAATCATCAATCATCTTATTAACTCGGAGTCAGGAAAGTAAACAGGTCAGCTTTGATCGATTTGAATAGCCGTTGGATTTTGGGTTAGAGTGATGCCACTGAACTCAGGCTCTTTTTATTTCTCATCTCTCATTGTTACAGTACAAGAAGGAAAAACATATTAGCCTATTTTTTAATCTTAGAGACTACAGTAGACCAAGAAAATTAATGAAAGTTTCCATCCTTACTGATTTTGTTTCAAAGCGCTAAACTCAACCTTTCCTCTCAGTGGTGAGTGCCCCAAGCACTGCACTTGCCCAGACCTCCCCCACTCCCACTTGCAGCCAGCCTGAGCACTTCACATTTAAAATCTGTCCCAAATCGAGGCTTGGTGGTATCATATTCAAGGTTTTGGATTTGTTGAGCAGGAGGAAGAGGAAGGTTGTTTCCCTGTGCTGTTAGTTATCTGGCAGTCAGCTCAGTTAGGCTTTTGTCTTGTCCTCCAGAAAAATAACTGCACTTCTCTTCACTGCTACTTTGAATTCTTCAGTACACCATTCCTGGGCTTTATCTTCATGTGGCAGTGGGAGGGGTTGGGAAGGGCAAGGTCCAAGTCTGATGTGACCAAGGGAGATATTTTAAAGCACACAGTAATTTGTTTCCCCTAAAAGAAGGGGGAGGTGTGTTGGCAAATCTTTTTCTTTTGCTCTTCACCACCCTTGCACATTAAGTACTTTTAGCTGGTGGAAAGAGAAACAACAGTACTCAGTCTGAGGCTGTGAATAAGAGGAGAGTTTCTGGACTCTTCCTCCCAAATCTCAGCTTTCCCTCTCGGAGCTGCCATTGATTACAGTGGCCAAGACACTGCAGCTGAACCCTTGGTACAACCAAGCTGCAGCTTTACAGCCAGATTTGACAAACTCCCCTCCTTGTTAGTTGGTGTTGGAAGCATGTGCCCCATTCTCCTAATAATGAGCTCAAACTGTTCCATATTCCCCTGGGCTGGCTCCCGGCCAGGCTCTAATCCCCCAGCAGCAATTTACATTTGAATGCTCACAAAGCTTAATATTCTATATTGATTGTTGATACTTGAAAACCCGCAAAGAACAGGCCCAGCGTTGCAGGCAGAGGGAGAGATTAGTTTTTTTCAAAGCACTCTGCCAGTACTTGAGTGAAAGCCAACAGTCCTCAAGGCAGCAAACCTTCAGTAACTCCAGAAGAAATAGGGATGTTTTGTCTTGCCTTATACATACCACTGGACCGTTCAACCCAGGACAAATATACCCACTCCCAGCAGGAGAAGCAAGAGTTTTTCCACTTCAATAATTTGTTTGATTTTTGTTCAAGAAGTGCTTCTTGCCTGTATTCCCTCTCCCTCTCTTCACACATATTTTTAAGGCAGCCTTTTGCTTTCACTCGGCAGGAGATCATGGATTTTTGTGTGGGTAAATTGCATTCATGGATAATGAGAAAGAGACTGTAATCACACACCTCAAAGAGCTCTTAACTGTCTTCCTTAGGTTTTGGAGGCAGTACAAATTATGTAGGAGTGCTGAATTAGCTGGTGGAATTGCACTGTGTTTAAACACTTGGACAAGTCTTCAACTGGTTGAGCTCCCCTGACTTCAAGTAAGGCACGTAAACCTGTGCCAGCTGAAGAGAGAATCTAAGAAATCATGTTCTTTACAGATGTGTTTGCAAATGTAGAGCTGGATCTCTAAATTTGTTGGTCCTTTATAAGGTCTCACACTCGCTGAGTGACCTTACATTAGGCAGGAGAGCTGGGAGGAGGTTTCTTCACTTCTGTGTTCTTCTTGGTTGATAGTGGAATAATAATTGGCTGCCAAGGAATAAGCCTTGTGTGCTTTTTGCAATGAACTGTATCAATTTAAACATATTACAGTATGTTTATATTGTATTATATCCATGCAAACACATCCTGTAGTCAAGCAGTTAGAAATATTCAAAATATTCACATGTTGAAACCAATTACAAACACGAACATGAAAAGCTTTAATAATGTTAGCAGGGGGCTGGCAAATAGGGAGCTAACAATTATCCTTAGGGAATGTGAAATACGTTGGGGACTGGTAAGAGACTCTGTTTCAGTGGCAATCAATCCTCATGGCACAGGAGGGTGAGTTGTATAATTGCCTGTGTGATTTTCCAGGTCTAATTCGCCTGCAGGAGCTCATCAAAGCCCCTTCCAGGTACAACATTAAAATCAAAATCCGCCAGCTGCCCTCTGGGAACAAGGATGCCAGGCCTTTGCTCAAGGAGATGAAGAAGGGCAAGGAATTCTACGTGATATTCGATTGCTCCCACGAAACAGCCGCAGAAATCCTCAAGCAGGTAACGGGAAGGGGTAGCAAAGCACAGCAGGGGTCTTGTATCCCAAAAGTCATCAGCTTTGATTTGCTGGGATACACCAAAACTGAATGCACCCTCAGTTAGGCCAAAGGCTTGGGACAGAAACTGTTGCAGCAGCCACAAAGCTTCCCAGAGCCATAAGGACCGGCAGCAGGAATGGCATCCAAAGAGAAGCGCATCAATATCCCACAGAAGGAAACATGCATTTCTTTTTAATACTTCAGGTTCTGCTTGACTAGGAAGATCATTGCATTTGTTTTAGCATTTTTTAGCTTGTCCTGATTTAATCAATAGAGTTTTTATTTCTTTCCCATTAAAAAAAAAACAAACCAAAACTGGAAGGGCCCATTTTGGAGTGCTGAGCTGTTGCTTCTGTGGAGGTTTGAGATCATTCTCAGTGCTGACTCCAGGAACAACAGGGCATGAACTCACTGCAGACAAACCTAACTCTGCATTCACTACCTTGTGTCCCACACAGGTTCCTTTCTTCTTCCAGCCCAGAATGTTTCACTGAAATATTTAAGCTATTCAGAGTAGCTTTCTGTGTCAAAGTTAGTTGTAAGACAACTTAATCTGTGGAGCCTAAAACCTTCCTCCCAAGGCTGGAGGATCTTTGTCCTGAGATTATGGACTTGCAGGATGATGTCCTAAATCAGATGCAACACAGAGCAGCACAAGTTCCTGTGAGCTCGTAGGGTAGATTCACTGCTGTCAGGACAGCTGGCCTGTACTAAATTTTAGGATTTTCTCAGTGCAAGTTATTTATTCAAGCTACAGCAGGGCCAGGTGCAGGCAAGACATTGGGAATGTGAGGGAAAAGCAAGGGGAGGTCAGGAGCTGGGCAGGAGAGCTGCTCTCCCCTCACTCTGCTCCCTGCAGGGCTGTCCAAAAGCATTAAAACATGACAAGCTGCTCCAAAAGGAGATTTCTGGGGGAAGAGTTAAACACAACAGAGATTTTCAAGGACCTGCAAGAAGAAAGTACAGATGTCTGGCAACACTGCAGGAGGCACAAAGCTTCAAATATGCCAAGCTGAGCATGGAAAAAAAACCCAAAAAAACAAAACCTGAGTGTCAAAGGAAGATGAGGGAGCGTTAAAAGATGCACTTAAACAGGGCAAAGCAGCAGAAGGGTTTGTGTGGGATATGGATCAGGGAGACAACTGACAGGCTGCAGACACAGATAATGCTCTCCAGTGCCTTAAAAACTCAGAGAAGGATGGGGAATGACAGTGTGGGAGAAAACAGGAGAATTAAGAGAGGTGCACCTGTGGATCAGAGCTGAGGGAAAGGAAACAACGTAAATATAGGCTAGAAGGAAAGGGAAAATGGCTTTTCTATGAGACGGTTCTGTGGCTGAGTGCAGGTGCTGGCAGCAATAACTCAGGGAGGGAGGCTCCTCATTGCCAAAGGCAGCTGTGAAATGTGCAGTGTGGAGGGCTCGGAATTCCTGGGGGACTCATCTGATTGTAGGTTACATGAAGTGCCCTGGTTCACATTCTCTTCCCTGCACACACAATACCCTGTAGAATTGTACCCTGAATGAAAGCAAGATATCAAAGACAAATTCTTTTAGGAAAACTTGGCGATGTTAGTGGAGAATATTTGTGACTTTGCAAACTATCCACTAGATAAAAATTGGAAAAATACATATTGTTGTTAAATTATATAAGATTTCCAACAGGGGTAGGAATCACAGTCACTTAAGCAACAATTTCTTGTCTTCCCTCTGTCTTTAAGTGAAGGAGATGTTTAGTAACCCACACAAGCAGGGGCTGCTCTTGTGAGCACTCAGGGGGCACCAGGGCAAGGGATGCCCAAAAGCTCCTTCTGGGAGCAGAAGTCTTAGCACAGAATTAATTACGTGCTGAAAGAGTCATCCTAGGTAGCTCCCTGAGCCAGCCACACGACTGGGCTGAGGGACCAGGGGAGGTGACTCCTCCACTTGTCTCCTTCAGCCTTTGGTTTACCAAACAGCTCAAAAGACAGATTTCCTTTCTTAAACAAGACCAACTTTTGCTTATTTATGGCTTCAGTTAAAACGCCATTGAGCTTGTGCACAACAAGAACAGGCAGAATCAATAACCTAATTGAAACAAAATACAAAGCCTGCACAGAGCTGAATAACCTGTTCCCTAGACTCACACACATTTCCCCTTCTCTCTGACATGCTGCAGAGTCCCTGACCATCTTAATGAGGCCTGGCCCTCTCCTCACCTACAAGGAGCAAGAGAAAACTGTGATTATTAATTGCTGCCTTTTCCAACAGTCACTTTGAATTTTCTCTCTGTGTTACTTTATAAGGATCAGGGTCAGTAACCTCATGGTTTTTCAAACCAGGCATCCCCCATCAGCAGAACTGATGGAAGAAGTTGCCCCTGGTCTGTAACTCCCATCATCTCCTTGAACACCTTGGCTGCTGGAGCTTTAAAGCTCGTGAAGGCTGAAATATCACATGACAAGGAGAGATATCTAGTAGAAAATTAGGAGCCAGAAGCAGGACGTGAGAGCAGCTGTGGTTTCGTAGGGTAAAATTGGGATTACCAAAGTGCCATTCAGGATCTGCTTAAGCTCTGTAAGAACCCCCCTGTGTGACTTCAGCACTGACTGTTCTGCTCTGCTCCGAGGGTGCCCCACACATCTCTCCTTTCCAAGCTTAAAATAGATATTTTACAAGAGTGTGAGATGATAAGGCACCCTCCAAACTTGCCTAAAACCAGCAGGGCTGAGTCCCTTACACATGGAAGCTGGAAACACTTCCTTACGGAAAAATTTGCTGGCTATGACCTTTACCTGAACTATTCGGTGGGCAGAAGTTTGGTGCCCTGCCTGGACTAGATAAGCAGTCCCCGAGCAAATGAAACCTAGCTGTTGCAAATTGCACTCTGTTTTACGCACAGATCTCCCAGTATATCCTGCACAGGCTGTATTTGGTGTGATATTGCCTCTTTTCATGAGGAACTCAGCTGAAGAGGTTGAGTTTTAATGGTTACCCTTCCGTCTGTTCTAACGCACCAAGACCTGAGCCAGACTTTACTGCAGCAACGGAAATTATGCTCCTGCTAACCTTAAATTACCTACTCCTTTCTTCACACCTCCAAAATAAATTCTAGAAAGTGTGCTGTATGTTTAATCAGGGTTAGGACCCCGGAGAGCATTCTGTAAAGATTTCCACTATGTGACAGACATGGAAAAAAAACCCAAACTAATTCAGTCCCTGCAGAAGTATGAAAGCTGAGTGTCACCGTGGTGTGCTTTCCTGGTACAGTAATAAAGGTGAGAATATAATAAAGGTGAGGATGTAAATCTTCAGCTTTTGGACACCTGGGAGGGGAGGAGGCAGAGGGGCTTTTATTCATTACGGTGCTGATCTTAGAAAAGAGTGGTGGGACTAATTAATTGGATAATGAAATGCATTGATTTAATGGCCACGGAATTAAATAATAGCACCAGTGAGGAAAATGCAGAGTGAAAGCAGGCAAAGCATTTGATGCAGTTCCCACCAATACCCTTCCCCATCATTCCAGTTCCAGTCCCCCTTGAAGGAAGATTGACAACAGCTCTAAATAAGGCAGGGATTTTTTTATAAGTTGAACAAATGCAAGTTAGAGCTGGGATATGATCCAAGCCAGGAACAGGGCACCCAAAAGAGATTTTCAGACATAAGAGAGAATATTTTTATCTAGCTTCTCTCAGCCTGCCACATATCATCTGACCACTGACACTTTGTCAGATCCACATTGTTGTTCGTGACCCACAGCTAAAAGACAAGGCCCAGCCTTCTGATCTGAAATGGGTGATTAGAGATGGAAGTCTCTTTACCTTTTATTATTATTTATTGCCCAACCATATCTGAGTTTGGCTGAAGAACAAATTTTATCCAGGGTAGGAGAACTACAAGGAGAATATTTTAGGCTGATTTCAGTAGTTTAGATTCATCTGGGTTCCACAGTAAGTAAAAGCTATTATTGTTTAAATAGGACATTTGTATCAGGTGCATAATTGGTTGCAAAATTAAAGGCAGAGTTATTTAAATAGGAATGTGTAATGAAATCTCATTGCAGTTTCCTGTGGGCAGCTATAAATACACATATGCTGCCTTTCCTTCCCTCTGGGCCCATTTTCTCTGGTGGGGAGGTCACTTGCTCTGTGGGAAGTGCCCGTGCAGCTGCTTTGCAAGGGTCTGAAGAGGTGTCCCAGCCTGAAACCCATCTTTGCTCCTAACAGCCTTTTCTTACTGTGTCACTCCTGGGAGCTCCTAGAAGCTGCTTTCCCTGGATCTGCTGTGTTGCAAACACACAGCAGAAGATGAGTCCTTGAAACTCTCCCATTTACACTAATAGGAACATCCAAGTCATTAAGGCTTGGGAGTAAGTAATGTTTTGGGATGTCCAGCATTATTCTCAGTACTCCTCTTGTTTTTCTTTAACTTGTTTTCATCTCCTGGGCACTAAATAGTTGGTAAATGGAAATTTTATTTAGTGACCATATTACCCTCAAACTTAAATAAATTCTTGTTGGAAGTCTTTCTGATTCATGAATAAAAAGCACCTAACTCAGATATCACAGACATGTCTAAGTACTAAATGACTGTTAACTAATTATCATCCTTAATGACTGATATTGGGGAGGACAAGCAGTTAAGGCTGTTCTTGTCTCCAGGGCAGAGCTCAGTGGCAGGTCAGGAACAGATCCAACATCAACTCTTACTCCTTGACCGGACAAGGACATTATTCAGGTGTGTGTGCCACTCACAAACACCCTTCCAGCTGCCTGTATCTTCAGATCTTAATTGAGTCACTGTTAATATAGAAAATACAAAAGTGACATGTTGATTAAGCTGTCCTGGACTGCTGCAACACTTTATTTGGAAGAATTTCAACGAGCATCTCTCCTGGAGCTTTTGGGTTCAGCGTCCTTGGCAATTCCTTCCAGCAATTGCTATTGGGAACCTGAGTCTTGGTTATAGCAGGTGAATCTCAGTTTTTACATGAAATTGCCTGGAGCTTTCAGGGGGTTTGTTTCTATTTATTTGGGAATTTTTTGTTGTTTGTGGGGGCTTTGTGAAGTTTTGTTTGGTTGTTGGTTTTTTTTTTGTTTGTTTTGTTTTGTTTAAAAGGACAATCCTGCAGCATGACTTTTGAAATCATTATTATTCCCAGCTGTGTGCATGTCCTGCCAGCTCTGTTTATAGGGCATTACTTGGCAATCAATATTCTCATAAAAAGTGTTCATCAGAACTGTGTTCAGGAGGTGAACACTCCTGTCAGGCTACAACCCTTGGATTTGAGAGGAAAGCAGCAACTGGGTTACCTTGGATCAAGTAGCAGTGCTTCCCGAACATCCAGGCCACACCTTTTCCAATCATTGCAGTAAATGCATCTGTCTGCTCAATGTCAATTTGTATTTTAAGGCACTGCATGGAGCAGCACTGTCCTGGTTTTCCATCGTTTTGCTATTTCTATGCAAGCAAATTGTTTATACCTTCTGATAGCAGAAGTGCAGTGGCTTGTCAGCTCTCCTGTCTTGAGGTGGAATCAAAGCTGGGAGGAATCAACAACTGAAATCTGAGCATTTTGATCCTCCCATTTACACTGATTAGTAAGAACTTGCCTTCATACTAATGCACCACCATGGACTAACTGCAAACCAAATAAATTTAGGCCTAAGGGAGGGTCACCTGGGCTCACACTATGTTTGTTTGACCTGGCAGCTCTTTTGTGCCCCTACATGAAGCAACTGGGCTATTTCAATATGTTTTCAGCTCAAAGATCATGAAAACCCCCATTCAATTGGCACCTCCTTCCCACAGACACAGAAATCCAATGGCTGCAGGGAGTGGGACTGAGTCCAGCCAGCTCAGCTGGGAAGCAGAGCACACAGAAGTTGCCGTGGATGCTCCCATGTGTCGTCATCTGTGCATGAATAGGGCAGGAACATCCTCCTCCAGGGGTGCTGCATTGCTCCTTTCTCTAGGTGATAGCTCTAAGAAACAGCATAGAAGAGGATTAATAAAATAAAAAATAAAAAAGGCAATTTTGGTGTGTAAATTCAGTGGAGCATTACAATAAAATGCTTGCCTTCTGGCTTGACTTTTAGTGGCTGGAAATGGATCGGTTGTTTGAGATGACCACTGAGCTGGTTTTATTATCTACTGCAGCTTAGGAAGTTCAGGTTCTTTCTTTCTTCCTTTTTCTAGTCTTTTTTTTTTTTTATTATTATTTTCTATTTTTTTTAATATGAGGAAATGCCATCCACAACCACTCAACTGATTGTCTGAGGCTTTTGCCATGAAAGAATTCTGGTGAGCCAAATCAAGCTGTTTCCCCCTGTCTTTCCAACAGCTATTCAGGTACTGCTAAAATCGTCCTAAAATAGTATTAATAGCAATTACTTACACTACTGTGATCAAGACTGAGTAAGAGTTAACCTTTGTCTGTGTTACTGTCATGATAATGAATTCCTCAGTAGTTTCCCAGCTCATAATTACTCCCCCTCTTCACAAAATCCCAGAATACAAAAACCTTCACCTAAGCACTCTTCCTTACAAATTGTGTTGTCTGCTAGTAAATTCCTTTGTAAATGCTTCTAAACTGCAGACTACAGAATTTCACTTTTAAAAAATCAGCTTCTCGTTATCTCTAGTAATTTTTCTTGTCCTAGAAGCTTTGCAGTTTTTAATCTCTTTCCTGAGCAGAGGTGATAAAAACACAATTTAAATACAACAGGATATTTTTTGGCTCCTGAAGAAAACTGTAGGGTTTGTTGTAATCAAGTTTTCCTGACCCAGGCTGTGTTGTTCCAGATTAACTCTTGCTTTTCAAAAGGCAGTGCAGGACACTGGAATATTCCAGAGTAAAGTACCTTCACCTTTCAATCTCTTCCGACAGATCCTCTCCATGGGAATGATGACAGAATACTACCACTACTTTTTTACAACACTGGTAAGAAACACTAAAGATTTGGGGGTGAATTTGCCCTGTTGCAGGAAAGACAACTAAAAATTTCGCCTTTTTCTGGGAGATCTTTGTTGCCATTATTCAAAGAAATCCCTGGAGAATGAGTTCTAACAGTTCTTATTAATATCAAGACCCACAATTTGGTAAGGAAGCTGTTTGACCACATCTGTGGGGCTGGTTAACACTTTAGTACAGTGAAAATTAACTGCAGTATTGGGATTAAGGAGGAACCATCATACAGGGGGATCAGAGTGGAATGGAATGATGAATCCATGGCTTTGCAATGGAGCTGAGGTCATCAATAAAATGTTTAATTTATTTATCAAAACATAAAATCACAAATGTAAAAAATCACTCAGGAATTTTAGAGTAAAAGTAAACCTGTAAATCTATAACCACTTATTTCAGCATATTTTTCCTATATTTTGACTTATATGCTACATATAAATATAAATTTATGCTTAAGGTTCATTTGCATTGTAGACTAGAGAGACAGCAAAGAACTGACACTGCTAGAACAGTCCTAGAGGGCTGGATTATATCAGCCTGTATAATCCTCTGTTTATTTTTTATTTCCTTTCCAAATAAAATTTTAAGTGGAAGTGGAAAAAACAGTTTTGAATCCAATAGTCAGTTGATCAGTCAGAAGAGATGCTCTGGCTGTTGAGAACTTGAAATAGTTTTCTTTGAGGCCATTTTAGCACCAAGGAAAATGTGAAAATTTAGGATTTACTGTGGAACTTCAAATGTTATACAATAAACAAGACTGGAATCTACCATTAAAGGGTAACCACCACCAGCAATATGTAGAAGATAGTACAGAGCACATATCAGTACAAGCACTAAGCAGTGCTGGTGGTATCTTCTCCTGTAAATGGTTTGTTTTGATGCCTGATATATCCATCAGACATCCTGGCAGCAAGTCACGAAAGCAGGAGAAAAATGGGATTCAGAAGTAGTAAAAGTGCATTGCTCCTGACATCTCTTGGAGTGTTCCTTCCACAAGCTGAGATATAAGCTTGCCATTGGCCACCTAATTCCTTATGTTGGGTTGTCAGAGCTATAAATTAGAATTACACAGTGCTGTGCAGGTTGGTTGAAAAACAGTGTTGTTTGGGGGAGCTGATTTTTTTTCATTCCAAAAAGCAAATATGGGGTTTTTCTAGGCTTAAAACTGAAGTGGTCATGGAGGGCAGTCAAAGGGGGAAAATCACAGGGGGAAAAAAGCAGCACTTGAGCTTTAGATTAAAATCAAATACAATTTTGGGCCTAGTGAACCTTTTGCTTTAAAAATGCTATGTCTGGTTTCATAGGGCACCTATACATTAGAATTAGGTACAGGTTGGTTGCAGAGCAGTGTTGTTGTGGGGAGCTGATTTTTTTTCATTCCAAAAAGCAGATATGTGGTTTGTCATCCATTTTCACGCGGCTTTGGTTTAGTCAGGCTTAAAACTGAAGTGGTCATGAGTAGGCTTTGGGAGCGTTCACAGGGGAAAAAGAGCAATGTGTGCGTTTTAGATTGAAAATCAAACACAAACTGGGACCAGTGGTGCTATCTTGCTTTAGAAATGCTACATATGGTCGAATTTGTCTTTTTTAGGACCTCTTTGCACTTGACCTGGAGCCCTACAGGTACAGCGGGGTGAACATGACGGGCTTTCGGCTCCTCAACATCGACAACCCGCACGTGTCGTCCGTGGTGGAGAAGTGGTCGATGGAGCGCCTGCAGGCACCCCCCAAACCTGAGACTGGGCTCCTCGATGGCATGATGACAGTAAGTGAGCCACCACAGCGTCCCAGCACGTGTGAGCTGATTCCAATCCTGCAACGTCACCCCCAAGCCAGAATTGCTTCCACTGGTTTCTGCACAAGCGTGTTTGTCCTCTGAGCCAACGCTGTGCTCATCTCAGTGACAAACCCCTCTAGAAATGAGTGACAGTTCCCTCTCACAGTGCTGCCCAGCTGGCACCAGTCATCTGATTGCTCTCAAAAGCAAAAATGCTGCCTCATTTCTCTGATTATGTTCCGTGTGGAGTGAGGAAAATAACAGGAGAGAGGGACTTTCCGAGCAGGTGTAGGTTTGTAACCTGCAGGGAAAGGTGTTGTACATGTGGGCAGGGAATAGCATTTTGAAATGGGTAAAGTGCCCTTTCTCCTAATTTCCAGCTCTACAGAAATCTGGCTTTTAAGACATAATTTAAAGATAGATGAAAGGTGTCATCAAGCCAGGAAATTAGGATTTTTTTAATAAAATCCTAGCACTCCCCCAAGAAGTCAAGGGAACAGGAACAAGTATGTGGACAACACGACTCCATTCAGTTTCGCAGGGTGAAGGGTTGCCATTTTTTTTCAGTATAAGATGATATATCTCCTGTTCTGAGGGGGTTTCCAAGTGATAGGAAATAGACTTCATTGCAGATGATTACAGGAAAAAATTTCAAATAACTTACCATCCTGAAGAGAAATGCATTATGTGTGCTATCTCTAGCATTTTAAAACATTATTGCTTGTGTGGGCAGTGACATTGTGCTCACTCTCTGCAAGGCAGGGGAGAAAGCTGTCCCTGGGAATGGGAACCCCTGCTGGGGACTCACACACAAATTACCCACCTGGAACACTCAGAAAAACAAAGTTCTCACCAGACTCTTCTGCTCTCCTTTGTGTCTCTGATTCTTACCTCTGCTTTACATCTCCGTAATCTCTCAGTGCCCTTGGGGCTCTGAAGCAGCACAAGCACCAAGGAAAGCATCTTCCTAGCTGGCTGTGATCATTTCAACATCCATAGCAGGTTCTGCTTAGCCAGTTTGATGGAGAGCTGCAACACTGCTCTATTTTATTTAACAACAAGGCTGTACAAGCTGCACAGTGCAAAGAGATCAGGATTATATGTTAATTCAGTATTTCTCCCTTGCCCTGATGTCCCCTTGGGGGTAGTCAGCAGGGCATGACCACGACAGCTCTGAGTTCATGTCTCACTTCATGTGCAAACTGCACACAGAGGCATAGTTGTTCTAATGAGATCTTTACGCTTCTTTGCAGTGGTTTAAGTGGATACAAAAGTCAGAAAAACAAGTTCCAGGGCTTGCTCTTATGCCTTTCACCTTATACACAAGAGCCTCGAGGGCAGTAGACACTTAGAGCCAGTAGATCCCTGCCTGGTGGGATTGGTTTCCCTGGAAAGCAAGGGGTAAGGGGGCAATCCCAGGAGTGCCATGAGAAGAACGGTGATGGGGACCCTCACACACTTGGGTTGCTGTGTCACCTGGGGCTTCTTTAAACTCCTCCCCAAGCTACAGAGCTGCCCTATGCTGGATCCACTGACCTCTCCCTTCCTGCAGCTGCCTGATGTGCTTTTCTTCCCAGAACTCACCTGAAGATACTGTGATGTAATTATAAACTTTGCAGGTTTCCGTGGAGAGCCCACAGCGGCCTTTCCCGTAACTGCAGCGCAGGTCAGCAGGGACAGAGAGGGCCCAGGCACCAAAATGCACACTGAAGGATTCCTTTCTGCTTTCCCCTGCAGACTGAAGCAGCTCTGATGTATGATGCTGTGTACATGGTGGCAGTGGCCTCCCAGCGTGCCTCCCAGCTGACCGTCAGCTCCCTGCAGTGCCACCGCCACAAACCCTGGCGCTTTGGACCCAGATTTATGAATCTGATCAAAGAGGCAAGTGTAGACCATCTGCTCATGGCCTGCATCACCCTTCCTCTCTTCTTTTGCCACCCTGGCTTCTCCCTGCTCCTTGTCACATGCTGTGCTCTTGTTTCTGGTGCTCAGATATGAAGTTCTTCCTCTCTTTCCTAGCAGAGAAACACTGATCTGCAGACTCCATTCTGGTGGAGCCTTTATCTGGTCTTGCAAAAAAAGGAAGCTGCTAAACCCTGGGTGTGACAAAATCCCAGATTAACACACCATAAGACTTCTCAGGTTTTTGTTCGGTTCATGTTTATTATGGGTGTTGATAATTTATAAAAATACATGATAACTAACAACAACCATTCCAGAAATGGGAAGAAAAGTGAGTCTGGAGCTCTGTCCTCACCTTGCTATGTAATTCCAATTGTTTTGCAGATTGTTTGATCAGTAATCAATGTCCAGGAAACAGAGTTTCTAAAGAAGGAAATTGCTTCATGAAGCACTGCACTATAAGAATCCATGACTGAGCTGGCTCGATCCAGAGATGGCCTAAAAAAATGCATATATTAGTTGAAATGCCTTCACTTTCAAAAATCCAGGTTTTATTATGAATTTCAAATGGGAGCTTTGCCTTTGGGGAACAGTGTGGAAATGAAAATAGGAAATTACATGGAACGTCCTACATGCATTTTAACTTTTCCCCCACTCCCAGTCCTTGCCAGTGTGATTCCTAGGAAAGCTGCATTCATTAGCACTCGTGTGGGTGCTGCAGGACCCGTGGGCTGAGGGACAAGGTGAGTGGTGGTGGCACGTCAGGGCAAACACCTGAATCCAGAAATACAGCAGGAGCAAACTGAAAGACAAGCCATGTGGTGGCTCCAGAACATGTTGAAGAGCTGTCAGCACCTTCCCCAAACCTCTCCAAGAACAGTTTTCAGAGTTGCCACGGGCGATGTGGTGATTCACCTACACGGGAAGTGCTGGGAGTGACTGAAGCTCAGACCAGGGGGTTTTAGGAACTTGAGAACTTTTAGGAACTTTAAGATTTCCTGGGCTGATCCCACAGTGTGGGCAGCAGGGGAGGGGGGGATTCTGCCCCTCTGCCCCCTCAGGTGAGCCCCACCTGCAGAGCTGCCTCCAGCCCTGGGGAACAGCTCATGGAGCTGCTGGAGAGAGTCCAGAGGAGGCACCAAAATGATCAGAGGGATGGAGCAGCTCTGCTGGGAGGAAAGGCTGGGAAATTGGGATTGTTCAGCTGGGAGAAGAGAAGCTTTGGGGTGTCCTAATTGTCGCCTTCCAGGACCTGAAGCGGCTACAAGAAAGATGGAGAGAGACTATTTCCAAGGGCCTGGAGTGACAGGACAAGAGGGAATGGCTTCACACTGCCAGAGGGCAGGGATAGATGGGATATTGGGAAGGAATTCTTGGCTGTGAGGGTGGGGAGGCCCTGGCACAGGTTGCCTAGAGAAGCTGTGGCTGCCTCATTCCTGGAAGTGTCTAAGGCTGGAGCAACCTGGGCTAGTGGAGGGTGTCTTTGCCCATGGCAGGGGGTGGGACTGGATGATCTTTAAGGCCCCTTCCAATCCAAACCATTCCATGATTTTCCTGTAAACTTCTCCCTTTGCAAGTATAAGGAAAAGACAAGAGTTCTCAGTCCCAGTACTCAGGGACCTGCCTTGAGAATTCAGGAGGACACTTTGAGATACTTTCCTCACTGCAACAGAATCATTGGAACACTCAGGGGAGTCAGGGAAGCAGCCCTGGTAAAGTTTATCTTTCATGAATTACATGATTGGGTTCTGATTGAACTTCCATTCTATCCTGTAAGATTTACCATGTCACCAGAAACATTAAAATTGCAGTAAATCATGTGAGAAAGCATGAAATCTCATCACTGGGTTACACAGTCACACAGTTCCTGACTGTTCAGAAAGTTCTGCTTCATTTCAGCTTGTTAATTAGTGAGAACTGTGCAACTGCTGCTTTCTCTGTTTGCCTGAACATGTTCCCTAATAGGCCTCATATCCCTGATTTCCCTGACAGGCAGGTGGGATACAGCTCTGATTTCAGAGCAATGATGCTTTTCACTGTCTTTGCATGCAGCAGGTTTTAGGGGTCCTAATAAAAGCTTGGAAGTCTTACCATACAATTCAGAAGGCCTGGGGTGGACTGTTCCTAGCTCATCCCTGCCTTTGTTTTTCAAGGAAAACTTTTGTTTCTGATTAGGAAAGAAACATCACCTGTGTGTGCAGACATGCTGCACACATGGACCCCAGCACTGCCTTGAAGCTCAGAAACACAGTTACACTCACTGTGCTTATACCCAAATGCTTCATTTTTGTTTAGAAGGAATCAAATCAATAAAATAAACATCAGAAATTCAGTTTAGGATTCAAATGGTATTTGAAGCATGTCCCTCACAATGAAGGGCCTGAAAAGCCCCTTCAACATTTAACTCATCTGACAAACACACCCTGGCTCCTGTTTATAATTGAAATCACATTTGGGTCATTTTATGGGCTAAGTGGGACTGAAGTGAGACAAAGGCCATATGTACTTCTCTGTACCTTCAAATTTAAGCACACACCTATGCAGCTTGTAACACCTCTTCTTTCCTGCTTTTTTAGTGTGGAGGCAGGAGCACCAATTCCTGCTTTCAAAAGTGAGATGCATTTCACCACAGAAATCTTTTTTTTTGGGGTGAGGGTGTTGGTTTGTTTCTTTTTTTCACAAGGAGGCTCCTGATGCCATTTCTCAAAATAACACATTGGGTTTCTATCCCAGATCATATCACGTTAGCAGAGAAGCCGAGCGTGTGATGTGTAATCAATAAATGGGAGCCTTTCACAGCAGCAAATTGCCCTCTGTGGAAGGATTGATCTCTAAAGATCGTATTTTAAAAAATGCTCCATCTCTGTGAATAAGAGATGGGAGGGTCACGTCAAAGTAATGAAAAGACAGACTGGAAAAGAGATATTATGGAATGAAATGCATCCATATGTATCCCCTCCTGCTATCTTAATTATATCAGCTCAATAAACAAATAATAAGTAATAAATAACCCTGCAAGTGTTCAGCTGTTTGCAGCAGAGATATTTGTGCATTCCTGGATTATTAAGATGAAAAATCTCACAGCAAGTTTGTTGCATTTGTGCTTCTCCATTCTTATTTTAGTTAAGTGTGTTCTGAACTCCTGCTGTATTTCCACGGAATTCCAGATGCACTGGCTTTGTCTGAGACGTGTGGTAATAACACCCCAGCATCTGAGATTAAGCCCTGCAGATTCAGGGCTGGAATTTAGATTTAACAGGATGGGGAGACACCAGTCTGGTAGTCTGATGATTTTTAATGCAGCTTTCCTTCTGTCCTCTGTCTCAAACAAATTAAATGAAGCGAAGAACGATGTGCAGTAGAAAAGCCTGTAATTTAAAATTATATGGCTGACACACGTGAAGGAACAACACCATCATTTATTGTCAGCTTTCCTTGTATCTTTGAGGAACTTAATCTAATGTGGGAGCCCCCAAAAATAGATTATCAAAATTGTCTGCAGTTGGAAACCCATCAAACACTTTCTTTTATAGATAAGCACCAGCTCTGGGAACAAAGATGGAGAGACAGGTGTATCTTTAAAGGAAAATGAGCTGGGTGGGAGGATCACAAGATAATGAAAACTTAAATTGTGGAGAAAGTTAGTTCTTGATGTTGATCCTGCTGCCCTGAAGAAGCATTCCCCAGCACAGGGAATTATCCTGGCTGTACAGAGTGATGGACAGAGTTCACCTCCTGCTGCCAGTGTTTCAAACAATTAATTAATTCACTGATTTACAAAACGCTGCCTGGACAAAAGTGGATCATATGCAACTCATGTGCTGTACTTGAAGTATGACTGTAGGACCCATGTATACCTTACACTGCAAAGCTTTTATTAGGTCTCTGTGACTGGGTGGGCTTTTCCTGGAATTTGGGTTTTAGAGCTGTCCTTGTCGTGCCATCAACACCTGAGAGCACAGGCAGTGGCAGTGCTCCTGTTAGGAATGATGCACCTTGTTTGCTTCCTTGGGAATGCGTGTCTTCTTCCTTGGGGAATGCAAACTGGGTAGGGATTAATGAAACAATCCAGCAAAGTCTGGGACAGTAAGAGTCCATCACTGATGAAAGGACATTTGACAACAACACACCCAAGGAACCAAGCAAGGATGAGGAAAGCTCATGTCTTCCTGGAAAAGTCTGGATTTCTGGGTGCTGAGTAGCAAAGGCAGATTCTGTCACACACAGATTGAAGCGTTGAGAAACCTTTGGTGGTTTGGGACGGGCAAATACCCTCCTTCAGGAAGGACCTTCTGCGTGCTCCCGTTCAGCACCGATTGCCAGTTGCTGCCCATTTTTCCTGGAGAACTGAAAACATTCCAAGCTGGATCATTCCAGTGAGGCTGGTGGGTTTATGTTGTCACATTCCAAGGTTCAGACCCGCAACTTGGACAGAGCAGATTCTTCTTTTAATTTCTTAATGAATTCTTATGCAAAACCTCCCTGTCTTTGGGCACAAATAATACATATTTTATCCTCTCTTTCTCTTTGCTCAGTCTATCTTTTTTTATGTACAGTACCAGACATATGTAAATCAATATATGTAAACTGTGGCAAACTTGTAAAATACAAAACATATTGGAGTTGAAGAAAGTGTTTTTTTTTTAGCAAAGCAACGAAGCCACATATGATTAAAAAAATATTTGGAAGCAAATCAGTGCTGTGGTTAATTTAACATTCAATACATGTTGTGGCTTCAGAGTAGCTCCTGCTGATTGTTACAGGGTAGAGTGTTTTTGTGTTCCCACAGGCACGGTGGGATGGCCTGACTGGGAGAATAACCTTCAACAAAAGTGATGGCTTAAGGAAGGATTTCGATCTGGACATTATCAGCCTCAAGGAGGAAGGAACAGAAAAGGTAACCACATGTCTTGTAAAAAAATCAAAACAAACATGACAAAAAGCTAATTTGACAAGGGCTTAGGAAAGTCCATTCTCCTCAGTTTGAATCTCCCGTGCTTGGGGTAAAAACCCCACTATTCTCAAGATTATTTGAGTCAAGGATAAAACAGAGCCACTAAGATTAGTTTGCTTTTTTGCAATGCATTCTGAGGGGTGGGATAGGAATTTGGGACTGGCAACGCTTATCTGATGGAGACCATAATTTTAAGGGCACATTATCTTCAGTTCTTGCTACTGCAGCTCAGGGTGTTCAAATTCATACATAGAGATAAATAAATTTATATGGAGTTATAGAGATAAATGTGATCCAGGGGAGAGAGGAAAAAGGTGCTTGAGTAAAAACCTCAACAAGAGTTGAGACATTGAAAATACTCCAGGTTTTAGATCAGCTCTTTTGCCCTTCCCCTGCAAACATGTCCTCTCAATGGGCACCCCAGGGTTCCCTCCACTGCTGCCGGGGTGGTGGCTGCTGTGGGTGTCCAAAAACTCCTCCCACAGGTGACAGCGGCAGCTCCTGGAGCTGCAGACAGAGCTCTGTGTGCACTGGCTGCATTCTGAGTGATAATTCCTGACGGGTTAATTGAGCCTCTAACTGTAATTGCTCCCACACAGCTCTCCAGACGGGCTCTCCTTTCATTTTTAATGAAGCACTCTGTTTGTTTCTCTCTGTACCAAGGCTGCTGGCGAGGGTTCTAAGCATTTATATAAAGTGTGGAAGAAGGTTTGTACACAGACAGGTGACTCAAGAAACCTTTGGGCTGCATCTGCAGACTCAGCCTTTGGGTTTTGATGGCGATTCTCATATTGCAGTTTAGAGACAACAGTTCTGAAAGCAGGAATTTTCCTGGTAGGATGAGCTTGTTACATCTTAAAACACTGTAATTCCAAAGAGTACAAAAATCTTGGCAGGATTCAGCTTTTTTACCAAGTCTGGGGGGTGTCAATTATTATTTTATTTATTGGGGGCTGTGCTTTTCCCTTCTTTGAGTAGAGGCTGCAGCAAAATCAGTCCTTTTCTCAGCTGCTGTCCATCCTGATTCACATAAGATTCACCATGAGTGGTAAATTTAAACTATTTTGGATCTGTTTTGGCATCAGCTGCAAGGACTGTTTTAATGTGCAGGGCTGAGGGAGTTTTGCCTTGCACAAAATGCTCAGGGCTGGCAATGTTTGAGCATTATTGCCTCAAAATTTTGATGAGTGTGTTATTAGCTCCTTACAGAAAATAATCCAGATGATTAAGTGGGTGCTGTCATTCACTAACATATGGAAATTGGAGCTAAGCTTGCTTATAAAAGATGGAAATTACCCTAGGAATCCCATCCCTCTGTTAGTGTGAGGTGCTTAAAGTGGGAGTGGGAGACCAGCTCCATGCACGGCTCCCCACTGGAGTTACAACCTGGGGTTGCTGTTGTGTAAGGAGAGAGATAAAAACCACATCCACTGAGTTTAAAGTGTTCTGCAGTCATGGGACAGGAATCTTTTATAATGCTTAGAACTGTATTTTGTACAGAGTTCCTGCAGCTCTCATTATTCCCTACCTCTCCCTCATATGTGGTTAAAAAAAGGGGTTGGTTTTGTGTTGTTTTTGTGAGGGATTTTAATGCCCCAGAGTAGAACCATCCTACAGAGCTCTTTTTGTGCTCTTATAAAGCACATACATCCTTAATAACCTTGTTTCAATCTCCAGTGGATCAGGCTAAGGCACAAAGGCCCCTCTTTCCCTCGTTACTGGTGAATAGATCATCCTACCTGACATGCAGAACCAATCTCCCTTCTGACTGTAGGCATTTCGTGTTATGCTGAATTGATTTAAACCAAATTACAGTTGGTTCAGAGCACAGGCTTGCTGAGAAGGGCACATGACACCTCTCCCACTTGTCACTAAACTGCAATAAATCCCCTGGATTCCCCACAGTGATGTACAACCTTGACCTCGTTCTTCCAGCGCCCCTCCGACCCCCCCCAACCCTCGAACCAAGGCTGGCCTTCTTTTACCCGGATGTGGAGTGGTCTCTCTCCTGCTGTATTTTGTATGCACTGTGACTGTGTTGCTCAGTGTTCCTCACGGTTGTTGTTCTCCTCCCTGCTGCCAGCCAACAAAAGCCTCTCAAGTCAGCAACAATGAGCTCCTCCAGCCTGGTGCAAATCCAAGGATAACACTGGTTATTGACTCTATTCCTGGCACAGGCCATCATAATATCCAACATTTTATTTCCTGTGTACTTTCCGGATCAGTTTCCCCACCTGATCTAGTTTTGGAAACAAAGAGAATGACTGACAAATGCTTGATATAAATTATTTTTTTTTAAGTGGCATGGCTCTCCCCGTGAAGCAGAATTTGGGAAAAAAGGTTTGTGAAAGGCACCCAGGGACACAATCCCAAAGTTTGTTTGAATTGGTTAGTTATTGCCTCAAATCCACACTCAGCAGGCACAAAGTGCCTGAGCCAGCTCCTTGCCTGGAGTTCTCTCACATCAGCCCTCAGCCACGCTGTGTTTGTAAATCCAAAAGCAAAAATACTGGAGATGCTTTCAGACTCCATACAAGTCAATATTTGTCTCAACAAATTAACATGGTTGTAATTTCTTCCCCCACAAGATGTAGATCCAAACGTGCTGAAATCACAAAGACATGTCCCTTGAAGCTTTGGATTGGGCATTAAATACTGGAATTCCTCACTGTCTCTGGGGCTAGAAAGGAATTTGCCTTTGGCCACTTGTATTTGCTGAACAAATCCTGCTCAGTGTGTGAAATGGTATTGCCCCTGTCATATACAGTCAAGGAATGACAGAATAATCTTTGCTAAACCTGCTGAAGGCACAGCAGAAGCAAAAGGCCAAGTGCATCCATCAATCTGCTTCAAAGTATTTACTCAAGCTTTTAGTCTGTTGTATCAGAAGAGAGAGGTCTTGCCATATGTCTCAACTCTACCATTTAAAAAATTGTAATGTCAAACCAAACAAAAAACCATTAAAATAGACATATGACATTTTTTTAGCAGGAGACCAAATCTACATGCCCCACTTTTGCAGCAAAATGGTGACACAGCACTGTGTTGACAGGCCTTACACCCTAAGAGCTTATGCACTTGCATTTTGCAGTCCATTCCCTGTGTTTTCTGAACTTGATGTTGCTACCTCTCTCAGGCCTGAGGCTTTCCCCTCTTCTCCAGCAATCTGTCTCTCTCTGTGGTGCCCAGAGCCACCGAGGGGAGTGTCTGGGGACACTCTGGGGCCTCTCACCCACTTGTCTCTGTGCAGATTGGAGTTTGGAACTCATACAGTGGCCTTAACATGACTGACAGCAACAAGGACAGATCCACCAACATCACAGATTCCTTGGCAAACCGGACCCTCATCGTCACCACGATTTTGGTAAGGCTGGCAGGGCTCTCCAACAGCACCTTCACCACCTCCATGCTGCACACCAGCCTAGTTCTCCTCCACACTAAACACTGCTGTGTACAACCAGTCTGTTCTCCGGCAAATGTTTTGATTTAGACTCAAAATCGACATAAAATCTGTCCACAAGATTGATATTCAAAAATACCCCACTGACAATGAAAGACTCTCAGGAACCTCTGCCTCCAAAATTGCTTCAATATTTCACAGACAAACCCTAGGTACTTTTCTTCCCAGAAGAGTTAACACACACAAATGCTCAGCTTTGCAGTCAGTTCTTATACATCCTTCTCTTTTTGCTGAAAATGAGACAAATAAGGCTGAAAGAGAGTAACAAACAGTGGACAGACAGATTGAGTTATGCCCTTACTGTGATGAATGGAAAATATGCAGCTGGGTCTTTCTGCCCTGTGCTTTCTGCCTGCCCAGCAATGCCACTTCTTTCAATTACTCTGCCTAATTCCTCAGGAGGAGGGAAAGAGCTCAAAGGCTCCCTTCTACACTACTTTTCTATTGCCAGAGGCCTTTTGCCACATTAAGCTGCAGAAACCTGCTTGCCCAGATATTCTTCTACCTTTAAAGGGAAAAGCAACAGGGTATTTTGCACCCTACCTATGCTGTTCTCCATTCCCTTGTGTAAATACCTGTTCCACTCACAGATATTTGCTACATTTGAAGGTTTTTTACCAATAAAGATTTATTTCTCACAGAGTATAAAATGTTATGTTCCCCTTATGGTTCTTTTTCTGTTATTTAGGCTCCCCTGTCCTCCTGTACCCCTTCCTGCCCCTCAGAGTGTGGCAGTGTAGGGTCCAGACCTTGGGTGGGATTTTGGAGCTGCTGAGCTGTAATTAAAGCTCCTGGGAGCTATGAATGATCAGTTCCACTGAAAATTAGGGCCCTTATGATCATCACTAATTCATTCAGTGAATTTGTTAACACACCTAAAACAGCTTTTAATGGATGTAGCAAATTCCTGGTTTCCATCCACTTGCAATCCATTTAGAAAATATTAATATGATGTAGAGAAACTGATATAACCTAAACCAAAGCTCATGTCTCCTCCTACATGTCTACTGTCTTTTTCTATAGGAAGATCCCTATGTTATGTACAAGAAGTCTGACAAGCCCTTATATGGAAATGACAGATTTGAGGGTTATTGCCTGGACTTACTCAAGGAGCTGTCAAATATTTTAGGCTTCATCTATGAGGTCAAGCTAGTTTCTGATGGCAAATATGGAGCCCAGAATGACAAAGGAGAGTGGAATGGGATGGTCAAAGAGCTCATAGATCATGTAAGACTGAACCCTTCTCTCTTTATTCTACTTTCACCTGTGGTATTTTATATATAGCCAGCCCAATTAAGGCCTTTGCTTTAGTTTTCATATTTTAGAGCCACTTTATTGCCACTAATTTTATTATTTTATTGTATTATATTGTAATAGAGTCTTTATGGCCACTTTTCAGAGTAGGGACATCTGAACCAGCAATTTGCAGGTGTGGAGGGAACCTCCAGCAGTAGCAGGTGCTGAGCTGGCACATCCTGCCCATCCCTTGGCTGCAAAATCCACCGGTGGAGGCTGAAATCCCACATTACCCATGCCCTGTGCAGCCTCTGGTCTGCAGACATGGAAGTCACAAATGTCCCTCTGCCTTGCAAAAAGAGGAAACAGAGTTATCATGCCCCCAAAATGCCCCAGAAATGTTGAATTTTCTTGCATGCTTTGGATTTTTAATCAAATTTAGTTTAGTTTTTGATGCTCGGGGAAGAAATGGAGGGAATTGTTTCATTGCTGAATGTGAAGGAGAATATTTTCCCATCTGTGTTTTCAGAAAGCTGATCTGGCTGTTGCCCCTCTCACCATTACCTATGTAAGAGAGAAAGTCATTGATTTTTCCAAGCCCTTCATGACGCTGGGAATCAGCATCTTGTACCGGAAGCCAAACGGCACAAACCCGGGTGTTTTCTCCTTCTTAAACCCTCTTTCTCCTGATATTTGGATGTATGTCCTCCTAGCCTGCCTCGGGGTCAGCTGTGTCCTCTTTGTCATTGCAAGGTAAGCCCAAGACATGGTTTTGGATTCCCCCACATTAACCACCTCTCCTCCCGTATGTGTTGGGCTCTGTGGAGCACAGAGGGTATAAAACTATCCTAAATGTTTTATCCAGTCCTGAAACATAATGTTCTGCAAAGTCCCTTGGTATCTTCGCAGCCACGCTGCTATCAATTTTATGCCTTGCAATGTGATGAGATTTTGCTTTCCTTAAGGGCTGAAGGGAGAGAAGTGTGGGATTTTTGTTAGCACACCCCATCTCTGTGTTGAAAAGCAGTTTATATGAGTTGCATGTAGTCACTTGTCCCTTCCACTCACAGTGCACACAGTGAAAAGGTAAAATAAGAGAATGTGAACATATTTATGCCAAAGGATTTTAATTAGTTCAGCTAATCCCCCCCTCCTTGGAAATGCAAGATAAAGTGGTTGGGAGCCTGAGGTGAAGCACACCCAAAGCTCTGCCTGGGGTTCACTATTCCCGCCACTGGCAGGGTCCTGGTGATGTCCCTATTCAAAACCATCAGGAAATAAGCACATACACACCACTCTTCCCCAAATAAACCCAAAGGTTGTAACTCTCTCCAAGGCTCTCCACAAAGTTTTGGGACTAGTGGAAAACAGTCACGTGTCCAGTGGGCCAACAAAGAACTCTCTGTTACTGAACTTTCCCTTGAAAACTCCAGAGAGCTGATGTGGTTTCACAAAGTGGGTACAAGACACTTCCCTTGCCCTCAGAGACCATGGACCACATTCTGGAAAGGCAGTTGCTTGAGGGCTTTGAACAGGAGCAAACCAAGCATGAAAGAAAATGAACTTAGAAACTTGTCAGAGCTTTTGCCATTTCAGGCACACTAATTTTTGTACTGAAAAAACCCCAGACTCTGAACTGGCATAGTTATTCAGGTAGTGGCCTCAGAATTTCATTCCCAACTGGTTTTTTTATCTCATCCTATCCTTCTTTTTTTCATATGAAATATAAGAAGAAAAGTAATGTATTATTGGAAGCCCACCACACATTCACATCACAGCAAAATAGGGATGGAGCACTTCTCCTGTGGGGAAAGGCTGAGAGAATTGGGAATGTTCAGTCTGGAGAAGAGAAGGCTCCAGGGTGACCTCATCGTGGCCTTCCAGTACCTAAAGGGAGCCTGGAAAAAAGATGGAAAGAGGTTATTTACAAGGGTCTGGAGTGACAGGACAAGGGGCAATGGCTTCAAACTGACAGAGAGTAGGATTAGATGGGATATTAGGAAGGAATTCTTCCCTGTGAAGGTGGGGAGGCCCTGGCACAGGTTGCCCAGAAAAGCTGTGGCTGCCCCATCCCTGGAAGCGTCCAAGGCCAGGTTGGAGCAACCTGGGACAGTGGAAGGTGTCCCTGCCCATGGCAGGGGGTGGAATGGGATGGGGTTCAAGGTCCCTCCCACCCCAAACCTTTCTGTGATTCTAAGAAAGTAAGAGGAATGCTGCAGTTTTTCTTGCAGATGATGGCACTCAGCCTTAAGAAGTCAACAATCATGTATGTATTCCAACGTATACGTACATGTACCAGATTCAAAGGTCACAAACCAGCTGTAATCTGAACCATTAATTCTAAGAATTCAGCACACCAGGCCTGCTTTTCACTTCTGTGTGAGCCAGGTCAAATAAGGCTCTTTCTGCTCGTCCTCCAATTCGCTGCTTTCTGTTAATGATGAGGCACAGCCCTGCAAAGCCTTAGCTCACAGGAGCAGCTCTGCCCTGGGGACTGGCCTCAAACACACATTTTGCCCACTGAACAACCCTTGGCCAAGGGGGCCAAACCTGTGTGAATGCTTTGCTCATTTCCATGTTTTTAAGCTGGTACCAAAGCAAAGACATTTGTGGGATTTGCTTTTTTTTCCTTTAAATCGCTGAGAGTGCAAAGGAGGAGAAAGGAATCACAATCCAGTTGATCTGGTGGTGATCAGTCAAAGGTTGGACTTTATGATCTTAGAGATCTTTTCCAACCTAAATGATTCTGTGAAATAAAGGAGGAGGGGCCATGGGTTTAAGTTACCAGCACTGGCCCCAGGTAAAAGGAGTTTATCCATCCCTGGCAGCTGTGGGGCTGTGTACAATTAGTCATGACTTCCCACAAGCTCTTAGTGGCTCACTGTGCCATAAATAATAACTCCTACTGTACTCAAATCATGATCTCATTCATGACTAATATTAAATCTGCTCGACTCTGACAAATTGACTTTTCTGCAGTTGTGTGCCAAGGCTGAAAATATCCCACAGCCACACAATGAAAGGGAAAACAAAACCCAAGTTACCTTCGATGCTTCTATTTTTTAAAATAAGGGCATCAGCTTTGAAAGAATAAATAGGTATCAGGGTGTTTGGTCTGCTCACAGACACGTAGCCAGGAGCAAAGCTAAAGGAAACAAACCATGGTAAAACAATCATTGCCTATTTGCTTTTGTTTCTTGGCTGTTAAAAACTGCCCCAAAACCCAGCCTTTTGGTAAATCCACAGATTTGCCCTTTTCCAGCTGCATTCTGCTAAAAAACATTAATTTCAGGAGCAGCATCACCAATGAAGTCCGATTTCCCTACAGATCTGTGTCTCCTGGTGTGTTGTGATCACCAGTTGAAGTCAGTTAGTGTGTTTATTTGCTTTTCCTGCAGCTGGAGGATTTATAGGAGATCTGCTTAACAGATACCTAAGGAGTTGTGAGCTCATCCTGCAGTTCCTCTCCTGGTGGGGCTCCTACTGCAGTGTTTTACAACACAATAACCTCTAAGGCCCCTGCCTATTCGTCAGACATGGCTAAATTAAGTGGCTAAAATGAATGGCCAATTAATGGGTAAAATGAATGGCCAATTAATGGCTAAAATTAGCTAAAAGGCTCACATGCCACTGGAGGTACAGACACCACACACACATTCACAACACACAGCACAAACCCAGACTTGCAACAACAGAAACAGATCAAGTAGAAACAGCAGGAACAGATCAATAGGTCTCGTTTTTATAACCCACCTCTTTTAGGAAAAGAGAAAAAGAATGCCCCAGTTCAGCAGAAACCATCATTTTCTGAATGCTTAGGTTTTTTCTGTCACAAATGCTCTCCTAGAGCTGATGCCTAAAAGCAGTGCTCTGTTAAAATGCAACTGCATAGGTTGAAGAAGCACCCAAAATTGTGTTCATGTGTCATGTTAATCTAGATTTACAAATTTTAAGCTAAGCCCCACATCTAGACCTGCTCATGTCTCCACATGCATCAAGATTTCTGTAAGATTTGCAAAGTCTTTCAGCAAATATTGGTTAGATTGGTTCTAAGGACCTCAGGAACCATCCACTTTTTAGCACTGCCACAGTAAATTAAAGTTAACTGCACTTTTACATCAGTTCATGGAAGACAAATACCTGGGAATAATTTCCATAGACTGGGATAATCTTCCTGTTATTTCTTTTGACTTTTCAGATGCTGAATAATTTCTCATTTGTCTCTGAGCCCTGTGTAGCCCTGTAATAGTTACATTCATTTTTAAACTCAAACACCGAAGTTTTTATTACTGTGAAGGGTTGCAGACTGACAAAGCTCTGTTCCAAGTTCACTGACAGTGAATGAACAAGGTGTTTGCTGCCAGAATTTCCTGCTAATGCCATGTCAGCTGCGCTGCTACAGCAATGAAGGGAGAGCCAAGTAGCTGAGGTGAATAATGACACACAGAGCCTGTGTTAAAAGGGTGCTTCGGTGACCTTGAGCGTCTCATCTTTATCAGAAACCTCAGCACAGCTATTGCTGAAGAGGGAGAAAACCATGGGAAAAAGGCCAGGAAAACAGAAGGTCTGAGCTGTGGAATAGAGCTGAACTGTAAACCAGCCTCTTCTTATAGATCAGCACAGCAACAGGAACATGAGCAGAAAATCAGCTTTTGTTTAGAGGTGGAAAGGAGATCCATACCCTACTAACACATAAAAATATATACCCAGAGCTGTAAAAATCTTTCCAGTCTGGCAGAAAGAGTTTTGCTGCCAGAATTTAATTGCCACTTTCCAGCAATGGCTGTTTTGCTCTTTCCATGATCGAGATGTTTGCATCCAATCTACTGAATGTGGTGGTTTGTCCGAAACACTGCAAGATCCCAGACTTGAGCTTCCCAGGCGGGTCAGGCAGAGTTATTTACTGCTCTTACTGTCCTCTGTGAGCACTCTGGGATGCTGGGGGGGGACGACCTCTTCACTCCTATGGCTGTTAGCAGCCTACTGGTCCTAATTGTGGGGCTCTGCTAAGGATGTGTTTCCCCAGGTGTGCATGAACTGAGTTGGGAACAATGTGGTTACTGCACAACACCTGCTTTCCATTATTCTGGCATAAATCTGAAACACAGAACTTGATAACTGCTTTTCTTTTAAGGTGTGTGTCAGAGCTGTTGTATCTTGAACCTGAAAACTGCATGTTTTGTCATGATTTTTGAGACTCTCGTTGTGGTGACGGTGATATTATGCAGCTGAGGGCACCCTAAGCTACACTCTGCTCCAATTAGTGGGTTCGTTATTACCAGAGTTCATTACTTCAGCTGAGCAAACTCGATGCTTATTTATATTGTTGGAGCAGTAATTAGACTGTATGGGCATAATAATTGCAAAGAATACTCCTAAACTTCACGAGGAATATGCAGGAAGCCACACAGCAGTGGGACGCAACAGCAGGCAAAGGTGCCTTGGGGAGAAATGGCCCTTCACGTAGTCCTGCGAGGTGCTGTACAGAGCAGGAGGGGCACAGTGTGGAGTTAGGCCACAGTTGTCCCACTGCAGGCAGAATTCTCTCCCAGCAACGACAGACACGTGTCCCTGTGGCTTTCTGGCCCTGTAGTTGCCCCCAAACGCCTTCCAGCGGTGGGCAGCGTTTTGGTCAGGGAGTGGATGTCTGCTGGACGCAGCTCAACCACAGACAGCTCACTCTGGCTGCCTTCAGAGGGCTGCTACTCCTTCCCAGCTCCTAAATGCTCTCCCAAGGAGCAGCTACGTGGCTTCCAGTTGTCCTCTGGGCCCTGCAGGTGCGGAGCAAGCAGGGAATGGCTGCAGCCTCTCCCTCGAGGGCTTTACACAGGAATAGCCCTGTCCTAGGTCCAAGAGTAGCCCCGTCCTAGATCCAGGCATGAGACAGCTACAAGATGTCCTGAGGACACCCTTTCAGCTGAGGTTTCCTCCTGCTTGTGTCCTCCTTCCCTCCCTCCCTCCCCACGCGGCGCGGTGTTCGGCAGGCTCGCTGTGTGTACTCGCTGTTTACAGACTGTTTCTGTTGACTGCCACAGGTTTACACCATATGAATGGTATAACCCCCACCCGTGCAACCCAGACTCAGATGTGGTGGAAAACAATTTTACTTTACTAAATAGTTTCTGGTTTGGAGTTGGAGCTCTCATGCAGCAAGGTACACCGGTTACACTTCGTTATCGCACACGTCCCACAGTCTGCTCAAGGGCTTCTGTGCTGGTAAACTCCACCCTCTGTAAATGCAACTTATACTGTAAAACCTGATCTCAGAGAGACTAAGGATAGAAGAAAGGAAGGAAAGGGTGTGCCACTGCAATGGGGAGCAGGCACAGGAGGGGAACCTGTGGAACCCAGAGCAGGAGGAAGGAGGGGAAGCGTCTGAGAGAAAGGGAAGCAGACAGGGCCACATGGGAGTTTCTGGAGCTGAAATGGAAAATAATTGCAAGAGGGCTATGAAGTGCTTTGTGCTGAATTGAGTTTATTGGTATAAGATGTTTGGCAACAGGAGAATGTTGGGCTCCCTCCCGACAGTAACCAGCCTTAGCCACCCTAGAAAAACTGTTCTATCTGCCAAACAAGGAAAGATGCTCTTTCTTCAGAAGGGTTGTTAAGTTTGCTGGCACTTGTCAAACTCGTTGTTCAAAACAAAACCCAAACCCTTTTTTTTTATGGCTTTTCTGCAGGTATGAGCCCCATCCTTCTGTAAAGGCATCCAACCCTAGGAGCCTTACCCAGTCCCAAGTCCCTCTTGCTGATGATTTTGGAAACAGCTGACATTTTACTCAGTTGACAAGGAAGGGCAGTGAAGTTTACTCCATGTGGAAAGTCAAACAGATATATGTACTAAACACACTGGTTTATGTTCTAAGGTTTCCAATTAAATCACTATTCACCAAAACTGGGCTCCACTGGAAGGAATGAAAATATTTTCTGACAAACATTTCAAGTTGAATCAAAGCTGAACAATAAAAAAAAAAAAACACACCAAAAAACTCACCTCACAACAACAACCAAAAAGGCAATCTAGAGGAAAGCCCAGCAATACCTTGGTATTAAATTCCTAAGCATTAAAGTACGGAATATAAAACCATCTTGCATTCGTACAGGTACAGTTTATTCTTTCCTCTTTAACAGACCTGAGTAGCAGTGAAAAAAAACCAACCAACCAACCAAAAAAACAACATGAGGAGGATTTTTTTCCTAGCTATGGTAGAGAATAAAGTTGGCATTGAACCTAGGATGCACTTGCTTTTAGTGGTGCACTAATGTATTGAGAGGACACAGAGCTTCCCCACAGAAATTACTTTGAAGGAGACTGGATGAAAGAAGAGCATTTCTGCATCGCTTTTTCGGTTTGTTTGCCGTCCAAGTTCTCAGTAAAACACAGGCTGAGGTTTTACAGTATCAGGCAGGTGTGTGTATCTAACTGTGATTGCCCCGTGTGTGAAAGTGCCCCAGGATTTTGTGTTTCCATGTACTGCCTTTTTTTGGAGTTTACCATCATCCACAGCAAACTGTGGGATGCAGTGTCTGCTCGTTACCACTACCTTGGGTACATGACAGTCAGCCCCAACCAGACTCTGCTTGTCTTTTAAGAAGATTAAAACCAAAACAAAACAAAGAAAGAAAGAAAAGGAAAGAAAGAAAGAGAAAAAAACCCCAAACATTTGTAAGGCAACACAAATGTTTCCATGTACAAACTTGTGGTGCGTGTGACTGTCTGTGCATCATTGTCAATGTGAAGAGTTTGGACATGATGGGAATGGTTGGGAAACTCTGCGTCCAGCGTTGGGCTCTTTCCTGTTGGCAGCAGCTGCTTGTTGTGCTTGATTGGAAGCCACTTGTTTTTTTTTAAATTTTAAAATGTGATGATCAGACTTTCTCTTTTCTACAGAGCGTGAGCAAAGTCTGGATCAGGATTGGCTGTCATGTCTGCCATAAAAAGGCACTAGAGAGACTTCAGCAAGTATTGTCTCTGCCCCTGAGTCTTGCTGGCACCGTTTTTATTTAGATGCTGCTTCCCCTGTTTTCCCCTGGAAGTCTTGGATGTGTTATTCATATTCTGAAAGCATCCAAATGGGGCACATTTCATCCAATTCATTCAGAGAGATTAGCAGAAAGGAAAGCTTTCCCTCAGAGCCCCAGTTCAGCCAGTAGTGGGTCAGGCCAGGAGCAGCTGGTTCAGGAGAGTGTGTAGGGTGAAGGGGGTGAGCGTGGATCATATCCTGTGCTGATCCCACAGTGTGGGAAGCAGGAGAGAAGGGGATTCTGCCCCTCTGCCCCCTCAGGTTAGACCCCCCTGCAGAGCTGCCTCCAGCCCTGGGAACAACAGCACAAGGACCTGGAGCTGCTGGAGCGAGTCCAGAGGAGGCCCCCGAGCTGCTCCCAGGGCTGGAGCCCCTCTGCTCTGGAGCCAGGCTGGGAGAGCTGGGAGGGTTTACCTGGAGAAGAGAAGGCTCCAGGGTGACATAATTGTAGCCTTCCAGGACCTGAATGGACACTGCATGAAAGATGGAGAGGGACTTTTTACAAGGGCCTGGAGTGACAATACAAGGGGGAATTTCTTTCCACTGCCAGAGGGCAGGGTTAGATGGCATATTGGGAAGGAATTCCTGGCTGTGAGGGTGGTAAGGCCGCACACATCAGAGAAGCTGTGGCTGCCCCATCCAAGGGAGCATCCAAGGCCAGGTTGGACCAGGCTTGGAGCAACCTGGGCTAGTGGGAAGTGTTCCTGCCTACGGTGGGCTCTGCTCCTCCCCAAACAGTCCCTCACAGCATAATTAGCAGGCTGTGGGTTCAAAGCTCAAGTGAACTGAATGTATTCTACTGCTTTCCACAAACCACATTTCGCTGTGGGAGATCATAGGAGGTTTGGTGTCTCACCCCACAAGGGCAGCGCTCAGGGCTTCTTCACCTCCTCTTGTGCAGCACTGACAGATTTCAGGGCTGCTGGTTAAGGGGTCTGCAAGGTACCTGCTGTTGTGCATTCCCAGGATGTCAGAGTGGATGTCAGAGTCAGGTCCAAGAGCAGAAATTCTATTTGTGTCGCTGCCTGAGCTTCTGAGCTTAAAAGCAATAACACCTTCAGGATGACCTGAATCAGCACTCCGAGAAGCAGCTTATGCAGGTCAACCCCAGCTTAGAAATACAACAACATTACAGAATATAGCAACAATAAGGAAAAAAAAAAAAAAAAGAAAGTGAGAGAAAATATTTCATTGTATTTTAAAAAGATCAATTCTGCAAAGCTAGAAAGTACAGCAGACCACAACTATAAACCCAGACAGAGCTACAGCTATGGAAACAAGTACATTTGGCCTCGAAAATTTAAAGTGAGAGGTTTTGCTTTTAGACTGCTCTCACAGTTTGACAGTTCTGTCAACCGTTGGGCTATGCTTAGCTTTGACTTTAAGGATGTGTCTACGTGTTTACAAAGCTAAGTTAGATGTGTTTGCTGGTTGCTTGGGAAGTTTTTACCTTTTCAGTCTCTGCCCCAAAAGTCACATTCAAAGTTTTTGCAAGGTCTAAAAATATTCCCTGCAACATGTTGAAATTTCTTGCAGAACTCATGAAATAGTTGGGGAGAGATAATATGTCAACATGTTTTTCCAGGAATAAAAGTATGCTTGTCACATCAAAAGCTTTACTGTGCTGAGATCTCCCTTCACAGGCACTTAAGTGTTTTCTTAAGTCCAGCCTTCATCAGGAAAATAATTATGCAAAGGCTCAAGTTTGAAGTCAAAAGTGCTCAAGTTTGAAGTCAAAAGTACTCAAGTTTGAAGTCAAAAGTACTCAAGCGGCTGCCCAAGAGCTTTGCTGAACCAGAGCCTGGTATCCCACACAATGAGGGGAGTTCAGTGGGGATGCACCTAAAAGAAAGAGCACAAAACTTGTATCAGAATGCTTAGAAATACCTGTGTGCTTCAAATACAGGTTATCTGAGCTGTTTAGAAAGCATTTTGGTGCACATGTGCTGCTCTGTGGGCTCTTATGGCAATGACACTTTAAACAATGCACTTCAGAGCCCAGGCAGCTTTTTACTTGGAGAACTCAGAGAATCTGAGACATTGCTTGAGGATTTAATATTTGAACAGAAGCCAAAAATAAGGTGTGACCTGCAGGCAGATCTGCTAAACCCTTTCCAGCAACAGGGAGTGTTAAATACACTGGCCCAAACTTTGCCCTGTAGATCCAAAGGATGTGTCCATTCACCCCCTGAACTTTCAAATGTGAAGCTCACATTTACAAAAAGAGGTTTTCTGGGATTGGAGCTGAGGTTCTCACAGCTGATGAGTTCAGGGGGACTGCACTGATCTCCCTGTCTCTGCTCAGATATGTCAATAGGATGCACATGGCAGGTTTCTCCTGTAAGATATTTCTGTCAGGCAGCCTGTAAGATTCTGCTAAAGATCCCTGGTTAAAAATTGATTGCAGTGTACAGGCAAAAAGGGATTCAGGAAACAGACAAATATACTAGGATAGCCTGCTGGGGGTGGAAGAGGTTAATATTACGGTGATGGTTAGCTCAGGGATGTAAAGGGGCTTAGACCCAAGGATAATTCCATTTGTCATGTATCATGGCATACATCCCCTTCACAGTGTGTTCCCATTATAAATGTTAGCTGTGCATCTGTGAGATTCTTGTTTAAATCATTTTATCATCCTACAGCTCATAAAAGCATTCTGTGCCTAAAAACAATCTGTGGCATCAGGAAGGGCATCTTTCAGCATCATTTTAATATGATTGTTTTGGTGGTATCGTAACAGGATCAGAGCTGATGCCCAAAGCTCTTTCTACCAGAATAGTTGGAGGAATATGGTGGTTTTTCACCTTAATCATAATCTCATCCTATACTGCCAACCTGGCTGCCTTCCTGACCGTGGAGAGGATGGAATCGCCCATCGATTCAGCAGATGATTTGGCAAAGCAAACCAAGATAGAGTACGGGGCTGTTAGAGATGGATCCACAATGACCTTCTTCAAGGTAAGATGGCACCAGCCAGGCCTGGCCGGTTGGAGACTCCCGGCGCTCCAGGAAAAATGGTGAGCAAGAATCACAGCACTTGGCAGGATTAGCAGAGTAGGTAAAGACAATGTTTACCCAAACCCAGCAATAGGAAAGTTGGGAGGTTTCTCCCCCAAGGCACATGGAAAAACAGTCTGGGGCTGGACTGCTGTGAGGGCCAAACCCACCCGCCGGTGATGGGGGGATCTGAAGGGAGCCTGGGAATCTTCTCCTCCAGGTTGCTTCAGGGTGGGATCTCATTTTCTTCCAGCCACTTGGCTGGAAAATTCTGCTTCACCTTCTGAAAGTCACATTTGCACACGGGTAATACTGCCAGCAATCCAAATGCAACTTTATTTGTCCCTTTTTTAAGTGCTCCATGGTCAGTATTACGCAGACTACCAATACCAGGGCCTCATAAACACATGAACACATCAGTAAGTAAAGAACAGTTTTCTGTGGCTAATTGCTTTGTAGATAACTGTGTTCTTTTTTTTTTTTTTAATTATTAGTATTAATTACCTGCAAAATGGATAATCTCATAAAATGTCAACGTAAAAGCCACCAAGCTATAAATATAGAATGCATGCCCAAAAATCCTGTGACAGAATTAATTAGCAGCTCCATCAGCAGTCTCAGCAGGGAAGTTAAACACGGGATGAACTGGTGTCAGGCTTCTCCCTGGAGCATCTAAGGATGGTGTTTGTAGACAGTCAAACACACAGCGCCTTTGAGGGGTATCAGGCACTGTGGGGAAGCAGTATTTGGGCAAAATAACATGAGCTGCTCCAGCCTGAGCCCCTGCCCTGCTTTAACCAGAAGCCCCGATGAGGCAAAAAGGAGTAACATTCATCCAGAATGTTTCAGTCCTCTGATAGATATGAGGGTTCAGCAGAGGCCACAAAGGTGATGAGGGGTCTGGGGCATCTCTCTGATGAGGAGAGACTGTGGGAGGCTATGGTTAGTCTGGAGAAGAGAAGGCTGAGAGGGGATCTCATCAGTCACACAAACATCTCCAGGGGCTGTCAGAAGAAGGTGCCAGGCTCTGTTCAGTGGTGCCAGTGACAGGACAAGGAGCAATGGCCTTAAACTGAACCACAACAAGTTGCGTCTCACCATGAGGAAGCTCTTCTTTCCATGGAGGGTGGCAGAGCACAGGAACAGCTGCCCAGGGAGGGCCTGGAGTCTCCCTGTCTGGAGACATTCCAAACCCACCTGGACACATTCCTGTGTCACCTGCTCCAGGTGACCCTGCCTTGGCAGGGAGGTTGGACTGGGTGATCTCCAGAGGTCCCTTCCAACCCTGACTATTCTGGGATTCTGGGATTTTGTGTAGTCTGTCCCTGCTGGAGTTGCCAAGGGTGATCTGCCTTTGTAATGGCTCTCCTCTGGCCGAATAGAAATGCTTCTGTGCTCAAAGAAAGGCACAAACTCCAGTGGTTTCCATTATAGCCAGTTCTTGAAATGATGAGCTGACATCTCCATTAAGATAGAAACCCACCTGGAGATACTTCTGGAAGCTCTGTAAGGCCAGTATCATACTCTCCTCAGGACTATAAGGCATCAGGAATCAGCTGTGCCATCTTCTGAAAGACTGGGAAAATCCCTTGAGCTGAGAGCTCTTCCATGGTCAAAGACGGTCACTGCCATTGATATCCTGAAGTCAAACCCAGCACCAGAGACAAAACCTCAAAACCTGTTGTTTCCATGTCGTGTTAGAGGAAATAGCTTCTCAAGTTCAATATGAGAGGTTCAAGCAAATTCCTAGAGCTGTTTTCAGCTTTACAATGATTTCTTTTTGCACCATTAATCCCTCAGGCTGAAATATGGGTAGGCTTAAAAGAACGTATAGGCCTTTAAAAGAAACATTTCAGATGAGCTGGTTAAATATTTATACACTGCACATGCTGCCTTACTTGTGCCTGAAATACAAGTGTACACAAGCACAAGGGAAAGTACACAAATTTTGTACAGAAACTGGGGATGGGCTCCCTGGCAGAGTGAAGGTGACACAGTGAAAGACGCACGAAAAATACAATTTCCCACACTTGTAAACACACACAGCACAAACAAACAAATAAAAGGTGTTTTTATTTTTGTTGCAGAAACCCCTCCAGATCCTCACAAGATTAGGAGCTCTTTGTGCTGCACAAAACAAAAAACAAACAATCCCACAGTGGGTCTCTGTACAATAAATGTGACAGGTACTTCTTTATGCCAAAGGCAGACTTTGTGCTCTGTGAGGGCACAACTTTGCCTCCCTCAGACTGTAAAATACTGCATATCCTTCCTGAGCTAAGCACACACACAGGGAGACAGATAGACAGACACGGGGAGAGACCTGGGAATTAGGAGCAGGCAGGAGCAGGGATTTCTGGGGAGCAGTTACTCCATCCCTGCGCTCCACCTGTGTTACAGCGTATTTGAGGAAAAAGCACCTTTGCCATAACATTCTAGAGGTAACTCTGTCCCTTTTTTGGGAGCTCTGAGGCCCTGCCCTGGCCTGGACAGACACCTGCCCTGGGGGCACCCCAATGCCCAGGGGTACCCCAAAGCCATGAAGCTGTGACTCGAGGGCTGGCAAAGCTGAGCTGGAGTGAAAGGGCCTCTCTGTGACACAGGACCTCTTCTGTGATCCAGGCTGAGGAGTATTTGACAAGTGCAATCTGGGTGCTGGTGTGACTGCCTGCCCTCCTTCTCCCCTCCCAGAAATCCAAAATCTCCACGTACGAGAAGATGTGGGCGTTCATGAGCAGCCGCCAGCAGACGGCCCTGGTGAAGAACAATGACGAGGGGATCCAGAGGGTGCTCACCACAGACTATGCCCTGCTCATGGAGTCCACCAGCATCGAGTACGTGACCCAGAGGAACTGCAACCTCACCCAGATTGGGGGGCTCATCGACTCCAAAGGCTACGGCGTGGGAACCCCCATTGGTAAGGTGCTTGTGGGCACAGCTGGGCTGCAGCTCACCCACAAGCTAAGGTGGCCTTTTGAGTCAGTCCTGGGCTCCTGGAAACAGGACAGGGGGGAATGGCTTCACACTGGCAAAGCCAGGGTGAGATGGGATATTGGGAAGGAATTCTTGGCTGTGAGGGTGGGGAGACCCTAGCACGGGTTGCCCAGAGAAGCTGTGGCTGCCCCGTCTCTGGAGGTGTCCAAGGCCAGTTGTAGCAACCTAGGCTAGTGGAAGGTGTCCCTGCCCGTGGCAGGAGAGTGGAATTGGATGATCTTTAAGGTGCCTGCCAAGCCAAACCATCCTGTGATTCAATGATCCTATGGAACAGGAACAAATCTGGCTCCCCAGGGTGATTATTCCCAAGCACAACAGCACAGAAAACTGACACACTTTTTAATTCTCTATAATCAGAAGATCTCAAAGAGGGCACTGGGTATGCTAAAAATGGTCCCCTGGAAAGAGTTCAGAGAGATTGATGCAGAACCTTGCAGCTGATTCTCACTGTTCTTACGTGTTGTTTTGGGGTCATGAAATGAATCAGAAATTCATCTCTTTTCACGCATCTCTCTTTGGGGTGCAGATGGAATTATAGAATGGCTTGGGTTGGAGGGGACCTTAAAGATCATCTCATTCCACCTCCTGCCGTGGGCAGGGGCACCTTCCACTACCCCAGGTTGTGGGCCTGGTTCATCCATTGCTCGGTAGAGCTGATATAAATCAGGGAGAAACATCCCTGCACTTGGAACTGTCATTCTTTCTGCTGCTGAGTAGCTCAGACAGATTGTCACACAGACAGCGTTTAAAGAGTATTTTTTTTCCACTGGCTTTGTGAGCACAGCCTTCACATCCCGAGGAAAATGATACAAAAGCTAAATCCCGAAGAAAGACAAATGCATGGCAAGAATTTCACTGCAGTTATGAAGCTGCCACACTTTAAAGCAAGAACAATGAAGGAATAATTGGAACAGATGGTAATCCTCAGAGAGAGTGCATCCATTGGAAATAACAGCTGTGAAATATATTTATAAGATGTTTCTTGTATGATAAATGCACCTTTGTTTTTTCTTCAGGAAGCCCAGCACAATTCAGGGGAATAGATAACCCCAAGCACAAGTGGAATAATTCAGTACCATCCAGCATCCTATAAAGGATTGATTTCATGAACAAGATAAACCTTCCACTATTCAGGTGGACCCCAAACGCTCTGTTATTTTTCTCATAGCATTCCAGAATATTAATTGTAGAGGCTGTATGGAAAATAAAAGAGACAAAAAAGGCTTGTCTGTGACCCTTGGCATCAAAGTTTCAGCAAGTCTTAACTGGTCTCCTGGAGTTGCTCCTTCAGGAGAATGTACAGCGTCAGGGCCAGGGTTTCCAGCAGCAAAATATGCCTTGCATTCCAAAATTCATGAGAATGATCTGAATATTATTAAATGGCTTCCAATGAAACAGGAAAGGATAATTTTTGAAGGTTCTCCAAATCCAGTATCACTGTGAGTGCTGATGCAGGTAATTCCAACACTAAAGCTATTACCAGTTACTTGGGAGAGTGCTAAGAAAGGAGATAAATACAGTTCTTGGCCTAAGAGGTAGTTTGTTAACAGCTCAGAGGCCAGAAATGATGTGCTGAATATTCAAAGAGGTGTTGAGATGGATTTGTTTCGGTTTTTTAACTCGCCAATAAAACACCACCAACCCAGCACTCCGGGCACACCTGACAAACTTTAAAAGCCCAAGAAATATGGATGTACCTGTTACCATCAGGATGAATTGTGATAACCCTGATGGCAACATAAACATCACGAGAAAGGATGAACATTCCCACAAATCCTGCGCTGTGACTCTGCCTGCTCCACTTTACCCAACAGCTCTGTCCCTTCAGACAGGGGGAAATGGATGAGTCCCACAGTCTATCAGGGCCACAAACATCTCCTAAGGTAGAAACAATTCTTCTCTCTCTACTGTTTTCACTGGCAATAATTCACTTCTCTGTGTAAAGCCAGTTGTGAAGGTGTTGCTGTTTGTTTTCTGCTGTGTGATTTTGGGGTCTTTAATGACAGGCATACAAAACACCTCTCCTTACAGCAGGCATATTTTCCTTTCAAAGCTGGCTGCCTCAAGCAGTGGCTGCTGAGTGCTGGCTTCCCAGATGGATCTTGGATAGTCTGACACGTGTCTCTTGGCATCTGTGGTCACAGCATGGCCTGGTGCTGGCAGTCGGACGCACTGAAAACCAGCTGAGTGTTGGCACAACAAATGAAGAACTGCAACGTTTCTCCTGCTGATTCTCCTCAGACAGGGCTGGGGGCTGAAGGAAATGGAAAGCAGGGAGGGGCACTTGGGTTCATGGTACAATCGTTTTTGATAATGTCCTGCACAGCCATATGAGGAAGAAACCTGAAGCTGTTAAGCTGAATTTCCAAGGCTGTTTTGATGTATAGAGACACAACAGTGTTGCCTTAGTGAGATTTTTCTAAAGAGTCTGTGTCTATGTGGACCACAAGATCTCTGGAATCCTGGCACACCACCTGCCTTAAAAGTTTGTTTACCGTGATCAGGTTGAGAATTGCAATAGCTTTAATTTGCAGCAAAATGTGACTTTTTTTGTGAAATGGCAGTTTAAGAAAATATTGGAATCACAGAATCAGAGAATGGTCTGGGCTGGGAGGAACCTTAAAGATCATTCAGTTCCAACCCTGCCATGGGCAGAGACACCTCCCACTATCCCAGGTTGCTCCAACCTGGCCTTGGACACTTCCAGGGATGGGGCAGCCACAGCTTCTCTGTGCCAGGGCCTCACCCTCACAGGGAACAATTTTTCCCTAATATCCAATGTAAACCAACCCTCTGTCAGTTTGAAGCCATTCCCCCTTGTCCTGTCACTCCCTGCATGGTCTCATTGATGTGCTGAAGGAGAGGAAATGGATAGGAGTCAGCCAGTGGCCAAAGGGCTGTCACCACTGGATTTCAGCCCAGACACTAAACACTATTGTTGCAAGTCACAGAAAAAAAGGATTGGGCAGCCCCATGTTCTTATAAGTAGCTGAAGTGGAGCTGTGGGTTGATCCAGGTGTAAATGAGAGGAGAAAGTCTCTGGGTGACTGGACTTTTCTCAGCAGCCACTCATTTACATGCAGTAGGAAAAATAAACAGCTGTTGAAGTCAACAGAGGAGATGCAAAGCGGAAATTCTCCAAGGATACTCAAAGCAATATTCAAATATGATATGGAGGAATTACTGAGCAAGAAAACCCACTGCCAAGGCTTAAATAAACCTCAGGAGGAGACCCTAGAAATGATAATGAATTCTCAAATAACTGCAACAGCGGAGCCTTCTGGTTTTAATTCCCCAGGGCTGACACCAACTTCCCACCTGTGCCATAGAGAAAACAAGGAATAATCAGCCTTGAGATGAGGCAGCACTTTGGCTGCAGACAGTGTCACTGACAGTGTCACTGAGGCCTTGCTCTCCCCTTACAGGATCTCCTTACAGAGACAAGATCACCATTGCCATCCTCCAGCTCCAGGAGGAGGGAAAGCTGCACATGATGAAGGAGAAGTGGTGGAGGGGCAATGGGTGCCCCGAGGAGGACAGCAAAGAAGCCAGTGCCCTCGGGGTGGAGAATATTGGGGGCATCTTCATCGTGCTGGCTGCAGGGCTGGTTCTGTCAGTGTTTGTAGCCATTGGGGAGTTTATATACAAATCAAGGAAAAACAGCGACATCGAGCAGGTGAGTCAGGCCCTGCCAGCATTCCTCTGCTCCTGGGGGGGACAAGGGTTGGGAAGGGGGGGGTAACTGTGTTGCAGTTCTCTTTGCTGGAGTGTAGGTTGTGTGTTGCTGAACTCTCAGCAGGCATTTCTGGCTCTAATAACAAATAAGTTATTAATAAGAGCAGGGAAGTGCTTCACCCACGGTGCAATTAGTGCTGCTTAGTAGGGCAGTGCAAAACAAGGGCAATGTATTTCTCAAACAGTTTCTGCTTGATCTTTAAAGCTTCAAGCATGGATTACATTGGAAAGGAAGAAAACACAACTGGGGTTTTGGTTTTTTTTTTTTATTTTGTTTGGGGGTTTTTTGTGGGTGTTTTTCTTTGCTTGGTTGGTTTGTGGTTTGGTTTGGTTTTGTTTTGTTTGGGGGGGTTTGTTGTTTGGTTTGGGTTTTTTTTCTTTGGATTGTTGTTTGTGTTTTTTTGTGTTTTTTTTTTTTTTTTTGGGGGGGGGGTGTTTCTTTTGTTTCTTTTGTTTGGAGGTTTTGTGTTTTCTTTGTTGGTTTTTGGTTTTGTTTTTTTTTTTTTTTTTTAATATATCATTAATGTCGTCGCTATGAGTCACACAGGAATGAATGTCCAAATCCCCAAGTGTGATTTTCCTCTTGCTCTAGAGAGCCATTTTTTTCAGAGTCAGGGGTTTACAGGCTGTGCTGAAGGATGCACTTCAGAGTATTCAGGAGAACTCCTGAAAGGTGATGAATGCCACTGTAAAAGAAGATTACGGAGCCAAAGAAATTCTGGTTATAGCTCCACTGAAGTGTAATGAGCAATCTGAAAGGGCAGAGGGAAAACAAAGGAAATGCTGTGTATAAATCATGCCTTGAGCATTCCAGCAGTTTGTGAGGAAGAATCAATCATTAAAATTGAGTGTAAACACCCATTTACTGACCCACCAGCCACTGCAAACAAAGCAAGGCATGAGCAGGGACTCTGAGGCTGTTCCTGAAGCTGCCAACCCTCTTCCTCTGGCTGCCTGCCCTGGGGCGGTTTGTCCTGGCCATGTCCTAGACCCTGATGGGGCCCTCCTGTAGATGCTCTGATCGTCTTCCCTTCAGCAGGATTGCCATAGGGATGAGGCTCCCACCACACTGAAGGGTTGGTGGGTGGCCCTGGTGATCAGGCTGGCCCCTGAATCACCAAGGGGTTCATATCTCCTCACTTTAGACTTCTAAGGGAGTTTTTTAAGCTCATTTTCCACTTTGAGATGTGAAAGGAGCTTTTCCGTGGGCAATTCATCCCCCTCGTCCAAGGTGTGATCCTGTGAGGCTGATGAGTGCTAGAAATGACTGTTGAGGCAAATACCCTTAACAAAGGCAACAGGGAGGAGTGGGAGGAGAAGGAGAACATCCTGAACTAGCTCTGGGAGCTGCAGTTTAAGCCATGTACAGAAGTGGGGTTGGGACATGGGAGGGATTTACACCTGAGTGACCAAGCAGCCAGGGCTGAGGGCCTGGAGAGGACAAGACCCAATTTTGGATAGGATAAATCATCTGCAGGTCCTTGCTGCCAGGCAGAGAATGCCACAAACCAAGGCCACACAGCTGCTGAAGGGAAGGGAGCTGGTTACTACCAGGCATCTTCCTTTCCCCAGTGGTGCCATTTTGGGTCCATGACACCTAATGCCCTGCCAGTGGGCTTGGTCCTCTCAGTTCCTGGCCATGCAGGAGCATCCCCACATCTGCCTGAGCAAGCCCTCACTGAAAACATTGTCCAGAACAGACACTGCTCATGTGGAGCCATCTCAGGACATATAAATCAAAGTGTCCCTGTTTTGGAACAAGTCAGAGATAAAGGATTAATGTATTTGCACATATTGCAGCTTTCTGAGTAGTACTTCGACCTGTTTTAGCACAAAATGCATAAAGAATGTGTTGATATCTTTGTATCATTCATGTTCTCAGGAGATCTTCTATTTAAATACATTTTAAAAAACAATTGCAGCGATTTAAGATGTTTGGTATAAATGCTAATATGGCACAAAATATCCTGGAAACTTTTCAGGAGTCTGTGAAAGGCAATGTATTCCCGAAGCCATGACTAAAGCAGCCCTAGAGCTTCAAATCAGGAGGGAGTGTTCCTTTCCTGAGCAGAATGTTGGGTGAATATCACAGTGTTCAGGGTTCCACAGATGTGTGTACATACACCCTTTCTGGCACTGCACTGCAAGGTGTTTCTTAATAATTAATATCTTTAGATGAGTTGATGTGGTTTCTTTTGAAGACGCAATCTTACAGAGAGTTGAAAACCAATGATTTCGGTGTCACTTTCTGGTTTCTCTCAGGTAGTTTTCCTTTTCATCTGGGGAAATAAGAAGCTTACGTGGAAAACGCTGTACTGTTCACCCTGAGCTAATTGAAAGCACTGAACGCAATCTGTGACTTTTCTGTTTCCATAACTAGAGCCTCTTTTGGTTTAACTAGCTTTGGAATCTCATTCTCATGTTTGCTTTTGATTTTACCTCTTTGGTTTATTTATTTTCTCCATTTTTTCTTTTCTTGCATGCAAGGCCTTTTGTTTCTTTTACGGACTGCAGTGTAAGCAAACCCACCCGTCCAACTCCACCTCTGGCACCACCTTATCTACGGATTTAGACTGTGGCAAGTTAATCCGAGACGAGCGAGGGATTCGGACACAGCCCTCAATTCACACTGTGTAGTCAGGAGAGAAAAAAAAAAAAAACAAACAGGTGTGTCCCGTGGAAAACACGAAGCCCAAAACGGTGGGCACGAAATGGCAAAGGTTGTAGCCGCCAGCACAGCTCCAAAGCGCCTCCCGCTTCAGCAGGAGAGCAGCTTGTCCGGCGTGAATCAGCTGAGCCCCTGAAATCTGGGCAGTTTAAATGCATAGCACATAATCACCCCCACGGCCAAGGGGGAGCGCGGTAGACTGGAGTGGCTTTTAACAATTGTCACATTCTCTCATGTACAATTGTCATCTTGCCATTTCGTGGGGTAATTCACCTCTTTCAGGTAAGAAAAATTATTTGCCTCCTTTTCATCTCCTCCCCAACCCGAGTGAAACAATAAAAGCCTCATTACTGAAAGCGTGGAGAAACATTTAGCTTGGTCTCTGCTGAAGCATTCAGCAAGTGGGCCAGGCAGTTCTTTATAAACCTCCAAAAAGAACCTGCAGGGCTCCATTAACTTTCTGAACCCCTGTTATGAGCAGCCAGAGATTTTTTAGCTGGCATATCTTATTCCCAGTGTCAATATTTAATGAATTTTAATTCATCCATTTAAAATTCATTAGTCAAAGCCTCCAAGTAACTATCACACCACAAAATCAGATCTATCAGTTCAATTTTATGCCATGTAACCATTAAGAACATGTTCAACAGGAGCACCCTCAGGCAACACCCGGATATGCCATTAACAGGATAAATCTGTTGTCTTGCTTGAGCAATTCATGATGTTCATTGTAAGGCTTTCTAACATAGAATACTCCTTTGTGGAAAAAATCAGGATATCAGTTTATATCAAGCAGTAAAGCTTTGCATATTGAAAAACTTGCGGGATTTTTTGTGCAGCAGGTTGCCACTGGATGCTTTTTACACCCTGGAAGGATAACAGTTGGATTTTCTGTAGTCCTCAGCCAGCTGGGGGACTGACAGGGCAGGAGACAATGGACTCCATCTGTTTTTGCCACCAAAGAAACATATGACAACAATCTGAGACACACAAAGCATCTAGAAATGCCAGCTCTAGAATGTCATGAACTGTGACAAACCTGTGTTTTCAAAACCTGATTACCCTTCACTGTATCCCAGGTTACCACCAGCTTCACCAATTCATCTCCCTCCCCTCATACCTACTTTATGTTTCCTTGCTCAATGAGGTTTCTGCTCATCACACAAGTTAATGACCTGTTTTATTGGGGGCCGTTTCTGCGCTTCTCTGCAGTTAGAGAACTTATTCGGGTGGGTGCCTTCACACCCAAATGCTGAGGTGCTGCAGCAAAGCTCTGCTCTCCTCTTTAGTTGTTTCTCTCGTGCCTGGCTCCTGGGAAAAGCCAGAGCATAGAGGGACCTGCGTTTTCCTTCCATTCCTGTTGCAATTTTTGATCAGCAATCCTTGTGCTGCCAGCAGGCTGCAGGGTTTTCGTGGCAGTACCAATTCTTCTCTGCTCATCCGTGGATGTGAGTGTTTCTGCTCCTCTCCAGATGCTGCAAGAAATTGTCTTGCTCAAAATGGCCCTTCAGCTTGTTCGAACACGGCCTTGAAAGCTTTGGTTCTTCATAAAATGCTCCTTCTTACCAGCAAAGACCTGAATTAGATGTTCTGTATATCTGATTTAAGAGAGCACTTTTTATTTGCAGCTTCCCAGTAGAAGAGACTTAAAACTAATTAAATTCAGCTCCTCTCAAGTCTCAGAGGAGGAGGAAAATGCCTAATGTGTTTCTCTCCATCATTGCTCTATGCAGGAAATCTTCTGGGTTGCAGCTTCGACCAGTTTTCTAATTGTTTCTCAGATTAATGAAGAATCCAGAGAATTTCTGTCACTCTTTGGGTAAACAGTTTCTCATCTGTCAAGGAAACAGTCCCACTGTTAGTGACATCCATCCTTTCCCTGTGTCCAGCTGTCCCCGCAGACAGGCTGTGAGGAATTCCTTGTGGGAATTACAAAGCAGTTTCTCCTTTCCTGAACACAGCACCATCCCCAGCTACAAAAAGAGTTATCAAACAGCCTCACTTGCTCCTTAGAGCTGAGGCAGGAAGAGCTGATGTGCCACCCCACAGTTCTAACAATGCAGGTCTGTGAAGACAACTTTTCCAGGTCTGCTGTGGCTCCAGGGAAAGGCAGGTGCTCAAGGAAGGCACAGCATCCCCCAGGAAGTGTGTGACCCCTGGGACAACTCCTGCAGAGACACTGCAGGCTTCAGGATCTCCCTGGATCAAAGCCCTGAAGGTCCACATCTGTAGCTCTTCAGAAAAAAAAAAAAAAAAGCAGGAGGAGAAGGGAGAGAAGGAAATCATCCCCTGGCTCAGTGAGCTTCCTGCAAAATAGGATTTTTTGTGGAGTTGTCAGGTGTGCGAATTCCCTCTCTTCAGCAAACATCACCTCTATTTTCAGGTTTGATCCCTGTATGGGCCATTCACTCAAGGGTCGGATTTTCTAATCCTTGTGTGTCCCTTCACAGATTAGTCTGTGAAATGGGGGAAATTTCCCGTGGAACTCCCTTCCAAGCACGGCTGTGGCTTCACTGGGAAGTCTCATTTGTGCTTAGAAGGTTTGGGAGAGCAGCAAGCAGCTTTAGTGATTTTTTTTTTGCCTTGCAGACAGGAAGCAGAGGACCAGTTATATTTCTATAACTGAGGAAGACTTAAATCAATCCATGGATTATTACCATACTGTTTTGGCAATCTCTGCTCGGTAGACTCTGCCAGGTTAAAAGTTAATTTGGTGATCTCCCCACGCAATTAACCATCAGTGACAAGAGTACTCCCATGGATTCTTAATGTGCTGCCACAGCAGTCTGCTCACCAGGAGAAACTGTTATGGGTATTCTTCCTATGGTGCACTAGGCACAAATAAATCACTTTTTTTCAGCAGAAGACACATCAATGTCCCAGCTCTGGGTCCTTCACGGCAACGAGGGCACTGCAGAAGGAAAATCCTGACTTGCACTTCCTCCTCTCTCCCTCAGCTGGGCAGAAGTTCTTCCACAATAAAACCTGGCCCACATCCTTGGATTTTTATAGTTCTCAGTTCTTCAGCATAACACACCGGGCTTGGGGGGGCCTTTTTATTATTATTTCCTTAGTTTTGCAAGGTATTAATAAAACGCAATTGAAAAATCTCGTCCCCAGTGGCAGCCCAGCAGCATAAACAGCAGACTGATAAATCCTTGCTGCAGGTTCTTCTTTTTTTTTTCCAGTCTTGTTTGTACTTTATTTTATTTTTTTTAATTTTGTTTTGTTTTGTTTTGTTTTTTAAATTCTGAATCTGTAATTATCCTCAAACTTAACCCAGATCTCTGTATGGATGGATTTGGGAGCTTCATGACTAAGCTTTACCAGCCTGCTGGAACGACCAAAGGACGGAGAGAGAGATTCATACATCCCAAGGAGAGCAAAAACTGCTCTGTTTCTAAAGGGTGACATTTCCTCTTCCATGCCATGTCCTGCAGCATTTTGACACTGCCAGAATGAGACAGTTAAGCTGACTAAAAGCAAAATGTCAAACTTCTCACGCTGTTGCAAAACGGATCACTCTGTGCCCACTGTCCTCCCATGCTGGACGAGACCTCAAAGGTGCACTGAACAGCAGGTCAAAAAAGAGGTTTTGAAAGAAACCCTTTCAGTTTGGCTGTCTGAATATGAGACTAAAAGAACAGCATATTAGCCTTTGAAATTGAATTTTAATGTCCACCTCCCCCTTTAAACACTACTGTAAAGGTGTTATTCAGGCTACTGATGAACAATTGGGCAAAAGCCTAATTATTAGTCAAGACGTAAACATCAAAGCCATTCCTAAGAATAACTTGAAGCCTTTCTGATAATATTTGTTTTAAAATTCAAGGCAGTGGGAAGTGGAACCACTGGGCTCTTCACAACTCATGGAGTCAGATATTAAAACCCTGACATAGTTAGTGTCAGCAATGGGTTTTAGGCATCTGTCTGCAGATGGAAAGTGATCTTCATGGGACTCTTTTGTGGCTGTGAAATTGAAAGGCATTATGATAATTGCCCAGGCTGAAAAATAGGAATCCGTTAGGAAAATTAAAATCCAAGCCTATTAACAAGGCAGTAAAATGTGCTATTTCATCTGCAGGAACCATCCCTGTCTGCACTTTGAAGAGACTGATGGCTGTGATTAAACACACAACATCAGTAGGTTAGCAAGAGCAACGGGGAAAGAAAATAAAGATAAACCTGATGGATCCCATAGAGAGTTCATATGATCCTTCCATTATCTACCATGGAGTTCTGGATTCACTTTGTAATCTAGATTTTAAAAGCTCAATTAAAACCAAGGCAGTAGAGAGCAATAATCCACACCAAGTCAGGCACTTAGAGCATTTGTGTTTATTACTTTGGAAGTAAGTGGTGCTGCTCTCTAAAAACAGCCTGGAGCAGTGTAGAAATAGTGTCCCTCTTAGGATGATACCTGCTTTTCCTGCTGCTTCCAGAGGGCAGAGATCTGGGAACAAAAGCAGTGCCCATCCCTATTACAGTTAGGGGCTGACATGAATTATTAGGGATTTGATTGATGCATAACTCAGAATTCGAGACGAACAAAAATGAAGCACCTCAAAGAAAGAGCATATTGGAGTATAAATTTGAAATCCTCTGGGATCTCAGCCTGTGTTACCCACATTAGAGGGAGAAATTACCCTGGAAAGAAGGAGCACAGCCTGGTTTTAGCATCTGATTCCGTGAGTTGTGAAGTGCCCAATGGTTCCACTCACAACTGCCTTGAATTTGAAAATAAAAATGATCAGCAAGACTTCAAACCTCTGGGATTCACTTCTCTGTGATTCCTTTGCTCCCTCAAGCAAATTATTTACCCTTGATCCAGGCTACCCTGAGGCTCTGGTTTACATTTGAAAATATTCCTGTAGAATAGGTGGATGCTAGGAAACCTTTGGGGGTTCTGCTTTCCAAATCATATATGTGATTTTACCTTTTTTAGCCCTGCATAGCTGAGGTCACTGTTGGATAATTGCTGGTTACAAACTGGACGCTGCCCACCTTGCACCGGTTTCACTCTAGAAGGGAATGTATGTTTGATACAGAGAAATAAATAAACCTCTACTGCCACTGCCATTTGACAAGAACTGTGGTTTTATCCTGTTTTAAAGCTGCTCAGTTCTGAAAGGGTTTGGTAGGAAGGATTTATTCAGCTTGAGGAAGGTAAGGTGGTTAAAGTTTTGTTTGAGGTTGCTGCCATCACTCCATTTTATATATACATAATCTACTCATATATATTTGCATGGAACATTTTTTTATTTGCAATTTTAAAGCCTCCTTTTGTATTTCATTTGTGTTACATGTAATTATTCCGGCTGTAGATTTTAAAAGGTGTTTCCACTTACCCTGAAATGTCTTTGCTAATGTAGTGATGGTGAGAAAAGATCTCTTCTTTCCCTCTAAACTATTCAGCTCCCTTATTCCTGTGGTAATTATCTCATTTTTTCAACACACAGTGTTTGAAAAGATTCTTTCCAAAGAAAGCAGAGGATTAAGGGATATGCTATATTTTAGAAATAATTTCACGAGGGGAATATTTTGTGAGGGGAAAATGACTAAACCACAAAAAAAAGTCTTCAAGACCATTATTTTTTTTTCTCCTGTATAATGTTGGGGTTTTTGTTTGTTTGTTTGTTTGTTTGTTTGTTGTGGCTGAGGTTCACGGCATTTAAAACAAGATCTCTTTTAAGGTCAGGAGGAAATGAAAAGGGTAAGTTTTATGATATGGCAAAAGTGTAGAATTGCAGAAACATTCATAATCAGTTAAACTTAGTGGAGGCCAAGTTGGGAAGTTAAAAATGATGTGTGGAGTCACCTGTTGTACCTTGGCGGGCTTGTTCAAAGCTGGGTCTCGGCAGAGAAGCTCCCTGAGCCCATCTCGGGTCTCTGCCTCCCTCAGCCACGGGTTTTGCCTGTGCTGGGAAGGGTTTTAATGCCATTTCTATCTCCCACCAGTGTCTTTCTTTCAATGCCATCATGGAGGAGCTTGGAATTTCCCTCAAGCACCAGAAGAAGCTGAAGAAGAGGTCGAGAACGAAGGGGAAATCCTCATTCACAAGCATCCTCACATGTCACCAGAGGAGGACGCCAAGGAAGGAAACCATCGCGTGAGCCCCGGGAAATAACAGGAACCCAACGAAAACAAGGCAAAACAAAACACAAACATTGCTGCCTAGAAGTGGCGGGATTTCTGAAAAAAAAAGAGACTTTTCATGTTGTTCTTCAGGAATTCTCTGTGGTTTCTTTTTTTTTTTTTTTTTTTAACCTAGAGGTACAGCGGCTGGAATGCGCTCCTGGACTGATGTACTACTAATCCTCTGGGAAGTGGCTCACTCCTTCTTTTGGGATGGATTTGTACGCTCACCTGGTTTGCAGCTCTCTCCCCCTCCCCGTGCATTGCTGTGTGTGCTTTCTAAATAAATCAATAAACAAGAGACAGGGTTCTTTTTTCCAATAACCTGGGAGTGGAACTTGTGTTTTTCCCCCTCTGAGCTAAAGATTGCAGGTCTACTGAACACAAAGAACTACTGAGTTGTTCAGAATCCAGGTCCCAGAAAACCTAAGTAAAAATTCATAAACCATGACTACAAAAATGTATTAAACACAACAATGAGGTTTTTTTATTTTCTCTGATATTATAAGGACAGGATGATATCATAGCCACTTCAGGCTCATTTCTGTGAGAAACTTGTTTCTCCTTATCTCTTTCCCACTGCTTATAAAATGCAATATTAGGTAACACTATGACTCCAGGTGCTGTGTGTTGAAAAAGAAAAATCAAAATCACCCAAGGAACGATCAGTGAGCAGGGAAGAGCTGCCACACTGACATGACCACACTGCTTCATCCTCCATCTCCTGATGCCAATAAAGCAATTCTTGGCTCTTAGAAATTAGGGCTGAGAATATTCAACTTATAACAAACCTTGACCAGAGAGATAACAACATTTGTTGGGAATACAGCTCAGGAATTGAAACCTTTTCCTGCAGCTACTGGGGGCACCAACACAACGTTTTAGCAGCAAAGGAGAATTTTAGTCTTTTTTTTTCTTTTTTTTGTGAAGAAAACTCTGAAGAAGTGATGCATTAGAGCAGCAGATCTCCCCCTTCCTTCCCCACAAAATTTAGATTGCAGGGAGGTGAGACACTTTCTATGTTGTCTCTGTGATTACACTTGGTGTTCCAGGGGCTTCGTTGTGCCAGCTGGTTTGCTCTGGAGATGCTGTGGAAGGAAAAGGGGTGGAATTCAGGCATGTCCACACTCCAAGGGACGAGGGTGAGCGTAGGACACATACCCCCTCGTACCCCCTGTACTCCTGCCCTCCTACCCAGGTTATATATATATATATATATATATATATATAGAACTGCTCTGCCAGGGCTATCCCACCACCTCAAATCCTAAGGCAAGGCTGGAAAAAGGGGACTGGAGCCACTGATTGTTTTCCTGCACAGCACAGGCAGCTGTGTCAATAGTGTTTGCTTCAACTCCTGGCAAGGTTCATTACCCAGGTGCTTCAACCAAGCCTTAAGTTTTATTGTCCCTCTGACATTCCCCCCAGGGAGCTTCGTGTTTCCCATCGATGACCTTTCCCTTGTATCCCTGTATCCATGGACATTTCCTCTGCCAAAGGAGAAAGTGAAGTGAAAGCCTTTGAGTGAAAAATCTCTCCACCACCTTCATATCACACCACCACTCTCTCAGCCCCCTGTCAGTCTGCAGTGGATGGTCTGGCTTACAAAGCTCTGCTTCAGAAGTGATAATTTCAATGTTATTATAGACTAGAACCCACCTCCCTCCATTCAGCCTTTCCACAGGGATCCAAACTCTAAAGCTCCTCCTATTATACCCCATTTCCCCCAAGGCTCTCTGTGATTACTCCATATCCTTCTCAAAACATGATGCTCAAAACTAGATCTGCTTTTCCACCTGTGTTGAGCTGGGTGGGAAAACATCTTGTGTCTTGAAGGCCATCCAGGCAACAAGAACTTCAGACCGACTTTAGGGGCATCCCCACATGAAATTGCACATTTTTGGCTTGGGTTGTTGGTGATTTTATTATACTGCACTGTTTCTCCAGAGTGCCAAAGTTGGTTTGTCCCCAGTCCTGCTGGATGCCTGAACCAGCTGGGTTCAGCCAACACTTAAAAACCATCCATAAAGGAGACTCAGAGGGGGGATGGACCTCTGTAGAGCCCTCAGTTGGAGAATAGGACATTTAACAGCACTTTCGTGTGTGTCCTCTTGCCCAGTGCCCTATTTGTACCTGAAAATGTCATGAGGGCTGGATCAAAGGCTTATTAAAGACACTTTCCATTACACACACAGGGCCCTTAGAGCTCTTAAAGAGAGAAATTCATCAGATTAACAAGACCAGGTTTTGCAAGATTCATATTAATTCTTGCTCATTTCCTAGCACTTAATTAAGAACCGGTTATTTCATGCAAGTGTTTGTAAACCAACCTGGATTATTCTTTCCCCATCTTTGAAGGTAGGAATTATTATTGCTGTTTCCCAGCGTTTCTTCTGGACTTTGTCCATCCTTCAGGAGTTTCTCTCAGGAGGTTTGGAGCAGGGAGTTCTCTGGGAAAGGAAAGAGAAGAGTCTCTTTAAAGTGACTTCAGTAGGAAGCTCAAATATCAGTGCTTGCTTTTGGGAAGTTTAATCTGCTGTATGCACGGGGCTTGTAAGCAATGATTAAGAAAAGCAGCCCCTGGCTGTGAGATCTCATAGAGAATCTCATAATAGGTAGTTTCATTTATTTATGTCATCATCAGGTTGCAAACAGGCCATCCAGGCCACCAGCACCATTCTAATGCCGTGATTGAAAAGCAGGTTATTATTTTTCTGTTGGTGTTAACTCTATTGCTCTGCCATCCATGGCCTCCAGCCAAGGTATTTTTAAATTATTAGGCTAAAAGCGATAAAAGATTTATGATCAAGCCCTGTTTTTTTTTCCCCCATCAGTATTAGTGGTCTCTACCACTTATAAAAAGGTGCTGGGGGAAAAAAAACGGAGCTCTTTTTGCTGTCTGGGAAGAAAATGTACATATATAAAATGAGCAGCCCAGCACCACTTTGCTGGCCTGTGGCTCTCATGCTAATTGGCCTCCTTTTAGGAAAGTACAGAAAGGGTTAAGATGAGGCTGTGAAGGAGTTCAAAGGACATTTGTTCCGGGTGATGCTCCTGCCTCACTGCCCTGGGGGGATCTTTTCCCACATTCCTGGGATGTCCCTGTGCTTCCCTGGCCTTGGCACAGCTCAGAGCACCCACAGACCTGTAGGGAGCTTAAAACCACCGTGTCTCCCCCCTCAGTCAACAGAATGTTTTATATTTCATCCAGCTGATGCTGTAGCTGAGGAAAACACTCAGGGATGCATTTAAATCCTGCTGGTATTTAAGGATTCAGCTCTGGGCTGTCCTGATTCAGAGCTGTGACCTTTCCTACCCCTCTCCAAACGTGTTTAGGTTGCCAGCTTGGCTCAAACAGTGCTCAGGCAGGTCCCAGCCCCACACACCCATGCACAAACACTCCTCTGTGCCTGCTGAGTCCCAGCCAGGCCACTCTCCCTCTTGTGTCTGTAAATGTGCTTAAAGCAAACCCAAATCCTTTCCTAAAGAACCTCCCCTCCTGCAAACCGGGCTGCCTCCCTGGAAATGTTTTCCTTGGTTTCAGATGCTGCTTAAAAATGCACTCCATAACTGAGAAAAGGACTTGGTCCTGAAGAAGGAGGGACAAGCATGAGGAGTTGGACATATTGATGTAGCAGCAGAGGTGATTGCAGTGACCTTCTTGCTGTATCCCAACAAATACTGTTTTCCTGCCTGTTTTCCAGAGCATGAGAGAGAAGCCTGGTTATGGATTACCCATTAGGAAATCCAGTGTCCTCGTTAGATCTCTGTCTTGGTGGCAGCAGCAGCAGCAGCAGCTCTGCATCCTTGTTGGCTATAAAAGAGAAATACAATATTGACAGATGCTTCTGAATGTGTGTCATTCCAGAAATGCCCTTGGTTTAGTGACAGGGATCTTTCCCGTACAGTCCGTGGGCTTAGGAAGGTTTTAATGTCCTTATTTAACACCCCCTAACTTCCTTGAGCAAGTGGGGAGACAGGCTCAGTGGGAAAGAAGGAATGTTGGAAATATCTATGTGACTTTTAATGGCCCAGCCCAGAGTGGGATTCAGAAGACATTCCAGAACAAATGAGGACCAGCTCACTCTCTCTTGGGGTTTCTGTCAGGGGGCTGCACCTCATGGGGCTGCTCTGAGCCTCTAATCCCATGGGGCGTTTATTGACTGCTGAGCTTGTCTCGTAATTACTCCCTGTCAAGCTGATTTCTCAGTGATCAGAACAGCCACAATTTAGAGACGCATCACTTGCAGTTTTATTTCATTGATTGATTGATAAAGATGCATCTGGTTTTGCCTGCTGATGAATTGACTTGAGCCACACTCGAGTCAGCTCCCCAGACCCAAACCCTGCTATCATCATGACAGATGTTATGCACCTATTGAGATGTGAAGCTCTCCCCTGCATTTCTATTTTGGCTGTCCAGATAAAGTCTCTGCCAGGTAGGAGCTGTGTTGTTTAAAGAACTCAAAAGCCCAAAGGCACAGGTAGAGCCTTGCAGAATATTCAAAAGCAGTTGCTCAAATCAATGTGGTTGTGGGGGATTTGTTTGTTTGTTTGTTTGTTTGTTGTTATTGTTTTACCCCAAAGTCACAGCTCTGAGTGTGATTTAACTTAATTATAGTTATTTATTTTCCGTGTCTCTGGAAAGGTACAAATATGAGAAATCACATTTAATGCTTCCTGGCAAATGTATCCCCAGTGCACCCACCTGGAAGGTTGTGGGGTTTTGTTTTTTTTCCTGTTCTGCATTCCCTGTTTTCATTTTTAAGAATCTTTATTCTGTGGAAATAGGGAACTTGGTATAAACAAAGGTTTGTGAGTTTTCAGTTCAGCTCCAGAAGAGGACTGGAAGGTCCAAGGTGATTAGAGGGGTGGAGCAGCTCTGCTGGGAGGAAAGGCTGGGAGATTGGGATTGCTCAGCCTGGAGAAGAGAAGCTTCAGGGTGACTTAATTGTGGTCTTCCAGGACCTGAAGGGACTACAAGAAAGATGGAGAGAGACTATTTAGAAGGGCCTGGAGTGACAGAAAAAAGAGGAATGGCTTTAAACAAGGTTTAGGCTGGATATCAGGAAGGAATTCTTGGCTGTGAGGGTGGGGAGGCCCTGGCACAGGTTGCTCAGAGAAGCTGTGGGTGCTCCTGGATCCCTGGAAGTGTCCAAGGTGTCCAGGTTGGGCGGGGCTTGGAGCAACCTGGGCTAGTGCAAGGTGTCCCTGCCCATGGCAAGGGGTTGGAATTAATGATCTTTAGGGTCCCTCCCACCTCAAATCATTCTGTGAATCCATGGAAATGACAAAGCCAAAGGGTGGGACAGTTGCTCCTTGTTGCAGCCAGCGCTGAATTCCCCTCTCTTCAAAGAAAACAGCATCTTTTGAGAAAGCAAAACCTTAAATATCCAGAGAAAGAAAACCGGATTGCCTAAGAAGCAAACAGCAAGAAATACTGCTACCATAGCTGCCTCAAACTTCAGTCACCTTTCTGCAGGTCAGCACCTTTGTGGTTTCCTAATTGCCAGTGAAATAGTTTTTCACGGGCTATCAACTCTAAACGAGAATGGAGGCTTTCCATCCGAAGGAATGATGTCTTTAGCAGTTAATCTCTCTAATCACGAGGTTTCCTAACTGCTAATCTAGCGTTTCGTTATGCGGCAGGGATTTACCCCGCTCCATTCAATCAGGCTGCAGGTCAGATTAATGGCCTGCTCATAAGGCAGGGGTTGGGTTTGGGTCCCCCCCGCCTCCCCAAGGCCAGGGCAGAGGGCTGGGGAGAACATCTGCATCCTGCAAATCCTTCCCGGGGATTCCACACTCCGAGGCGTTGAGCAGGCTGCCATTTATTTCTAACAAACATCGGGAATCCGCATCTCGGCCGGAACAACAAAATTTAGAGGTTCTGCCGCTTTTGGGGGGAGACAGAAAGCACAGGGACCGAGTTTTTCACGTGCTTTTCACAGAGGCTCCTCTTGCCAAAAGGATGTCACCACACTAAGTCCCCACACATGGCAGCTTTTTGGACCACACACTTGTTTTCTGCTCCCCTTCCAAAATGAATAGAAAACCACTTCTCTTTAAAAAATTAAACCCCAGATTCATGATTGATTAAATAATCTCCGTGTGCTGATTAAGTCAGTGTGGGCATCTCTAGTGGATGCTCTGAGGCTTTTCCAGCATGCTGTCACTGCCCCTGCTTTTCCCAAATTATTACCTACCTTTCTTCATGCAAAAATGCCACCCCAGGCTGAGCCCCACAAGGTGATCTTTGCTCCCCACTGAACCCCAAGGTTACCTCCTCATTTCAGGGCATGTCTGGAGCTCAGCAACTGCAATCCGTCTAGAAGGCCCAGTAGTATAAAGCCAAATATAAAGCTTTATCTGACTGTTTAATTAAAGGCAGCAAACTTGTCCAACTGTTGATGGCTAAATTATCTCTCCCAGTTTCTGCTCTTATCATGCAAAGTGCCTACACCTCCACACCCCTGCACAGCGTTTGACTGACACCCCAGAGCCACCACGCTGGTATTTCAAGGGTCAAGACTCGCTCAGGTATGAAGAAAAACTCCCTGGAAGACGATCCCTGACAGCAGCACTTGGTGACAGCTGGCATTATCAAAATAAAATTGCTTCAAATAAATCCCTAACAAGCGTGACCTATTTGCCACTTAATTATCTGCGGGCTAAATTCAGTAAATATGCCCTTTTGTTCTGTGTTCCTTCTATTGATTTTAATGAGAGCTACTGCTAAGAAAGAGAAGTCCAACAGGGGGACTACATTAATTATTTAGATTGCTTTCAGCTTTATCCCTGTGGGGAATTCCCAGTGGATCACTAATAGATCCACCTCACATGCACGATTTTTTATAAACAGAGCTGGAAAAACGTGCCCACAGTGGTTTATCTCTGTAGGAAATGCCACAGTGAAAAGCAATATTCCCAACAGCAGTTTGGGGCATTTCCCTGACATGGAGTCGAAGGCAGTGAGGCTGGAAGGACTGTTGTTCCTGGCTTTTTTTGGACATGGATCAGGGTTTGGCAGGGACACTGACTGAGGAAGAGCCACTGGAGGACACACCAGCCCCAAAGGTGGAGGCAATTTCTCATTTAATACATCTAAACTATGTCCATCATGTAGGGGCGCCGCCTGGACTTGGTTGTTCCTGTTCTTGACTCTATTTTGCAGCAGAGACACAGACCCAGTGCCGGTGTCTGCCAAGCCTTGAGCAACCTGAACTGCTTGAAACACCCATCGTATTTAAATGCAGATTTAAGGCAGGTGAACAATTAAGTCCGAGAAGTGACAGATAAATTGTTCCTGTGTTCTGTTGTCTGCTTGGATAGTGTTCAGCCGTTCTGTGAAAGAGTTTGGAGATGAAGCAGCTGATAATACACTCAAAAATTTGCATAATGCAGGGACCGTAAGAGAGATTCTGCAAACCCCAGAGGTGGATCTGCGGCTTTCAGGCAGCAAGCAACTATTGGCTGGAGCTGTGACGAGCACAGTTTCGCTCGTAAGATCAAACATGACTTTTCAGCCTAATCCACAGTTCTGAAATTCTTTATATCAGAGCTTTGCCCAGCCTTAATTCAGCCAAGGCGAGCGAGTGAAGTGACTTGCCATGAAAAATGCTGTCTCCATTTAGCTGAGGTTACCAATTTCCCCAAAGTTTCCGGGAGAATCTGCATGTCATTTGCAATTGATTAACTATTATTTGGCAGGCTATTTGTGCGGGGAATTGCTGACATTTTGAAAAGAGCTGTTTGATGATTTAACACCGCCTTAAAACGTGACCTTTGGTTTGTACAAAAATGCATATAAAGTGGGTAAAATGAGGTGCTGAACTCACTGCATCAGTCTTGTCTGGGAGCTGTGTGTCCTTCCTCCTCCTGCTTTCCTCACTTCCCAAGTTCTCTGCAGGAAGATTTGGGTGGATTTTTCACGTACAGAGCTGAGCACCATCCATCCTGCAGCACTGTTTCAAGAGGTTAATAAACAACCATGCTAATCCAGAGCCAAAGAAGTAGCAAGATGTGTCGTTCTAAATAATAATAGATGATCGATGTTTATTCAACTTAGGCAGTGTTGGGGTTTGTTTCAGTAAATGACTGCACTTCTACACTCTGTGATCCTGTGACATCTCTGCTCCTGGTGAAACATCTCCCTGAGTTTCCTCAATGAACTGCCTGACACCTCCCTGTATCCCACTGCTTCTTGTTTGTTGTGATCTTTAAAAGAATATAGGGGATTAATGTATCAATAGCAGCTTGGGAGTTAAAGGTTGTTATGGGCATTTTCTCTTCAAATCTGACCTTCCAGGATTACTAGAAAGACCACAATAATGGGATATATATATATAAAAATATATAGGCAGGATCTTTTCTGCTCCTTCTGGATATATAGCAAGCTACAGAGGGAGGCCAGAAAATTGAACTGGAAGGAGTCACGAGAGGTCAGTTAGTTCCCCTGCACCAAAGCAGAGCTGCAGATATCCATGTATTCCTGACAGATGCTGATATTTAATTCCTCCAGTCAAGGAGAATTCTAAATGTCTTGGGGGGGGGGGGGGGGGGGGGGGGGTGTGTTGGTGGGCAAGAATAGGAATATTAGTGGTTCCTAAGAGTTTTCCTTAGGATATCAAAACAAGAGAGAAATTGTGACTTTTTTGGGATGCTATAGCAGAGGAAGGAGAAGAAAGACAGTATTTGGGTCAGAAATGTAATCCCATAAACTAAGAAAAGCCCATGGGAATAGAGGAAGGAAACATTAACCTCTACCTGCAATATATGGAGACAACTCTCTCCACTTTCCTAAAAACGTCATTTCTGGCTTAATTTTGATTGCAAAACATACCACAGCAAGGCCAGATGGCCTTTGAACTGTTGGAAGCCAAAATTTTGGTTTTATACGCCAAAAATGTTTCACCTTTACTCAAATCCTTCCTATCCCACCTCTAACTCCATATTCCAAACTGTTTTTGAGGTCTTTGCTGTAGAGCAGCTGAAGAAATGAATGAGTCTGGAGTGTTATTGCAGAAACAAAAGGGGAGGGTTCAAAGGAGTTTTCTCAACTAATACAAAAGGTGACAGAAAATTTGATTTTGCACCTCAACAAATGACCCAAGAAGGCCCTAAAACAGCCAAGGGGGCATTGTGGGTTTGTGCAGCTACATGAAAGTCTCAGAGGTAATAATTCTTGGTAGGTGTGTGATTTCCCAGCAACACTCGGTGCCTGAAAAACTGGTCTCCAAATTCCACAGAAGAGAGATCCCCCCTGAGACTTCCTGCCTTACTTTGGCTAAATCAGAAGGACTGTTATTGATCACAGCCTCTTAGAAAGGCAGCATTTTGAACCTGCAGGCTGCCCCACCTCAGAGAGAAGCGTGAATTTACTGCTTTTCATCAGGAAAGGTATGCATTAAAAACAAACAAACAGAACAAATATGAACAAAGCAGGTTTCTCACAGAGAATTAAAATGTGGTTATCTCTTATATCAGATTTTCAAGCACTCATCATTTATTATATCCTTTAAACTGAACTGTTGAAGCTTTATAGGAGTGTAAGGCTACCAGAGGCTTCAGCTGATCAGGTCACATTATGCTAAACATTGCTCAGGAGTGAAATATGGAGCCAAAGTGAGCAGGTGACACTGCCCATCCACTTAAAATAGAAAGTGCAAGTGAAAGCAGAGAGAAATCTCTCCCCATTAATTGTAAATTACACATAGTGACCCATCCCAGAGGTGTGAAGCAGTTTGATCAAGGTCACATCAGATGCTGCTGGCCAAGAACCAAAGAATAGCAAAGTCTCACAGGAATTTCCAAACTCCATTGTCTTCTTATTTAAATGCTTAAATAATAAGGGCAAAGGCACAACTAACATACCCAAAATGATAGATATGTGTTAAAGTCTGTATTGCAGAGGCTTTATGTCACACAGACAGGCCTACTTTTCTTTAACTCTGGTAAAGATAAGAAAGGGAATTTCAAAAATCAAGAATTTAAAAACTCAAGACATTTAGACACCTTCCAAAGTAGTTTTTCCTTCGTTTTCAAGGTGGTTTAAGCAAAGCAGCTGCCCTGACTTGTGTAAAGGGACACAAAACCTTTTGCTTCATACACAGGAAAAGGCAAAGCAGTGGAAAATCTTACATGGCAGAGATGAAGTAAAATGCGTTTGTCCAGCCTCAAAGACCCACGTGAAAAATACGGATTTTGCCACGCAGTGGAAAAATTCAATGTTCCTGGTTCTGGCTTGAGCACAAACTCTGCCTGCAGAGAGGCATTGCTTTGCAATGTGTGCCTTTTCCCAGGAGAGCTCCCCTTTGGTGCTGCTCACTCCTCAGCTCTGACATGGGAATCAGTGGCTTTTTGTGCTGTGAGGGACAGACCCGGGTTTGCTCCACATGGATCCATGGCTGGGAAAGCTCCAACCATCACATCTTTTAAACCCAGGAAGATCCCAGCTGACAATCTCCACATTTGCCAGGATCTGAGGACCGCAGAAAGTTGATTACTTTCCTAACTGGTTTTCCTCCCTGTTTTCAGCATCATTCCTCTTCCCTGTCTTCCTTGTGGCTTTATATCTGTGATCAATGCATGGTTAGGAGCAGCATTTCAGGAAATTGCACATACGGTACGTGACACAACCCAAAGATTCATCAGCCCCTGCTCTGCCCGTTGCTGGTGAAAGAAAACCTTCCTAAAAGTAACAGAACCAGGAGGGAGCTCAGGGTCTGGCCTCAGGAGAAGCCACTCTGAAATCCTGGGGAAAGATGGGTTTGAACATTCTGAGTGATTTTTGGTTTCTGACCATGAATCTTCAGAAACCACATATTAGAGAGAGAGAACTGCATCGAAACCCATGGTGAAAGTCACATACAGAGCTGCCAAATTAGATGTTGTGCCAACATGTTATTTGGGGTGATTACTGTGCAGTGTCCTACTATTCTGTCATGGAGAAAATAATCCAGAGGTGATGCTGATGGCAAAGCTTCCAGCAACCCCTGCAGCTTCTGGGGCAGCAGTGGCAGAAGGAGTACTCTGCTCGCACACTGCCCATCTCCCACTCTCAAGGAGGTACCCTCAGGACCTCCTAGAGATGCCCATGAGGATTCCCCACTCCAGAAACTCCAGAACATCCAGGGACTGTGATGGGAACATCCCCGAGACAGAGCACCCAGGAAGGGCCAGTGGTGCCACCTTGCTGCACAGCCAGGTTGTGCCACGTGTTTTTCAGTGGGGCTTGGACACACACTGATGGAAAAACCATGGCCTGGCTCTGGCAAGAGGGTCCTGGAGTGAAAACATGTGATGTGAACATGGACACTGGCCATGAACATGTCAGTGCAGGGACACTCATGGCACAACAACCTTAGTTTCTTCCTAGTATCCCATCTAAACTGACTCTCTTTCAGTCTGAAGCCATTCCCCTTTGTCCTGTCCCTCCAGGCCCTTCTAAATAGTCTCTCTCCACCTGTCTTGCAGGCTCCCTTCAGGTCCTGGAAGGCCACAATCAGGTCACCCCAAAGCTTCTCTTCTCCCAGCTGAACAATCCCAACTCTCCCAGCCTTTCCTCCCAGCAGAGCTGCTCTATCCCTCTGATCATCTTGGGGCCTCCTCTGGACTTTTCTTTTAAAATATTTTTAAAAATACATTAGAAAAAGAGATTTTAAGGCAGCTTTTTTTTTATTTACAGATGTAGCAGTAATTAAAAGAACTTGACTATTCCGAGCTAAAAGGCTTTACACTACGGCATATTACTGACATTTATCTGGCTATAAACAAACACCCACTGAAGAGCAGCACATTATCATTAATTAAACAACAACAGTTGGGTGGGGGAGGGAGGAGGAGGAGGAAATAATAGTCATTTAGCTTAACTGGAAAAACGTGCAGAGACTTGTAATGCAGCTACAAATCCAGTGAGTCAAAAATACAAGTCTAAAGTTAATGTTCCAAGCATGGGCAACGTCAGAATCCCAGGGCTCAGAGCTCATGGATCAGCCTCCTTTTGGGACCAGGCAGAGATTTGTTGTACCTGTGATTTTAAGAGATGGATGTATTACCATCATAGAATCATGAGATGGTTTGGGTTGGAAGGGACTGTAAAACTCATCCAGTGCAATCACCTGGGTGCCTTTGGTGTTGGTTTTCCTGCCAGGGCCCCTTCCCATCAGGATTTGAGCTGGCACCACCAGAGATGTAATTCCAGGCTTGAGGGATGCTCTCTTCCTTCCAGCTCTGAAGTAGAAGGGTAAAACCAACCAGGAATACAAATAGTTGTGGGAAGCAAGAAACCACTCCTACCCCGTGTTCATTCCAGCTTATATCTGCCCTTCTTTTTAATAACACATTAAAGGTACATTATATAGCAATTTAATGATAACTCTTCATTTCTAAAGTGAGCAAGTATCATTTATCAGCCTTTTATAGGGCAACAAATCAGGCTAGAGGCTAAATATGGCCCAATGCTGACAAATCCATGAGGGGTGCCCTGCCCTGGACTATGTCCATCCATCATAGGACAGCTGTACCCAAGACAAGATGACTTATCACACACCTCATCTCTCTTTTTTTTTTTTTTTCTTTTGTTTTGACTCTGTCTCCAGATTAGGCAGCCAGAGTGTGCAGATGGGAAGGCATGTTGTGCCCATGGCCAGCTCTGCACCTCCCCCTGGAATGCATGTGCCCCCCACTCCAAAATGGAGAGCTCCATGAAGCACTCGGAGCATCACCGGTGATTTGGGTGGCAGGGAAACCTGGAGGACCCTGGTTCTTCTTACCACCCAAAGCAAGGCCAGCTCTGGGAAATCACACCAGGCTGCTCCAAGCTTTGCTCAGTTGGGTCTTGGAATCCTCTCTGAGAGTGGAGGTTGAGCTCTTGAGTTGGGCTCTGCTGCTGGAACTTAGAGAGGTTTTCAGCACAGATTCCCAGTGAATCAATCCGACTTTTAAAGATGAAAAACATGAACTGGGAAGCAGGAATTGGGTGACAAGAAACCCATATCATAACCCTACCCTTGCTAAACCCCCTGCATCAGAGCAGGTGTTATGGGGTTTGGGAGCCTCAGATCCTCCCTCTGGAACAGAGGAATGTTCACTCTAAAGTGACTGTTTAAACTTTGCTGTTCAGTCCTTCACGTGTGTGAGAAGCTTTTAGATTTCCAAATGAAAGGTGCCCCAGATGAGATGGAAGATGTTCCTCCTGTGATAATCAAGGAAAAAAATTGCAGCTGAGCATTCCTGTGTTGAGAGTGCCCTGTTAGGCTGTCGCCAGCGGGGCCTCCCTTTGTGGGTTCCTGGCAAAAGTGCATTTCAGCACATTTGCCCAAAACTCGTCAGCTCAATCGATTTGAATCCATTTTCTATCTTCCCCCAGGGTGAGCAGAGGAGGAAAACACAGACAAAGAGAAGAAATGTAAGCAATATCTGCAGATGACATCTTGGAGCAGCATCTGATAACCTCCCCCTGGATGTCTTTGAGGCAAAGGCTGTAACAAATTGTTGCTGGGCAGAAGGAAAATGTCAAGTTCTCGGAATCACCGAGTAGTTTGGGTTGGAAGAGATCTTAAAAATCATCTTGTTCCACCCCCTGCCATGGGCAGGGACACCTTCCACTATCCCACGTTGCTCCAACCTGCCCTTGGACACTTCCAGGGATGGGGCAGCCACAGCCTCTCTGGGCACCCTGTGCCTGGGCCTCTCCACCCTCACAGCCAGGAATTCCTTCCCAAATATCCCATCCAACCCTGTCCTGTGTCAGTGGGAAGCCATCACCTGTGTCCTGTCCCTCCAGCCCTTGTAAATAGTCTCCATCTTTCTTGTAGGCTCCTTTCAGGTTCCCAAAATGCACACCAAATGTACACCTCAAATGTACACCTCAAAATGCTCCAGGATTTATTGCAAGAGTGCATTTCTCCCTTGTACTGCCATATTTTGAAGTTCCCCAGATCTTATCTTTAACAAAAATTAAATTGAGCCATATTTATAAGATAAAATATGTTCATTTATGTGTAACTCCCTTTTCCATATTCTTTTTCTGTCAGTGGTCCAAAAAGAGTCATTACACACTCAATTTCCTAAAAGACTCTATCAAAGCTCAAGTGCTCAGCCAGGTAAGGAAGAGAACTTTAAACTCCTCTTCCCAAAGGCGCAAAAGCTGGTTTGTCCTCTGTAGTTTTCTTTTTTCTGAAGAAAAAAGAAAATGTTTTTTTAAGCTTTGTTCCTGCAGGTGGAACTGTGCCACTGCTTCTGCAGGAAAGAGCAACATTCAATAACCAGGGCTCCTAATGGATGGTATTTTTTGGTCTGTGGTGCATAATGTACATAATAAAGTAGAGAACAAATGCAATGTGGTGTTCAGAATGCAAATGAACCAGTAGGATTTTGAAAAAAAGTTAATTAGAGACCTCTAGTGCCCACCAAGATCGAGGGCTCTAATGCACTTGAAAGACCCAGCCCAGTGCAGCAGCTAAATTGGAGGCATTGTGCAATTATTAAAAGAATTCTGTATAATGAAAAGCTTAATTCCAATATGGTTTTCCAGCAGTAAAAATATACTAATAATAACTGTGTTTGTAAATGGTTTTTTTTTGAAAAAGGAACTTGGAGCCTTTTCTCTCTCTGCTCAGTAGCTTTCCTTCAGAATTTTTATTGCCAAAGGAAAAAAAAAATGAGATCCTCCAGACCAGCAAATAAATCTGATAAAGAATTTGACATTAAGTAAAATTGGCAATAAATAAAAATTGATAATAAGTAGATTTGATGTAAAAATGCTCTAAAAGAAACAGGGTGGAGAGTATTGGAGGTTGTTGTGAGTCCCTTACCTGCCGTGGTTGTTGTGGGTTGGGACTCCCAGCCTCCCATTTCCAGTTCTACCTGTGACTTCAGCACCAGCAATTGAAACCATCAGCAAGGGACATTCAGATATAAAAAAAAACTGACAGGAGCAGGATGCCAAGAAATTCTTAAGCAATAGCTGTTTTCCCTGCTTCATTATTATCCTTGTTCTTCTACAGTTATTTCCCCCTCATCTTTACTCCAAAGGCACACATTAAGTTCTTTTTTATGAAAACCCAGAGAGTTTGACTTTTATTTGCTGAATGAAAGCATTTTCAGGTTATATACCCAAAACAAACGAGCTCAGGAAGCAGTTTGCAAAAAATGCTGGAAAATCATTACAAGGAACAAATGTACCTTTTTTTCCCGAAGCTCAGGAATTTATCCTTTGTCTTCCACCATTTCTAGGTACTAACATGTTTATATCACTTGTGTATATATATATATGTGTGTATGTGTACTATATATATGTATAATGGGTATTTATATGTATATACACTTACATACTATCTTTCAATGTCCCTTAATAAAGAAACAGCCTCAAAAATGATCACAAGATACAGAGCAGGAAGAAAAAAAGTCCTTATATTTATTTATATTTCATTATAGTCCTCATAATTAGATATTATTATAATACATAAATACATAAATGAAGATAATTTATTTTCAATAAAGAACACAAATTTGACTTTGCCTCTTTCCAAAAAGAACCCTGTGTGATCTTGGGGATAGGTTTGATGTTTTGGAGAAGACAGGTACATGGGAAAGGTCAAATGGGAGTTCAAAAAGCTGAGTTTTGTTCCTAACTCGTACAAAAAAAATTTGAAACAGCTCTCTTGGCACAGGGGGAATAAATCCAAATTAAAACTTTAATTAGTACAGCATTTAGGAACATTATTAAGTTGTCTTTCATGGAGGCAACCCTGGAAAGCACAACCTTCATGTAGCTGAGACAGCCCAAATTCTATAAATAAAAAATGGAAAGGCCACAATTTATTACACTGAAAAGCAGGGGAACATTTGCTTTAATGCATTACAGCATGAGCTTTAAATAACATTTCTGACAGTTTGGAAAATGCATTGCCAGCGGGGCTATTTGCCTTAGCAGATCCCTGGATACAACCATCCTACAGAATTCCTCTCCACCCCAGGCCTTCCCAGGGCATCACACAGGGCAGGACAGCCCTGCTGGGGCTCCCAACCCAAGTGGGACACAGGGGTGAAAAAGGGGGAAGTCAGAGAAGGATTGAGGTGAGATGAGCTCAAAATACAAGACAATAGCTGGGTTTATGTGCAGAGCACAAACTGCAGGGGGAATAACACTGTTGACTGAAGGACATCAAATCAGGGTTCAGGGAAGCTTTGCACTAATCCTGTGTTGTAATGACAGCTTAAAAATTTGGTACTTTGATGAGTTTTGAGATTGACTTAAACCTCTTTAATTTGGCTTCCCGGTATTTAATCTTTTAACTTTGCATTCTTAATCAAAACTCAAAGCAGATCTTTAATCTTGTATGTACAAAACGGAAGATTAGGGGACCCTGACCTGCCTCTGGCAGACAGCTGTTTGCTTCCCCTTTCCCCTTCTCACAGTCAGAGCAAGGGAGAGATGTTTCAGACCCATACAAAGGTCTGAGGTGGAAAAGGAAAGTGCAGAAATATCCTCTGGCAGAGGGTTGGAACAATCCCCTCTCTTCAGGCAAGAGTTAAAATCCATCAGACCCCCTGCGTGTGCTTCTTTTAAAACATTGTTGTTGTGACAGGAATATAATTCACTTTGGGCCAGATTTCTCTTGGAAGAGGGAGAGCTATAGGATCTGGGAATTGTTTAGGTTGGGAAAGATCTCTGAGATCAAGTCCAGCCCTAAACCTGGCTTTCACTAACCCATGTCCCCAAGTGACACATCCACACATCTCCTAAATCCCTCCAGGCATTGTGATTCCACCTCTTCCCTGGGCATCCTGTGTCAGGGCTGGACAACCCTGTCCATGAAAAAAAATTTCCTAATATCCCATTTAACACCCCCCCCCCCCCCACTGGTGCAATCTGAAGCTATTTCCTCTTGTCCTGTCACTTGTTGCTTGGGAGAAGAGACAAAATCCCTCCTGTCAGCGAGTTGCAGAGGGAAAAGGTCCCCCCTGAGCCTCCTTTCCTCCAGGCTGAGCCCCCCCAGCTCCCTCGGCTGCTCCTCACAGGGCTTGTGCTCCAGCCCCTTCCACCAAACATGTCTGGGTTTATTGTAAATTCTTTGCAGTAGGGGCAGTATTAAAAAAATAATAATTAGAAATACAGCAACTCTTTTAAGATGGTCAGGTGTTCTTATAGGCTGAGAAGTCACTTTAAACCTATTTGATGTGGGAGGAATCCCATGGTGGCCACGAGACAGGGCACCTTTGGTGGCCCCAGCTGCAGGGACCTCGTGATGGGCTTTGTGGGACTCCAGAGAGGGCTTTGAACAAGCACTTCAGCAGAGATCTGAGGCATCACAAAGTGTGGAACATCTGCCTTCCTGTCCCTGGGTGCTTCTAGACATATGGGCCACCCATGCAACCTCCAGGGGCAGAGTAAAAACCCTTCTCAATCAGCCACTTTAGGAGAAGACCAAACTCGATTTCACAACACATTTTAAATTCCCTGCACTTTCCATCATGGAAACCCCTTGATTTCACATCATTGTTAGTGATGGTTATTTTGGCTTATCTGTTCCTGAATTATTCAAATTGCTTAAATAGAGGCAGAATCCATGGGAAAGTAATTTCCTGAAGTTCAATAAGAGTTTTGAACTGTTTTCAACTTAGTTTGATGCCAGTGAGCTAGAATTAAACTTTTCTTAATCTGGATTGTTTCCTTAAAGAGCACATAAGGCTGGACAGAGTAGCAAAACTGATCTGGGGTTTTATTTAGAGGTGCAGGGAAAGGTCAAAAGGAAAGAGACATTTTCTATACAGCAAATAAGCACAGGGAAAAAAAATCCTCAACCAATAAAAAGAGCATTTGCAGTGCAGCTTCTGACATCTTGATTTTTGTGCAGTGCCTTTGGAACATAAATGTTATTCACAGAACACAAGGATTAGGATGAGATCTTCCTCCCCCCCTTGAGGAAGACAGTTCAGGATTAAGAAACTTTTTAGAAACATCCCTTTCTCCACCACCTTTCCTAATTAAAGCATATCCAGCCCCACTTAATAATCACCTCCATTTTTATCAAAAGGTCTGTTAATGTCACTTCAATTGTAAGATTATTTTTTTTTCCAGTGGATCCTGTCACAGCTTTTGGTCTTTGAAAGGAACAAGAACAAACAGTGTGAATAACAAGGAAGATCTTTAATCCTCATGTTTCATTTTGGAGTGGGGGGAAAAAAAAAATCAGCAAACCAGAAGTTGGTTGTTCAGCTTTTTGGAAGCTCCAATTGCTGTTTGACTGTTGAAAAACTAGGAAGTTGAGATGTTCTGTAAATATTTAGTTGAGCCATTGTGTGAAGTAATTTTAAAACCTCTGAGGAATCACGTCCAGTATTACATCACTTTTTCCTGTGTTTCACTTCCCACCTGGACAGCACAAAACAGGTTTCAAAAGGGATAAAAAGAGCAGAAGAATATCAGCAAAAGTCCAGGATTTCTCTTAAGTCTTGCACAATAGTTATTTTATTTATTTTATTAATAGTTATTTATTTATTATATAAAGCATAAGATTTATATCAAAATATAAATCATGAATCACGTTTCTGGTGAACAGGAGAGTCCTGGATCTTACTAATTCCCAGGCTGGAGTGGGGATGCTCCAGGATGAGGCTTCTGCCACACCTTTGGGAAGAGGATTCTTCTTCTGGAGGATGAGTTGCAAATTGGTAGGAAGAGAAAGGCCAAAAAAAAGGACATTATGAAAACAGAAAGCCCGTTTAAAGGGTCTGTCCCTTAATTAGATAATTAACCATACAAGCAGGGTCTGTGCCAGTGCTCCTGAGCAGGAAGGATGTCCTGGTGCCCTGGGACATCAAACACTCCCCAGCACTGCTCAGTCTGACTGGAGATTCCAGGGGAAAATCAAAACTGCTGCTGCTTACCAATAATTTGCCCTTTTAAGGATTTTTTTTTCAAACATGCACAAATGCATCAGCTGGAGTGACTCTGCCTCCAGCTGCTGCAACTTGTTTTCTGCTGTGAGAGCAAAATCCAAGGATTGCTTTTTTTAAGACAGGACCTCAGCAGAGACAGCCCGGCCTCAGCACCAACAGGACTGTTTTCCCAGCCACCCGGAGAAAACGAATGAACAATTTGGACCATGCAATACCTCCTTGAATGGGATGTGAGACCACTTTTCTCCCTAAGCAGCTTTCCCTGGAAAGATTTGCACATCAAAAAGCTGCAAAGCCCAAATGCCAACCCTGAACAGCAGCTGGTTGAGCCTGAGCCTCAAATCCCAGCTCGCCTGGGAGACAAACCCAGAACCCCAGTGATGCTCAGCAGCTGGATTCTTGGCATAAAGGGGTTTTTTCATTGATAGATTCCCTAAATTTGTGAGTCAGCCATAAGAAAATCACCAAATCATGGAATCGATGAGGTTGGAAAAGACCTTCGAGATCATCCAGTCCAACCTGTGACTTGACACCACTGAGTGCCACATCCACTCTTTCCTTGAACACCTCCAGGGATAAACACCTTGGGAACTGTTGGAATTCCTGGGTGAGTGCTTCCCTTGCAGCACTGAGCCTTCCTCCTCCCAGTTTATTTTCTCCTGCTTAAGAGGGGCACTCCAGACAGCAAAGAATATTTTTGGGATCAGACACCAGATCTTCACCTGAACAGAACAGAAAGGATTAATGTGCTGTATTCCAGGTTTCATCAATGTTTCAGGCTGGATATTATTTTACAGCCCAGTGTAAAATACACTCTCTGTGTTGAAGCATAGCTGGTTGATTTTAAGATGGGGGGCAGAAATAATTTCTGATGGCTCCAATAAAGAATTTCTTAAAGCTATATTTGAGGTTGGAATTACCCACAGGTCACCTTCCCTTTCTAAGAAAAAGCATTTGAAGTGCTTGGAAATTTCTCGTAACTTTAAAGTAACAATCAAGCCTCGAAACAACGATTTTCTTTTTATGACACCAGCAGACTCTTTCTTTCAACATTTGCATTTTAATCCCTCAAGAACAAAGACTTTCCTCTATACTGTTCAACCAAAAAGCTATTTTTCAGTCCAGCTTGTAATTTTTCAATCACATTAATATCCCTCAAAGCACTTTTATTAGTGAGTTTTATAAAAAGAAAACTGTGGCTTTTGTAAATTACAGCAAAAAATTTTGCCACATACACGCACATGAACTAAAAAATTTGGGTTTTTTTTAAGTTGATGAGGGACAATAGATAAAGAAGCACCTGTGTGGTACTGAGTTTTCAAGTATTTTATCTGTGCAAACAGCTCAAAACAATACAAAGAGCCCACAACTGAAATGTGAGCTTGCAACTTCATTTATTATACACTCCAAGGCTTAATCTGGCATGGCATTAACAGGAAAGTTACTCCCATCGTTTCTCAGCAAAATAATGAGACAATTAAAAAAAAAAGCTCTTTTATTATAACTAAATCTAGATTCTTATAATTAAGGATCTGTTTTATCACAACTAATTCTCAGCTCCCTCAGCTGCTCCTCGTGCTCCAGATGCTGGAGCCAGATCTGCAGAGGGTTGTGCTCACCCACTCAGCACTTGGCCTTTCTTTTTGCCCTATTTTTCTACAAATCATTTAAATTCGCTTTTCTGCTAGTTTTTGGGCTTGTTTTTTTTTAAAAAAAACAAGCTAGGATGGTTGTTCCCACTTGGGGAAGCAGCAGGGAAGGCAAGACACAGGACGGTGCTGCCACCTGTGGTTTTAAACCAGAAACAAAAAGCAGGCAGTTCAGTTCAAACGACAAGAGAAGCCAGTGGAGAGGTGACATTTGAGGAAGGAAAGCGGTCCATGCTTCCCAAAAGATGAGTGACAGAGTTGGACCAATTCCTAGTTGTGTCCCCACTAACCCCATCCCAAATTAACAGATGTTTTTGATGAAAAGTCACAAAATCATGGAATGGTTTGGGTTGGGAGGGACCTTAAAGCTCATCCAGTGCCACCCCCTGCCATGGGCAGGGACACCTTCCACTAACCCAGGTTGCTCCAAGCTGTCCTTGAACACTTCCAGGGGTGGGACAACCAATTTTGCAGAAATCTGAGGGTTAAAAAAAAAAAAATAAAAAAGTGATACATTTCCATTGTAACAAAACTAGAAACCTCTTTTCCTGTTAAGAAAATGACAGAAAAGTGTTTTTTTTTTTTTTTTTTTTTTGATGTGGAAATCCTGTGATTTCCCGATTTCTGCCTTCCAGAATCTGACACATCCTGGGTTTATTTACTTTGGTGATGATTTGGGGTTTTTTTACTAAAAAACCTGAGACAACAAACAAAGGAGCTTCTTATTTAATTTGGTGCTGGCTGGAACCCCAAAAGCAGATGACCTTTTTCTGATGTCCTCTATAGGCATGACAAATACATTCACTTTGACCTTCTGATTTGGGAACATTATGCTGATAAGTCAGTTTTCCATCAGCAAAAAATGCAGAAATTACAGGAAGAATTAAATTTCTGTTAGAACCTATAAAAACTTACTGATAGCTTTGAATCCTCATTTTTTTTATACCTCTGCAGATATATAGAGAGCTGAAAGCTCCTTTTTACTGGAGCACCCAGGAGAAATTTCTCCCAGGGGAAAGAAACCACTACATTCACACACTCTTTTTGCTGTTCTAAACTGTCTGCAAGCAAATATTCAGATTCTAGTGAACTTTGTACACATAACCTCCAGATGTCCTAGCAAGCAGTGATTATTCAATGGCTTTGCTGTGCTTGATGTTCCCAGAATGAAGTACCAGAACGAAGTCCTTTATCAGCTGGTTCATTCCTCAGTTTCCTCTCCAAAGCAACTCCAGATACAGTCAGGAAAATGATAATCCAGCATGGAATCCCTGTCTAATTAAGTGTTCTGTAGGTATCGAGTCAAAACACAGTGCCAAAACTGAAATGAGATTATGGTTTACCTTGTGCTTTGCAAATCCTGTCACTGGGGTATCTCACACCCTTAATCCAAATCTCTGTGGGACAGGGTCTATTTGTGCCCACAATATCCAGTATAAAGGAAAACTCTTCTTTAATAGTATCCTTAGAAAACTACAGTGTGTTCTGAATGAGCATTACTATAAATATTATTTCATAGAATCTCAGAATGGTTTGGGTTGGGAGGGACTTTAAGGATCATTTCGTTCCACCCCTGCCATGGGCAGGAACACCTTCCACTATTCCAGGGTGCTCCAAACTGGCCTTGGACACCTCCAGGGATGGGGCAGCCACAGCTTCTCTGGACACCCTGTCCTAGGGCCTTTCCACCCTCCCACGGTAGAATATTTCCCTGAGGACTCCTAATTAATTCCCAGCACATGCAGCAAGGGGGGGATGCCTGGATGGGGCTGTGAAGGATCATCACTTGCCAGATGTTTTTTTTAAACTGAATTCCTAAAAGTACAGACTCCTCTGTCCATAAATCTTGCTCTTTAACCCCATATTCCCAAGGGATGAATTGTTGTAGCAGCCTCCAAACTCCCTAAAAAGTGCAATTCTGTAGCAACAGAAACCCTCCGAGCTCAGGCAGCCTCGGTGTTAATCCCCAGCTGGCAGGTTGTCAAGTCACAGGACAACCTTCAGGAGAAATTATTCCTCCTGTGTGATTCAGAAAAAACATCCTCATATTTTGGAAGGTTTTCTGACACATCTCTCACCTCACAGGTTGTGCTGTCCCAAAATATCGCCACCAAGGGACTGGACGGGCAGTTTCACAAGAACAAAGTAGGCCAAAGTTGTACTTTTCCCCTTTCTTTTCCTTTCCTCCTCCTTACCCAGGGCAGGATTTCTCCCTGCTCCTTCCAGCTGTTGCTGCAGATGTTGAACCCCAGCCCTGCTGCAATTGCTCCCCCTGCCTGTCTCTGTAGCACTGTCTGCTCACAAGAATTGAAATTCCACTTAAATGTCCACCTCAACATTTCCCTCCTCTGCTGCTATAGAAGAATTCCAGGATGACACTCCGCAGCAGAATAATGAGGATAATTCTCACTCTGTTTGCACAGCCCACGAGATTCCTTTCTTCAGGAGAGGAAGGAAAGTCCCGTAGCCAAGGACAGGAAAGGGAACGTCGAGTTCAGCCCACTTTGGTTTCCCTCTTGTGGGCGCAGCAGCGACATCCCCAGGGCTGCCAACAGCTCCCAGGGCAGCTCCTACACACCTCAAGAGGCAGGATTCAGGCAGGGATTCAGAAAGCAGCCCCAAAATATATAAAATTTCCACCAGTGGCCCACTTTAAATCCCAGCTCTGCAAGCACTTTCCGCAGAATTCCAAACATTTTTGTCCCAGCTTTTGGCCGGCCCTCTGTGAGATGTCAGCAGAGCCCAGCTGGAAAATCCCAACCCTAATCCAGATGTTTTTTTCCTAACCCCACATGCAGAAAAGGATCAGCCTCAGCCCTACAAGTGCAGATGTGACTCATTTCCCATGCAGGGCACTGAGCTGCTCCCTTGCAATCCCAGATTAAGTCCTGGACCGAGAGCGGAGTTGGAGAAAGCAGCAGAACTTGAAAATGTGGGCTTCCTAATGAGGCCTTTTCCAGGCTGGAAACCTCAATTTATCCATCTGTGGACATCTATAACCTCAGACACGTGAGATTTTCTAATCTCTGTACCAGATAAGTGCTTCTATCATTTCCTGCAAACTGCTTTTGAGTGTTCCAAGGAACAGTCCTCCCTCCACATCCTCCAGAGGATTTAATACCACTCACCTGGCTGAGCATTTCATGTCACCCACTCAGTTTTAGTCACTGGGACTTTCTAAATGCTTGGATTTTAATAGGAATTCTCCTTTTCCCTCACCCAGGATGCACTCGAGGTCTGCATGTCCAATTATCTGAAGGGCAAAGGCTTGCAAGGACCTAAAAGCTGCAAGAGCTGTGGGAAAGCTTTGGCCAGAAAGTGGCAGCAGCAGGCAGGGGATTGCTCTGGGACACACGAGGTTGTAGCTCCAGGAGAAACACTTCCCTTCCAAGGAGTTCATGGGCATTTTAGAATCACAGGATGGCTTGGGCTGAAGGGATTTTAAAGTTCATCTTGTTCCACGCTGTGTCATGCCTTCCACTAGAGCAGGTTGCTCCAAGCCCCATCCAACCTGGCGTTGAATGGATGTGAAGCTTTTGGGCAGACCGTGGGGATGCAGTGGGACATGGAGGAGCCACCTGGGACCAGTGGGATAAAGATTCTCTGGCCAACACCCTGGCCCTGGGATGGAGCAGGACATGCAGCTGTGCCAGCTCAGAGCAGCTCCAAACGAGGTGCTGAGGAAGAGGAGTCGATAGATGGTGCTCTCCTTTCATGCAATATCCAGCGTGACATCCCTGCTGGAAGGGATGCCCACCTTTCCCTGCCTTCCTCTAGGCATGGGGGGTAAGGACCTCCCTCACCCTCACATTTTGGGTGTGTCTCATGCTCCTCTGCTCCTCTGCAGCCGGAGAGCCTCCTCTTCCCCCCTCCCAAGGAGCTGTGGCCTCCCAACCCCAAATAAACGGTGTTTTGTGGGTTTCTAGTTCCCCCAGGACTGTCTGTGCACACCACATGGCCTCCCTGGAAAGAAAGGAGCTCTGCAGCTGTAAAATATTAATAATATGGGTTTTCAATCCAATAATGCCTTCCTGAGACACTACAGAGCCGATGAGAGCTGATAATGTTCCTTTTCTCTGCAGTGCATTATCTGGCTGGAGCAGCCCTGCTTGGGAGGACAGCTCAGGGTCACTTGGGCACAGAGGGCGTTGGGACATGCTGGTTTGGCTGCCTCCTGTTCAGCAAGATGTGTCTCTGCTGCCAGAGGTAATAAAATGGTTGTTTAGTTCTTATTTAATGAGCTTGTGCAGGGGGAGCAGCTAATCTTCCCTTGGGAAACATCAAGTCCCTCTGCTCAGTGTGTCCTGTTGGTTGTCCTATCCATCAGACCCCAACAAGGAATGCCAGGTGGAAAAAAGTGGCGGTGCCTTTCTCTGCTCTTGCTGCACCTGAGTTGGAAAATATCCCAATTGGGGATTTCATCTAAGAGCTCTTTGGGATGAAAAGAGAACAGGGAGCTCACCTAAGATCTCTCCATCTCCCTTGATACTTTATATTCCCCTCAAATGTGACTTTGCAGCTGTCTTGGTCACTAAGCTGCAACTTTATGAAATCCAAGCAGGAATTTGTCCTCGAAAACCTCAGCTGTGATTGTGCACCTGTTTGCAGCTGAGACAGCCTGTGACACCCGTGTTCAAGGTAGCCCTGGGAGAGCTGGGGGGTTCACCTGGAGAAGAGAAGGCTCCAAGGAGACCTGAGAGCCCCTTCCAGGGCCTAAAGGGGCTCCAGGAGAGCTGGAGAGGGACTGGGGACAAGGGGTGGAGGGACAGGACAAGGGGAATGGCTTCACACTGGAAAAGGGTAGGTTCTCCCAGACTTCTTACAGCACTTCATCTCACCTCGAACTTAAAGACCAGGGTTTCAGACAGAGGAATACGCCCACCGCCAGTGCTTTAAGCTGGTTTAGAGGACACAGCAGCTCCACCCTGTGCCTAGTTTAAGACCATAAGCCCACGCCCCTGGGACATAACAAAGAAAGGGATGCAGCCCATGATCTCTGGGGTGTTGGCACATTCCCTGCATAGCAGCAAGAAGGCTTCCCCCCTTCCTCGCTCCCTGCCCCCCAAATTGCTCAGAGCCAGGAGGAACCACCACTGGGATCTCTGGGAAGGTCTGGTGGAAGGTGATCTGGCACGGGAGTGGAACTGGGCAAGCTCTTGAGAACCCTCCAAACCCAAACCATTCCATGATTGTATGATCTCCCTGCAGCACAGAGATGGCCAGGGGCAGGGCCAGCTCCATCCATGGCACTGTGGGCACACACGGGTCACATCCCAAAACATAACCCAAACATCCAAAGGCACCAGAAGAACCCCAAAGGGAGGAATCTCGGGTTTTCTTCGCAGCTTTAACTGGGGCCACCAGCTTGCAAGCCCCGTTTGTCCTCTGGAAACGCCTCAGTGCTCAGACCAAGAGAGCACTGGGGAGACTTGTTGAAAAATAAATCATCCGGGGTTAGATAAACAAACTTCCCCTTTCACAAATCCCAGGGTTACCCCACAGCTTCAAAATGTACAGGAATAAATGCAGATAAAGCCAACTGAATAAGAAAACGAATGCACGGAAAACGCCCTGGAGGAATGGGATCTTTGCGGGGAGGGGAGAAGGGACTGGAGCCGGGGGACGGAGTGAAAGCCAAGACCAGTTTGGACTGGGACTGTGTAAGCAGCTCCCAAAGCCCTGGGTCAGCAAACCGCACGGGCAGCTCTGTCGGCTCGGGATTGCAGCTCCAGGAGAAGGCAAAAGCAAAAATAAAAGAAATCCTTTGGAAAGGGATTGCAAAAGTTTCAGTTGAAACGTGCTCCGGTTTTTGAGATTGCAGCCGAAGCCCCACCTCCACACACCCATTCCCACCTCCAGCTCGGGGAGGAAAAGTGGTGAATGGTCCCAGCAGCTGCTGGCAGAGGAAAACTTTCGCTCCCAGCGCAGTGGGATTGGGATCAGGAGAGTCCTGGAATTGTGAGTATTGCAGCACCTGCTCGCTGCGAGGCGATGCTGAGAAGCACTGTGGTCCCGAGTTCGGGGGCTGCCTCTCGGCTTTAGGGCTTGGGAAAGGTGAAGTTTCCCAAGGTGCTTTTTCCCGGCTTGTTTTGCAAGACTCCTTCAGCCACTTTGGCTCGGGAGCTGGATTTAAAAGGTGAAGGGGAAAAAAAACAGGAATGATTACACGCCTGTTCCCTGCCGGCTTTCTGCACGTGTTTTATCGCTTCTTCTCTGTGCTTAATTATTTCAGTTTGGGTTTTTTTTCCCCAGGCTGCTCCTCTTATTTCTCCCTTCGCAGGGAGTTTTCCCAGTGCCTGAGGCTGCCGCGTTGGGTTTCTTGTACAGTTTTGCTTCTTCAATCACGGCAACGCCTCTTCCCAGCCCAGATCTTGTGGAAGTGCCAGGCGGGCATGGACGTGACCTGAGCCTGGGCTGGCACAGGGGCACCCTGGCCAAGCCGCGGCTTCTCCAGCAGCGCATTGCTTGGGAGGGGAACCGGTCCGTCCAATCATGGAATGGTGTGGGTTTGGAGGGACCTCAGAGCTCTCCCAGTTCCACCCCCGTGCCCGGAGCAGGGTCACCTTCCACCAGAGCTTGCCAGCGATCCAGGGCAGGATCCCAATGGTGGTTCCACAAAGATGCCCTCCCGGCTCTGAGCAGGAGCAGGCAAGGGTTAAGCCCGGGAAAAGGGGGAAGCCTTTGTGCTGCTGTGCGGGGAATCTCGGAGCAGCGCAGAGCCCACGGTGCTGGGCTGCATCCCTGTCTTTGTTGAGCTGCTCCGGAGAGGTGTGGGCTTTAACCTGTTCAGCTTTGAGCTTCTCCGTGGGACCTCGGTCTGGTTAAAAATAGATCCTAAGCCCCCTTTCTCCGTGTTTCCTGGCTCCCAGTTTGCTCCCAGTGGTTCACTGTGGATGCTGCTCTGCCCCGTGCTGCAGCTCGGCAGCACATCCCAGTGTTATCCCGAACCTACTGCCCTGGATCGAGGTGGATGAAATGTTTGGTGTTTCGAGCCAAGAGGTGGCTAAATGTGGACTTGAGAGATGGCTTGGGAGCTTCATTACCTATCTTCAGCCCCCAGGATTTGGAAAACTTTATTTCCTACAGAAATGGAGGTAGTGTGTAGGACACAGCAGGGGATGGGGGGAATTTCTGGATTGAAACATGATTCAAACACCACGAAGCTCTGAAATGTCATCTGGGGGAAATTGATAGTGAGAAATCCCGGGACAGGCTTGCTCCCAGGGATGCAGGAAAGGGCTTGTTGCTGTCAGGCAGCTTGGCTGGGGCCAGATGTGGCTCCAGCTGCAGACCTGGGGACTTCCAGAAAATAAATCTCCATTTTCACTGGGCTTTCTAGACCTGTCTGAATGTGCCAGCCTGGAACTGCCCTGGGGGTGAGCAGGAGATGCCTCTGGCAGCAGAAAAAAATGAAGCAACATTCCTCCATGATACAGATGACTTTGCAGTCCATCAATATTAAATAACAGGAGAAGGACATGAATTAATTCCCCTTGCTGCCCAAGATATCCTGTGCCAGCTCCAGCCTCTAATGGCTGCTCTGAACTGCGGCTTTGCTCCTTGTCCCAACATTGCCCCAAAATGTCACCAGGTCTCTCCTACCCACACTGTTTCCTCCTGGTCTTTGTAAGCAGCTCCTCTCTTGCTGACTCCGGAAGTTTCTCACTTCCTAAGCTCTACTCAGTTCCCTTTCATGGCAGCAGCATTTCCCTGCTCTTCTCTCCATCCCTCTTGTGTGCAGGTGGCTGGCAGCGTTCCCAGCTCCTGGTGAAGCAAATCTTACTGGTCTCCCCCAGACTTTTGGGGATGCTTTTCTTGTTTATCTCAGGGTTAGTGTGGAGGGAGAAAAGAGCTGCCCTTGGATGTCCCTTGGACAGAAAAGGAGAGGAAGCAGGTGAACTGGAGTGTGAGAATAAGGAGAGTGAACTGTTCCTTATGGAATACTCAGCATTTGTTGGGGAGCAGGTCCTGGCCCTGGGCAGACCACATGTGCAGATGGAGAATCCTGGGTTTGCTGGGATGGTTTTTTTTTGAAGTTATAGATAATATATAGCAATTAACCTTTGGATTGCTCCAGGAAGCCTCAGCTCCAGGGAGCTGCTGTGCTTTTCACTTGGGCTGTGTGTTCAAGGCACGAGGCTTTCGCAGTGGCTCCTGCTCTTCATTTTGCAAGAACTTCCCCTTCTAAAAGTTAGGTTTTTTCATTGGAGTGGCTGCATCTGTCGCTCACTGGAGCCACTCTGGCTCTGCCTGTTTCCTCCAGCTGCTCCAGGCACTGCCAAGTCTTACAAGCTCTTCTGAAGGACTCAGAAAAATTCCGTGTTTTTCTCAATCTTCGCTCCTGTCCAAGCAACAAGAAAGCACAGAGGAAGAAGAAATATCAGGAAGGTATTTATGGTATATAAAACCCCAAATCAGGTTTGGGATCAGACTTACATTGACAAGTGTTTGTCCATAGAGCCAAGCGCTGTCTGCAGCTTATGGAGAGGCAGGTGTCTGCTGGGTAACAGGCTCTTCATGCTTCATTCATCATTTCAACTCCTACCCAGGGGGTTTCAGCTGCTTAAGGCAGGGACTAATTCCCTGCCAAACACACAGGAGGTGTTGCTAAAATAGGAAATCCCCACTGAGGACACCAGACGTGGCTTTGCTGTAGCACTCGCCACATCTGTCCATCCCCATCAGGAGTATCTTCAGCATCTGGCACAATCCCGAGGAGAGGGCTGACTTTTTTATTCAACATCCTGCATAAAACCTTCCAGAGGAGGAGGAAAACTTGCAAAGCCGTGAGATCTTTCCCTGGCAAATGTCTCACACGTCCCTGGGCTGAGCTGCTCTCAGACACAGCACAACTGCCAGCACAAGCAAACCCAGGGATCACAAGGGCAGGAAGGGCAGGAGGTTTAATGGGATGCTGCTGCTTGTGCACAGAATGGGATGCATCCCAGGAAAGTTTGGGAAGCAGCAGCAACACGGTTAGGCAGGGGGTCTTGGGGATGGAGCAGACCCGGGTGGCTCCATAACCCTGGGCAGATTTGAAAGCAAAACTGAGCAAGTGATTCATGGAATTATGCAATTCCCAGCCTTGCTGCTTATGTAACTGCACAGCACCTCCCTCAGCTGGAACCTCTGGCATTCCTTCCCTCTCCAATGCTGCTTTTGGGTGCTTTACACTTGGAAGGAAAAGTCACCCCAGCCCAGTGATGGGACTGCCTTGCAAGGATGCAGGAGTGGAAGGAGAGCAGCCTTGGGGAGGGTTTGGGGGGCCTGGTGGATGAAAAGCTGGACATGACCCATCCATGTACTCTGGCACCCAGAATCCCCCCTGCCCTGGGCTGACCCACAGGGATCGTGGGCAGCAGGGGAGGGGGGATTCTGCCCCTCTGCCCCCTCAGGTGAGACTCCACCTGCAGAGCTGCCTCCAGCCCTGGGAACAACATCACAAAGACGTTGAGCTGCTGGAGAGAGTCCAGAGCAGGCCCCGGAGCTGCTCCCAGAGCTGGAGCCCCTCTGCTCTGGAGCCAGGCTGGGAGAGATGGGGGGGTTCACCTGGAGAAGAGAAGGCTCCAGGGAGA
>JAWWES010000001.1:456394-468325 GCA_035583135.1 Lophotriccus pileatus | reverse complement strand
GCCCCTTCCAGGGCCTAAAGGGGCTCCAGGAGAGCTGGAGAGGGACAAGGGATGGAGGGACAGGACACAGGGAATGGCTTCCCACTGCCAGAGGGCAGGGATAGATGGGATATTGGAAGGATTTCTTGGTTGTGAGGGTGGGGAGGCCCTGGCAGAGGTTGCCCAAAGAAGCTGTGGCTGCCCCATCCACAGGGGATGTTGTGAGAAGTCCCAACTCTGTTTCGTTACCACCAGGTCAGCTCCAACTCCTTCCCCACATCTGGAGCAGGTGAGGACCCTTCCAGGAAGGGCTCCAGCGCCTGGCAGGGTGTGCCAAGGAGGGAGGGAGGTCCATGAAACTGGTCACAGAAATGGGGAGGAGGGTTTCATCCTTCCCATGTCATGGGGGTCAGGGCTGGCAGGGACCTGTGGAGAGCAGCCAGTCCTGCCCTGTGCCAGAGCAGAGCTGGGGCCTCTCCCTGATTGCCTCTGTTTGTGTGCCAGGGGTTTCAACACCAATTTTCCTCTTTCTTCTAATCTTTTAAACTGAAGTAACATTTTTCTTTTTATCTAACTTCTTCTAAGGTTTCTGGGATGTGTCATCCCAGCCCATTTCTCCTTACAGAGAATCACTGAGCTGGGCTAATCTCATTTTCACTTTCTTTTTGCCAGTTGGTTCAAGACAGAGCTTTTTGAGCACATCTACGCATCCCTTTTTTCCAGGGAGGGCATGATGTGTGCCCACTGTTCTTCCCTAGTGTTGTGTTATAAAGCCTCTGTGCACCCACATTTTCCAAAGCAGCTTCCCCTTTAACACAGGCACGCTCATAAATACACACGCTGACGCCATCCCAGCTTCACTGCCAGTGAATGAAAATTATCCTGCAGAAAGAAGACAGATTAGGGAATGTTTGCTGGCATTTCAACTCCCCTGCTGGGATTTAATTTGCTGTGTTACATTCGCTGTTATTTACTCGTGCTCCGCTGAGCCCAGCGGGTGCTTTTCCTTGCTCAGCTGGCAGGAGCTGCCATTAATAAAGCCATTGGATAGATTGATGTCCTTGGGAATGGGACAGGACGCTGGTGGCACCGAGCCTGGTGCCTTGCTGTGGCAGCCAGCACTATTGTGCAGGTCCCAGAGAAGCTGGGAGAGGTTTGGAGGGATTTCTGCTGCCCTGGTGTGAAGGAAAGGGCAGCATGGGGACAAGTGGAGCATCTTAATCTGTGCTGCAAAGGTTTGTGAGATTATCTCATATATGGGCCTGGAGTGACAGGACGCAGGGAATGGCTTCCCACTGCCAAGGGCAGGGTTAGATGGGATATTGGGAAGGAGGGTGGGGAGGCCTTGGCCCAGGTTGCCCAGAGAAGCTGTGGCTGCCCATCCCTGGAAGCGTCCAAGGGCAAGTTGGACAGGGCTTGGAGCAACCTGAGACAGTAGAAGGTGTCCCTGCCCATGGCAGGGGGTGGGACTGGGTGGGTTTTAAGGTCTCTTCTAGCCCAAACCAATCTGGGATTCTGTGATCTTTCATCAGTCCTCTCTCTCTGCCCTTTCTTAACGTGACTTTTGCTTTTGACATAATTGTTTTCAGCATGACTTTCTTGATACATATTTGGAAAAGCCCTGCAGGGAGGGGTACCAGGGTGGTGGGGGATACTTGGACTGAGGTTACAGCCAGTCCCTGTTTTCCATCTGTGTTTATGTCCCCAGGCTCTGCACAGGCTCTGCCTCTTTGCAGGTCCCTGGGAGCAGTGAGGAAATGTCAGGCAAGCAAGGCCGGAACTCATGGCAATGTTTTATGGCATCACTTGGTGTGGGGCTGAGCTGCTGCCCCTCCAGGCTGAGCTCCCTGTGCCCACTCCATCCCAGGTTTGTCATGCCAGGCCCTGCCTTTCTGAGGGCTGCAGTGACCCAGGAGAGAAGTGGGGAGAGAACAGGGTTTGAGGACATATCCTTCACCAGCTGGTGGATCTGCAGCATTGGGCACCTTTGCTGTCTGAACAGCCATCCATCCATCCCCTTCCCGGGGTATCTGAGTACAACCCATGGGTAGCTGCCACCAAGCCCCTGCACTGACAACATCAGAGGTGACCCCTGGTGATACCTGGCCACCTGTTCACCCCACCAGGCTCCCAAACACACCAGTTGGGCATGGGAAGTCCCTCTGTTTTGTGGGAGAAGCAATTCCACTGGAGAGTTCCCTTGCAGGTGTACAGGGAAGCACTACTCTACTCCATCAGGGTGCAGCACTGGTTTCCAAGGGCTTTGTGTCAGAGCCAGGGGCACCACTTGCTGTCACAGACCCTGCCACCCCTGCCTGTTACCCTGTGTCCCACCCTGCACCAGCCTCTCCTTGTCCGTGTTTCCCAAAAAATCGAATTTCACACTCCTGTGATTTGGGGGAGAAGAGGTGAAAGGCATTACTGAGAGCTCTGAGAGAGCAGTGCTTGGTGTCAGAAATACCTGGCTGGGCTGGGGTGGCACCTCTGCCCTGTACATAAGGGAACATATCCCTTCCCATCTCTGTCTGCCAGAGCCTGGACCAGGGTCAGCTTCCTCCTCATGGTGCCTCAGGCTCCCAAAAATGCTTTGCAAAATGCCTCAGCCTTGAGAAAAGTCAGCCCCTGCTCTTCCAACTCACAGCCTCTGCCTGCCCGAGTTCACCCTCTGCTCCCCAAACATTTCTGGCAGGTAGATGGGGTGGTATCTATTCCCTGACTTGTTCCTGGGGAAGCTGAGGTGCAAAGATGGGAAGTAGCTGGCTCTGGGGTTGAGGTTGGGAAGTGGGTGCTGTTGGTGATGGTCCTGCAGGGCTGGGCTGGGAGTGTGTGTGGGTCAGGGTCTCTGCAATCCAGGGATGCCACTCTGGGACTGGCTATTGGCAAACATGCTGGGATGCCTGGAGCAAGGCAGGAATAGCAGTTCACACTGTGTATCTTCCTTTTTGGAGTGCTGGAGGAGACTGGGGCCATCAGGGAGCTGAGGGCTGCAGATCTGATACAGGCAGGTGTGTCCTCCCTAGTCCCCTTGATTTTGCTGTTTCTGCTCTCTCCTTCCTCTGACCTGGGGATATCTTCTGGGATTTACCATCTCACCCCTCCTTTTCCTCCTTCCTCAGCCCACAGCACTAATCCTGTTCTGCCTTCTTCCTGCAGAGGAGCAGATTCACTCACACCTCTTGACCTTACCCAGGAGAAATTGCATTGAATGAAAATTAGCCTTCTTTCCATCCAGAGATGGAGAAAAACGTGGCTCTTGCCAAGCCAGTGCCGTTTCCAGAGGGTGCTGCCACAGCTGGGCTCGATCCAGTCAAGGGGAACTCAGATTGACCTGTGTGTGCTGCTCTCTTCCTGCATTTTTGTTTTTAAAAATCAGTTAAATCTTATCTGCCTCTTTGTTTGATCTGCTCATTGTCCTTTGTGCTGGATCAAAGTACTTTTCTGCTTCCTCCTGCTCTTTAAGAAGTGTTGTGGATGAATGGCATTAAATAGGTTTATTCTCATTCTGAACTGCTGGGCAAAGTTCTGCAGCATTTGAGATCCCTGCTGAGCATTTCCCCTTGGGGCTCAGCCGCATCCCCTCTTCCACAGGCAACACTGGAAGCAGGACACCTCACTGGAATGAGGTGAAGGTGTGGATGGTGAAGGTGTGGGTGGTGGGACAGAGCCAGACCTGGCTGTGCCTCCTTGGCTGCTGACAGGCGGTGCCATCTGGCAATCCAAAGGCCATCCCAGGGGAAAGAAGAACTGAGTTCCTCCAGAGCAATGTGGGAAATCTGGGGACATTCTGGTGCACAGCAAAGGGTGAGGGGCTTTTACCCTCTGCTTGGGCAGGGATTAGTGAAAAGGTTTCTACCGGTGCTTTCTAGCATTTTCTTCTCCCAAGAAGACTCTGAAAACTGATTATGGAAGAGCATGGACTAATCCCAGGTGTTAAAAGGTGGGTTAAAGGATGCACACATTTAAAGCAGGAAAAGGAAAGCTGGAAAGGATGAGCAGGAGCAGATCTAACTCAATGTATGTGTGGTGAGGAGGGCTGGCAGAGACATTAACACAGGTAACCAGGGCATTAAGTCTACAGTGGTTCCCAGCTCTGTGAACATGCCCATCCCTGGAAATCTAAGCTTAGGCACCTCTTGCTTTCCTCCCTTTGGTTTTCCACCCTTTTTCTTCCCACTGTGTCACCCCTGAGCTTTTGAGGGGCTCAGTTGCTGTAATTAATTCCTCCCAGCCCTGCTCCAGAGTCAGGATATCAGACCCCGTGGGCTGGAGACAGCCAGGTGCTTTCGCTCCAGCGCTGCTAAACCCTCCAGAGGTTCAGGAGAGCTCTTTGTGGCTGCTTTAATTTATGATCAAATTTACTTTATTGATCCCACCCTGGATTTTGTTGCAGCAATATCTCTTGAAACGGGGCTGAGGGCAGCAATTGCTTTGTGCAGAGGATGCTATGGAGCTCATAACTCAGGGATGAGCAGGGCCCCTCTGGAATTTACCTCTCCTGTGCACTGTGCTTAAGGGTTTATAAACACCACAGTTAAGACAGTCTCCTCCTGCTAGAATTTACATCAACCCCTGCAATTGTTAATTTGTTTAAGGCTACGGGTCCTCGCTCCTCTGCTTCCCATCATGGGGGAAATGGAATTACACGAAATAATAATGGAAAGCCTTTCACCCCATTTGCCTTGGTGCTTGCAGAGATGAAAACATCTATTAGAGTGTGCTGAATTTAGAGCCTAATGGCTTTAACGTGCCTCTAAACAATGCAGCTTCCTGAGTGGGAAGCCTAAAATCCCAACAAAGACATCATAGGCTACTCAGGGAGCAGGGAGTGAGGGTCGAGAGAGAAGGGAAGGAGGTAAACAGTGCAGGGAAGGAGGTGGGATGGCTTCCCTCCCTCTTTCTTTATATTGTTAAATTTAGGTGCCCATTTCTCCAGCCCATTTACGTCCCTCAATGCCCTTTTCCCCTTGGATGCCTGTTTCTCCAGCCCATTTGCTCCCTCGATGCCCTTTTCTCCATCCCACTGAGATCCCTCTGGATGCCTGTTTTTTCAGCCCGTTAAGGTCCCTCAATGTCCATTTCTCCATCCCTTTGAGATCTCTCTGGTTTCCCATTTCTCCAGCCCACTCAGTGCCCATTTCTCCAGCCTGTTGAGGTCCCTCTGGATGGCAGCACAATCATCAGCTTTGCCAGTTGCTCCTCCCAGTGTTTTTTCTGCACTTTCTCTCTGCACTCTGCCCCCTCACCTAGGTCATTGATCAGGATGTCAGATTATCCCAGATAATGTTTATACCTATTGCCCTTGGTTCTGTGGCACAGCATTTAACCTCCCAGGCCTCCTGGTGATCAGCGTTTTGCAGGGCTGCTTTATTGCTTTGCAGGAGCAAAGTGCTTGGAGGGAATGGAACCCAGGAATAATTAGCAGTTTCTTGTTCTTGTTGTGTGGGTGGTCCCAGAGCACAACAACATCTTGCCGTGCTGAGCAAGGGCAATTCAGGCAGAGGAACTGAGCATTGTGCTGGGTGATTTATTTTGGCAGGCCCAGCAGGATGACAAGCACGGCTCCCAAGAGCAGCTACCCGGATCCGAGGCGGAAAACACTCTGCAGGAGCCCCTTTCTGAGTATCAAGGTAAATGTGCTTCCTGTAATTATCCTGTTTTCTGCAACGCCCCCTTGGATTCCTGGCCTGGCAAACAGGAGTTTGTCTTTCTGCAGAAGGCCTTAAGAGGGTTTCTGATTAGGAGGTGTATTTGGGAAGCTTCCCATGTGCTTCCTGTGGCAGAGGCACCGTTTGATGCGGAGCCATCTCCATCCAAGAGTGAGTGGTGGGACAGCAAGGTTGAAAGGCATATTGAACTTCCAGGTTCTGCAGTATTTAACTTCATGGAATCCCAGAATGGTTTGGGTTGGGTGGAACCTTAAAGCTCATCTCATCCCACCCCCTGCCGTGGGCAGGGACACCTTCCACTAGTCCAGGTTGCTCCAACCTGGCCTTGGACGCTCCAAGGGATGGGGCAGCCACACCGTCTCTGAGCAACATGTGCCAGGGCCTCCCCACCCTCCCAGCCAGGAATTCCATCCCAGTATCCCATCCAACCCTGGCCTGTGTCAGATGGAAGCCATTCTTCAAAGTCTTGTGGCCTCCTGGACTTGGTGCAACCCCAGGTTCTCCCGGTGAGTGTTTGAACTGAGTTCTGCAGAACTACAGGCTGGACCTGGGGTGGCTCCCTCTGTCCTGCAGCATCTGCTTTGTTCCCTTTTACTCAATAATTGCATTTTATCAGTAATTAACAAAATTCATTAACTACTACATTCAGTGTAGTTGGAAGTCAATTGCCTGGCTGGTTAGAGAGTCTCACCAGCCTGTAGAGCAAAAGATGGCAGCTTTGTGTTAAAGGCTTAAGATGTCTCTTAAGTGAGACTTGTTTTCACCCCCAAGGCAATGCTGACCATGCATTATCCTCACACAATTATCCTCAGCATAGGATGTTTTCCCCAGATCTCTTGGGTTTTTTTCAAGAGCTTAGGTCACCCTGTCCGGTTTCTAAATGACTTCCTCAGAAAACAAAACTTCCAGTGCCGGGTTTTGGTGGCTCTTGCAGAAACACAAAACCATTGCACAATGTGGTTTATGTGTTTGAAGTGGCTGGAGTACCAAAAGTCACAGCACTGCAGTTTGTACATGTATTTATATCTCCAGAGAGTGTGTCACAAAAACTAGGAGCCACGTGTCAAAATGCAACTGAAGGGTGTAACTAAAAACTGGCTTGTTTTGGCTTCAAGGAGCATTAAAATTGAGAGAAGACATTGGGAAGGAATTCTTGGCTATGAGGGTGGGGAAGCCCTGGCACAGAGAAGCTGTGGCTGCCCCCTCCCTGCAAGTGTCCAAAACCAGGCTGGATGGGGCTTGGAGCAGCCTGGGATAGTGTAAGGTCTCCAGGGGTTAGAACTGGATGATCTTTAAGGTCCCTTCCAACTACACCACCAAAGTGGTTTGGATTAAACTGGAACAGGCTAGTTCCTCCCAGCCCTATTTTCTGTAAGCACAGCCCAGTGCACAGGGGTTCATCATGTGCTAAGGCACAAAACCCTTCTTTAAAATAGCAGCCAAAGTCTCCCAAACACATGGAAGCAGCGTGACAGGGACTTCCCTGTGTCAGCTGGGGCAGGACAGTGTGTGTGGCTTTCAGAGCCCTCACGGGGAGGATTTGTTGCCAAACTGCACAGCCAACCCTGGAAACACATGGAACCTTTGTAGGAAGGTTTTTTTGGACCACCAAGAGAGAGGAGATGTTGGTGTTTAATCCCCAGGTCTGCAGTTTACTGGCTGCAGATTGACTGTGTTTCTTTGTTCTCTTACACGTGTGGAGTGGGAGCAGCAACACCTCACCAACGTGGTGCAGGGCTTAGCAGAGCAAAGCCTGCAAGAATACAGTAAAAATTGTCTAGAAAAGTAGAAAAGCAGTGAATATGATCAGAGAAGCTCCTCCTTGGACGTGTGGCAGAGCAGAAAGGCACTTATCCCAGAGCTGGCTGTGGAGGGTGTGGACAGAGGAGGAGGTTGCTCTGCACCATGGCACTGCAAGGGGATTATTTTGGTACCAAGCACCCCTGTCCCTGCTCCAGGTGTTTGGTGTTACCTCAACACAGGCTCTTCTATTAATGTTTCACAGATGTTTATTTTAAAAAGCCATTGCAAAACCTCTCCCTTCCTTCCTCCTCAGCCTACGGAAGTGCTCCCGTGGATTCTCCGGGTTGTTTTAATTCTGACCTAGAGGGGCGATCTTACAAGCATGTCTTGGCCTTTCCATGGGAAACAGGTGCCAGATGGCTGAGCTGGGGGTTGTTTCTGGGAGCACCCTGCTCTGGGGCTGCTCCTGGGTTTGTTCTGCTGTGAGGACACAGGACTTGGGAAAAGGCTGGTGTCTGCAAACCCAGGTCAGCTGCTGGAGCAGCCCATCAGACCCAGGCCAGCCCCACCGGTCCAGCAGACCTAAAGTCCAGGAGTCTGTCCCTTCTTTCCCTGGCAGAAGACCAGCTGTGCTGTGGTCTGATGGCTGACAGCAAACAGCCCCTGGAGCCAGAACCAGGGGCCTTGCCTGATGCTGATCCCAACCCGCTGCAGGTCCTTTGCAGGGCCCTCTCTCTTTTCTGTGCTTTACTCTGCCCAGGTGAGAGGATAAACCAGCAGATTCCCAACCCCTTTTGATCTCCTGAGCTGCAGAGGATGTGGGGCAGTGCTGAGCAGCTGCTGGGCTGATGTAAACCAGCATGACGTGAAGGTCCTGGATTTGGATGCACACTGGGCTGTGGATGCCTGGAATAAATGAATTTGGCTTCAACCTTTCCATTCTGAGCTCATGTATTCAGGAAACAGAGTCTGGACATAGCCAGTGTCTTGTAGGAACATAGGAGTTTTAGCAAAGCTGGCTCTGGGGAAGCTTTCCTTTGGCTGGGTGACATCTTCCTGGTCCAAACACGTTTTACCCATCAGTGGTGACATGGGCCTGGAAGGGGGAAGGTTCTGGATTGTATCCTGGTTTGTGTTACCCACCCAGCACTGCAGTTCTCGGGGACCCAGTGGGGCTTGACCATCCTCTTTGCCCCTTTCTGTGCTGTAAATACTCCCCTGGCTGACAGAGCAGCCCAGCTTGGCAGTGATCCCACTCCAGCCCTGGATCACAATGAGATGTAGCAGAAACCCAGGCCAGGCTGGGCAGCTCCTCTGGGTGAGGCTGCTCCGTGGTGGGAGCTGCAAAATACTCAGAGCTGGAGCAGTGCCCTGCTCTGGTCAGCAAGTGGGTAAAGATCTGGAAAAAGCAGTGCCCTGAGGGCTTGGGCATCATCCAAGGCTGAGGCAGCAGATGATGGAAGGACCCAGAGGCATCCAGTCTGTCCTGCAGTGAGGTGGGTGGTCTGCCTTCTTAGGGAATGTTGAATGTTTGGGCTGGTCAGGTTTTTTTGACTCCTTCAGGCACTGGAAGGACACCTGTGGAGAGCCATGTGGGGAAGGAGATGACTTGCCAGCTCCTTTCTTTTGCTGGGAACTTCGCAGAGCTGTGGATAAAGGGGAGGTCCATCCGTCCCCGCCCCTCCTTGGACAGGTCACTTGGCACTTGGGAAATGCTTCTGTGAGAGGACCAGGGAGATGGACTCTGTTCTCTCTGGGGCAGCTCAAGCCATGTGTTTTCCTGGGCAGCTCAGCACTCTGGAGGAGATGAGGTCAGATTATCTTCTGGGAGAGGATGGACTTTGGCAAGGTTTCCTTCTGGAAGTGGAAAAGAGCCATCACATTTTCTGAAGGAGATGTCCTTTACGTCCAGGGTTTTGTAAGAAGGAAGGGAAAACAGTCTGAATTGTTCTCCCTGACATTCTCCTGGTTTTCTCTGAAGAAGTTGTTTGTTGCTGTGTTTGGAAAGGCTCGTTCCTGTCCCAAGATTGCTCCCAGCACTGGGGATGGCTGCTGCCCCTGGCTGGATGGGAACAGGAATTGTGCAACCTCCCACTTCTGCTTCTGGATCTTAGGGACAAGGCCAACACAAACAAGCATCATCCCAACTGAAGCAATGTGTTTGTCTAAAGCCACTTTTCATCTGCAGAAATTACATCCTCCTTGCAGATACTGACCCACTTGTTATTTTTGGCAGAGCGCTATTTCATGTCTCTATTAATTTCAGAAGATTTCACTGATGGCACAGCATCAGTGGTAATACTTCAAAGGCTTGTGGTCAGAGGTTTATGCTCAATAACTGCCTTTCTCTGGAGATGCAGTTTGCTGTGCTGCAGCTCTCGGTAACCGTGCTGGATGCTCTCTTTCTGTGTTGGCAGTTCTTTGTGTTCTGCCACGGGCTCCTGCAGCTCTCCCAGCTCCTGGTCTCGGGGTACCTGAAGAGCTCCATCTCCACCATCGAGAGGCGGTATGGCCTGTCCAGCCGGACGTCAGGGCTGCTCGCTTCCTTCAACGAGGTGAAACCGGCTTTCCTCTCCTGCTCTCCCCCTGCTCCTCTCGTTCCCCTGTGAGACCTTTCTCTTTCTGTGTCCTGCTGCAGGTGGGGAACACGTTGCTGATCGTCTTCATCAGTTACTTCGGGAGCCGAGTGCACAGGCCCCGTTTCATCGGCGCCGGCGCCATCCTCGTGTCCCTGGCCGGGTTCCTCATGTCCCTGCCCCACTTCATAACGGGGCCCTATGAGTTTGACCAGTCTGTTGCCAGTAAGCACTCTAGGAACTTACTTTAGGCCTTTTGGGATGGGAAGAGGAAATAATAGAAGCTCAGAATGGTTTGGGTTGGAAGGGACCTTAAACCCCATTCATTTCCATGGGCAGGGATACCTTACGCTATCTCAGGTTGTCCCAAGCCCTATCCAACCTGCCCTTGGACACTTCCAGGGATGGGGCAGCCACAGCTTCTCTGGGCAACCTGTGCCAGGGCCTCTCCACCCTTGTAGCCAAGATTTCCTTCCCAATATCCAACCTAACCCTGCCCTCTGGCAGTGGGAAGCCATTACAAAATTCCCTTCCCTAGGGAGTTTGGGAGCTGCAAGCTTGTCCTCAAGGAATTTTATTTTCCTGAGAATGAAACCAATCTCAGTCCTGAGAGGCAACAGCTGATGGTGGGAAGCAAAGCCAGGGGACATGGGAATCCTGGAACCATGGGAGAGGGCATGAAAACAGTCAAAACACAGGCTGTGCCTCTGTGCCCTTGTTTTGTGGACAGCATGCAACAGACAAACCCTCCATGCCAGGAAGGTCTTCTCCAGCCATGAGTTGAGCCATGGGTTGTATTCCATGGGTTGAGCCAACTTGCTGTTGTGAATATGAATTTATTAAAATGTAAATAAGATAAAGGCTCATGAACTCTGTCACATATAGCCCTTTATGGAAAGGAAACAGGAGATCTTGGAAGGACTTGACTCACCCAAGAGGTGAAATGCTGTTGTCTGCAATGAGGGAGTGCTGGTTTCACACCCAACTTCTCCAGCCTCACCTGTCTTCCCCTGTCTAGCTGAGTTTGAGGGAATGCTTTGAGGTTTTAGACCACACCAGAAGATCAACCTCCCAAGAGGAACATCCAGGTCTAAATCACTCATGGAGGGGACAGGCCAGGGTGGATTTGGGATTTTCTCCCTGAAAGAAAGTAAGGGGATGAGAAAAGAAAAAAAAAAAAAGGAGAAAAGCACTTTCTTGTTACCTCCCAAATCTCCAAATCTTTTGCACCAGCAAATCTTTTAGAAGGCTCCTCTGGCTCAGCAGAGGGAGCTCAGCTGGTTCACACAGGAATGATGTGTTTGTCCAAAGCCACTTTGCAGCTGAAGAAAGGCACTGCTCTCCAATAGGCACCAGGGGAAGACTTAATAGGTGAATAAGTCATGGCTGCAAAGAGGATGCTAATGACAGTTTGGAAACAATTAGCCACCTCTTGGTGCAGGTGACCCCATGTCTGAGCACTGAAAAGAGTTCCACAGGATTTAGGGGGTAACCATGGAAATCCTGCTAAAAGCACCCCCTCCTCCCACCCAGTATTTTGAGGAAGATAAGGGTGCCAGAATCAGCACTTTCACGTAGGCAGCTTGGTAAGCCTTTTCTGGGTACATGAGTTCTCATTTCTTGAGTAGCTGTTCACAGAATCTGCAGTTTTGCTCATTTACCTTTCTTGGAAGGAGTATCAAAGGTCCTGGAAGTGATCTCAGCTCCGCTTCTTCAATGGAGGTGGTTTTTCATGGCATGTGCATCCCTCTCTGTGAACATATGAACAGTAACCTTTGCACTTGCTTTGGATTTTATCCCATACAACATCTAAGGAAGAATAAGATAAGAATGTGGAGCTGCTTCAGCAAGTCCAGAGGAGGCCATGGAAATGCTCAGGGGGCTGGAACTCCTCTGCTCTGGAGCCAGGCTGGGAGAGCTGGGGGGGTTCACCTGGAGAAGAGAAGGCTCCAGGGAGACCTGAGAGC
>JAWWES010000001.1:416671-456294 GCA_035583135.1 Lophotriccus pileatus | reverse complement strand
CAGAGCAGAGCTCAGTCCTGCCCCTCCTCTGCCCCTGCCCAGGCAGTTGGAACTGCACTGAGCTCTGCCCTCAGTCTGCTCTGCTCCAGCTGAACACACCAAGTGCCCTCAGCTTCGTGCTGCCAGTGAGGAACTGTGCCTGTGCCCCGGGCTGTGTGCTGGCACCACGATGCTGGTGCTGCCATGGGTTCTGCCCTTCCCCAGGCAGGAGGGTGCTGTGGGCATCACCATATCCACAGGCTCATATTTGTGCCATCTTAGGATCATAGAATCAGTAAGGTTGGAAAAGACCTGCAAGATCATCAAGTCCAGCCTTTGAAAGTTGGACTTCAATCAAGTCATGTTGGTGGTGTCCAGGCTAGAGAGGGGAGTGCTGTGAGCCCCAACCCTCCCATGCTGTCCCATGCTCACCTGCAGTGCTGGAGAAGGAATTTCGGCATCTTTCATCCATTTCAGGGTTCCCATCTCCTTTCCCAGTTCCATCCTGCCAGCTGGGAGGGCACCAACTTATGTGTCCTGGGCAGTGCTGGAGGTCCAGCTCTCACTGCAGCTGGGTCTGGCCTAAGGGAAGGTCTGAGTGATGGGTTGGAGCTGATGATCCCATCACTGAGCTCTTGGTGTCTTCTGGGCTGATCATGACCATCTCTTGTTGATCAGGCAGCACACGTGGCTGCACATGCTGGCAGATGCTTTATGCTAAAATGTTTTTTAGGGTGACAAAATAAGCCTGTCTTGCAGTCCCAGGAGACTAGAGAACCCCCCTGCCCATATCTTTGTTCCTGCTCAACCCTGCCTAGGCCAACAACCTCTAGCTGGCCCTCACAGCTGGTTGTTGTGCTGTAACTTGGTGGTTTGTTGTGCTTGAAGATGAGGATCAGGAGTGATCACATCAGGAGGGGTCCACACCTGGGGGGAGTTGCTGGGATTTTCAATAGACCCTTGCAAACAATGTGGGTCCTGGAGTTCTGGTTTGGATTTTGTTTCTCTCTGGGCAGACAGAGGTGCTGTTGTGTCCTGCTGCCCAAGCACCCGTTCCAGGGGGGTGCAGATGTTCCCTGTGTGGCTCTCCCCATCTTTGGCACCTCTTGAGTGGGTTTTGAGGTAGCACCTCACAAAGGGTAGGGAATACAAGCTGCCCTTGACTGGTGCCTTCCCTGCTAGCTAGAGCTAGCACACATGGAGAGTGTGGATGGATGTTGTTGTGGAAGCAGCAATGCTGCTGGAGGAGCCAAGTCACGCAGGTCAGCGGTTGTGTTTGATTGCTGCTCTCAGCACGTGCTGCTGTGGCCGAGCTGGGGGCTCAGTGGGGCAGTCCCACTCTGCCTGTGTGCCTCGAGGACCTTGGGAGGCACTGCTGGAGGGGGCCACGCTCCACGTGTGCCGGTGCAGCCCCTGGGGCCGAGCTGGCACGTCGGTGTTGGTGCAGCTGGAGCAGGAGCTGCCGGCTTTTCCCACATGAAATCGGAGTGAGTGTGCAAAGGAGATTGCTCCCACCACATCATCAAACTGCTTCCCTCAGAAACCCGTGGACCTCCTCCCGGGCCTTCTGCTGGGCATGGAGCTGCAGGAGGAGGCAGTGAGTGAGCGCTGGGCCATCCCTGTGTGTGCACCAGGACGGTCCCACCGCAGCCAGAGCTGCAGCTGCTCAGCCGTGCCGGTGGAGGGGGTGGCATGGGAACCTTCCTTCCCATTAGGCATTAACAGAGGCAGCCTCCAGCTGTGTGGGGGAGGCAGCACGAGGCTGTTCCTGTTTTCCTGGAAGAGCAGGTGCCTGTGCCCGCTCCCAGAGCTGCCATGGCTCCGACGCTGCTTGTGGTCTCCTGTTTGCCAGGGCTGGGGTGCAGCTTGTGCCATTTGTAGCTAATCCACCCCTGGGTGCACTTTTCTGCTCTCCCACGGTGGAGAAGATCTTAGATCTTCAGATGTTATAGATGGGCTCTCAGATCTTAGAAGATCCTGTGCTCTTTGGATCCTAGACATCCCCAGAAAAGGGGATGATTCTGTCCTGTTGACCAGGACTGGACATCTTGCCCCAGCTGGGAGCACAGCTCGCCGTGTGGCACCACATACAACCCTCGTTTAAGACCTTGGAGTCTCAGCTCTGGTCCTGCTAGTGCCAGGGCAGGCCAAGGGCTGCTGGCAGTGGCCCTGGAGCTGTGGAATGTTGGTGGTCCCTTTCCTGGTGAGAACCAGGGAACCAGGCTCCCATCCTCTGTGTGTGCAGGTGCCTTACAACACATCCTTCAGCATGAGCTCACAGAGGCATTTTCCCCATCTCCTTGCACTGAGGAGTGATTAATGAGAAGCTGGATGGTCTAGCTGACAAGTTGGAGATCAGTCAAAGGTTGGACTTGATGATCTTGGAGATCTTTTGCAACCTGTCTGGTTCTGTGGAGGCTCTCCAGAGGAACTGGCTCAGATAGCAGCTGGGTGGTGGTGAATGGGGCAGGGGATTCAGGCAGGGAGAAGAGGCATCCAGTCCAAGTTTCTTTAGGAAGGGAAACTTCCTGGATTGGGTTGTGCACTTCAGGACTGTGTCCCTGTGTGGTGAAGGAAACTCCTGGAAAGGTTGGGTTTTTCTGGATTGTGCTGTAAGTGGTTTGAAACTGCACTTGAAGTTTTATTTGACTGGAAAGCATTTAGGAAGTGATTTTGAATCCATTTACTTGATTCACTGCTGTTCCTGCAGTGGGATGCAGAGCAGTGATTCTGTAATTAATTTAATTACATGCTTATTCAATCTTTCCTAAACTAGTAGAATTTCAGAATGCTTTTGAATTCAATGAAATGTGATTTTTCAGGGACAGGAGGAAGGGAAGGCGGGGAAATTTCGAGTTGTGTTTGTTTCCCTTGGTTGTTGTGCCAGTGCTCCCTCCTTTGGCCCCGCTGTGCCCACCTCTGCCCCCTCTGCCCCGGTGGTGTTGGGCACCCCCAGCCACGCTTTGGTTGTTTCCCAAACTCCTGCTCTGCTTGGTGCTTCCCTTCCCAAGTGGCGCCTTCGAAAGAAGCCTCACAAATAAATCCAGAGAACGCCTTTTCTTGTTCTCCTTCCCCCCACCTCCTCCATCGTCGCTGGTACCGAGTGTTCGTTTCTCTCGCAGCTTTCATTGCCTTTGAATTTGGCCGAAACAATCTCTTATGTAATCGGGCTAATGAGTCCCAACCCACTCTCCATCTCCCCACCATGGCACAGCAAGCAGCTGATCTCTTCCCAGTTTACCTTTTTCCCCTTTTCGGTTGTTAATTTAAAAGTATCATTTCCAGATCTGCCACTCCTCCTCGCTAAGGCTCATTTTTATTTATTTTTAAACTCTGCTGAAGGCCTTGAATGAGTAACCGAATATCTCCTGGGCTCTGGAATTTAACAGTCTTTGCCCTTTGTTCGACTGGGTCAATGCATGAATTCACAAGTTACTAAATTAAAAAGGAGAAAAAAGGGCAAATGTCTGATTGTGGATTGGATTTGGATTTTTTTTTTTTTCCCCCAGAAGAAATGAAATACAAAGAGGAACTAGTATTTTCAAATAGTTTAGAAAGTAGCAATTTATTTTAAAATCTTGTACCATGGCCAATTTTTAAGATAGAACTAAACACTGAACTGTTTTCCTGAAGGGAATGTGGTCAAATCCAACTTTCTGTGTTTAACAAGGTAGAAAATATAAATCTACTTAGCATAAACACAAGGAGACTGGACAAAGGTTTGATGGGCAGAGGTTAGAGCTGGAGCATAAAATTACCACGATGTCAAGATGGTTCCCTTAATTTTTCATGCTTGGAGAAGGAAATCCTGCCAGGCCTGCTGCATAAAAAGTCAGTGTGGAGCAGCAGAGCCCGACGCACACAGGTCCTGTTTGCAAGGACGGGCTGCGACAGCCGGGGCAGCCCCTGCCCCCCCAGCCCGAACAGACCTCCATTCAATATTTTATGAGTGTGTCTTTATAAAAAATTTAAAAAAAATGAGTCAAGTTTCCATTAAAAAAAGAATTGAGGGCAGCAGCGCTTGGCTGGTGGGATGGGTCTGGTTTAGACCAGCTGAGGGTTGGCTGTAGCTTTATCCCTAAATTGGAAGCCATTCCCTGGCCAGGGTGGCTCCTGATGTGGGAAAGGGGCTGGGGTGGTGACCAAGGCAGGGAAATGGGTGTCAGGATTGCTCCATCATCACTGCTGCTCTTCACAAACATGAGGATCCTAATTTACCATGCCTTTGGATGGAGAGCTGCTGATCAAAACTTCCCTGGGAGTCACGGGAGGAGTTCAAGCCTTTCACAGGGGTCCTGCCATTGCGTGAGGTTGGCTTTGTAGTGCTGTAAATCTCCCCAAAATGACCAAACAGGACTCATCCATCTCAGCAAGTGGGTCACTGGGTTAGGTATTTTTGGGAGGGATCACTTGAACTTCGCTTATCTTCTCTCTCCCGTGTGGCTGCACGAGGAGGCTGAGCCTTGTGTCGGGGCCATCACAGCGGCTGCAGAGCCCCAGCAGGGCCTTCCAGGGCTGCAGAGCCCAGCAGGGCCTTCCAGGGCTGCAGAGCCCCAGCAGGGCCTTCCAGGCTGGGTCCTGCTTTGCAATATTTTCCATGTTCGTGGGAGGCAGCTCCCACCCCCTTCCCCATGACCTTTGAGTGAGCTCTGAAACATGCCTTCCTCTGCTTCAGCTGCCCAAGGGGATGACTTCCATGCTGCCTCCTCCTCTTCATCATCATCATCTCTCGGGGGTTTTAAGCTCTGAATGGAGGATTTCCAGGAGTTGACCTGGCTGATGGTGGCAGGAGGAGCTGGTGTCCTTAGTGCCCAGTGCCAGCCTGAGCCCAGACGAGTTCAGTGTGACTTAAGGACTGTTGGAGCTGCCATGAGAGATGGTTCAATCCCAAATTTTAGTTTGTCTCATGAAACAATGGCAACTGATGTCTGGCAGTGTGTGGCAAGAAGAACTTAAAGCCTGGGTTCTCTTAAATTGAAATGGATTTTGGTGTATTAAAATTGGCAGCTGTCCCCAATTTGGGGTGACTTTGCCCATTGGCTCCCTCAGTGTTGCCTTTGCCTTTGAGAACTTTTTGCATTCTAAATGATAAATGCAACTAGAGACCTTAAGTGACCTTAATTTCTCTAAATTGGATGCTTCGTGCCCAATGTGACAGCCTCAGAGTTAAAATTAATATAAATTTTGTAAATCAGTAGAGTGACCTTTCGGTGAACTGGAAAGAAATGTCAAATTTCTGTTTTCCCCCCTTCCCCTTGTAATCAGCAGTCTGTAATGAATGAATTATTCCTAATTTCAAGATTGTAGCTCAAAAGGGCACTCAAATGGCTGAAATCCCATAAGAAAGACTGACCTTTTGGTTGTCTCTGATGAAAATTCAAGATTTCCCCTGAATTTAGCAGTCTCTAATGGACTGCATGAGATGTTATTGGAGCTTGTTGGGAGCAGCTCCCCATTTATTTAGTTAATATCTTTATAGCAACATTGGATGATCCCCCAGAGCACCCTCGGTGCCTCAAAGGAGCATTTAAGGTGTAGTTAAGATGTGGTGCCAGGGCTTCTCTCCAGGTACAAAGCAACTGTGAAATAAATGATTCCCCTCCTGCTCATGGAGAACTGATTATTTGTCATCCCCTGGGTTGGACACGACTGTATTTTCCTGGGTTGCTCCAGTCACTGCTGCAGGATTTGGTGATGCTGGGAACGTGCAGGAAGGTCCACAGGACTTTGAGGTCTACAAGGAGCAATAAATCTCTGTTCTCCACAGGCTACTACCAATGATTGTGGATCTAGTTGTGCTCAGAAACTGCTGGAGAGAGTTCTGGGTTTGGAAAAGGCATTATCTGAAGGGAACGTTGTGAACTAGCAGGACCATGTGCTGACAGACCTTGGATCTGGTCTTGTTTGGATGCTTCATACTACATGGATTGTCTTCATAGGATCATATTCATGTCATATATTCATAGGATCATTCTGCATCCAGCTCTGGGATCCTCAGCATGAGATGTGGAGGTGCTGGAGTGAGTCCAGAGGAAGCCACAGAGATGTTCCAAGGGCTGGAGCCCCTCTGCTCTGGAGCCAGGCTGGGAGAGCTGGGGGTGTTCACCTGGAGAAGAGAAGGCTCCAGGGAGACCTGAGAGCCCCTTCCAGTGCCTAAAGGGGCTCCAGGAGAGCTGGAGAGGGACTGGGGACAAGGGATGGAGGGACAGGACACAGGGAATGGCTTCCCACTGCCAGATGGCAGGGATAGATGGAATATTGGGAAGTAATTCTTGGTTGTGAGGGTGGGGAGGCCCTGGCACAGGTTGCCCAAAGAAGCTGTGGCTGCCCCATCCCTGGGAGTGTCCAAGGCCAGGATGATTCTCTGATCTCCTGAGTCACTACCCACGTGCTCCTGTCTTTGGGAAGCTCTTTCTCCAGACCAAGCTCCTCAGATCTATTCCCCTTGTCACCCACAGGCACGTTCAGCAACACCACTGACCTGTGCCAGCCCAGGCCCTGGGCCAACCTCAGTGATGCCAAGTGCACCCCCCGTGCCAGCAGGGAGAACCATGAGGTTCTCCTGGTCATGTTCATTGCCCAGGCCCTGCTGGGCATCGGTGGTGTCCCCATCCAGCCCTTTGGGATCTCCTACATCGATGACTTCGCCAGCGAGAGGAACTCTCCCCTCTATCTGGGTAAGGCTGTGGGAAGAGGGGGAGCCAGGGTGAGATGGATGGCAAGGCTTCAGGCTTGGACAAACCTCAGACAGACCTGGAGTGCTGGAAAACGTGATTTGAGGGAAATGCCGGGATTTTGGGCCTGAGGGTGATAACCTGGACACAGTAACCATGTCCTCCTCCAAAAAGGCTTCAAGAAGGCAAAGAGGAATAATCTGATTTCTGTGTTCACAAAAGGCAGCAACGGGTTTAAAGTGCAGCAATGAAGACTCTGTTTAGACATTAGGAAAATTATAGGAAGCCAAAAAATAGAAAGTGATCCAAAATTCAAAAATTTTTAAATAGCATTACAAAATTATAGGAAGCATCTTGGAGATGGGAGAGTATCCTTCAGCAGAGGGGTGCTAGAGAACAGCTTGGGCACAGGCCTAGAAGGGATGTCCTAGGGTGGTGGGATGGACAAGATGGTCCTTGTAGGTCCTTCTTTTCTAGTGAATAACATTGAATTGAATTGGATTGGATTGAATTGATTTGAATTGAATTGAATTGAATGGAGCAGCAAAAGTGGATCCAAACCAGGTCATCACTGTCCAAAAACATGGAAGTACAACATCAAAGTTTGCTCTGGTGGTTGGTTCAAACCTCAGAACCACAGCTGAAAGGATCACGTGTAAGGCAGGAGTCGAATCTCAGAGGTGTTGATATGTCTGTAGTCAGTAATTCATGTAGGAGAGTTCACTGATAACTTTTATCTCCTTGACCTTATAAAAAATCTTGGTGTTTCTCGGATTTCTTACGCCGAGAGGCACATCTTGTTCCTGGGTGTATTCCAGTCTTTCTAGGAGGCTGAAGAAGAGTGGCAGGAAAGGTCTGAGCCTTGCAAAACTGTTCCTTTGAAGGGAGCATGGGACTGTTGCTCTGTGAGAGGGGGAGATGAGGAAGCTGCCAGGAAAATGGGCTGTGCTGCAGGTGGACACAGAGGAGCCTGTTCCTGCCTGGAGGAACCTCCTGTCCCTGTGGTCCTTTCCCACAGGGTTGAGCCCTCTCTGCTCTCATCCCTCTGCAGGAATCTTGTTCTCTGTGACTGTCATTGGGCCAGGGGTGGCCTTCATGCTGGGCTCTGCCATGCTGCAATTCTACGTGGACATCGACAAAGTCAGCGGGGGTGAGTGAACATACCCTGAGAGGGATTTTAGAGCCAAATTCCACGAATTTCTTGCCATATGCCAGCACCACTGGCAGGAGTGTTTTGCTGCCAACCAGCAGTGGAGACGTGGAGAACAACCAAAATCCAGGGACATGAAGGAGAAAGGTGGGGCTGGAGAATGGGTACCAGCACTGATGTGTGAAGAAGCACAATAGGATGGAAGGTGAAAACAAGGAGAAGGAAAATGCTGGATAGGGCAAGAAAGGAACACATAAGGGATTTCCTTTTCAAATGTCTCTCCCTGAGATGTGCTATTAAAGCATTCGTAGTCGTCTTCTTTTTGGCTGCTCTTGAATCCTGGTCTGGAAAATAAGAGGCTCTTTCCTGGTTGTTTACAGAGCAAATATTCAGCCTGGAGAAGAGAAGGTTCCAGGGAGACCTTAGAGCCTCTTCCAGTCCTAAAGGGGCTCCAAGAGAGCTGGAGAGGGACTTTGGGCCAGGGTCTCGATGCCAGGACAAGGGGGAACGGCTTCCCACTGCCAGAGGGCAGGGTTACTGTGATATTAGGCTCCCTTCAGCCTAAAAGTGTCTTCAGCTGGCAGGGAAAAGCTGACGAGCTGTGGCTGCTTAGAGTGAAACCTACTGTTCTACCAGGAAAAAAATAAATTGGTGTTTATCAGGAAAGGATTTAGAATTCCGTTTCACTAAATGCAGGGAGGAGATTATCACATTTCTTTTTCCTATTATCTGTTACTTCCAGAGATGGAAGATCAGATGTGGCTGTACCAAACCCCAGTAAACTGCAGTTGTAATTTTACCTCCCCGGTGTGAAAGGCTCACTGATGTTAAACTTCAAGGAAGAGGTTTCTGGGAGGACTTGTTTCCCGGGATGTGCTCCTGAATGCTGTCTTACCACAGGGATCACCTTTTTCTGGACAAATATTTCTTGTTCAGACTCACCCTGTTGTGAATTTGCATTGTGGCTTCTGCATGTCCCTTTTTATCAGTGCCAGGTACCCTTCCCATGGGGCATGCTGCTGCTGGCACAGAGCCCTGAGGATGGCAGGACGGGAGGCTGGGAAAACTGAGGGCAGACAGACAGGAGAATGGGATATAGTTCTTCTTAAAGATCAGCTTGCTTTGGTTAAGCTGCAAACCAGGCACTGGGTGATGGACCAGAGTGGTGGGCACCACGCCGGGATCCAAGTCTTCTGCCAACAGGGGATCCTTGTGTGGGTAGAGAGATTGTAAACAACTAAACCAGTGCTCTTGGATGTCAAAAGTTAACTGAAATTAATTTAATTTTAAACTCCAGAAGGAATTTTTCCTTCTGTATTGACAGCCATCATGACTTAATCCCCTTGAGTGAGGATTTCCAAGCTTTTCCACAACATGGGTGTCCCTTCTCTGGAAAAGCTGCAATAGGGGTGCTTTCCTTTGCCTTTCCAGCTGTAGGACATCCTTGTCCCAGTTGTCTCCATCCAAAGGGCTGAGGGGCTTTTTGGACACCCTGGAGATAGCAAAGAATAAAGTGGGATTTAACACCATGGGATGATAATTGATGGTCCCCAGATTGGGAGCCACCACTTTGGAGCTGATTGATGTTCAGGGTGTCAGGGGCCACCCATCACCATCCTGTTGGTGCAGTGGGGTCCCTCCCTGTTTTCACTGCTGGTTTGATGCCCCTCTCTCTGTCTGTGTTGCAGCTGAAGTCCAGCTCACCCACGAGGACCCGCGGTGGGTGGGTGCCTGGTGGCTCGGGTTCCTGGTGGCAGCCAGCCTGGTGGCTCTGTCTGCAGTGCCCTATTTCTTCTTCCCACGGGAGATGCCAAAAGAGGTAGGAGAGGTGCTGCAGGTGGACCTGTTGGCACTGCACACAGACACCTTGTGTTTAAATGCTCATCCCTCCCTCACCAGCAGAAGCAGAAGCTGCTGCATCCATGTGAAACACGACCAGGGAAGTGGTGGTGCAGCTCGGAGCTGCATCCCAAAGCTGGAGGGGAGCTTGGTTTGCTCTCATCTCTTATGTCAGATGCCCCTGTGGTGCTCAGCAGCTTATGGATATGATCATTTTGTGGTGGAGTGCTGGAGCAGTGCCTGTGTGTTGATTCCTCTGCATGGGACTGTGCAGCAGTGGGGAAGTTATGTGTGGACTGTGGTCCTTCTCAAAGCCAGCCTCCTGGCTCACCTGCAGGTGGGTCTCCTTGTCTTCCCTAGGGAAGCAATGGCAGTTTTAGATTCAGTGATCTTAGAGGTGTTTTCCAACCTAAGTGATTCTGTGATTCCATGGTCCTGCTCCTTCTGCAAACTCAGGCACAGGCTGGGTGGGGTATAGATGGAGCCTGAGGAGAAGGACTTGGGAATGCTGGTGGGTGAGCTGGGATTGTTGAGCTGGGATTGTTCAGCTGGGAGAAGAGAAGGCTCTGGGGAAACCTCAGAGTCCCTTTCTGTGCCTAAAAGGGCTCCAGGAGAGCTGGAGAGGGACTTGGAAAAAGGGCCTGGAGGGACAGGATGAGGGGGAATGGCTTCCCATTGCCAGAGGGCAGGGTTAGATGGGATATTGGGAAGGAATTCCTGGCTGTGAGGGTGGGGAGGCCCTGGCACAGGTTGCCCAGAGAAGCTGTGGCTGCCCCATCCCTGGAAGTGTCCAAGGGCAGGTTGGAGCAACCTGGGCTAGTGGAAGGTGTCCCTGCCCATGGCAGGGGGTGGAATGAAATGGCCTTTCAAGTCCCTTCCAACCCAAACCAGTCTGTGATTCTGTGATCTCTTTGGGGAGCTGCTGGGAGATGTTGCACCAATGGCCCATGTTTCCCTTCTGGAGGAGCCACATGTGCTCTGTGAGATGATCCATCCCAGTTTATAGGAAGTCTGAATAATTCATCAGGAGTCTTTTCTTGGAATTGGGGTGTCCCCTGGGGGTGTTGGTAATACTGAGGCTGGGGGCTGGTTTGTCTCGTTTCCACTGCAAATCCTCTTGTCCATGGGGCTTGGGCTCAAGTGCTGCTCCAACATCCAGCTACACCCACCACCTCTCACTGGGACCTTTTTTGCTGGCCAAAAGGATTTTAAACACTTCCCAGCCCATAAACACCCTGGCTCTGTGAAGCCCTTGGATATAACTGGCAGGGAAAAACCTCCAGCAGCCTGAGCCTGTTGCTGCACATCCAAACAGCATCTGTTTGCTCAGGGGATGCTCCTCCTTCTGGAGCCCACTGGAGTCCACTGGTGGGACACTGCTTTACTCTGTCTTTAGTGCCAGGGATTTTCCTGCTCTGGAGCCCTTCCAAGAGCTTCAGTGCTCATGCCAAGATGGGAAACAACTTGTGAGCTTCCCAAGCGCTTCCCTGGCTGCGGATCCTGGCGTGTCGGGAGGAAACACAGAACAAACTGTGCTTTTAGGGAAGCATCATCTCAGGGTTTGGATGTTGGGGAAGCTGCTGGGACATGCTTAGTTGATGAAATTGTGCTCATCTTGATGTCTTGGCCACACTCTGACCTGTGTAACTGCCTTCCATGTGTTTTACCTTGAGGCAGCATCAAAACTTTCCTGTCTGAACAAGTCCGTGCACTGTCTGGTGCAGAATAATTCTGCCTGAGTTTCCACGGGAATGAATGATTCTTAGGGAGGTTTGGGGTTTCCCTGCCTGGGAAAATGTGACCTGTTTTACCAGTTAAACCTATGGGGATGTAATGATTTACTCCTGGGTTTGCAAAGGTGTTGCGAGGTGACGGGGTGGAAACTGCTCAGCGTTGCAGGATGAGTGTGATCCTAAATTCAATGTGCCTGATTTATCCTCCTGAAGCTTGGATGGCTTTGAAGTCCTTAGGGATAATCTGTATTAGCAGAGCCTGCTCAGGGTACCACACTCCATCTTAGGGGAAAGGTTCCTTATTAGTGCTGAGGGAATATTAATTTCATAAATGGCTCTTGAGTGAAAATAATGTACTTTGAACTAAAACGGGTACATTTTTTGGCAAGTTCTGCACTCTGAGCTGTTCAGAAGAGTTCCAGGAAGGAATGGGAGGATATTGATTTAAAAAGAACAGGCTGGGACCTGTAGGGAATGCTCCCACATGGCTGAGCACCCACGTATTCCCCCTGCAACCCAGATCTTCTTGAATTTCTCCCCATTTTACCATCTCCCTCAGAAAGCCTTTGGAATCTGATGACAAAAGATAAAAATAACAACAGGAAAATAGTCTAAGTGAGAGCAAAATCCTGCCCTCCTTGCAGGATGGGAGACGCCAGGGCTGGCCAGGCCTGTCCCATGGGGGTATCAGCACCATCAGCAGCAGGAAGGGGCCCTGCTTACAAATGAAAATAAAAGCCTCTGTAGAAACTTTGCCAGGTGCTGTTCTGGGTAAAATATGTCTGCTGTGGGAGCACTCAAAGGCTTGTTGGAAATCTGCATTATCACAGATATTTTTCTGTTTGCACATATGTATATAAATATGTACCTCTAAAAATACATATCTGTGTATATATAAATCACTTTATCTTGCTTGTCCTTGGAGTAAAGCAGTGTTAGGTTAAGGACACAAGCAGGACAGCTTTTCCATCATCAAGGGCTCTGGAGGTAGGCTGGGAGTGCTGGAGGAGTCCAGCCTGGAGGAAAAAAGGCTCCAGGGAAACCTCAGAACCCTTTATAGCACCTGAAGGGCTCCAAGAGAGCTGGAGAGGGACTTTGGACAAGGGATGGAGGGACTGGACAAGGGTTAATGGCTTCCCACTGCCAGAGGGCAGGGTTAGGTGGGATATTGGGAAGGAATTCCTGGCTGTGAGGTGGGGAGGCACTGGCACAGGTTGCCCAGAGAAGCTGTGGCTGCCCCATCCCTGGAAGGGTTTCAGGGTGTCTGTCTGTCCAAAGCAGGAAAAAAACACAAGCTGCAAGCACTTGAAGCATCCACTGGGCTTTTCCACAGTGTTTGTAGAGCCCCCAGAAATATCCTCCCCACAGCCAATCCCTCCAGGCACAGCATGGGAACAACCCATGGGAAGAGCAGAGATCTTTTCTGCCCACAGAAGCAGCTGAGTGGGTTCTGCACCACCAGCTGTGGATTTCATTTCTGGAGGCCAAAAAAGGCACTGCAGGTGCCCCAGGCCCAGCTGTCCTTGTGGACATGATAATGTGAGGCTGCTCTTCTGATCTTTTTTCCTAAATCAGTCACTCCAAGCCTGGAACGTTTTTACTTCTCTGCTTTGCTACTTGTCAGTAAGTTTCTAGCACCAAAGTATCCTGAATAATCCTATTTGAGGGATGATGAGGGCAAAGCTGTGAAGTTGTCACGATCTCAGGAAGGGGATGAGACTGGAAAAACTGTTTTCAGTCAAGACCAGGTTTTTTTCCCAGTAATTCTAGCTTAGTCCTGCCTCCATGAGCCAGAAACATTCTTTGGAGTTGTGTCCTATAGGAACTACAGCATTTAAGGGCTTTCCAGTTGCTGTGTAGCCAAGGTTTAGCTCATGCTTTGCCATCTGTTGCTGTTCTTGTATCCCGCCCCAGGTGGTTGTATTCCCAGGAAATTCAAGGCATTCCCTGTGCTCTTCCTCGGGCACAGTCTCTGTCTTGGCAGCTCCGTGGGTGACATGAAAAGGGTCTGAAAAGGGGAAAAGTGCTCTCAGCAGCACCTTAAACAGAAGCAGGAGCAGTGCCCTTGCTCAGCATTTCTCGTGTGCAAGATCTGTCTTGTCCACCCGAATATCTCCTAGTTCAGGTGACACTCCAAACACAAACCCGAACATCTGCATACACTTCCCCTGCCATGTCAGCACTTGGCATCTGCAGACAGATGTCTCCTGACAAAGTTCTGATGGATTGTATGGGATTTTTGTAGGTTTACAGGTCCTGGTTGTGTCCAAGCCCCAGTTCACTGTCACACAGACCTCTCTGGATATCAGATCACCCTCATCAGTGCTTTCCTCCTAAACCTCACTGGTAGGAGGTTCCAAAAACTGATTTCCCTGCGTGTTGCAGAGCTCTGTCCAATCTCCAGTCTACAGTTCAGTCATTAGTTTATTATTCTGTCCCTAATCCTGATTGAATATCCTCCCAATCATTGCTATCTTGGCGTGGTAATGGAAAGCCTTCCTGTGGCTGGGTCAGGGAAGCTGCTGATCCTCTGCTGTTTCTCCATCCCAGCAGCTCTGCTTGTAACCAACCCATCCCATCCACAAGCTGGTTTTCCCAGTGCTGGACCAGTCTGGATCTGGTTTCCAGTGGTGCAGCAGGGCCTGCTGGAAACACCATCTTCAGTTCTTCCTCACATCACACTCCTTCCATGGATCCCCCATATGCTTGTGCAGAGATGGTCCTGGAGGTGTTTCTCATTCTCGTCCTCTCATTTCACAGAACCCCAGAATGGTTTGGGTTGGGAGAGACCTTGAACCCCATCCCATTTCTCCCCCTGCCACGGGCAGGGACACCTTCCACTACCCCAGGTTGTTCCAAGCCCCGTCCAACCCGGCCTTGGACACTTCCAGGGATGGGGCATCCACAGCTTCTCTGGGCAACCTGTGCCAGGGCCTCCCCACCCTCACAGGGAGCAATTCCTTCCCAATATCCCATCTAACCCTGCCCTCTGGCAGTGGGAAGCCATTCCCTGTGTCCTGTCACTCTAGGCCCTTGCAAAAAGTCCCCCTCCAGCCTTCCTATAGCGACTGAAAATGGGGGTATTTTTCTGGAAACCTTTGCTCTGTGATGCCTCATTAAAGCTCCCAAAGCACCACCAAAGGCAGCCTAGAAACACAAGGCATCATCTGGGAAGTAAAGAGGGGGGCCAAGAGGCAGGACTCAGGAAAAGAATGGGCTGGTCTCTACATTCAGATTTTCCCCAGGGAGTTGAAAGGCACAAAGAGCAGCTCCCATTTCACGGGAGCAAGGTGCCCCTTAGCTGGTTATTTTAACACTCCAGGAAACAGGGTCCCTGGTGGGACCCACACCTGCTGGAAGAGCCATAATGAAGTGTTTGTAGGGAGCATGACCTTGTCAAGAGGGAAGTAATTCTTTTCCAAGCTGTGAGGTTTTACATTTTGTTTTTTTAACATGAAAATAATTTCTCTGACCTTACTTTTCGCTGAGCTGGGAGTGCCAGGTTCTGCACAGCCAGAGGGGAACTCTGCAGACACTTCAAATCAAACAAAGAATACCTCTCTGTCACAGAGCAGGTCTTTTATCCCTGGTTCCAGTGGTGTATTTGGATGAAACCAGCTGCTGGCACCTCTGGCTGCCCTTGTTGCAGGTGCAGTAGCAGGTGGGTGAGAGCAGGGAAGCTGCCTTTGTTTTCCTTTCCTGCAGAGCCAATCAGTCATATCTGATTTATCCATGTCTGTACAGGGAAATGGGGGATTTTCCGAAGTCAGAGTCAGATTAGGGATGCTATTCCTAATGCAAAGTGTGTGGGAGCTTCATCCTCCTTCCTCCCGAGCCTGTCTGCCTCCTCCAACTCCCATGAGGGTGGAAGTGGTGGTGACAGAAAGTCACAGGATGGTTTGGGTTGAAGGAACCTTAAACCTCCTCTGTTCCATCCCCCTGCCATGGGCAGGAACACCTTCCACTAGCCCAGGTTGCTCCAAACCCGTCCAGCCTGGCCTTGAACACTTCCAGGGGATGGGGCAGCCACAGCTTCTCTGGGCAAAATCTTCCAGACAGTTAAAAATCCCGTTGCAAAAACATCAGGTGCACCAGGAAACTGAGTCCTTTAAGGAATCATCCAGAAAAATCCAAGTGTGGGGGCATTTTGCAAAGCTCAGTTTGTTTTAACTTGGCATGATGCACAGCATCCTTGCAGGGCTTGAGCATCCCTGATGGTACAGCCAGCATCATTCCAGCATCATTCCAGCATCATTCCAGCATCATCCACAGCAAGCAGGCAGGATTGCTGCTTCCCTTCATCCCAGATCTTTTCAGGCAGCAAAAAAATATACCAGGGGCCAACCAGTGTGGGGAGAAGAATTTTCGTTGCTCCATGTGCAGGGAGCAGCTGCTCCTGGGGTGGGTGCTGAGCCTGCACAGAAATCCCTCTTGCAAGGGTCACACTCACACAGAGACATGTCAGACTGGAGAATTCAGGGAAATTTGGGGTTTTTTTCTGGATGTGCAGGCTGTTGACTCCCTGAAGTATAAACAGCTGCAAGCTGAGAAAGCCACAGTCAGTAACAGCTTGAATGTATTTTTGGAAAAAGCTGCAGCTTCGGAGCAGAGAGAAGAGACCTTGTAACTAATTGAAAAGTGAAAGGGAGAGCTGGATTTTATCTGTGCATCTGAAAAATGTATTAAACCCTGAGCTCCAGCATTAAAAAAAAAAAACAGAAAAGGGAGTTCATCACTTTTGCCCTCAAAAAGGGAACTTGGCCCTGGCAGCACAGGCACTTTGCCCTCTCTGGTGTTTAATTACCAATCTGGGTTTCAGGGCAAAAGAGATCATTTTAGCCCAAGAGCTGCCCATTTCTTTCTGTCCAGTAAGACATTAATTGCTGTTGAATGAGCTCGTTTGTCCAGCTCAGATCTGTGGTGGGAGCTGCAGCAGAGCTGCTGCTGAGCTGATGGGGCATGTCAGAACTGGGGCTGTTGGCTCTGCCTGGAAATACTCTGTGGTTTTCCATGAAAACCACACTCCTGCTGAACCCCTTCTGCTGTTACACATGCACAGTAGCACATCTAATCTAATTACTGCCCTCTGGTCCAGTGATTCCCCTAAAAGCCTGCAGAGCAGGGGATAAGAAGCACGTCCAAGAAATCCTTCTCTCTCTTGGCTTCCCGCTGGCTGAAGGGGGAAGGATGCCATAGGATGTTGGACACTTGCCTCTGGCAGGTTGTCATCTAGTGAGGCTACAAAGGACCTTGGATGCTCCAAGCCCTCCATAAGTGGGGAAGCCCTGGCACAGGTTGCCAGAGAAGCTGTGGCTGCCCCTGGATCCCTAGAAGTGTCCAAGGCCAGGTTGGATGGGGCTTAGAGCAACCTGGGCTAGTGGACGGTGTCCCTGCCCATGGCAGGGGGTGGGACTGGCTGAGCTTCCATGATCCTGTGATAGTGGCAATGATAGTGGCAACGTGATTCAGTGTGGCTAAAAGAAATTAAAAGCACTAAAGGAGGAGGAGTTTCTTGATTCCAGTGGAAGTTTCCAGGAGCAGAAGAAGAATTAAAAAGGGCTGAGAGAGGTCAGGGGTCAGTGGCTGGTCCCTGTTCCTGCCAGTTCATCCCTGCTGCAGGTGGCTCTGGGACACAGAACCATAAAATCACAGAATTGTTTAGGCTGGAAAAGCCCTCAGAGGCCACCCTGTCCAACCATTCCCCCAGCACAGACAAAGCCTTTGGGACCCATGTCCCAAAGTGTCACATTCCCAAGGCTGTTCAATCCCTCTGGGGATGTGGCCTCCTCCCCCACTGCCCTGGGCAGCCTCTGGGAGGTAAAAATATTTTGCCTCGATCTCAGACCCCCCTCTTGGCTGGATTTGTTCCCTTTTACAATTGCTGCCTCTTTCCTTGCTGTAAGAGGGGCAGAGGCCCCTGCAGAGCAGGTTGTTGCACACAGAGGCACAAGAGACCTCCTCCTCCTCCTCCCAAAACCAGTGGCCAGACCTGTGCTGGGTGGAGATGCAGGTGTGTCACCCCTTGGGTTCTTATGGCACACTCAGAGGTAAAAAAGAACCTCTGGGGAGGAAACCCATCTCCCTAAGGGTATCCATCTTTCTCACTGCAAAGGTTTGCACCTCCTGGATTTCCATATTCCTGGGAGCTGGGCACACAGCGTGCTGTGCCTGGGTAATGCCACAGCTTGGCATTGATGAAGTGTATCCATTACTGCTGGGAAAGGTGGGGAAGCTCTCTGCCCCTGTAACATGGATATGTGGATGCTTTCAGCCCCATTGGAATCCTGACAGTGTGGACACTGATGGCCAAGCCCAGGAACATTGCAAACTCCATCTGCAAGAAGCATGATCTGGTTTCTGCCAGGATGTGGGAGAGGAGGAGTGAGTTCAGAGAAAACCCTGGCATGATCTGTGCAGTGACAGCCTGTCCTCTGTCCCCAGGTGGTGAGTGGGAAGGAGAGTGACAGCAAGAAGGAGGAGGACATGCTCAGCCAGCTTAGGGCGAGGCCTGAACACACACAGAACCTGTCTCTGGGCGAGTTCATCAAACGTAAGTGTGGGGATTCCCTCGTCCCACATGGACAGAGCTCTTCTGCTGGCACAGAGGATGAGCAGGGGGATGTGCCATGGGATGCAAGGCTGGTAGGAAAGAGGGATGTTCCTCCCTGTGCTCAGCCCACCTCCTTGGGAACCTCTCAAGATGCAACTTAGGCACACTGTTGGGTTCCCTGGAAGTGTCTAAGGCCAGGTTGGATGGGACTCGGAGCAATCTGGGATAGTGGAGGATGTCCCTGCCCGTGGCAGAGGGGTGGAACAAAATTACCTTTAAGGTCCCTTCCAGCTCAAGCTCTACAGTGAGTTTGTGCTCTGTGGCTCAGGTGGGCAGTAGGAAACAGAGGCCAAAATTCATCAGAGCCCAGATCCAGACAGGAAAGAGGGGTGCAATCTGTGAGCCTGGAGCAGAGCCATGGGAAGGGAAGGACTCCCCTTCATCTGGAGAGGTTTTGCAGCTTGGATGCATCCAGCTGCTCTCGCTCTGTTCTCAAAGCACAGCAGGAGTCACACCCACAACAGCACTGGCAACTTTTCACCCTCAAAAAACCTCTCCAGACCCACTCATAAAGGCTGGTGACAGTATCCAAGCCAGGCTGACCTCCTGTCCCACCCAGGGTGGTTGGCACTGCCTGGAGACAGAGGCTGAGCAGCTAAAATCAGAACGGTGGTTTGAATCCAGCAATCCAGTGCAATTAACTTGTTTGGAAGTGAGGGAGCTCTTTGTGCTGAAGGGCTTCAGTCTGGAGAGGCAACTGCTAAAGGTTGGGCTGGGGTTTTTTTGAAGGAAATATTCTGCACTTCAGCAATTACTTATAAAAAGTGGCCTTCTGAAGTCAGTCCATGTCAGCTTCCTCCATATTTCCTGAATATTGTCCCTCTAATTTATTGGAAATTGTCCGTATTCTGAAGGTCAGTGCAGGGCAGGCACAGCCAGATGAGCGTGGGCAGGTTTTTACTCTGCTGCTCTCTGGCCTAATGCTCCATTAGGGGAGTCAGGCAGGGGGTTATTCCCCCCCTGACCTTGGGGCACTGTCATTTAGAAAACCTGTGCTTTGGAAGCAATTGCATGGGAGCAGATTTACAGTGCTCAGATGGGGCTTTCACACTGACACTTTGCCTCTGAAACATGAATAAAAATGAGCTCCCTGCTGCTGGGTGGAGAGAGAAGGAGATATCTCACCTCTGCTCGAGCTGCAGGTTTGGCTTGGGGCATGTATCAGAGTTGCTGTGTCAGGGTTGTGCTGAAAATTCATTATTTCTGAGAATTCATCCCCTCAAGCCCAGTTCTGAAAGAAATGAAGTGTCTATTTTCTGTCAGGAGAGCAGTGTTGCTGAAATCACCAGCATCTCCGATACAAAACTCTTTTTTATAGCCAGAGTGGTGCTGAGATGGGGACAATTTGGGCTTAGTCTAAAGATTTTCCACCCTGATTCACCTTGGAAGTATCCAAGGCCAGGCTGGAGAAACCTGGGATAGTGGAAGGTGTCCCTGCCCATGGCAGGGGGGTGGGATGGGGTGATCTTTAAGGTCTCTTCCAGCTGAAATCATTCCATGAAAATGAAGCCCAATGATTATGGAGAGGGAAATGCATTTTGCCACGTGTCCTGTGGCACATGGGGACAAGCTGAGAGCAAAGTAAAGCTTGTGGGGATTTTTTGCCAAGTATCTCAAACTAAACAAGGACGGGTTGGAGCCCATCCCATGGGGTTCTTCAGGGTGGCCCTTTCTCTGGGCTTTGAATCTCTCCAGGGCAAGGTATGATGAGCAGTTTTCAAAGCCGTGGAAACTCTGTCTCAGGAACAGGAAGGGCTTTTCCATCCACAATCAGCAATAACAGGATGGAGCTGTGTGCAGGATAAATGCTCAGGCAAAGGCATTTCCAAGCAATTACCCCAGAAGGGAGCAGGCTCTGCTGCCTGGAGTTCTCCAAATCTAGGAAAGCCAGAGCTCTGTGGGGAATGATGTCGCACTGGCTTGCACCCTGCTCCTCATACTCACAAGGTGCTCCTTTTGCACGCATTGGATCTGCTCACAGTAATGAAAAAAACCAGGATTTAGGCAGCCTGGAGTAATTTCCATTGCTAATTTCCAGGCTTCTGTTGAAAACACCTGGGAGGATGTGCAGATTCTGTTGCGCACACTGGGAATTAATCCATTAAAGGTGATCCTCAGAGCATTTAGAACACTGTGCTTGTGACTTGTTTGTTACTCTTATGGTCCCTGCAGACAGTTTCAAATACATTTTTTGATTATTATTGTACAGTTTCCACTTGCTTTTAATATCTACCCAACTTCCTCCCTGGAGCTGGGAGGGAGATCCAGTTAGTCATGAGGAGGTGATTGCAGAGGCCAGAAATCTTCCTGTGACCTGCTCAGTGTTGTGTTTTTTAGCTCTGATCTGGGGTGGCAGAGGGGGCATTTTTTGATTGAAAAGACCAAAAACTCTGGGGAAAAGAGCTTTTTGGTGGAAGATTCCCACCAATTTCCAGAAAAGGCTGCATTAGCTCTCAGGAGGTCTCAGCTGAGGTTTAACATTTGCAGTATGGCTGGAATATGCTTCAAAAATCAGGATTTTAGTGATACTTTGGAGCAAAACCACCTCTGCTCTTGGGTTCACATTGGTTTAACACAGCTCATTCCCTCTCCAGCTGCCTGCAGCCCTCCCAGCTCTCCAGTGGGTCAGTGTTTTAGGGTCCTTGACCTCGTCTTGCGTGCTTGGACCCTCTCTAATGACCTGCTTTTGCTACTCCCCAACATCTTTGGCTGCTTGCCTGACCCTGAGAGCAGAGTGCTGAGCTGGAGAGGCAACACTCCCATGGACAGGAGCTTTGCCTTTGGATTTGGAGGACCCTGCTGCATCCACAGAGAGTCCTTTTGCTCTTCACATAACACTTAGGACAATTAAAATAAACACACAGGTTGGGGCATCTCCCAGACGAGCGCCAGATAGTTCTCCCAGAGCTGCTGTGCTGGAGCAGATAGAAAGATTGTTCCAGTTGTTTGGGAGCTGCTAAGAGTTAACACCATTAATTTATGGCAGGCCCTTGCATTAATCCTCCCTGTTAATTCCTTATCTCTGCTCCAGCATATTGGCTTTCCGAGCCCTCATCTGGGAAACTCGTCATCTGTTTGTCTGGAAGTTGCCCTTTGCAAAGCCATACAGGGAGCAACGGGGGGGAGGCAATGGCTCAGGGGGAGCAACAGCAGGAGAGAAAGTGGGTTTGGGGTGTCACAAAGGAGAAATCACTCCAGGATGGACAACTCCAGCCTCCCAGCTGGAGGATGTCAGCACTAGGCACCCTGATTCCCCCGGGCTGGCTGTCTTTGCTAAGCAGGCTGAAGATCCCTCTTTCGAAGATCCTTCTTTCTCCAGGGTTCAGCCATGGGGGAATTTGCTGGAGTGTTTCTTGCCTGTAAACAAAGAAAAATTGCATTTTTTATGATTGAAACAAAAAGGACATTGAAATTGCAACCGCAGCAAACAAATAAATTAACTTTTAATGACTTCCCATCTCCTCTTGTGTTTGTTTTAGCACAAGCTCTGCCAGAAAGCTCCAGGGAAATGGCTGGAACGAGATGAGCTTTGCAGTCCCTTCCCCCCCGAGCCTTTCTGTGATTCCAGGAGTAATATTTTGCTGTAGCCCTGCTCTGTATGCAACAGGTTTGCCCTTCTCCTTGCAGGTTTTCCTCTGGTGCTGTTGAGGAACCTGCGTCACCCCGTTTACCTGCTGGTGGTGTTGGCTCAGGTCAACATCTCTGCCATGGTTGCTGGTTTAGCAACGTTCATGGGCAAGTTCCTGGAGAGACAGTTCTCCCTCACAGCGTCCTTTGCCAACATGATCATTGGTAAGTGTTGCTGAGCAGTCTTTAAAAAAAATTATTTGGAAATTAGAGAGAATTCCTCTGGAGCCGCTGCTCTCCTTCCATGACCCACAGGCAAACACGGCACAAGGTCCTTGCCCATCCACTTGCTCAGCTCCTATCTCTGCTTGCTTCCTTCCTTGCTACTACAGCCTGAGGTTGCTGGGGTATTTTAAGACCTGGAGAAACGGGTGTTATCTAAAGCTGTTCTCTGTAATCAGGGAGAGGAAAGTTGTTCACTGCATCGAGGGAGCAGGGAAACATCAGCTATGAATTCTGCGTGTTCTGTGTCAGGGATTACTTCACATCCATCGTTGGGTTAAGGACCTGAAGGGTGCAACAACTAAATCAGAAGAAAATGGGCATGGCAGGCTGGCAAAGCCCACCAGCCTGGGCTTAGCACAGGCAGAAAGGTTAAAAACTGAAGCAGTTGTGTCCTGCCCAGCCTTGAGTTACCCTCTCCCTATATCATGGATGAACTTCCCTACCCTTTGTTCCCACCACTGAATCTTGCTTTTCTGCCTTCTGATAGATCAAAAAGCTTGCTGTAGCTGAAAATTCCTTCTTTGCAGGGTATTTATGGGCTGAAAGCAGCCTCCCCATTGGTTCTTTGCTGAATTAAAAGAATTTGCACTTCTGGAGATAAACTTTGGGCTCCCATAATAAAAATGGAGTTTGCAGAACACCAAGTCTGTGGTGGAAACCTTCATGGTTTTAAAAGGGTGACAATCCTGCACTGTATGAAAATTAAACACCCTCTTCAGGTTTACTTGGTGTTTCCTCCTGTCTACACTGAAAAGTCACAGCTTCTGGGTGAAGCACAGCTTCCCACTGCTCCCTACATCTCCCATCTATGGATACAAAAGACAGCCAGTTTGCTGTGGGAGCCTGCTGTGTTTGAAAAGCAGCTTTTTCATAGCATTATTCCCCCAGTCCTTGCAAAAACCTTGGTCCCTTCTGGATCACCTGTGCTGAAAAATAGAACTCAGCAGCAGATCTTCTGGGCCTTTGCTGTATGAAGGGACTGAGATGGCTCAGAGGATGGAAAACAACATATGATGATAGGACAAGGGGGAATGGCTTTAGATCAGATATTAGGAAAAAATTATTTACTGAGAGTGGGGAGGCCCTGGCCCAGGTTGCCCAGAGAAGCTGTGGCTGCCCCATCCCTGGGAGTGCCCAAGGCCAGGTTGGATGGGGCTTGGAGCAATCTGGGCTAGTAGGAAGTGCCATGGCCCATGGCAGGGGGGTGGAACAAGGTGATCTTTAAGGTCCGTCCCCATCCAAACCGTTCTGTGACTCTGTGATTCCATGACCTGCCTTTCCCCAGGTTCTGTGAACATCCCGGGGGCGATGGTGGGGATTGTGGTGGGCGGTGCCATCCTGAAGCGGTTCCAGATGTCCTTGAGGCGATGCAGTGCCATGTGTGTCCTGGGCATGTTCCTGTGCCTGCTGGTGGCCTTTCCCCTCCTCTTCCTTGGTTGCCCCACGCAGAAGGTCGCGGGCATCACCTACAGCGACAGGTACCGACAGCTCTGGGCACGGGCAGGTCATTCCCAGGGCTGTGGGCACACCCCAGTCCAGGTGCATTCCTTTGGGGTGGGGTGGGGGGTGGGGAGGTGTGAGTTAAGCAGAATGCCCAGAAATAGGTTTATTCCCTCAGGAGAAATATTTAATGGTGATAAAATAAGGCTAGAAATTGTTGTGGATAAAAACTGAATCCGCTGCGTTTAGGGCAGAATATATATTTTTAATTTATCCCATGCATGGGGTCATTTGAGCTTTATCTCCTTAGAATTAAAACCTTTTTAACATAAAGGTTTTTAGGACCAGGGTTATAAGAGTCCAGTTGGTGGATTTCCTCCTGAAGAGCAAGTGTAGTGTGGAACCCAAGGTAAACACACTCTTGGCACAAACAGAACAAGATTAAAATTCCATCTTGGAAAGCACGGCACGTTAGGCACCCATGAATAATTTGGGCAGGGGCCAGCCCTGGGATCACACCTTCAAAGCTGTGGCTGCTTCCCTGTGCAGCTACAACGTGGGCAGGAGCTTCTTGTCTTCCCTCAAAGGCTTGATCCAAGTTTCTGTGAATCCACATGTTCAGTGTCTTGTGGTTTTGGTGGAACCCGGTCCTGGCCCTCGGTGGGAAGCTCAGTATGTTGCAAGTACCCCAAACCCCCACGTTTGGGACCAAATATGAAGGAAGTGGGTGACTGCCTTGACCAGTTGTGGTCAGGATGCTTTGCCCAGACAGAGCAAAGCCTTGGGCAGTTCGAGTGGAATTTCCTCACTCATGTCTGGGGAAGGTTTGGTTGAGCAATCAGGTGGTTTTTCACTAATCTCAGCATACACGTGGTATTTTTTCTGTACAAGGTGCATATTAGTGATGCTCAATACTTTGCATTAATGTTTTCTCCCCACTGCAGCTCTGAATTTGGACACCACGGCTTGGAGTGCAACCTGCAGTGCAACTGCCCCGAGCAGGCCTATAACCCCATCTGTGGCTCCAACTCCATCGAATACATCTCCCCTTGTTCTGCAGGCTGCAGGGCTGTGAATATCCAAGAGGACACCAACTCAGTCCAGGTGTGTCATTCCCAGTGTGCCTGTGGGATGGCAGGTGAGGGATGACCAATGCACTGGCAGTTATTGACGTTTGTCAGTGTTGGACAAGCTCTGTGTGATCCACGTGGAATGAGCAGGGAAGGTTGGCCAAAGCAGCAAGGAGAAATCTCTTAGGTATCCAGTATTTTAGGTGTTCTTCCCCACTCATTTGACCCCCTAGGGCAGGTTTTGCTTCCCAAACCCTGGCTTCCTTCCTTGAGTGGACTTTTTCCATGGAAGATGCAAAGACCTTCTGCTTTCCCCTCATCCCCAAATAGTCAGCAGGAAGGTCACCTTCCTGAGCTGTGTTTTCTGTGGTGGGACAGGAGGATGTGCAGGATGGGAAGGCCAAGCAGAGCACCTTGCATGACCCCAGGTCTGTGCATGCCCCTTATACTGCTGTGATTTCCCCCATCCTTGAGTAGGCACCTTGCAAAACCAGGATCTCAATTTAGGCACCACATACCTGAAGTTCCCCGGGACTGGATGGAAACCATGTGCTTCTTCTTTTTTCTGGGGTTATGAAGGGAAAATATCCATACAGGAGGTACTCATTTTCACATACCTCAGTGTCTTGCACGGGTGTCACCCAAACTGCTCTCCCAAGAGGATTTGCCTCAGGGAGCAGCTCTGAGCAATTTAAATACCTTGAAAATCATTAGCAATCCATGGAGGGTGAGTAGTTTCCCCGCTGTGTTCTTGGCACAGGATATAATGGCAGCATGGGACTGTCTGGGCAGTTTTCAGCAGCATTTTGTTAATTAACAGCTCTTCATTTTAATAACAATTACGTTTTCTGCCAGAGCTTAGTTCCAGATGTGCTTTTCTGCATCCCTGGGCCTGCCTTTTGTGCAGCAGATCCTTTTCAACTGCTTTTTTCCTGCTCAAAGATGCCTCCAGCCCTTTGCCATCCTCTTCTCCTCAGTGTGCCCAACTCCTGCATCCATTATTCCTATAATTATGTGTAGCCACAGACTACAGCAAAAACAGGGCTCCCCTGATGGTGCCACGCCCACACTACTTGGCAAAGCCACCACCAGCTCTTCCTTTCAGGTATTACCTGTTGAATAAAGGAAAAAAAAGAGGTTATTGCATTTATGACGTTCTTCCAGCCCCTGTTTTGTTGGAAATTTTACATTTTTCTTCCCATTTGCAGCTTCTCTGCCAGTGCAGGGCCCCGTGGCACTCATTGCCTGCTGCCCTCCGTGTCCCAGAGTTTCTAGAAACCCTCCCAGTGTGCAGAAAAACCTACAATTAATTGTGTGCTCAGCTTTGCTGCAGCCCCTCCAGAGGAGCCTTTTAAAGTTCTTGGACACTGGAAGCTATTTGCTCTTTGCATCAGCTGCTATCCCCAAATTCCATGGGCAACAGCAGGAACCTCCAAATTTTACCCAAGAGCAGGACCTTTTGAGTGACAACCTGTAGATGCTTTGCTGCTTGGTTGGGTGCAGTGAGGTGGCCACAGGAAATTCTCTGGGAAGCTCTCCCTGCTGGAATCTCCATTGCCACAGGGCTATCCTGGGTTCCTGTGCCCCCTCTGCTCTCCCTGTGCACAGCCATGGGTGGGATGAGCTGCCAGCCAGGTCAGATCTGAGCTGGTCAGCACACATCCCAGAACTTAGAGTCCAACAGGCTCCAAACTGGGACTTGCTTTGTCTGAAGAAAGCGATTTCTAAATGGTGCTTTCATGATGTTTGACCCTGAAAAACCCTGGGCTGACCGTGTGCCAGAAGCCACAGCCCTGGATTCAAGGCTACTCTTGCTTGTTCTCCTCTCCCCAGGTGGTTTTTCCCTGGTGTTGCATCAGCCTCGTGGCACTGCTGCCCAGACAGTGCATCTCCCAGGGACAGACTCCCCAGAGGCTTTGTGGTTTAGACCCTCTGCTCAGAGGGTTCTGCAGCTGGGGTCATGCTCCCTGCTCTGCAGTCCTCTGGGGTTTGGAACGAAAGGGGCAGAGCCTTCATCTCCAGCCCTCTGTCTCCACTTGGCTTTGTGTGATTCCCCTCAGTGTGGTGACCCCGATTCTCTGCAAAAGGTGGTGGTGATACAGATGGAGCGAGTTTTAATTTACCTGATTGCTTTTTTGGTCACTGCTTGGGCCCAAATTGACCCCAGCTCTCACTTACCTGTGAGTAAGGGGTCCTCTGAAGACCCACCTCTTCCTCCATGGCTGCAGAAGGAGCCTGAAGGATGAGTTTGGTTTAGTCCTATTCAGGTGGCTGAAGAAGATAAACCCCAGTGTTCATGTCAAATATTAAATGCTCTCTGCTAGAGGTGGGAGGAGGGATTGTGTCCCCTTTCATCCTAACTCTCCCCCCACGCTCTGCAGGCAGTGATGTAGGAAAAGGTTTTTGGGGGGACTCTGAGTTGCTCCTGCCTCTGGGATCACCCTTCTGCAAACTGCCACCCCTTTGTGAAACTGTGCACCTCTGGCAACCAAAAGGTCATGCTTGTTTCATTTAAAAGTCTCTTCTAAAAATGAAAAACAAAAAAAAGGAGAGAATTGGAACTAAAAAATGGAGAAAAGGGAAAAAGTCCTCATCCATCACCTCGAGGCATCTTCCCTTTGCTAAGCCTCTGCCAGTTATTTATAACTCTCTCTCAAAGGTGAGGTTTTATATTTTCCCCTTATAAGTGTTTTGTGATTTAAGACTCCCCTGAGCTTGGGCTCTGGCTTTGGCTGCAGCTCTGCCCTGCACACAGTCCCTGGATGAAGGGTCTCCCAGCAGGACACAGCCTGGGTGCAGGTGACAGAGCCCAGGCAACCTGTGCCAGGGCTTCCCCACCCTCACAGCCAACAATTCCTTCCCAATAGCCCACCTAACCCTGTCCTCTGGCAGTGGGAAGCCATTCCCATCCCTTGTCCCAAGTCCCTCTCTAGCTCTCCCGGAGCCCCTTTGGGCACTGGAAGAGACTCTAAGGCATCCCTGAGTGCTAATTACCACTAATTAGTTACAGACACCCTCAGTATGACAGCTGGCAGCTTTCCCTTCTGCTCTCAGATGAGCAGCCTCTGGGTTTTCTCTCCCCTCTCCAGAACTACACCGACTGCAGCTGCATCTCCGAAAATGGGGGTTTCGCCACTCCCGGGACCTGCAGCACCGGCTGCTCCCACCTCTTCCTGCCTTTCGTGGTCCTGTCCTGCCTGGCCGGGATCCTCGCCAGCACATCCCACACCCCGTCCTTCATGCTCATCCTCAGGTGAGCAGCTGGGTCAGTCAGGGGCTGGGTGCAGCCACAGAGACCTCCAGGGGTGAGGTTTGGGGCTCCTGGGGTTGAGGAGGAAGGTTTTCTCCAGCTGAGGATTAAACCAGCCCTGTTTTACACCTTGTGCCCAGTCCCTCCCAGTGCTTTGACAGGGACTTTGCATGTGTTGCTGCCTCTGCTCCTGCCACCTGGCACTGCATGTGGATGTCCACCTCCCAGACTGGGAATGGGAGCAGGCTGGGCTTTGCTGGCAAGCCCTGGCACGGGTGGGCACGACAGAAACATCAGAAGTGTCTCCAAGCTGAGACTTGCTTTTGAAGACACTGCACTGACAGAGCTCCTGCTGCTGTGACACCACAAAGGCTCTTCCAAGGTCTCCTTGGCTGTTGCTGCTGAATCCTGCAGAATTAAGCAGCAAGCGGAGACTTCAGGCTTTGCTGTGGAGCTCCATGGCCAGTTGCTCTTGGGAAGCACCGTGGTGTTCACAGCCGCACATGGTGGGTGTCACACCACGGCATCTCCACCCACACTTGGGGCCGTGAGGCTCACAGGAACCCCCCATTGCCCTCAGCACCTCCATTCCTGGTCTCAGCATAGCCTTCAGAGCCAGCAGCCATCCTGGTCCTGCTCCCCACGCACGGCTGGTACCTCAGCAGGGAGATGCACCATTAACTCAGCAGTAACTCAGCACAACAGTGCTCTGGCTCGTTGTAATGCAGCTCTGTACTGAGTTAAGAAGTTGAATTACCTTCCTTGGCTGGAATACAGCCTCCCTTCCCAGGGCAGAGAGGCAGTTAGGACTCCAGCTTCCCACCCCCTTGGAAAGCTGACTGTGGGGCAGCAGCAATGTCTAAACATGAGATCCAGACTAGTGGGGCTGGACCCCAGGATGGGCTGAGCCTGGGAATGTGCTGGAGGAGAGGGGAAAACCATGGAGGAATCCTTTTATTAGTCTATAAATGATGTTTCCAAGCACATTTCTGTGGTTGAAACATTCCAAACAGTTGCTTTTTAGGGAATAGCTGTGGTTAAAAATCTGGTTTTACTTTGACTCCCAGAGCTGTGAGTGCTCCAGGCAGCCAGAGGGGAAAGGGGAGCTAAATCCCATGAGGGTGAGGACCTGGAGGTTCCTCTGCCACCCAGTCCTTTCCCATGTGCGAGCAGCAGGAACCACAGCCTGGAATATCGATTTCAGAAAACTGGGGTACCACCAAAATAGACACTGGGGCTTCCCACCCCAAAACCAGCCACTTCCTCAACGTGCAAATCCCTTGTTTGGCTGTAAAAGGCATCCCTTGTGTTGCTTGTGTTTTACTTACAGGGATTCTTTAAATGAAAAGCAAAAATACTTTAACCGAGCTCCTCCCCATCTTTTAGGGAGGATTTTTCAGGCCAAGGAAAAGCTGTGGTCAGTGTGTGGCCCTAATGAATGAAACCTCAGCATCTTTGCTGACCTAAATGGCAACTCCCCAGGGTCCTTAGTGGTTGGGAGGAAGGGCAACATTTTGGGTGAGGTGCTGTGCCAGGGAGGGAAACGTCCACCTTTGTGGGATTGGCCAGGGGGGCAAATTTTCCTTTTTGGTTTTTTGTTTTTCAGGAGCATTCAGCCTGAAGACAAATCCTTTGCTGTTGGGATACAGTTCATGCTGCTGAGAGTTTTAGGTAAATTAAAATGTTAAAATCCCGTCCTGGAGGTCTGTAGGCATTTCATCCCTGATACAGCAGGAGTGCTGTGTCTTCAGACTAGTCAACACCTGTCCTAAGCCAGAGAAAGATGCTGCATTGCAGGGTCTGGAGGGCTGCACATGGGGAGGGGACAAGGCACCTCCATGAGGGTAAATCACATAATTTAATAAAATAAAAGGAGGCTGGAATTAACTGTAATTAATCCAGGAGGTTGGCCCTTGGCTGGGGGTAGATATTGCTGTGTTTGCCTCCAGCACATCAGGGCAGCTCCAAACCTTCTCCTGTAATCCCAGTAGTTATTTTTCCAGTGGTGAAAATCCATGTTCATCTGGAGGCTCCCAGAACATGCCACGGCAGTGGTGGAAAGGGCATAAATGCTGAGGGCATGAAGGAGCTGAGCACTGGGATAAGTTGCTTGGGGAGGTGGTGGAGTCACAGTCTCTGGGAGTGCCCAGGAGGTGCCTGGATATGATTTAGGGGTGATTATGGTGGTGCTATGTTGATGGTTGGACTTGAAGATCTTGAAGGTCTCCTCCAGCCTTGATTCCTGGGATGAGCACAGAGAAAGAACAACTTCCATCTCGATGGGGAGCAAACACACAGCCAGACCTTGGCATGTTGTGCAGGACCAGTGGCTCCACAGCAAAGACCATCCCAAGCCACTTTCCAGCCCTTTAGCATACAGGGAAGCCTCCAGGCTTGGGTGTGTGCCAGCAGAGGCTTTCCCTTGGCATAACCAAGCCCCTCCTGCTTCCAGCGTGGATGCCAGGGCCCATCCTGTACGGCAGCGCCATCGACACCACCTGCATCCTGTGGGAGAAGAGGTGTGACAGGAAGGCAGCCTGCAGATACTATGACAATACCCACTTCAGGCAAAGGTAGGGATGACCCAGCAGCAGGAGGGCTGAGGGTGCAGAGGGAAACCCAAGGGGAACGTGGCACCCGCCTCTGACATGGGATAAATCGCTGGTAAACAAACGGGGGCACTCGCAACTCCACGGCCAGGATAACCCCCAGCAGTGCCCAGGAATGGGTTGGAAAGCCACTGGCACAGGCCCAAACCCTGCCAAGGGCTGTGCAGACTTGCTGCCTTAAGCCACAGAGTCCAGTTCCAGGAGAACCCCTGCACTCCTTCACTGGAACAACCTCCCTGGGGGACACAACAGAGTCCTCACCACTGGAGGCTTTCAAGATGAGAGTGGAAAAAGCTCTAGATAATCTTCCCTCAGCTCCCTTTCCCATGCAAGGTTGAACCACGTGAGTTTTTGAGGTCCCTCCCAACCTGAGCTGTTGTGTGGTGCTGTGGTGACGCCTTTTACCTGGATAGACAGAAGCAGCCTGTCCTGATGTCTTCTCCATGGCGGGAAATGCAGCAGGGGGGGTGATCCCAGCCCCTAACCTGCCTGTGAGGTATTGCAGAGGGCCTGGGGACACTGGGTGTTGGTGCTCTGGGGCTCATCTTCCAATAAAACACCCCAGCTCAACACCCAGGAGACACCAGATGCAGCCTGTGCATGGTGAGGAGGCTGGGAAGGAGCTCTAGGTGATGGTATTCCATCCCCATGGAATCCCCAGATTCATCATGGAATGACTCTCTAACCATTAGCTGTGTAAGTCCTTTTCACCCTCAAGCCCAAGGCAGTGCCCTGGCCACCCTGATTTGTTGTGTTTCCACAGATACCTCGGTCTCCAGTTTTTCTTTGAGGTGGGAGCCTTCCTGTGCTTCGTGGCCGTGTACGTGATCCTCAGGAAGCAGGAGAGGGAAGCCAGCAAGGCAGCAGAGACAAAGGCAGACTCAGAGAAGGAGAAACTGGCAGGAAAGTCCACAAAGACCCCGGAATCCAAAGTGTGACACCAAGAAGGAGAATCGTGATCTGTGTCCAGGGAGGTGAAGCCACTTGTGGTGAAGCCACCCACATCTCAACTGCGAAGGGTGGATGGTGATGGACCATGGAGCCGCTTCCTGATCTTCTGGGTGGGAATAACCCCTCCTGCACTGCCCTGGGAGTTCATCCATATGTTGCTCTGCCTCTTCCACCTCGGTGGTGCAGCTTGTTCCTTCACAGGGGTTATTCTATGCACCATAACCTTTGGGTGCTGCAGCCTTCAGGATTTACGTCCTCCAAAGCATTTGTTCCTGCTGACAGTCTCGGTGATGCCAGCACTGAGCATTAACCACAGAGCTGAAGAGTTTTGTGTGTGGGGAGGGTGTTTTTTTAATAGCAATAAATCATTTTTAAGAAATGGTTTTGTACTGAACCCGTAGATCTCTGTGAGTGATGGTCTGTCCTTGCCCCCAGAATGTCAGCTGTGCTTATTGCCTTTCCTCTCGGGGTGTTAGGTGGTCTCTCTTCCTTGAAGGCTTCATCCAGCTCTACCTGACATTGCTGGGATTTGTGTCACTGGCTGTGGGCCTTTCCAAGGACCGACTTCACAACCTGCTGAGGCTTTAGTGGTGAGGGGCAGGGATGGGGATCCTGGGGAGGGGAGGACATCAGAAGGAACTGGAGAAACTCCAGTACCTGCAGGCTTGTGGCACTTGGGCAGCAGGACCCCAGTTTGCAAAAATAACAATAATAACTCTTATTTTTGAGTTATCAGTACTTATTTTCTGATTCTCAGTGCTTATCACAGGAGGTTACTGAAGCACCTGAGTGTTCAGGCTCCTTCCTGGTTTGTACCTTGACAAAGGCAGGACTTTTCCCAGGGATGCAGGGTCAGAGAGGGAGGTTGAAGCCATCCCTGTCCAGACTGGGCAGAGCTCTGAGTTAAGCATAAAGCCCACCAGCCTTGTGCTCCTTGAAGGGGTTTCTGACTGTAATGATGGGATGGAAGTTGAGTCTGGGGTTATTTTGGTGCAGCTGCCTCTATTTTCTGCACTTATCCCATCCTGGGGCTCCTTTCCCCTCAAGCCCAGATTGTGTTGCTGCTCTTCTGCCACCAGTCTGCAACCACAGGCCACCGGGGAACTTGTCATTTTTGGCTCCAGAATGGAATTTAGTGGAGAAAACAAAACTTCTAAGTTCAACCCAAATATGCAGAAGAGAAATACACAGTGGAGAAAATTCATTAACTCCTCCCACCCTGGCAAATAGTCTCCTGGTGAGGGCCAGGATGTGCAGAGAAGAACTGGGGGGAAGGGAAAAGCCTGTAAGTGGTTGGTTTAGATATTTCTAAATATCTACCAGGCTCTTAGCCCAGCCATTTTGAGAGACCCAACTACCACAGTGCAGACTGAGAGATTAATTTTAATTTTTTAGGGACTTGAGGGGTTTTTCCCCCTATTTTTGTTCAGTGCTTTTTGTTCACGGAGATGGTTGAGAGAGTCTACAGCCCTGTTCACAGGTATAACTCAGAACTGACTTCTGGCTACAAAGAGGGTTCTAGAAGGCAGGCAGGTTTGTGAGTGGATGCTGAAGAGATGTGGATAGACCCACTCAAAGAAGAACAAGTAGCATATGCTGGCCATGGCTCCCCAAATTTGGGGGAGTTCTGCACTGTTTTCAATTTTCAAGGCGGCATCTGTTGCTAAACCAGACAGGAGCGGAATAAGAATGAGGTTTTTCAGACAGGGGTAAGGAACAGGCAGTCCAGAACGCTCTCAGGGGTCACTCCAGCTCTTGGCAGCCCAGGAATTTGAGGCATCCTTGCTGCATCCTGTGGAGAAGAAGGTTCTTTCCCGGCTCAGCACAAGCCCTGGGCTCTCAGGCGGTTTCCGGTCTTGCTCTGCATGATCCCAAGTCGCTCCAAGGTACTTCCCAAACCACAACAAATAAACAACAACACACTTTGTTTTACATGGGGTGAGAAGTCAGGAGCTGTCACATGCTTTGCCAGGAATCTGCCACAGATTTGCTTGGCCCAGAGAAGCTGTGGCTGCCCCATCCTTGGAAGTGTCCGAGGCGAGGCTGGACAGGGCTTGGAGCAACCTGGGCTAGTGGAAGGTGCCCCTGCCCATGGCAAGGGGTGGGACTGGATGATCTTTCACTCCCAGAAAGGCGTGTTCTCCCTGATGGGGTTGGGTCTCCACTTCCATTTTCCACTTGGAAAACTCCTATCCCATCATATGAAGGTTTTTTGCTCAGGCAATGCACAAGGTGGCACAGCCTGAATTCTTCCTTTCCTGGTTACCCCTCCAGCAGAGAAGAAATCCCTGTGGATAAGCATCCAAGGTATTTGCACACAGTGTGCTTTAGCTTTATGGTCAACTGTGGGCCTGTTCTTATGCCTTTGCTCTGGTACTTCCCATCAATTTGGGCTGGAGTTTCTGTCGAGAGAAATAAACCCATTTTCCCCTTCCCCTCCTCTGTGCTCTTTGAGAACACTGTTGAAAGGGACTGACTTGGCAGAGAAGATTAAAAGGAGGCAGTTTGGAAAGGCTGGGAGGGAGATAAAACCCAGGGAGTATGAAAAGCTTGTCAGCACCCAGGGAGCAGGAGGAGGAGTGTTTGATGGGGAGCAAGAGGCAGGCTGGTAGGAGGGTTGCAAAAGGAAGGAAGCAAAGGAAGGCACAGCAGCAGCAAAATTCACCCTGTGCTGTTCTTCAGGTTTTCCCCAGGGGAGATACTCCTCTGGAGACAGCTTAAAATAGAATTTACAGAGCACTTCAGGCAACATATACAGTATACCTCAGCCAATAGCCATACATTTCTTGGGGGAGATTTACAAGGGTGAGTCCAGCTGGGCCAGAACTCCATGGACTTCTGGAACTGAAGCAATGCATGTTTTCATGCAGCACTTTGTGCTAGCAGGAGATCACAGACCTGAAGGTGCTGGTGAGAATTGCACAGGGAGAAGAGGAGGAATTAAAACAGGAGGGAAGGACCCAAAGTATTCACAGAGCCCAGAGCTGCTTTATAGCTGATCATGGTGCTCATTCCTCTGGAAAAAGAGCAAAGCTGAAGCTTTTAAATCGCTTGCTGTCCTCCTGTGGTGTATTTAGCTCAGCTCCATCTCCTCCTGGAGTGTCCCTGGGCCACTGCTCCACTGCAACCAAACCAGAGGGTTTCTCCTGCTGTTGAAAGAGCAGGTTTTTTACCAGAGGGGATGGTCCCAGTCCCATATGGATTTGGTGACTGTTCACAGAGTGCCAACAAAACATGTATCAAACCTCTGTGAATGTTTCCATTAAGATTCACTCAAACTGCCTCTGGCAACCTGAAATCTGTTCCCAGGAAATGCTCATTGAAGAGACACAGTTTGTAGCGAAAAGACAAAGAATGGCTGTGCCAGGAACTGTGGATAAAATGCAGCCCCCAGGCTGGGGAAGAGGAAGGCAAGTAATCCAAATATCTTTATATAAAAGGTAGAAATGCTTAGTTTAGGAAAATCTGGAAAGATCCCACCAGGATACCGGAAAGATGAGCCAAGGAATCACTGAGCTACTGCCAGTTAACTCCACAATTCCCAGAAGCTGGGGGTTTCTGGAGGATCTTAGGGAATACAGAAATCAGGCAGATCCAGACCCACTGAGCACTGGAAAGATGCCGAAGTTACTAATCCATCACTTGGATTATGATGTCCTGGATTGTCACGGGGACATCACACCAAAGATTTCATTTCTGCTTTGGGCAGGTGCGTGGCCCACCTGGGGAACCTCTGCTACCTCTTGACTGAGGGAAGGATTTTGACCCTACCCCACCCTATTCTCATAAACTAATTTTCAGCCCCATGGAATTATGAAGAGAGGAGATAAAAAAAAAAGGAGAAAGGACAGGCTTAATTAGAAAGCTTCACTGCTGGGGGTTTCAGGTATTTGGCTTCCTACTCAAAAGGATTTCTCCAGAAGAATCTCACTAGGATCTGTCCTGTCTCTAATGCTAATCAATATTTTAGTTAATTACTTGGGTGATGAGAGAAGCAGGAGCTAATAAAATTAGTGCTGTGGATGGCAGGTTTGGAATTCAAATAATTCCTGGCAGACTGGGAGAAATGGCCTGAAATGGATAATACTGGAATTTAACACCCAGAGCAAAACAGGAAGGAGGGCTGGGGTGCAAAGCTTGCCCTGTGAGAAAGAGGATGTGGCAGCCAAGGGCAGAGGGAAGATCAGTTGTTTTTAAGGAGAAAAAATGTAATCTGGGGAAAAAGGTGGATGGGCAGGAACAAGCTCCCCTTCAATGAGGAGCCTGAGTGAGCTGCAGTGCCCTGGATCCAGTGGTGGAAGGGTTTAGGCAGGAGTTTTAAGCTCATATGATCTCTCTAAATTAACTTGGCATTCACCAGAATTCACTTGCTGTCCTGTGAGGAGAAGATATGACCCCTTGCACTCCGAGGCATAAAAATTATCTCCCCCTGTTACTAAATGGAATATGTTTTCCTGCTTACTGCAGAGTGTATCTCCTCCAGCTGGGCTCACTCGAAGGTCCAAGCAAACAGAGCAGAATAAATCAGGAATTATCTGCTGTGTTTGGAGACAGGTTGAGTAATGATTACTCATGAAATATGAAATTCATCTTATGCGCTTGGTACAAAGTTGTGCAGGAGCTTGTTGTGGAAGGTTCTGAAATGATTGTGGCGAGGGAACAACATCCTTTATCCTGAGGATCTGATAAGAGCTGACACTGCATCACTGAGCATATTCCCAGCTTCATCCTAATCTGCTGCTTTCAGGGTGCTGAAGGACAGAAGTGTTTTCAGACAGAGCTGATAAAATGCTGCCGGAACATTTTAATCCCTCACTTTTTCAGTCAAAATGTCATTTGCTAAAGAGACCAGAACCCGGGATGCTTCCAAGCTGTGCACACTGGGATCACTTTCTGAGCAAACTTCAGGAAGAAAGAGCAACATTCCCAGGCTAAACTTGCTATTGAATCCTTAGAGCTGCTCTTAAAAAAAAGGTTTCCCTTTCCACTCTCCCCATCTCCTGCTTCTCTCAGTGCTGTGACCTAAATACACACTGGCCACTGAACGTATCCAAATTGTGCTCAGGAAGTTCTGGGGACTCTGTACTCATCTTTCTTTACCACCCCCCCAGCTACTGATTTCTTTCTGCAGCAGTACTCTGGAGCAAAGACTGGGCACAAGTGAAATTGAGATATTCCAAAATCCTTGCAAACAGGCCACTTAGGGAGAATGAGGTTCTGGCCAGGCTGAGCTATGGTAGGAGAGGTGAAGAGGAGGTACCATCTCATGCCCCTCATCCCAGTGTCCCCTGGGAAAACAGGATGGATCCATGCCCAGCCCCAGAGAAAGGAGATGCAGCAGCTTTACCTGATTCACAGAAAATCCCAGACATTCATAAAAAGAGCCAAAATAAGCAAGATTTCAAGGGAAAAGACACCTGGCACAGACCCCTTTCCAAAACATATTTGTTATTGCCATTGAAAAGGAATCTGAGACAGATGGAAAGGCACAGACATTTTGGAATCATTGCATAATTCCTCAGATGATCCTGAGCAGCCTTGGTGATGGCAGGGGGAGCGGGTGAGATCCAGGGGCAAGGGACTGAAACTCAGCTGGACTAAAAGAAATATCACCTTCTTTTCCAAAAAGGTCTCAGGCTGAGTCCTGCTGCACTGCTCTCCCACCCCTGGAGCAGAAAGGGGCACAGCCCTCCTGATCGTCCTCTGCAGCAGGGATGGGACACAGCCAGATGTCCCAGGGCTGAGCTGGGGCTCATCCTGGCCTGAGGATGTTTAAGCACACCAGCGTTGCCTGGTGTGCTGTGCTGAGGTTTCTCCTGGGCCCTGGTGACTTGACAGGTCAGCCCAGAGGAAATTACAGCTTTCCAGTTTCCAGGACAGTGTGTGGGGGGAAAAGCTGTGATTAGCAGCTGGAATGTTGTTCCCTGAAAGCCCAGCTGCAAAGTTTGCTGCATTCCTCATCTCTCAGGAGCAGGAGATGTTCTGGGAACAGAGGATGCAGGAGTGAGGGGTATTCAAAGAAAAGCCGGGAGTGTGTGGCAGCTGAAGCAGGGATCTGCTGCCAGGCAGTGACACCTCCCAGCAGGGTGATGCCTGATGTCCTGTGTGGTCTCCAGCATCCCGTTCCCACCCCCTGGACCTGCCCCTATGGGCTCTCCCCCACCTGAGGTTGGGAGGTTTTCCTGAGCTTGGGAGACATAGCAAGTTGAGTGCAGAAATACAGGGATATGAAACCCTCCAGCCAAGATTCATCCTCCTTTTAGCTTGGAGTCTCCTCATGTACCACGGGAAGGGCAGGGAACACTTCCCAGCAAGCTCTTAGGTGCCTCTTGGCTTGCAAAAGCATCTCAGCAGGAGAACTGAGTGACAGTTTGGAGCTGCTGGAGACAGGGATGTTGCTCTTTGAGGCACTTGCTCCCCGTGATCCAGCCCTCTGTTCCTCATTCCCCTCAGATTTGTTCAGACACGGCAATAAAAAGGGAATTCAAAGTCCTGAAGCCAGGAATAAATCGTGACATGGGTGACACTTGTAATTGAGAGCTTCTTAATTGCTGTGGCTGATTAAAGAGAGCTGCTGGCTTTGTGCATAAAAGGCAGAGCCTCCAGAAACCCAGAGAAGGAAGAAAAGAGGATAAGAAGATGGTGGGAACAGAAAAAAGCAAGATCAAGGAGAAGAAAGACTTGGGAGAAATCTTGTTCAAGAACCAGAGATAAGGGAGACAGAAATAGAATGAGTGGTTTCACTTGTGACTACATCCATGTTTATTCCTGCCCTTTTGGGGCAGAAATACAGGGATTTGTGCTCTCCTGGAGCGAAATGCAGCAGCTATTTAACAGCACAAAGCACCAAAGATAAAGGCAGCATATCAAAAAGAACTAAAACCAACTGGGAAATTGCTTTTTTTTGTTGCTGAAATGACACCCCGGGGAAGTAGGAAAAGCTTTCGTTAGAACTTTGATGGCTGCACTGCCATCAGAGGTTCCTGCTCCAAAAACCCATGAATCTGCACCCCTATGACTCCCAGGTGTGTCTTCTGCTTCTGCAGCTCCATCCCAGGTTGAGGAGACATCCCTGTGCCACCACAGGTAATGCCAGGCTTGAACGGGACCTTTCTGGGATGGGGGTGGGATCTTCTACTCCAGGGATATTCTTGATGGGGAATGGGGGATCCAAGTGGTCCTCAGAGTGATGATGAGCATAGAGAGAAGGAAAAAGAACGAGAGGAACAGGGAAAGATTCCCTTTTTGGAGGGTATAAGGAAATCCAAGTTATTCACTCACGTCACAGCGTGGTGCTCTTCTCCCACAGGTGGGCAGAGCTCTTGAAGAACCCAAGAGATGAAGGGAGGGGGTTCCAGCTATTCCTCACCACCCTTTGGTGCAGGTCTGGGGGTAGGAAATCCCCTGCTGTGTTCACAGGGATGTCCTTCCCACTGTGCTGGGTTACCTGGGAGGAGACACAGCTCCTGTTCCTGCTGCTTTTGGGATGATCTTTGTCTCAGCTGCTGTGAAATGTGGCATCCTTTGTGCCCTGCTTTAGGAAGAGCATGGTCACCACAGGATATGTGCACCCTCCTCAGACTTTACTTTCTTCTTTTCCATCATTTCCTTGATTTCCAAGTGAATACACAGAGGAGGAGCCTGGCTATGGTGGTTACAGTTGGATGGGTGTGGATAAGAATGGCTCAAGGCTGCAAGACTGAGCTGAGTTTAGGTAAATCCTCCATCCTTTACAGACCTTTTCCTTTGTATGAACTCCTTAAGACTGACCTCATAAGCGTAAAAATACTCCATTTCTTCAGCCAGCACTTCCAGCTGCTCTCACTGCTGTCCTGGCTGTTGTCTGTCTTCTCCAGCCAACTCTGAGCAAGTCTCTAATGCAAAAGAACATCTCAGTTGCAGGTTAGACGGAAGAGAGAAAAAGGAGAAGTCTTGGTGCAGCAGAGGAGTTTGTGCCTGGGCTCTGGGCCCTGTTGAGGCAGATGAACAATTACACTGGGGTTTTCCAGAAATAAGTGCTAAACCAGCTTCAGCTGGAGCCAAAATCTTCCAGAGACTCCTGACACAGCTCTGCACCAAGTTATCCTGGGTTTTTTAACATGCTGTGAACACACCACAAAGAGCTTCACCTGTGTGTAAATTTTGATCCTGAGAAATCTTTGTCTTGAGCAGACTGTAAAATTTGGGGCAGTTTGTAAACAGCCTTTTTTTTCCCCTTTAGAAACCTTCAGATACATGGTGAATGCACATACCCTCTCCAGTAACCACCCTGCTCCAGCAGCACAGGTAGTAAAACAGGCTCCTGGAACTTTCAGACTCATTAGTTTAGAGAAGCGTCACCAAAAAAACCTCGGGTTTGGTGATTTCTATTGATTTCCTTTGTGAACAGGTGTCGGGGTTGGAAGTTTGTAAACTCGTCTATCGTTGGTTCCTGTGTTACCATGGTTGTTGTATTGTCTCATTGCA
>JAWWES010000001.1:374641-416571 GCA_035583135.1 Lophotriccus pileatus | reverse complement strand
GCGAGGAGGTGACAGCAAAGGTGACACTTGGCTGCTTCTCCCCTTCCAGGCCACGGCTGGACCACTGGGTCCAGTTTCAACATCTCCCCTCAAGGGCAGCCCAAAGAGAGTTCGTGTGACAGGAATAAGGATAGTCAGAGGCCAGGAAAACATGAGCTCCTGGGAAGCAGTTGGTGTCATTTAACCTGGAGGAAGGACAGTGAGAGGAGACACAAGAGCAGTGTTCAATTATGCAAAAGGTCACTGCAAAGAGGGGGAGAACAGAACTTCCAGGGGCAGGACCAGGAGTCCTGCACTGAAATTACAGTGAGGGTGAGACAGTCTGTAGAGCCAGAAGGAGAACACAGCCTGGGGCTGAGTGTGAAGAGAGGGAGGGGTTTAGCCAGGTGTCAGCCAAGAGGGGTTTCATTGGGACCCCTGGTTTTGGGACAGTGAGGGTCTGTCATGAATTCGTGCTTTAGGTTCCCTTAGAGAATCACCAGCAAAAATGGGTTTCATATAAACTTATAAAAGTGCAGCTTAACCAAGTTCAGTGGCAAGGTTCTCTCTATTGCTGACCACAGGGATGGAACATACAGAAGAAAACCAAGTCAGAATCAATTTAGAATTATTTACACAGAGACTGGAGGCACAAAATGGTGTGAGGAAGACCCTCTTGCTGAGTCACTTGGTTCAGGGTAGATCCCCTTAGTGTTTAAACTCCTGGTGGAGCTTAGGTCTAGCCAGGTCGAGTCTTGGTCTCAGACTTGGACAAGGATTTATGGCTAAATCAATTGACTACATGGATTTAATTAGTATTAATTCAGCTTGCTGTCAGAGACTTAGCTGTGCATAGAGAGTCTCTCTGCCTTGGGTCTCTTAGTCTTGGGTGAGAAATCTCAAACCCTGAGAGACATCCCAGCTCAAGGGGAGGTCCCCACCACACAGCCATGCAGGGAGAGCTCCAGGAAGGCTCTCTCAGGGCATCATATCCATGGAATAAAGTGCATACAATGGGAAAGGTGAGCATGAGACTCCCTGTACCCACAGCTGGCTATGTCCCTTGACGAAGGAGACTTGGAAAAGCCACCACAACTCACGTGCTAATCACATGGTTGGTGTTCCCAAGCTCACACACAGTGATTCTCACTCTCCTGCTCTGTGGGTTTCCTGGAGGAGCTCTTGGCTCAGCTGCAGCTCAAGCCTCCACCTCCCTCAGAGCCAAGCCGCTGCTGGTTCTGTTAAGGGGGCCAGGTGTACCCACCACAGTGTCCAGCTGAGCTCTCCCAGTCCCTCCCAGTCTTGATTTTGACTAATCTGGTCTCACAGACCCCAAACACCCTGACTGGTCTCCCTGTGTTTGCTGGGAGCAGCCCATGAGCTGAGCACCACGTATTTTGGGGTGACCCTGCTCTGGGATGTGCCGACAGGAGAAAACTGAGCAGGATCCGGGAGGTTCCATTACCTTTGGAAAACAATTTTGACATGATGGATCTGCTCCTGTGTCCAGCCTCAGAAAGATGGGATAGGCTGCAGGGAAGAGTTGTAGGAATGATTCAGGAACTGGAAAAGCACATGAGAGATGAAGAAGTTCTGTCTGTGGAGATTATTGCAACGAAAGTTGAGAGGCTGCTGAATTGCTCTCTGAAGACAGAGGATAGGAAGGGATCTCCAGTGATCCTTGAGTTGGAGTTCAAGAGTTCAGGAAACATTTGGACAATGCTCCCAAGCACATGGTGTGATTTTGGGGTGGCCAGGAGTTGGACTGGATGACTTTTGTGGGCCTGTTCCAACTGAGAACATTCTAGGATTACTTGGAGAAGCCCTGGCTGGCCCAGGCTGGGGGAGAGCCAGCAGTGAGGCAATGTGGCTGCTTGCAGGTGGCATTCCTGGGAAGTCTGGGAGCACTCTCTAACCCCGAAGGAATCGGCTCTTCCCGTTACAGCCCCTCACATGTCCTTCCTGCTGCTCCAAGGATCCTTCTCCAGGGTGCTTTTGCTAAGGACAGATGTTGGAAGCTGGGATCTTCTCACCAGCATTAATTGCACTGCTTATTTCCCTTTCTTACAGCTCCAATTTCAGTTTTGAGTCATTGCAGCCCCTCTTTTTCTCCACATCCACAGCTGAACCAGATGGCTCTGCTGGAAAAGGCAGAGCACAGCTTTGCTTACAGCCTCCTAACCAGGGTTTGACTCTGTCCATCATCAATTAAAAGGGAGATGAAACCCCAAAAAGTCATTTGCAGTTTAGCAGAGGGTCAGACAACAAGTTATTGACTTGCTTTATTGCAGATCCAAAATTCTCTTGAGAATAGAGCACTTTAGATTAATTAGGGGGAAAATGGTTTGGAAAGTTGCAATTAAGTTGATGTCATAATTTTGGGGAAAAGAACTGGTGTTCTGCTACGGCTGTAGCTCTCTCCCTGACTTTAATTGGTGTCCCAGTCCCAGTTGTCTGGATTGAAAAAAAAAGCTGCCCATAAAAAAAAAGGTATAATTAACATTAGTTTAAGAGGTACAAACTCTTTAAAGAAAAAATGATTAAAATCCAGACAACTGCAACACTTTTTTTTTTTTTTTTTTTTTTTTTTTTTTCTTTTTTTAACCTTCTGGAAGTTTTGGGGAATTCTCAGAGCTCTGTGCAAGAATGATGTGGGATAAAGTTTGGCAGTGAGCTCTGAGCTGCCTTGATTGACAGCAAGGATCATTGGCTAGATCATCATTTAGCTGTGATCTGAGCAGGGCAGAAACAATTCCCATCCCACTGAGACACAGAGGGGAACTGGGGGAGAGGCAGGGAATTCAGGATTGCTGGGAATGAGCATTTCTGCAAATAGGAAATCAGGATTGGTTGTGAAAGGAAGCACAGCCCATCCATAACTCCTTTAGACCAATCTTTCTGTCAACAACCCTGTGTGAGAGGCTTTTCCATAGAATCACAACTGGATTTGGGTCAGAAGGACCTTAAAGATCATCTCGTTCTACCCCCTGCTGTGGGCAGGGACACCTTCCACCAGACCAGGTTGCTCAGAGCTCTATCCAGCCTGGTCTCAAACACCTCCAGGGATGGGGCAGCCACTGCTTCTCCAGGCAACCTGTGCCAGGGCCTCCCCACCCTCACAGGGAAGGATTTTTTCCAGCCTGGATAACTTACGTCTTTCCCACACTGCACTGCCCTTGCTCTGCAGAGGCAGCTCCTGCCCAGCACTTACAAAATGAAGCTTCTGATCAAGCAATTTTCTGACAGCAAAATCTGGTACTCCAGAGAAAAGCAGGGATTTCTCTCTGTGCCTCTGCCTTGCAGTGTGTGCCAGGACCAGGACAAGCCTGTGAGGTCCTGGGGGATCCCTGGTGCTCTGGGGGTGCAGCAGCTCTGAGCACAGAGCAATTCGAGGCACTGAGGAGCCTGTGCTGGGGAAAAGGAAGGAGAAACTGAGTTTCTGGCCTTGTGATAATTTCTCTTCTATATTAGAGCCAATAATCCTTCACTGCATTTAAATTAAATGGAAGTGTGGACTCAGATAACTTCAGGCTGGCAAAGGGCAACTCCCTTCCCCGGGGCCTTTTGTCGAACTGCCCGATCTCAGCAATGCCACCCCCTTTTTTAGGGTGTTTATACCCTTCAAACCACTCTGCACAGGCATCAGCCTCTCCTTTGCCATCATTCACTTGAGCTTTTCATATTTAACTCTTTTAATCTCCCTCCAATAAATCACTCCCTTCTAACCCTTCATCATTTTCAATGCTGTCCTCAAAAATCCCTCCAGCGTGATGACACCTGACAGGCACTGAGGTAATTAATGGATGGCAGATCTCTCCCAGTGCTGGAGCTGCACTCCTGGAAAACAATCTGGAAAGGGCAAAGGAAAGAGAAGATCAGGTTTGGCTGCTGGGTGGGGCAGCCACATCTCCAGAAAGGGAGGAGGGAACTCAAAGCAGGGCTTTGCAAGGTAGGCATCACATCTCTTTGCAGGGCCAGGAGTGGGGTAAGGACACTGGGATGGACACTGCTGAGAGGAATATTTATTAACCTCTTGTTCCCTTTTTTTTTTTTTTGTCCCCCAGCACTCTCAAAGTCACCTACTCGCTTCTGCATCACTTCCAAAAAAAGAGTTGCAGGTGCTGATAACATCTGACATCTCTCTGATCTACTGAAAAACTGCTGGGGAAAGGAAGCAGAGATAAATGAAGCCAATTCATCCAGCTATTCCATGTGGATGGGTCCTCTGGAGACTCTAGAGCTTCATACCCTGTGCTGAAAACCATCCAAGCAGCCTCAGCTGCATCGGGAGCTGTCACAATCCCCTCGGCTGCAGGGAAAATCCCAGCTCCAGCTCCTGGGCAGCGTCACCACGGCCTGACCCAGCCCTGCCTGCCCTCTTCAGAGGTGCAGCTGGGCAAGGAGGGGCTCCTCTGGGCAGGGGTGCCTGGGGATGGGCTGGGTCCTCACATTTGCCCCATGCCCACAGGGGTCTAAATGCCTTGGAATTGTTCAGGGCTTGGTGTCTGTCGGGATGGGGAGGGGGAGGAGATAAGCAGGACAGCTTTGTGCACTGTGGGTGTTGCACATGCACCAAATACTTCTGCCCTCTGGAGCCCAGGATGCTGGTTGGGCTGCTCATGGTGGCCACCACCAGCTCCAGGAGAAGGATGGGAAGGTGCAGCCTTCCCCTGATCTCTCCCTGGCATCCACCACCCATTCCTTGCCTAAGTCCCTTCCCAGAGCCCTTCCAGTGTGCCATCCACCCCTTTTTTTCCGTGCCCATGTGGGCAATGGAGCTGCAGGCACGTCTTGGGTCCATACTCAGGCTCTGCTTGCTATTCTCAGAGAGACCCCTGGGAGGGCAGGGAAAATCTGAGGGCAAGTGGGGCAGGTGCCAGAGCATTGCCTGCCTTGATAGACACTGACAGGGAGAGACAACACCACACTCAGAGCATTCCCAGACTGTTTCCCAGGGAAGCTGTGGCTGCCTCATCCCTTGGGAGTGTTCAAGGGCAGGTTGGATGAGCTTAGACCAACCTGGTCTGGTAGAAGATGTCCCTGCCCAGGAACTGGGTGATCTTTGAACTCTGCTTGTAGGTTCATCAAGGCAAATGGCCCATCCTTTGGTGGAGAGCACCAGCCTGGTGCCTGGTTTTCTGACTAACCAGCTGGCAAGTGATTGCAGGAAAATCTGACAGTGTCTCCACACAGCCCTGTACGATTCCTACTGTCATTCCAAACTGTTTACCCTTAGATGAGCATGAGAGGAGAAACAAGTCCGTGCAGATGTTAATCCATCTGAGTGAGACTGGTGACCTTGCACTTGACAACTCTGCAGGCACTAAATCCATCTACTTTGTGGGCTCAACCTAGTGCAGATAATTAACTTGAGAAACAGTGTATGGAGCAGTTTTGCTGCTTTCTGGTAAGGGGGAGGGGGGAAAATGCCCTCAAATAGTGGCAGTCAAGAGGAAAGTTTCAGGGAGAGGGCAAGGATGGGAGGGTTTCTGGGAACTCAAGGAATCCTCAGGAGGCTGAGTAGGTGTGAGCAAGGCACTGGGGAGCTAAGGACAGCCAAAACCACTTATAGCACACTCTGAAGAGGGCTGGGGGAGAGCTTTGGCTGTTCTTGCTGGCTCTAAATACCACACAAGGACTTTTCCTGAAAGCAAAGGATATTTAGGGGGCTCTTCTGCTTGGCTCTGCTTGCTCACCCTTTCTTTGGAGCTCACTCTCACAGCAGCAAGTCCATTGAAATAAGATGATCCTGGTTAAGAGAAATGCAGCCTCAGTAATCTGATTTTCAGCAGGGAAATAACCCTCAAGTGTTCAGCTGGGTCAACATCAGGGGCGGGGTGGGGCGGTTCTGCTTTAACCAGCTCCCAGACAAACCAAGTGGTTTCTTCCCTCCCAGAGGAGGGAGATGGACTTTGCAAGCAAAGGGCAGGACATCAGCACATTCCTGGTTCTCCCATCAATCTTCCTTCTCTTCAGGAAATAAACACCCAGGCAAATATTGTCTCAGTGGCCAAACAGAGAATGGGGCTGTCTGGACCCTTTGCTCCTGTTTGTGTTGGACTTTTCAAAGAGTTGTGTCACAGTGACATCAGAGAAAGTCTGAAATGGAGCAGGAGCATTTCAGACAGGCCTGGGGCAATGCAGGAGGGTTAGGCAGGTCTTGGGAGAGGAAAAGCAGGTGGGAAGCAAGAAAGAGGAATTCTGAAGGAGGCAGGGGATGTGTCCTCTCCTCCTGGGCCTGCTGGTAAGCCTGGGTATATCTCATGTAGATGTTTCTTCTCCCCCTTACCTTCTTTTTCTCTGTAAGAGCTTCATGGCAGATGGTGGCTTCTTCTTTTATTCCAGAGGGAATATTGGGGTAAAATCCAAAGAAAAAGCCTGTTAACAGCCTTGGAAGTTGCCAAACTGCTGGAGGAGTGTGCGTGACTCTTTGCATGAGTGGGTGGGCACCGTCCCTGCCAGCACAAGCTGCTCTGAGGATGCACAGCACCTACACCTCAGATGGGATGTGTCCCTGCTGCTTTAACACCACAACCTTGGCTCCCAGGAACCCTCCTGGTCCCTTGATTTCACAAGTAATCACCATTTTCCACAGAAAAAGAAATGCTTTCTTTTGCTGGTGTTCCCTGACTCTGACTCCCTGCCTCCCTAATTTCTCCTTTCTCCAGCTACCCTCCAGCCTCTTCCCTGGTGAAGAGCTCTCTTGGTAGGCAGGATCTGCTATAGAAATGCTGGATCTTAGAGTGTCCAGGGGAAACTCTTGAGGACTGGCAACTGGATTGCCCTTGAGCCCCTGTTTGGACACCACATCCCTCAGAGCTAAGTCCAAGCCAGACACACACACTCATCCCTCCTCTCCCAGACAGTGTTTGACCAGAACAAACCCTCCCTGGCTCCTGTCCCTGAGGAAAGCAGCAGGTCCTCACTCTCCCTGCTGTTTGTGTTTGACCAGTATTTACAAGACATCTCAGCTGTTCAACCCCCGAGCTGTGGCAATCAGAGCTGTGTCTCAGGATGGCTTAGAGGCAGGTTTGGCTCCTGCCCAAAGCAGAGCCATGGATTTGCAGGGACACCAGGGGAAAAGACAAAAGATAAGATGGAGGCAGAGATGAGGATTGCTCTCCTGCCAGGTTGTCATATCTGAGTGAGTAATTTCCCTCCTATCTGCAAGGGCTGCAGTGAAAACAGGCAGCTAAACATGACCTCTGATCACCACCTGGCTGGGAGGTGGGTACACAACCCAAGGGAAGCCTCTCTGCTCCTGGAGCATCCTCTGGGTGATGGGCTGGATGATACAGGGCACGCTCAACCACCAGTGAGTCCTGGTGTTCAGAGGAGGAAGACCCAGGGTGAGGTTTGGCACCCTCAGCCCACTCCCCCACAGCCTGTACACTGAATAAAGCAGCCCCATCAGCCCTGTTAAACCCTCTGCACTTGGGTGCCCACCCTTGGGTTGTGTTCTCCTCTCCTCCCACCCTCCTCAGAAGGAACACAGCACCCTCAGCCTCGGGGTTTATGAAGCGTGGGGCTGCCTCGCTGCTGGGCTTTGAGGAAGGTGCCTTAATCCTTATCAGCTGAGGAGAATTTCATCAAACAGGCGGCAGTGGAGAAATGGAAATGCAGAGATCCATAATTCATGACGGAGCAGGCACAATTTAATAGGTGTGCTCAGCTGACACCTTGTTCTCCACGCTCAGGATGATGTCAGGTCATATGGGATTAGCCAGACAGGAGGTTTTCTCAGAGCCCTTTGTTCTCCCAAACTCCATCTGTACATTCGGGGTTCGCTGCGGCAGGAGCTCCATGCCCAGGGCGACCTGCAGCACCTGCTTGTTGGCAGAGAGAAAAGGGCTTATTTACACATAAATGAGAAAGGCAAATACCCACAATAAATGCCGGCTGTGGGAAGGAACGAGGGCTTATTGGCAATTTCCTTCCCTGCTTTGCAAAGGTAGAGATAACCCTCAACTTCTCCCCCCCACACACGCGTCCTCTCACCTCACCGGGGCAGGGCTGTGGCCCCGGGAAATGGCAAAAACCTACCTGACCTCATCACATGGAACAGCTCTGTTTTGGGATTGGGATGTGCACAGGGAATAGGGCAGAGCCTTGGATCTTCACAGATCCCTGAGCATTGAACGGGGGAAAAGCCTGCAAGGAAAAGTGCCTAATTGCAGTTTGGGCTTCCCAGGCCCCTCCCTCGTGTTCCTAAACAGCCACTGCCGTTCGAAAAATGCTGGTGTCTCCTTGTCCTCAGTACACAGATGGGACACAAAGATGGGATCTGAAGATAGTACCGGGTGAAGGTGGAGATGCAGGATCACAAGGGATGTGGATGACTCCGGAGAAATGTGAATCCCAGGGGAGTTATCCCTCCCTATCTCTGCACAGGGAACCCAGCACTGCTTCTGTGGAGCATCTGTTCTGCATTAGGGGAGGAAAACTCTGTTGGTCTTTTTTTTCCAATGGGGAATGTGGGAAGGATGAAAAGCCCAGTCTGGTATCCCCCCAGCTCCCACTCGAAATATCAAAATAACGGTCCAGGTTCTTCCCAACCTATCCCGAGGGAAGGGGGGAATTCTCCTTCCCCTGCTCAGATTCGAGCCAAAGGCAGATTGATGACAAATTCCTGGGGTGGGAGGACCCAGAACTGCATCCCCCACAGCACCGCTCCCCGCGGGCTCTGCACGAGGAAATGGAGCTTTGCCTTTTTCCTCTTCTCTTTTCCTTTTATTTCTTTTTACTTTTTCTTTTTGTTTTTCTTCATATTTTTCTTTTTCTTCTTTTTTTTTTAATTTCATCCTTTATCCTTTTCTTTTCTTCATATTTTTCTTTTGCTCTTTTTCTTTTTTTTTTCATATTTTTCTTTTCCTTAATATTTGTCTTTTTTTGTTCTTTTTTTGTCTTCTTTTTCTTCATCCTTTTCCTTCATAGTCTTAATCTTTTGTTTTTTCTTTATGTTCTTCTCCTTTTTTTTCTTTCTTTTTCTCTTTTCCACTTTCGTCTCCTTTTTTTCACTTTCATATCCTCTTCCTCCACCCTTTTACCTCCAAACGATGCTTAATCCCTCAGGCACTTCTTGAATAAAGCTTTAGCAACGACAGAAGCGGAGCCTGCGAGGAAACCTGTCCCTGAGCCCACCACACCTTTTGGCAGCGCCAGACGCGGCGTTTCCCCCAGGAACGGGCTACTAAATTCTTTTCAGCACCATCGCTCTCTGTTTCATGGGGGCTTCCCAATGCGGCCAAGGCTCTGAGCATCCTCCCGGCTGGGTCTGTCCTTGCTGAGGGCTCGAGAGCCCTCTGCTGTCCACCCATCCAGCCCCCTGCACTTGGAGCAGCCGGGATTGGGGTGCTGCTGCTCCTCCCGCTGCTCTGCCCCGCCCGAGGCTGCAGGTCTGGATGCAGTCGGGGGCGATCGGTGTGCTGGGAGGCCCTCAGCAGGTTCCCAACGGTGCTGCTTTAAAATGGGCTCATGTGGCTTCAGGAGAGCTGGGAATTCAGGGACAGTCAGGGACGGAGACTGATGGAGCTTCCTGGTGTCACAAAGCTGCCAGAGTCACTGAGGTTTTGCTGCTGCACAAGCACCACGTTCCCTGTATCTGGTGGGTCTCCATCACTGCAAGAGCTGCTCTCCAGCTCTGCAGGATTCCCTGCAACAACCACCAGGACATCACTGATTCTGAATTACAGACTGGCTTGGGTTGGAGGGACCTTAAACATCTTCCCATGGGCAGGGACACCTTCCACTAGACCAGGTTTCTCCAAGTCCTGTCCAAGCTGGCCTTGGTTGAGTCTCTCTCATCCCTCTGGGCCATCAAAACCATCCTGAGCTTGGCAGACACCCTCCTTTGGATGTGGAGAGAGCTCCCTCTGGAAGGAAAGGATGTTTCTGTGCTCCCCACTCCACTCCACCTACTAATTCCTTCATGGTTGAGATCCTGCCTCCAATATCAACACTCACCTCAGGACTCTCTGTTTTACCTTGTGCCAGATAACCTTAATCTTATATTCATTGTAATTGAATAATTAATGCAGTGTTTACCTGTAGCCCAATAAATGTGTGTACAGTGCTCCTGTTACGTGTAGGGGCACTGGGGCAGTTGGATAATCTGTGCAATTACCAGCACTCAGGCTGTAAGATCATTCCAGTTTTCCTATATGTCCCTTCAGCTCCTTTCATATACGCACACAAAGGTCTGTGTCGTGCCAACGTCACCACAGGCCTTCAGCAGCGTTTCTGGTTGGAGAGCAGGGAAAATTGCCTGGATTCAATAATTCATATCCTCATAAAACTGGCCTAAATGGTGAAAGGGAGAGTTAAACACAAAGTGGTCTCCAGAGCCACCATTCCTTGCTCATGCTGGCAGTGTTACCTCAGACACAAGAAGATTTTTCCTGTTTGCTTTATTAGTTGTCCATAAAACCTTGTTAACCCATTCCACTGGTTATATATTATTTATATGTGACATCTCCTTATTTGGAGGGATTGGTTCCCTTTTCTGGGCTTTCTGTCCCTCCCTGGGTTGCCCAGGTGTGTCCAGAGACACAGGACAGGACAGAAACCCTCCAGCCCCACAGCCAGGACATTTCCAGAGCCCACAGTGCACCCAGGAGCAGCAGAAGGATGGCAGGAAGGATGTGGGGACAACCCCTGTGACCCTCCCTGGCATCTCCTTTTGCCACACTAACTCCAGGCAGGCTGCAGCAGGTGGATCCTCACCAAGATGCTTTAGGAAAAGAAAATATCCTGATGCCATTACCAGGACCTTTTGTTGTTTCCAACTAGACATGGAGCAATCCTTCATTTTGATTAGGTGTTTTTTCAAATGGGAATCTACTGGACGCCATGGGTGGGGTGACTCCTCCAGAAAAATGGTCAGGCTGTAGCTGAAGTGTTTCCAGAGCCGAACTCCTCCTTTGCTCATCCCTCAAACCCAGGTCTCAGGAAGATGCTTCATCTCAGTATCATTTGGGGCAGTGATGGGAGCAGGAAGGGGGATCCCCACCAAGGGAGAAGTAACAGGTCTGATCCCTGGGCATCGACCTGGACCACACCATCAGCCAGTGGGGTTGTGTCCCTGTTGGGATCCAGGGAGGGACTGTGGAGCTCTGTGTTGGGAAAGAGGAGCCGAGGTCTCCTGTACATGCCCTGGCTGCTTGTGCATCTGGGATCCAGTGCCTGCTTTTTTGGGAGAATCACATTTCAGCAACACAATGGTATTGAGGTATTTTAAAGCTGGACCTGGATGTGGGCTCAGACTGGAGCACACATTTCCACTCCAGTAACAGCTCTAAATATCCACAAGCTCCTGAACTTCACACTCACTTAAAAATCCAGCTCTGCTTCCAGTTTTCCTGGCCAAACCCATCTTTTCCTAACGACAAGGATACCCTGTCCACTCAGCTTGGGCCACGGAATCATCATTGAGTGGTTTGGGCTGGGAGCACCCTGTGTGTTGGGAATCCATTTCTGAGCCTCTGGAGCCAGCCAGACTAGGCTGAACAGGGTGATTTAGTCTCTCCTGCCTCTTGCCCTGGCCCAGATCACATCCCAAGCATTAGCCAGAGATATCCCACTGACCCTGATGAAACCACTTCTCCAGCCTCACACCAAATCCAAGCTCTTGCCTTCCCTTGCAGGCACTCCTGGGTCCAGGACATGTAATTTGCCCTCTCAGATACTGCTGGAGGTCAGTTCCCCCCTTCCTCCTCCTCTTCCTCCTTCCCCTGCTCTCCACCACCCACCCCCACCAGGGGAGAGCATCGACCTTGTTGCACAGGGACTCAGAGGTGAGTTTGCATCCCAAAAAGCAAACTTTCCCTTTGCCCACTCTCATTTAAAGCTGGTTGGGATTGGAGTAGGGAGGGATATTCCCCCTCACCTGTGAGTTTCCTCAAGCTAAAACAAAGCATTTTGCAATGCAGACACTTTTTTGGGCTCTGCCCTGGCTCAGATGCCCCCACAGCAGATGCCACAAGGTTCCCAGTGTTGGAGCCAGGCTGTGGTTTTGCTCAGGCTGTGGAGAGGAGATGAGGGAGAGGAAAACCACGTTTTGCCTCCTCTGAATGTTGCTGATTAGTGTTCAAAATCTAATGGAGCTGGAATGAGGATCTGCTCCTGTCTGTAATGGATCATGATGCCGAGGTGGCTGGACCCTGGATGTGGAAATGGAGGGCTGTGCTAATGTGACAAGAATTAATGAAACATAACCAGACTTTCATATAATTAAAACCAGTAATTGCTGGAAAGATGGCTCATGCAAAGCCATGGGCTGGGGGTGGGCAGGGCTGATTAAAACTGGTGACTGGCTACAAATGATTAGATTAAAATCAATTAACTGTAGAATTGCTGTCTGGCATATGGAAGGATAATTCACTTACATAACTGACAGCGGGATTTGCACTTTGCAAATGTTGTTTCAGTGCATCAGACCAAGCTCAGGCAAACTGGTTATTTAACAGCACACACTCGTGATTTCTGACTTTGGGGGTGGGATTTGGTAACATGATGAAAGGAAGAACCCTCAGCTCTGTCTCAGCAGCAGGGAGTGAACAGCAAGTCAGCTCAGAGATGGCTGAGAACCCCACGATGGCTTGGTTATGTGTAAACAGGAGCTCTTTTCATTAGTCCTTTAAAGACTGGTTAGATTAAGGAAGCATTAGTGGAATTCTGTGTGCTCCCTCCTCCCGGGAGCTGCTGGTGGTGCTGCCCATTAGTGCTAATGCAAGTGCATTAGCACGTTGAAAGGATTCCTGTGTTACAGCATCCCTGATGACTTCATTTCTTCCTCCTTCCTTAAAACCCAGGGAAAAGTAGGGGGATAAAGCCCAGAGAAAAGTAGGGGGATAAAACGCGGCGGAGTGAGAGCAAAGAGCTGCCACCCATCCTGATCCCCTGCCAGGGGCCCCCCTGTAACACCCTCCTGCTTCGGGGGTTGGGGATGGGTGGTTCAAATAGACCCCAATGTCATCTGTGCCTTAGGAAGGCAGATCCTGTCCCACCTTTGAGGCTCCTCGTGGCACTGCGGGTGAGCAACCAGCTCTGGAAACGAAGAGCTCAACGCACCAGCCCAAAGGGCAGAGCTTGCAGTCAAGAGTGTTGTGTTTGAACAGGTTTTAAGGTCCTGCTGGGGTGGTGGATTGGCTCATCTCAGCTCCAGCTGCACTGAAGTCAGAGTCTACCTTCTTCAGACAGATCTTGCTTCCAAGCAGACCTTTGGCCAGGTGCTGTTCTGAGCTTCTCTGCGGCCACAGCAAAGGCACTGTCACATTGTGACAGACCTGTCAGCAACAGAGCTATAAAGGTGCACACACAGGGGTAAAGCAACTTCAGGCATTGTCCAAGGCCAGGTTGGATGGCACTTGGAGCCTCCTGGTGGAAGCTGTCCGAGGTAAAGGGACAAAGGAAGCAGGGACAGTGGAAGCTGTCCCTGCCCATGGCAGAGGGTTGGAACTGGATGATCTTCAAGGTCCCTACCAACGCAAACCATTCTGGGATTCTATTTTTGGTGAGCCAGACTCCACAGCCTGGAGCTCCACCCTAGAAATGCCTCCCAAAACTTCAGAGTGGTGCAGGAAGAGGTTCAGGTGGTGCAGTGAATTTGGCCCAGCTGCCCTCGTGTCCTCAGGAGGGGAAAGCTGCTGATTCTGCTGCCGAGAGCCTGGCATTGCCTCCGGGATGGGTCGTGGGCTTTCCCCACTCCTTTCCCAGAAAACCCGTCTTGGAATTGCTCTGGAAATCTCCCACACCAGCAAAATTCCATGTGTTTTCTGTAGAAGAGGCAAAAGTAGATTTAGGTCAAAAATTACTATGTATAGAGCAGAGAAACATCTCCTGAGCCATCTGCCATGCACCAAAGCCAAACTCTGCTTAGAGCCTGATGAGGCTTTAAAAAAAAACATATAAAAACCAACTGGCTTTCATTCAGGGCTTTCAAACCACTTCTCTTTATAGGGCTGTTCAAACATGGCTCCACTAAGCTGCTGTCCATCATAAATAAGCTCTTGGTTCTTGTTGTCAAGGAGAAAATTAACCCATTTCTGCCTCTCCACTCCAGGAAGGGCTGTGTCTGGAGTGGGAAGAGTCCTCATGTCCAACCTCAGCTTTGCCAGGCTGAGGAAACACATCTTCCATTTTCTGCTGCTTCCCACAGGTCCTGGGAGGGACCTGCGCAAAAGGTGAAAAGACATTTTAATCAATTAACCCACATTGGTAATCTCCATGGAGATCTGCTTCTCTTCCCTTCGTCTGCTTCTGTGTTTGGTTATTGTGGATTGATGTGAAATCCCTCTTTTCCCAGCTCTTTATCTCTCCATGCCTCATCCACAGCCCATCTGTGATTTCCAAGCTCACTTTTCCTGCTTTTTTTCCTCCCTCCCATGGCCAGCAGTAAAACACAAACATCTGGATGCCTTTTTGAAGGCATGGAAGTTCCACACATCCCAGTGCACAGCCCCATTATTGCTGTAAAAATCCCTTCCCATTGCATGGAAGGTCTGCAAATCACCAGGCTTCGGGATAAAACCCCTTTCATCATGGAGAGATGAATAATCATCTCCCTTCCTGAATGAGACACAGCAGATTTATTGTCCTGACTCAGCCTGCAAGTTTATGTGAAGGAGTGAGGTCAGGACAGAGTTTATAAACTCTGTCAATATTCCTGCTCTAGGAGGTTTTCTTCTCCCTGACAAAGTAGTTCAGCAATGCTGGTTCCTTGTTTGGTGTGTTTAATACAGCCAGGACATGGATATTTCACTGATAATTCTCTCATCTGCAGTGAATCAAGTAGGAAATCTCTGCACGGTCTCAGCTGATGCTGGAAAATCATTCTGTCTCCCCAACCCAAGCCCAGATGAGGACAAACCTTCTCTGAACTTCTATATATCTGTAGTTTTTCCTGTTCAGAATAATCTCTCAAAATCTATCCAGAAGCCAAATGATTTTGTTCTGGTTTTGATTTAAAAAGGACAAACCTCTGGTCTGGTTTGGGAGTTTTTAAATTATTTTTACCTACTAAGTTAAAACCCCCAAAAGAAGTTCCAAAAGGGAAAATTAGCCTGGTCCATTTCAACCTTACAAGAACACTTTGCCCTGGGGATATTTCAGTGAGTTTTTGAAGTTAAACCTGTGAAATATTGCTCAGTGAAGGACCCCACGGTTCATTCCATGTCAACATCAAATGTTGAACGAATCCTAATGTCCAAGCTATTCCCCCTTGTCCTGTCCCTCCATGCCTTGTCCCCAGTCCCTCTCCAGCTCTTCTGGAGCCCCTTTAGGCCCTGGAAGGGGCTCTCAGGTCTCCCTGGAGCCTTCTCTTCTCCAGGTGAGCCCCCCCAGCTCTCCCAGCCTGGCTCCAGAGCAGAGGGGCTCCAGCCCCCTGAGCATCTCCACGGCCTCCTCTGGACTCTCTCCAGCAGCTCCACGTCCTCCTGCTGTTGTTCCCAGGGCTGGAGGCAGCTCTGCAGGTGGAGTCTCACCTGAGGAGGCAGAGGGGCAGAATCCCCCCCTCCCCTGCTGTGGGATCAGCCCAAGGCACGGGGGGTTTCTGGGCTGGGTCATGTCCAACCTCTCACCCACCAACACCCCCAGGTTCTTCTCAGCAGGGCTGTTCATCCCCCAGCCTGGACTGACACCAACACTTATCATCCTTTCACTCTCGGGTCACTTGGGAGCCCACTTTTTGTTTCCAGGCATCCTAGAACAGCCTGTGGGGAAATCAACACCTGAGGCTTCCCGGTTCCTGCTGTTTCCTCTCGCAGCTCCAGCAGCTCCGTGCTGGAAAGCTCAGCCGAGGAGGAACACACCTCCCTGCAGATGGTGAGGGTTGCTGTCAGCTCCTACAGGGAGATCACAGCTGAAGTGGAGACACAAACTGGCATGCGGGAAGGTAGACAGGGAAATTATTCGGGATGGGTGAGTCTGTCACTACCTGTGAGCAACAGCCCAGTGATCGCCCGTCACAAAGCAGCCCCTGCTGAACCTGACTGCAAACCCGATCTCACACGTTCCCAGCCAGCCTCTTGGCAGGAACAAGGAAACAGGAGGTTGCACAGAAGTGCCAGCAAACTCTCTGGGATTAGGGAACACCAGGTTTTCCAGGAGGGGCTGTGGAGGATGTCAGGTCCTGGGCGAACCCAGGGCTGAACCAGCACTGGTGACCTTGAGCTGGCAATGCAAGGGAGCTCCTGGAAGAGGCAACTGATGCCCAGGAAGTTCCACCTGAACACGAGGAAGAAATTCATCACTGCAAGCACTGGAACAGGTTGCCCAGGGAGGCTGTGGAATCTCCCTCACTGGAGATAGTTGAGAACCCTATGGACACAATCCTGTGCCACGTGCTCTGGGATGACTCTGCTGGAGCAGGGTGGTAGGACCAGGTGAGCTGCTGTGGTCCCTTCCCACCTGCACCATTTTTGGTGAAAAAAAGAAAATCCCTCATTCCAGCTGCCTGTAGAACTTGCAGTGGAGAGAGAATGGTGCAAGAGGGCTCACAGTGAAGTGTCATCCAGCTCTCCAAAGAGAAGACAGGTATCTTATTGGATGCAGAGCAAGTCCCTGACATGGTGACTCACAGACCCTTATGCTGCACTTCTTATTTACACTCCCCAGTGGTGACATTCTGATTCTTAATGGCTCACAGGACACTATTTCATCTTCTGAATATCCATCCCCATTGTGCTGCCTGAACTGCCTTCATTCCATCACGAGCTGACTGCAGGCATCAGTCATGGCTGTGATAAACACAAACTGCCCTGGTATCACTTCCCAGCCCGGGAAGAGCCTGAGCTCAGCTGTGCAGGAGCCAGATGGGAGAGGGAGTGTGGAATAGAGACTTACACTCTGTTAAATGTATGTGACATTTCATTATGACTGCAATAGCTTCTCTCTCATCCCGGGCAACACGAGGCTGAATTCTGCAAATAAGAGGAAAAACCCAGATAATTCAAGCTCTGCTGCGTCCAGAGCCAGCCTGGGCGCTCATTCACTGCAGCACAGCGCTGATCCTGGAGGATTTCTTGTCTCAAATGCTGCACCACACAAACATGAGAAGCTGCTCAGGTTCATAAATAAACCACCTGAATCCCAGGTGAGTTTTGTAACTCTGGGCTAGACCTGAGCTGCCCACAGAGGGTCAGTCACTCCAGTTATTTCTGCTGGTCCAGTGCTGAGGAGCTGCCCTGGAGACTCAATCCCGTCTCCAGGTGCTGTGGAAATGCTGGATGGAAAATCAGTGCTATTTTAAGGAGCAGGTGTTGGCCCAGGTGGATGGGGACACAGCATCAACCGGGGGGAGCTACGCCGAGGCAGTTTGGTCACACACCTCCGTGAATCCCACTGCCGTTAGCACTTCAGGACTCATCCAAGGAGGGGTATAGGAAAGATCAAGGATGTGGCTGCACTCAAGTTAACCGAGTGAGAAAAAAATGGAAGAAAACCCCAAGGATTATTCTCCAGAAATTCATCAGTACCTGCCACCTTCCAGGCCTGGCTGAGCCAGGCTTTCCATGCTGGAGGAGCAGGGATAGAAAATAAAGGGGCTTAAACCAAGGAACAGCTCATGGTGCTTTGGAGAGACAGAACAGTCAAATCAGAGCTTTGGGCAATGATACAGAAAAGTGTTCTGGGTTGGGCCCAGACACGACACATGGGAATTGCAGGGCACAAGGATTAGACCTGAACACATCTCCATATGGAAGAAAGATTTTCCAAGTGGGAAAGATGCTGCAGAGGAATGTGTGAAAGCAAAGCCCTGGAGGGCAGGACTCGACTTTGCTGTGCTCTGGGACACGAACCACTGAGCAAGGGGTGACACTTTCTCGGAATAACACCTTCAAATTGTCCTTGCTTTCTTTGCTTTAGGGCAAAAGCAGGAGTGGTGACCTCTGGTCTCCCGGTTTCTCCCAGCCTGTCACCTGCTTGCAGCAATGTGTGCTGAGGGAAAGGCTGGGTAATCAAAAGGAACACGCAGCTGAAAACCTTATGGATGAGTTCTTATTTTGTCCTAATATCCTTTGTAAAATTAAGGCCTTTTTTACTTTCTTTTGGCAAGTGGAGAGCACAAATATCAGCAAACAGGAGCCCATTTAATACCAGACCTTTAGCAATGGGTAAGTCTATCCAGCTCTACAATTCTGATAATCATCTCCTTCCCAAAGCCCTGCTTTCCAAAATAATAAAACCCTCATCTCCAGTAGCACAGAGCTTTGAGGCAGCTTTATTGGTGATGGCTACATAAATAGGACCAATTTGTTTCATGCCTGGAGGAATATTTCTTTTCTGGCAAATGAATGTCAGAAAGGCAAGGCGTGAAAATACAGTTTTCTGGGCTGTTTTTCTTTCTTAGGCAACCCCCCACATTCCTCCAACCCAGTCCTTGGATGACAAACACTCTGGAGCACTTTTGGAGCAGGTACAACATCATATATATGTGGAATTAGGGACAGAATGGATTTCTCCATAGCACAAGGCAGAGATCATGCAATGCCATAAGGGTTTGAAGGGGATCTTAAAGCCAATCCAGTTCCACCCCCTGCCATGGGCAGGGACACCTTCCACTAGCCTGGGTTGCTCCAACCTGGCCTTGGGCACTTCCAGGGATCCAGGGGCAGCCACAGCTTCTCTGGGCAACCTGTTCTCCACCCTCACAAGGAAGGATTCCTTCCCAATATCCCATCTCTTCCCGCCCTCTGGTAGCGAGAAGCCATTCCCTGTGTCCTGTCCCTCCACCCCTTGTCCCCAGTCCCTCTCCAGCTCTCCTGGAGCCCCTTTAGGCCCTGGAAGGGGCTCTCAGGTCTCCCTGGAGCCTTCTCTTCTCCAGGTGAACCTCCCCAGCTCTCCCAGCCTGGCTCCAGAGCAGAGGGGCTCCAGCCCTGGGAGCAGCTCCGGGGCCTGCTCTGGACTCTCTCCAGCAGCTCCAGGTCCTTGTGCTGTTGGGGTCACAGAGCTGGAAGAGGTGTCCCACAGGAGCTTTTCCCCAGACAGAAAACCATTAAAAACAGCCTGTTCCCCCAAGTATCCAAACACAGGAGCAGCTCCCTCTGACTGTGGGGCTGTGGGATCACAGGGAGTGAGGGGCAGGTTCATTGCCGACCACCCAAGGGCACAGAATCCTGCACGGGAGGGACTTTTGCAATGCTAAAAAATCAGTGTGGTTGGGAGAAATGTCCCTGTGCACTCCCACCAGGGGCTGCCTGTGCTGCTTCCCCCCTGGAGGAAGCAAACTTCCCCATTCCCATCTCACTGGCACACGCTGGTAGATGAGAACAATACCCAAAGTCAGAAATAAATGGGTTGAATAATTTAGAGGGCTCTGGAACGCAGGAATGGCAGAGCACGTCGCCAGGAATAGGAAAGCAGGGCTAATAAAAGCAAGAGACAGAGGGAAATTCATTAAACATTTTTCAGACAAGAACATTTTGCCACTCACAGGGGAAAAAAAAAATAAATATTAAACTGGAAAGGAGGGAAATTTTGTTCTCCAGATGGGTTTTTTGATAGGAACTACATAAAAAGCTGAAGAAACATTTGATTAGAGATTGGGAGAGAAAAGCTTTAAAAAACCAAATCTACAACCCTAATTTCAATATTCTGAGGCTCAGATCCACTCCTCTGGGTCCCGCCTGTGCAAACAGCCTGCAGGTTCACCTGCATGTGCAGAGGTGTTTGTAGCAGCATTTAGATCAAGAGATGCCATCAGATTCCAACACAGGGCATTCAGTGTCTAAGGGGCTCATCAACAGCACCTTCCAGCCCCTTTTTCATGGAGCATTTCTCCATTTCTGCTTCTTTTTTTCTTCCCACAGTCACCCTCTTGCTCTCCCATAACTTCCAATCCAGTTGCTGCCACCTCCAGCACTGGGGAGTCCAACGTGCTGGCAGGACCCTCCCCACCTAAATTTGCCATCAGTGTGAGCATCCATGTTTTAGCTCAGTCATTTTATGTTTTTTGGAGCACTTCTGGCACTTTTTGGCACCTTGCTGTTGCCCAGGGGCAGAGCACTGGTGTCCCCTGAGTGCAAACTTGCTGAGAACTTAACAGAAAAATCCCTTGTTGAATGCAAAGGACATGAAAATCCTTCTTTAAATACCAGGGCAGGCCCAGCACTGTATTGCAAGAAGGTTTCTCCATGTCTTTATGAGGCATCACCACCATTTTCCCTCTTTCTTGTCCTCTTTTCACCCCCAAACCCTTCTCTGAACCTACAAGTCTCTAAATTGACCTCCAGTTCGGAGCTTTAACACCAGGATGGGCCATTTGTGTCATCCTTTCCTTCCCTGTGTTTGCAAACTCCCCTGTTTCTGACATTTAAAAACTAAACAAACCAGGCTAAAAGCTTCTGGTCTTTGCAAGAATAATGATTAAAAGGGACAAAATAATCGATGCTTGCAAGGCAAATATGTGTGAGTAATTCAGAGTGTTTGCTGGAGCCTTGCAAAGGCAAACTAGGGCTGGAAACCAGAGGTGGGACAATCAGAACAAGTGAAAGCTGGAATAAAATCACCCAAAAAACCCAGGAAAATGGCTCCCTAAGGAGCAACAACTTCTACCTTTGCAGTGAGGGGAAAAGTGTCAGAGGACTCTGTGACAAATGACAGGATAAGAGAAAACAGCCTCAGGGTGTACCAGTGGAGGTTTAAGTTGGATAGGAGGGAAAATTCCTTCCTGGAAAGGATTGTCCAGCCCTGGCACAGCTGCCCAGCGCAGTGGGATAGTCCCCATCCTTGAGAGATGTGTGGATGTGGCACTTGGGGACAGAGCTTAGCGGTGGCCTTGGCAGTGCTGGGGGAGCATTTGGACTTGTTGGGCTTTTCCAACCTAATTATCCTATGATTTAAGCTCTTCTCACCCCAGCATGTGCTGCTTCCAAAAGGATCTTTGTGGAGCCACAAGGACATAGCAGAGAGCAGAGTGTGTCCACATGAAATACACGTTTGTCTCTCTGCGTTTGCCATAAAAGATTTTATTTTCCTGACTAACTGCCTTGCTGGTGGGGAAGAATCAGGGCCCAAAATGAAACCAAGAGTTTTCCTCTGCAGGTACATTTAAATGTCATCTCCCAGGCCATAAATCCACGTTTAATCCGACATGGGAGTACAACTCCAGTCCTCATCAATTCGCCTCCCTTGGTTACAGGTGAATATAAAAGGCTCTCTGATTTATCCACCCTGGAGCTTCTGCTTGGGGTTTCTTTTAACAGCTGATGCTTTATCTATCAATTCCCCACTCCCCTGTGTCTATTCCTGGGCAACTGATTGGAATTTATGGAGATTTGCACTCTGCCTCAGAGCAAACCCACTTCCCCTTACAGTTCCAACGCACCAGCTTTTACCAAGGGAAATGGGAATATTTGTCAGCCCCCGGGTACAGAGACATCAGAAAAATAAGAAAATGCCATTTTAAGGCTTATTTCATTGCTTTTTTTTTTTTTTAATGCCACTTTTCTGCTAAACCAAGTCTAACAGCCCTCTCACAAGATTGTGTTGCTTCTGCAAAGGAGGAGGAAGGGCTGATCTCACCCAAATCCTGAGCTTAATTCCCTGGGATCCCATTTTACTTGCTAAACCTTGCTGACTTTAGATTAACTACAGGAGCAAAGTAACATCAAAGCATATCAAGTGTTAAATGCCTTCTGAAGGGACAGTGCTGTTTCTGCGGCCATCCATTGCTTTCCCTCGTAATCTCAGCGTGTCCTTAGATTTTTCCAGCTTGAATTCCCAGTCCCTGGCCCCCTGCCTTACCTTTCTCCTTGCCCATCTTCTTCTTTTCCCATCTTTTCCATCAGCAGCACATGGCAAACGTGCTCAACGCCCCCCACCCTGTCACATTCCTGTTGTGTAGGGAATTATCTTTGGGTGTGGGATTCCTAGTGCCAGAGGGCAGGGTTAGGTGGGATGTTGGGAAGGAATTCTTCCCTGTGAGGGCGGGGAGGTCCTGGCACAGGTTGCCCAGAGGAGCTGTGGCTGCCCCTGGATCCCTGGAATTGTCCAAGGCCAGCTTGGAGCAACCTGGGCTAGTGGAAGGTGGAATGAGATGGGCTTTGAAGTCCCTGCCAACCCAAACCATTCTGTGATTCCATGATTTCTCTCCCAGAAGGACCACCACAGTGCAGCTCTTGAGGCAGAGCACAGCACATTATCCCCATTCCAGGGCCACTTTCCATCAGGGAACCTGCCAGTAAGAAGTAAAATCACTGGGCACTGCACAACGAGTCCCCTGTGTCCCATCCCTGCCCCGAAATCCTCAGTGTTGAGCTGTTATTTCTATTACCCACCATTTAAGTCCCTCATTAAGACCTGTTAACACTCACTTAATTCTCTCCCAGGACATAAAGTGCTCGTGTTTAATGAACTCTCTGCAGAGCCAGAGACATCTGGGGAGATTTAAAACAAGCCCTCCAGCAGCTGGTCAGGGTGTGATTAGTGCTGTGGGCTCAGGAGGAGCAGAACCGAGGGGACAAAAGCTCCAAGAGGAAGAGGCACAAGCTATGCCTTGGCGAGCAAACCTTGTTCCTTCCCAAAAACCAGGCCAGCTCGTGGTCAGGGATCAGGCAGCAGTGACATCCACCATCTCTGGCTGTTTTGGAGTGAGGGGTGAGGAGCTCCAAGCAGAACTTATGGCCTGGAAGGAGAGAATGAACTGTTTGGGGAATGGTACACAAGGATTTTCAAGGCATTGGAACAGGCAGAGCGGCACCTCTAAACCACAGAAGTACTTTTCCATGGAAAGGAAGATACCCTGGGGTACATACCTGGGCCACAGTGCCATTGGATGTCCCTGGGAGGGAATTCCCACCTAGATACTCTTATTTCCACTGCCTAAACTCCTGGAGGTATAAGGACAACCCAAAGATGCTTTTCACTTCTTCTGTTTCTGCAAACAAAGCATCTCTATCCCTGCAAAGGTGCCCCCCCTCCCCCTTTTCACTTCTCCTGCCATTAAATAGTTAAATCTTTGCATCCCTCACAGAAATCCCTGAAAGATCCTTAATAAATCTGTCCCAGGGAGAAACCTGTGCTGAAAAAAGAGCTGTACTCCTCACTGGGGTCCAGAATCAGCAATTCCCTCTGCTGTGGGACTGTTCCTGCCTCATCCACCTCCTGTCAATTAGCCAGGGAGGAGCCAGGAAGGGTCATTGGAAACATCTTCCAGCTTCGGGTCTGCAAGGAAAGCTCTGACAGCTCGGGAGCCATCGATGGAGCAAGGAATAATTTGGCAATAATCCCATGTCCTTAGCAAAGATAACAAGATTTCAGTCAGCTGCTGACAGGAGATGCTGGGAAATTCATTTACAAACAACTTCCCAGGCACCTGGGGCACAGTCTGTGTCTCTCTGTGTGCACACCAGGCATTTATCAATTTTATTCCCCCCTTTTTATTTTTTTTTTTAATGTTAAAGCCTTTTTCCCAGCTGTTTCTTGGTGCCCTGCATATCCTGTGCAGCAACAGATCACGGCCACACTCCTCTCCTGCTCTTTGCCATCCAGAGGCTTCAGGGATCCATTCAGCTGGAAGTGACACACGGGACAAGAGGCATTTGCTGTTCAGCATGTATTGGTTGGAATCCGGTCCTTTTGCTGCGTGGATGAGGCTCTTAAAATGTCCCTCCCCGAGAAGGCTGTACAGGTGCCCCTCGGTTTGCAGAGAGGTCACTGGACTGTACCAGCAGTGGCATTTACCCAGCGCTGTCTCCAGAATGTCATAGCGTGGTGTTGGGGCTGTAAAAGTCCAGCTTTCCCCCAGACAGATCATATTTCCATGGCAGAAGGCAGCCAGCAAGGGAAGCTGTTTAACTCTGCAGTGCCTGGCTGCTGGGTCACCTTCCCACACCACCAGCTGCAAAGCCAAGTGTGGTTCTCCTGTCCTGACCCCGAAGGTTTTTCTCCCCCATTCCTGTGCAGGAGCTGTAAATTCTTTCAATCCATTTATTTGCTTCTTCTTCTCCCTCATTATCCATCCCTTGCATATCCCAGGATTCTGGGGAGGAGGATGCTCCTCCATTGCATCCATCCATCATCCGCTGGCATTTCTGGCTCTCTTCCTCTGAAACCCACCTGTCCCTCAGTACACAAACACTCTCTTTACCATCACTGTCTGTTTTCAGAGTCCAACAGACTCCTCTTAGAGAGCAACAACCACCGGGAAAGCAGCCAGCACAAAGCAGGGGTGGGATGAACTGGGATAATTCTGGAAAAGATGGGAAGAGATGGACTGAGGCCATGAAGATCCCAGTGCTGCACATTTTTACAGGAACCTCAGTATGAAGGTGATGCTGAGGTATCACTTGAATGTAACTCTGCCCTCCTTGTGCTCCTCCTTTGCAGCTCCTGCTCTAAAAGAACACGATGAATGAGGCTTTGGGATGAAAACAACCCAAAAGAGTTTCCAGTCAATGGAAGATGGTAATTGCCAACCACATCCTGGGTTGCATCCAAAGAGGAGTGGCCACAAGTCAAGGGAGGTGATTCTCCTCCTCTGCTCCTCTCTGGTGAGACCCCACCTGCAGAACTGCCTCCAGCTCAGGGATCCCAGCACAAGAAAGACATGGAGATGGTTCAGAGGAGGCCCCAGAGCTGCTCCCAGGGCTGGAGCCCCTCTGCTCTGGAGCCAGGCTGGGAGAGATGGGGGGGTTCACCTGGAGAAGAGAAGGCTCCAGGGAGACCTGAGAGCCCCTTCCAGGGCCTAAAGGGGCTCCAGGAGAGCTGGAGAGGGACTGGGGACAAGGGGTGGAGGGACAGGACACAGGGAATGGCTTCCCACTGCCAGAGGGCAGGGATAGGTGTGATATTGGGAAAGAATTGTTGGCTGTGAGGGTGGGGAGTCCCCAGCACAGGTTGGCCAGAGAAGCTGTGGCTGCCCCTGGATCCCTGGAAGTGTCCAAGGCCAGGCTGGAACCTGGTGTAATGGAAGGTGTCCCTGCCTATAGCAGGGGTCTTCAAATGTCCCTTCCAATCCAAACCCAGGCAGTTCCAAAGGGGGCCACACAGCACCTCCCACCCTGTGCTGGAGGGTCCTTTCTGCAGAGGGGTCTGTTCCCACCCTCCTGCCCAGGGAGGAGTTTTGCTCCCAGTCACCCCTGGGACTCCGGAGAGGGGGTTGTGACCAGGAGAGCACTGAGGACACATCCCTGGGGATGGTGGCATGACTCCCAGCACACACACAGATCAATCCCTCTGGCTGCTGCTGGAGCCATCAGATTGATGCAGCACTTTCAATCCCACACTGAATTGCTCCCTTCCTCCTCATCCCTCATATGGAGGCCTTTTTTTACTTCCCTCAGTTGCTTATTCATACCTTAATGGCACTTGATTTTCAATGGGCTCTCAGAGCCCTTTCTGTGCATGCTTTGCAATGCTATTGGGATTTTCCACATTCCTTTGTTCTTTAAACAACCTTTTGCCTGCTTTGCCTGCAGAGACATCAAATGGCACCAGGGTTACACAACTTCCCTCTTGGATTTGCCATCCAGCTGGAGGTGGCCATTCTCAAACTGAGACAGGAATAGCAGCAAAGCCTTTGGAATACATAAATACACTGAGCTGAGCCCCTCTTGGTCGCTGCTCCAAAGCAGGGACACCTCCTACTAGACCAGGTTGCTCAAGGCCTTATCCAAGCTGGCCTTGAACATTCCCAAAGTTGGGGTATCTACAGTTTCCCTGAGCAACCTGTTCCAGTATCTCACCACCTCACAGTGAATAATTTCATCCTAAAATCCAGCCTAAATTTCTGCTCTTTCAGTTTTTATCTGTTCCTCCCTGTCTGCAGCTCCTGGTGAAGACTCAGCAGAGTTTCTGAGTGTGAGCTGGCTCTGAGGAGGTTGGGCTGGCAGAGCCCCCTGTGCCTCTTTCAGCTGCAAACAAGGCACCTCCATCCCTGCCCAGCCTTTTTCATGTCTGCTCTGGGTGAAATCCTGTCCTTTTTCGCTCTCCCAGAAGTGTTCTCTGAAGGATTTTAAGCCTCTACATTTCCCTTCTTCAGAGCAGCTGTTATTCCTGACTTCCTTCCCTGGATGACAAGGAGGAAGGGATTGTGAACCCTCCAGTGGACATTGATACTGGCATTTGTTGTTCCACTTAACAGCCAATCTTTCCTCGAGCCTTTTCCTTTCCAAGGCATTTAGTGCCTGGTGCACCTCCAGCTTTCACATTCACCTGCTAAAAAAATCCAGCCCAATAGCATTTGGGTCCCTCTCATCATTAAATTGTTGAGGTTTGCCCTGATCAGATCATCCCAAGCTGCACCTGCAGCCCTGGGTGTGGGTGTCAGTCCCTGGAAGTTTGCACTGTGGTTCCTGTGGTGACAACCAGTCTCAAAATATCTGCAGGGGATCAGGAGGAGCCTCCTGTGGGAGCAAGAACTGAGCCTATGGATGTTCTTTTTCTGTGGGGTGGATGAGGGATGGATGAAAAGGGAGCTGGAAGGCCTGCCTGGACAGTTGGGATCTCACAGCTCTCTCACTGAGGGTGTTTTTCAGTGCCCAAGGCACAGATATTTTAACTTGCTCCTTAATTTGCTGCTTAAAGCAGTTAGCAAAATTCCAGTCATCCATCAGCTCTGGCAGCCCTTCCAAAAGGCATGGCCAGGAACTGCACATTAATTGGGAATGCTTTGCTGAATTTACTGCGTGGCAGGACCGAATTTTTCACTCTGAGATGAAGCATGAACGTGTTGTTTGGCACAATCAATACTCTTCTAGGTTGCTAGGAAATGATTCAGGGATTCAGTGGGGTATTGCCACCCCTCCTGGGCAATGAACAGAAACATAGCAACTCCTCCCCTGCAGTGGAGCATCTGTGGATCAGCACTGCAAACTGCTGTTTCCATCAGGGGAGGGGGATAAAATGGGACAACAGCAGCAAGGGCATCACCAACAGGGATAAAGAAGTTGTTATCTCACTCTCCTCAGCACTTGTCAGGCCACATCTGGAATATTGTGCCAAATTTTCGTCCACGTGATGCAAAAAAAAGTGGGAAAAGGTCCATAAAAAGGCCACAAAGGTGATGCAAGGACTGAGAAGCTGCCACATGAGGAAAGGCTGAGAGACCTGGGTTTGCTCAGAGGAAAGAAGGGCTAAGGGAAGACATCATCCCCTCGTTCCAGTATTTAAAGGGTGGCTGCAGAGAAGGCAATATCTCTCCTCCCATCTTCATCCAAGGATTCTTGGCTGGCTCACCATGCCCCTGGGAGGCTGGGACAGCGTCTTGGAGGAGGCAGGGCACGTGGTGTGGCCCTGGTCCTACTGGGAGCTCTAAAAAAAGGTTTAATTAGCAATAGGCATTGTTCCTGCTGAGAGGTTGATGTGGGCCCTGCCTGGGTTATTCATGAGATTTTTAGAGCAGCTTCCATCAAGATCTTCTGTGGTTTTTTTCAGCTCAGCCTGAGTGGTGATGGCTGGAGAGAGTGGAAATGGGGCAGTTTGTTACAGCCAGGGGGAGACCTTTCTGTGACAGGGTGCCATCTCCTGAAGGGTGGTCTTTAGCATGTCTTAGGAGGGCTTTAGGATACAAGTCCAACACCCAGATCCTCTCTCCCAGGTCAGTGCTAACTTTAATTTTATACTTAATTTTTATGGTTTTTTCCCCTGCTCAGATGGAGAAATTTCAGACATCACTTGGTCAGAGTTGCAGGTGTGCTGGTTTTTTGGGGATGAACAACAAAAATCTCACTTCCTGCAGAATTTTTCTGTTTTTCAGTGAGAATCTCTGTTTCTCAATGAGGTGTTGCAGCTTGTGAGATGTTGCAGCTTTTCCTGCAAGGAGAAAAAGGAGCCACACTCGTGATTGGCAGCTGAATAGCTCCCAAAGCTCTGCACATCTTCAAACTCACACAGGTCAGGAACTGAAGGTCTGATCCAGCAAAGCCTTCAGTTTCAAGCAGTCCCATAGCACTTGGGAAAATCCTTTAGGCATGTGCTTGTGTCCCCTGGGTTTTCTGAAGTGGAAGTGCACCAGAAATCTGGCCAGGAAAGGTCTGATGCACCCTGGAAATGTGGAAGAGTCTTGGACACAGGAGACACAGTGAACAATGGTATTTCCCAAACACCTGGGTTTATGCATTTGCATATCCTTGGACCAGCCATAAATCCACATTTCTCCCTTTTAAGCAGCCTTAGCTGATGGTCAGCTTCTTAAATTTTGTTTATCTTAACCAAGCTGCATATGATTGCAGTTAAAATTATGCCATGACTTTGATCAGCCCTGAACCATTCCCTGGCTGCTACCAAGTTCTCACTCCCCATGGATCTCCAGAGTCTTCTGCTGGTGTCACTATGTCCCAGAGTGAGCTGCACCTTCCTCAGCAGCCCCATCACAGGTCTACTCTCATGGGCTACTCCGTGACCTCTTGCTTTTCCCACAAAACCTTAGCCTGAGGATTTTGTCCCATCCGCAGCATTTTGACCCTTGGCTGCTCAGCCTTGCAGGAAGGAGCAGGCATTTTTCATCCTTTACAGTAAACAAAGCCTTAACCCAGGCCCTTAAATCTGTCTAGATTTTGAAATAATTGCAAGCAGCCTCCTAACTTGTATGAAGTTTGATTTAAGCCTTAATTTAATGGTTTATCTGGAGAGCAGGAAGTAAGCTGGCACTGCCAATTAGGAGCCATCTGTTTTCTCCTAATCTTTTGCAGACTCCAGCCCAGTAAAGAAGAACCACCACAGCTGGGCCATCCCTTGTGCCAGTGGAAAACAACCCCCCAGAGCTGCCCCTGGGGACCCTGTCCCAGGCTCCTCATGGATCAGTGACTCCTTCCAGCCCTGGGAATAGCGGTGAGTGTGGCCAGGTGCAAGTGGGATGCTCCAGAGAGAGGGTCAAGGACAGTGTGGATCAGTGCTGGAGAGGAGGGAGATGCTTCCTCAACAGGGGTGGTTGCTTTGAGCAGGACCTTACACCCTGATGGCACCTGAAGGAAGACCCTTAGATGGATGGGACAACCCTGGACAGGGAGGGATGGGCAGATTCCTCTTGCAGAATTAGCTGTTCCACACAGCAGAGCACGGAGAAGGTGCCAAGGAGCGTCTTTCAGCTTGGAGAGGTGACTGTGGCTGGGAGAGCAGCAGGGCTGCCAAAGCCCAAACCATTCCCCGTGCCCAGAACAAGATACCAGGGACAGCCATGTGTCCTTTCCTGCTCCCATTCCCTGTGTGCACAAACCTCCAGCTGAGGATGGATACTGGCTCTGCTCCCAGGCCAGCTGGCCCCATGCCCTTGGTGCACTACCAGAGTCAAGCAATTCTGGCAGCTCTGAAGTGAATAACAACCCTGGACATGACCACATCAGGCTTGTTCATCCCTAAAATCTTCCCCATGTCACAGATTTTTTAGAGAAACCTCTATTCTAAGCCCATAAAAGCTAGTTCTGGGGTGCTGAGAGGTATCTGCCCTCCCTGAGGTAGGGACCCTGTGAAGATGACATCTCCCTCAGCTCCCAGGGCATCAGAGAGGTCCCTGGGGAAAGTGACTCAGGAAATACCTTTGAAAAGTCAAAGACTGGGGGCTTTCCTTGCCCCCCACTTCCACAGAGCAGTTTCAGAGCAGCCCTTTCTTTGGTTCTCAGGAAGGTTTCATCACAACCTTGATGAAGCTTGTTGGGGTTTTATACGCCAGCCATTAAACAACAATAAAGCAGCAATTAGAGAAGGACCATTTACCAGATGTTATCACCTCCCTTGCCTGCATTTTCCTCTGCAAAAACCTTCTGGCTGCAGCATTTTTCTCCGGTGCCACCTCTGCTGCCCTGCCCTGCCCTGCCCTGGCATGGGTCTCACTGGTGGCAGAGCAAACCCCACCCTGCTTGGATGAGCAGCCTGAAGAGCAGCAGGAGAAGAAGAGCCAAACACAGGTTCCTGAAGCTCTGGAGGGCTTTTTCCTGGTGGGTTGCTCATGACTTTGATTCATGGAGATGCTCCTGCAGGAAATATCTGTCTCCTGGCTTTGCTGAGTCACAACACTGCTTTCCATGGCATTTGCACCCTGCAAGCACCTTCCCCACCCAGCTGGGGGCCCTCCGGCCACAACAATGACTCCCCCACCTCGTTTTGGCCGAGTGTGACAACTATGAAAGGCCCAGGAGACCAGTCAGGGCTCTCCAGCCCCTTTATCTGTCACTGCACTCCTCAATCCCTCAAAAATGGGATTTCTTGATGTAATTTGGGCTGAAGGACAAAGACAGTGGCTAGGGAGAGTGAGGAAAGGTCAGGGAGGAGGTTTGGACACACCACCAGGGATGGGGAGAGGCAAAGTTCTCCAAGCATGAGCAGTCCTGCCACTCACATCTCACCAAGAAGCCCAAGTTCCCCACAGCTCTGGTTGGTGCTGGCTGCTCCAAGCACAGCTCCATGAGACTTGCCCATGTAGGGGGACAGGGGGGCTCACCCACCCCAGACCCACCCACAGTTCTGCTGCAACTGCTTGGGTCGCTTTGGGTTGGAAGGGACCTGAAACTCATCCAGTTCTGTGGGCAGGGACACCTTCCACTACATCAGGTTGCTCAGCCCCCCCTTCAAACTGGCCTTGTACCCCCAGACCCACCCTGTTTCACCTCTGAACCCCATCTCTTCCTCACAGTTCCACCAAGGGCAGTGTCCCAGGCCACAGCATCACCATCAGGCGCAGGACAACACCCGGCTTGGATTCAGGAACTGCTCTGCCAGGACACGTTTTGTATCACCTTTATTTGAACAACTCACCACCCTCTGGGTGAGCCTCAGGGACGAGTCTGTCCTTGCTGGGCTTTAGTTTGTGAAATCTCCTAAGGCACATTTTAAGCCAGCAGATCACTGTGGTCCATAAAATAAAATGGGATTCATTTTCCTGCCCCTCTTTGTGCTGCGGTTTCAGTCAGTGGTGCCAAGCCAAAGCCTTTACAGCCCTCACTAATGCACTGGTGCTTCCCAGAGCAAACTATTTATGACTCTGCCACAGAAGGGAAGGTGGAAGGTCCCCACAGCAAGTTATTTATAGTCCTGCTGGTCCCTGGCCTCTGTTTTTCCCCCTGGAGCATCCCTCCTGCAGTCAGGAGGCCCTTTTATACATTGCCATTAGCTCTGTTCTCACTCCTTGCTCAGAAATCATCGTCAGTGCGGGATTTTTTCTCCTCATTTTTTCATGAATTCGGGAAGAATTCACCATGAACCTCACCTGCAGAACCCAGGTTCACCTCAGGGGAGCTGCTGGATGCTGCACCCACCATCCCACCAAATCCAAGGTAGTCCCAAATACCATGAAAATCCTGTTGCCCGTGGGAGGTGGGGAACAAGGACTGAGCTGTAATTTAGGGTTTCTGGGGACTATGGGACACTCTTACATTGGGTTCTCCTTGTCTCCAAGGAGAGCCCTCCAGAGCAGGGCTGTTACTGGTGAGGGTCACCCCCAGTCACCTCCCGCAAGAAGGAGTCTCAGCATGGCCATGGCTGCTCTTTTTTACCCCTCCAGGCTCAGGACATGATTTATATCACCTGAATAATGCAAAACCAGGTCCTACCTCAGTGTTCCAGCAGCTGGATGACAGAAATTCCCTGAGGGGGCAGGGACCAGAGACCTCCCCAGCTCACTGCACCCCAGGTTGGGACTGGCCACCAGTTTGCTGGGTAGGAAAAGCCCCCAGAGCTTTCTGCAGGGACCTGCTCCAAGCACTGCTGGCCCTGGTGTGTCCTCCAGTGCAGATCTAGGCAGGACACATCCCCATCCGTGCTGGGGGCTGCAGGGAAGTGTTTTTGCAGGACTGCAGCACTCCAGTGACACCAAATCTGGGTGGCCACCACTGAGCACCCCCAAGGAAGCTCATCTGGGTCCATGCACCACCTTCATCCTCACCTAAACCCCAGCAGATGCAGAACAGGCAGGGACAGAGGAGGGTGAGGCCACAGGACCCCCTGTGTCCCCCCCTTTTTATCCTACATGGCCCCAGGCAAGGAGATCCATCCCCACCATCATCATCATCATCATTATCATCACACAACCTTGTGGGGGCAGAACCTCCTCCCTGCCACCACCCACCCTGCAAGGATGGAGAGAGACACCCCAAGCTTCCCAAGCCCAGGAACAGGTTGCTCTGAGTGGGTGCCCCCATAGCAATATCCCCAGCTGGCAGCCCTGATCCCAAGGACGTCCATCCTTCCATCCTGGGAAGGCGCTTTGAGTTCAGGACTTCAGGGCTCCTGGGAGCTGCAGCCCCAATAAATGCTCTCCAGCTGCTGTGAGTGATCACAGGTGAGGTGTAATCTGGCATATCTCCATTACTAACTCTCAGTTCCAATGTGAGTGATTGTGACCCTCCCCCAGTTCAAAGTTGAGGAAATTTATTTCTTTTTATTTGCTTGGTGCAGCAGCGAAAGCTCATCTGGCTGGCAATGGAAAACATCCAGGGAAACACATGTTGGAGCCATAGAGGGAGTGACAGCCCATCAGCTGCGTCACTCCCTTGGCTTCCACTTGACTTGGGAATTTGGGATGCTCAAGCAGCTTTGCATCAGCCATTGCCTGGGAATAAAGCTCCACCACCATCCTGCTCATCTTCTCCAGCAGCCCATGTCATTGACATGTGGTTTCCAAGCCACTCATTAAACTCTGCAAGTGGATTTGTCACCCTGAAAAGCAGGACACTATTATTATTGCTACTAATAATGACCACCCCCCCCAACAACCACAACCACCATAACAGCTGATTTCCAGTGAAATACAGAAAGACAAGCAGGTCTGAAGGGCTCTGGGGAGGTTTCTGCAACCACGAGGGAGACAATACAATGGAGGAGCAATTTGGAGCCCTTTGCCTAATTACCCATCCTGCAGCAGCCAGAAGGTGTCAGGCAGATAATTAAATAGCACCACTGTTATCAGCTGGTTTAGCCACACCAGGGAATCAGTGATGGACAGAGGTGGGTGTCCACTGCACTCCAGTAATCCTATTTATTATCATTTTTGAATGTATGTTCATGGCCTATGTTGCCTTACTAAATATTGCCATTGCAGACTGGTCCTGGTTATGGGGATGGGTGGGAGGTAAAATGCACATGACATTTTATGGGGGATATTCTTCCCCTCCTCTTTTAGCAGCTCAAATGCACAAATCACAGAATCATGGAATGGTTTGGGTTGGAAGCAACCTTGAAGATCATCCAGTCCCACCCCCTGCCATGGGCAGGGACACCTTCCACTGTCTCAGGTTGCTCCAAGCCCCATCCAACCTGCCCTTGGACACTTCCAAGGATGGGGCAGCCACAGCTTCTCTGGGCAACCTGTGCCAGGGCCTCCCCACCCTCCCAGGAAGGATTCCTGATTCCTTCCACGGGACACACACCCTGCCCACCTCCAGAGCCCCTGCCAGAGCACGGCCAGACTGTGACACTCTGGCTTTGCTGGTGGCTGCCCCTGTGCCAGGCTGGCCCCGCTCCCAATGCCATCCCAGCATGAGGCTCCCGTGAAAGCTGGGCAGATGAAGAGCTCATCCCTTTCCTCTCTTCTGAAGCAGAGCCACTCCTGAGCTGTTTGCAGCCCTTGATGTATTAGTGCCCAGCTTTGGCAGAGCAAGGCTGTGGGAGGAGAAGGGCTCTGAGCCAACTGCCTGGTTTTCCAGGCCCCATTCTCCTCACCAGGAGGGTGGTGGACCCTGGGATGGATCATTTACAGCTGGTAACAAGAGGGCTTGCTTTTATGTAGGGATGTGAGGACCCTTTTGAAGCGGCACAGGACCCCCCTGATGAGCAAACACAGACTGAATGCCTGTGATCAGCCTCCTGTAACCTCTCTAGCACAAGAGTCCCCTCCCCAAATGATCCCATGTCACACCCATAAATTCATTCCTCTCTGCGCCTCAGATGGGTGTCCACGATGTCCTTGGGACCAGCTGTGGGGATGATCCCCATGGTGATGGGGACAATTGCCCCCCCCCCATGTTGGGAATGGGGCCACTTTGAGTCACAGGGCAGTGACTTTTAGGGACCATATCCTGCTGGCACAGCTCACCACTTCTGCTACATCCAAAGGGGATAAAACCTCCCAGATCACAGGCATTCCCAAGCTTTCTGGGAATGGAGAGTGCCATGGAGAGGACTCTGACTCCTTGGGAGGTCCAGCCCGTGCAGGCTGAGGAGCATCACAGGCAAAAATGCTGATGTAAGCAAACCCATCATGGCATGGGGAGGGAGACTGTGCCCTCTGGACTATTTCTGGCTTGTTTTTCCCAACTACGGAGCCACTGATCTATGATACTGTCAGTGCTGTGACTAAGGGCTCTGCAGTTGGAGTCACATCGAGCCGGAGTTGGAGAGAGGGATGTGAGTGGCTCTCGGGGGACTGGTAATGGGAGAGAGCCCTTCACCTCCTGTTTACACTTTAATGCCCAGCCAGGTCATTCATTATTTAGTGCTAACGTATTTATAGAGCATTACCAGCATGCAGGGGCTCTGCAGACAGCTGGGGAAAAGGTGCTCTCTCCTTCGGATATCGTGGGATTGACAGGGCAGTTAAACAGAATATGCTGACCCCACTGCCTTTGTACTCTGGGGGGGGAGGGGGGGCACTTGTCCCCTCCTGGATCTTGTGGCTTTTCCAGGAGTGTTTTTTTTTTCTTCTGGGCCTGTGCAGCTTTTTCTCCATGCACCTGTCAAGCCCTGGACACATAGCAAAGCCAAGCCTGGCTGTGGGCCCCTGAGGCACCTGCTCCCTCATGCCCACTCATCCGCACCCTTGTGCTGGCCATCACAGTCCAGCACTGCGGGGTTCCACTCCTTTGGGGTGAAAAATCACCCTGATGACTCCAGGTCAGCCAGGGAGATCCTAATTCACTGCCTTCCCTTGCCCCCTCCTCTGCTTCCACTTCAGGAACCAGCTCCAGCTTTGACCACGAGGATCAGCCCTGCTGGACCTGCCAACCTACAGCTGCATCACATGTCTGTACTGTTTAAATGCAAAATCTTTGATAGCATCTTAAAATATTCAGCAATTAACTCAGCTGTGTCCAGTTCCACCTGGATCTCTGGATGCCAATGGATCCATTAGCAGCCCTGTCCAACCTTGCCTTGCAGACTTGCAGGGATGGGGCAGATATCACTTGTCACCCGGGATGGTGAAGGGACCTGAGCAGGTTTGGAAGCAGAGGGACACAACCCTGCAATGCTCAAGGGTGCTGCAGGGTGTCCGGCCTGTGGGGCAGGTCAGGGAAGGGGAACCAGGGCTGGAAGGGGAGCAGGACAGCCATAGATCCTTCCTGGGCTGGAGAGGGGCTGACACAACCACAAATCCTGCCTGAGATGAGGCAGACTGAGACAATCCCCCAAATCCCCCCTGGGACGGAGGTGGACTGATATAACACCAAATCCTCCCTGGGATGGAGGGGGACTCAGACAGTCCCCCGAGTCCTCCCTGGGGCGGAAGGGGACTGAGACAATCCCTCAAATCCTCCCTGGAATAGAAAGACACCGTGACAGCCCACATCCCCGCCCCAGGGTGTGGGTGGGGACACACCGCAGCATCCTTCCAACTCCCACCTTGCTGAGTGCTGGACAGCTCCCAGATCCTCTCCAGGTTTAACGGGGACCGGGACAGCTCCTAAATCCTCTCTGGGCTTGATGGGGACCGCGACATCCCCTAACCCCTCCTCTGGCTCGAAGGGGACCGCGCCAGCCCTCTCCCCCCGCAGCGGCGGGGTCTAGGCGGGTCCGGGTGCCGAGCCGAGTTCAGCCGAGGCTCAGCTCCCCCCGACGGCCGCTGCCCGCGGCGCTCCTCCGCCCAGCCCGCGGCGCCGGGCAGCCCCAACCCGTCCCCTTCCTCCTTCTCCTCCTCCTCCTTCTCCTCCTCCTCCCCCTCCACCCCCCCCCAGCCCGATTTGGGCAGCGGCGCGCCCAGCGCTGCCGGCAGAGCCGCCGTGTGCGGGCGCCGCGCCGGAGGCAGCTCAGCCCCAGAGGGGGGGCTGCGGTGAGGCAGGAGCGACCCTCGCACGCCCCTCCATCCCCCCGCAACCCCCCCGCCCCATCGCGCCCCGGCCCCCCCGCCCTGCCCTGCATGCCCGCGCAGGCAGCATGGCCCGCAGGCAGGCGCGGGCAGCGGGCGGCGGGCGCTGGCTGCCCTGGCTGGGGCTCGCCCTGCTGCCGCTGGCCGTGCCCCCCGCCGCCGCCCCCGGGGGCTGCCCCTCCGCCTGCTACTGCGTGGCCACCCCAGAGCTGGTCACATGCCGCTACGAGCGGCTGGAGGAGCCCCCGAGGGAGCTGCCGGCCGCCGTCCACAACCTCAGCATCGCCGGCAGCAACCTGAGCATCCTGCCCCGCGCCGCCTTCGCCGCCCGCCCGCTGCGCGACCTCCGCCTGCTCCGCCTGCGCCACGACAACATCCACACCATCGAGGACATGGCCCTGCAGGGCCTGCCCGCCCTGCGCACCCTCGACCTGAGCCACAACCCGCTGCTCTCGGTGGCCGCGGGGGCCTTCGCCGGGGTCCCGCTGCTGCGCACGCTGCAGCTCAACCAGGCTCTGCTGGCGGCCCCGCTCGAGGAGCAGCTCGCCCTGGCCATGCAAAACCTCACCCTGCGGCGCCTGGAGCTGGCGGGCAACGCTCTGCAGGCGCTGCCGGCCTCCCTTCTTCCCCCCGGGCTGGAGGAGCTGGACCTGCGGAACAACTCCCTGCAGCGGCTGGCGGCCGCCGAGCTCCGCAGCCTGGAGGCGCCGGAGCTGAAGGGGCTGCGGCTCAACCTGGGGGCCAACCCGCTGAGCTGCGACTGTGCCCTGCGGCCCTTCCTGGCCTGGCTGCGCTCCGCGGGCTCCCGGGTGCTCGACGCTCGCAGCCTGCGCTGCGCGGGACCCCCTGCCCTGCGCGGGGCCGCGCTGCTCCGCCTGCGGCCCGAGGGGCTGGTGTGCGCGGCCAGCGAGGGCGGCGAGCCCGGCCAGCTGGAGACGGCCTCCTACGTCTTCTTCGGCATCGTCCTGGCGCTCATCGGCATCGTCTTCCTCATGGTGCTCTACCTGAACCGCCGCGGCATCAAGCGCTGGCTCCACAACCTGCGCGAGGCTTGTCGCGATCAGATGGAGGGGTACCACTACCGCTACGAGCAGGACGCCGACCCCCGCTGCGCCAGCGCCGTGGGCACCCCCGGCCTCTGACGGTGCCCTCGGCATCACCCGCCGCTCCCCTCGACGCCTCTCCGCTCCCAACATCCACACCTCGCACCGGCCCCGTCCACCCCCTTGCCATGGCGCCGCCGAAAATTAGTCTCTGAGGACGAGCCGGGAGCGGGTGCTGGGGGGGAGCAGAGCGGGGTGACCCTCCCTTGGAGGGCTCTCCCTGCCCGTGCCCTCCCCGTAGCGCTGATTCCCGCAGGGGACCAGGCTGGATCCACACCCCCCCGCCCCCATCCCAGTGCCCGCGGGCAGGGGAAGCACACCGGGATGGGCCCCGCGGGGTGCTGTCGCGCAAGGCCCCGGTGCTCCCGGGGGGATTAGGAGCCCCTTCCCACAACCTGGTCTCCAGCGGCGGGTTTTCCTCGGCGGCCCGCGGGATTCCAGGCTGCCGGCGGGAATCGGCACCGCGCGCACGTGAGTGTTTGCTTGGCGCATCCAGGCGATACCCGAAACTGTCCTCCTGGATGTTCCTGGAGCCTGGACTTGACTTTGACCATGTACAGCTCTCTTTCCTATTAGATTTATATTTGACAGATGCAAAGTTCAACTCGATTTCTTTTTTTCTTTTTTTTTCTTTCTCTCCAAAGAGGAAAACACACCGTCCAGCCGCCCCCTACCCCCGCGAAGCGACATGCTTTGCCGAGCCCATTTTTTCATTTAGTTTTGTTCCATGACATTTCCAGCTCGTTCCAGGCACAAAACGATGCAGCTGCGTAGGAAACGCCTCCGTTTGCTGCGTGCATGTTCCCCGGGGCACTTTTCTGACTCTGAAATCCATCGTAGACTCGGCTGTCTCGGCACTTTGTAATTTAAAACGAGCGAAGCAGAAGCTCCCGTCCTAATTCCCCCGCCCGTGTTTGCTTTAGTGCCTGTTACTATATACTAGAGCAAATATATTGAAAGCTGCACCCACTCCATCGTCTATTTTCTGTAGAGCTCCTTGCAATGATTTCTGAATAAGCCCGAAGTTTTTATTGTGGCTGGTTTGCCAGAGGAAGGCAGCTCTGGGCTCCTCCGTGGTTTCGTTGGTGCTTAGAAACTTCTTTTCCTGAGCTGGTTTGGTGGCCAGGGATTGCAGAGAGGTTTTGTGTGGCTTGTGCACAGATCTCAGGCTCTGCCCTGAGAACCCTTGCCGGGGACTCAGGAAAATTGTCCAGGAAATAGTTTTCTAAAGCAGTTTTTATCTCCCGGGTGGTTTGGCACCTAATCCATGAGACATTGGAGTGCTGGGCATTTACAGATGCAGGGCTGTGACTCCCAGTCTTTCCCAAAAGGGAGCTTTTGCAACTTAAAATGCTGAATTCCAGTGCTAGGATGAAAACTGGAGTGTTGCATTTTGATCCATCTGTGCTTTCCTTTCTCTAAAGGGGGAAGGTGATACAGGCAAGCCGTGCTGGAACCAGCACCAGCGTTTGCCAGGTGCTTTGGGATCCTCAGGAGCAGCTGGTACTCGGTGTGCTGGGTTGGTAAGGGAGAGTTTTGTGGGAGTTGTGTTCCCTGAGACTCTGTGTGGACTCAGCTGCCAGGTGGAAAGCTCTGCCAGAGGAAAACACAGTTATTTCCATCCCAGGTGTGCCCAGAGGATGTTTCTGGTGCAGAATCCTTTGCATTTTGTCCCTTTGCTTCTTCCCTTTTTGCATTTTTCCTCTTTGAACTTCCTCCCCTTAAAATCCCAGTATTGAGGTGGACATGCTGGGAAAGGGAAGCTGGAATAGAGCCTGCGCATCAAAATAATTTTCCTGGGTGCTTTGGGCTGGTCCTGCTGAGGAGGGTTCCCAACCAGACCTGGTTTCTGATGAACCCTGAGACCCCCCCAGCTCAGCTCATCTGAGAAACTTTTTGCATTTTGGGGACTTTTTTTCCTGAGATTTCCTCCCTGCCATAGGAGCTTGTGGGCTCTGGTCCCACCTTGCCACCTCATGCAATGAGGGAGGAGGGAGAAATCTCAGCCTGCCCCTCACCTTCATCAGCTTTCCAGCTTCCTCCCTCCACTTCCCACCCCTGTGCAGCCAAAATACAGCCCTGAGCAAAAGAAAGGGCTGTGGGGTGGATTTGCACATGTGGCAGAGCACGGCCCAGGCTGTGACTCCAGAGGCACAGCAGGTTGTGGGGATGGAGCTGGGAAGCCCTGGTGAGATTTAACATCTTACAAGGAGAAGCCTGGAGAGCTCTGCAGGCAGAGGGAGTGGTTGTTGGATCAAGGAACACCAGAGCCTGGGATAGATAATGTGAAAGAAATCACCTCCAGGACATAGGAAAAGTGGCCAAACAGATCCTGACCCCAAAGTCCTTTGACTAAAGGGGTGGGCTGCTGGAGGCAGCTGGTTGCTCCAGCTTTTGCTGAGGCTGGAGGGAGGGATGGGGTGGCTTTTGGTCCCCAGGGATGAGGGTGCTTCTCCTTTTGGCTCCGAGGAGCAGGAGGTTGGGAACATCCTCCCCACACAGAGTGGGTGCAGAACACCCTGTGTGTGTGTGTGTGTGCACTGACCCCCTCCAGGGAAGCAAAGCCCTGGGATGGGGGTGGATAACCAGCTGTGGGAGCATAATTCCTGTGGCTTCTTAGCATCAACATTGCTCTGTGCAGCACATACCCCACGCATTAGGGAACCTCGGGATTATCGAATTGTCACCAACTGAGACTCAAAATGTGCTTTCTGGGTTCCCAGAGACAGCCCTGTGTTTGGAGAATCCCAGCTGTTTGCATGCAGTCCCCTTTCCACGAAGGGGAACGTGGACCTCCCAGTGTCCCAAGCCCATGGCTGCTGCCTGAGTGGAAAGTTACCCCAACAGCTCCTGAAGCCAGATGAACTTCAGGATATAAACAGCATCTGTCCTAGGAATCAAGCAAAGGACGCTCAGAGCCTCCTGCAGTGGCTCATCACTGGAAAAGAGGAGGGGAAAAAAAAGCCAAAAAATGCCTTTTTTATGCCCTGGGTGTGATATAGCACCAGTACTTTGCAGCCCAGAGTGGGCTTTCAGATCTGCTTTTCCTTCCTTATTTTCCAAAGAGCTCAGACGTTCCCTGGGCTGATCCAGCCAAGAGATGGGCAAGGAGGTGGATGTGGATGGAGCCAGAGCTGTGCAAGGACCCCGTCCCTGCCCTGCCTGCACCCACCTGCCCCCACAGACATCCTTGGAGGGTTCAGGTGCTCAGAGTATCCCAGGTGTGTTCCAAGTTGCTCCACAGTGCCAGAGGAGCTATAGGAAAGAGGCTGAGGGTAGTCTCATTTAGTGCAGAAGAGGCCAGAACACCCAGTGTGGATTGCAGCTGGATTTATCTAGGGGAAATAACTGAGCTGGAATATCATCCTCCTCCCCACTGAGTGTGGGGTTGTGGTGCTCCTACCCAGGGGCAGGGAAGGAAATCAACCACCAGCTGCCTCCTCCTGACAAAAATACACAGAATTAATTAATTCTCCCCAGGCAGCTTCACCTCTGAGAACCTTCACACCAGGCTCCTTCACCCTCACCTTCTTACTCTGTTACCAGGGATTAACCCAAACCTACAGAGGGAGGAAAATTACTCCTCTGCTTTTCATTTTTTCCTTTAGGAAGAGCAAGAGGGAGGTGTTACCCTCATGCCTTGGGGAAACTGAGGCATGAACAAAGCAGGGCTGAGTTCCTGATAGCAGGGAAGGGCTTGGGCAAGAAAAAAAAAACCCAGAGAAATGCATTTCAGACCTCAGCAGGGCCCACTTAAAACTCGGGGCAGCTTTGGGACCTCCAAGCCCAGGGCAAACCCCACCCTGTTTGTCCTTCTTCCAGCTCAGGCTTCTGCACCGTGCCAAAGAAATTGGGAATATTGAAGATCCCCCCTATTACCTGTGGATGCTTCTAATTAGCCAGGTTAGGATAATTCTGGGGGATGGAAGCTCCTTGCTGAGCACTGACCTGCCCCTGGCAGCAAGGAGGGGGCTGGAGGTGACAACACGAGGGATTTGAGGACTTTTCCTGAGGGAGAGGGGCTGGGAACACTCAGGTGGGTGAGGGGAAGCAGGTCAAAGTCCCTAGCAGGAGCAGAGCTGTGTGTTTTCCCAAGCCTAGCTCCGGGCAGCCCCAGAGGGAGCTGGCACAGCACTGCCCGGGCAGATGGGGAAGGACGTGTTTCCACTAATCTGCCCCAATCTGGATTATTTTTCCAAATAAACCTGCTTTCCCAGCTGTTTTATACAAGATTTTGGCACGTTGGGGACAGGTGGGGTTCTGGGCACGGGAGAGAAGCTGTCGGGGTGGAGGTGATGGAAGGGTGTCCCTGTGCACTCGCCTGCATGGAGAGGGGGACTAGAACATCTCTGAAGCGGTTTTGCCAGCACATCACCCAGTTCCTGAGGCTGGGATCATCCTGTGGTGCTTCTGAGAGCAGGGTCTTCACTGAAGTTTTCTCCTACGAAAATCCACTGAAAAATAATTGACCCTGAGGGCCTGGTGTCACCCCACCTCACCTCCCATCCAAAGCAGAGCTGGGATCTTCTGCAGCTTTCACTGGGATAAAACAGCACAGAAAATCCTTCTGGCGCTGCATGTCCAGGAGGATCCACATGAGCCAGTTTCTGGGGTTTGGGGATGTCTCAGGGAGCAAGGGGGCGCAGGATCAACCCAGGGCAGATCAGTGTTGGTCCCTGCTCCTGTGTAAGGACACATGGGCACAGACAGTCCTGTGGAGCTTCTCCATCCTCCCAGCCACTTGCCAGCCTGACATTTACCAATCCCTATTTTTAGATGATCTTCATCCCTTTTAATTGTTCAGGTGGCTCAGAGATGCTGCTCTGCATGGGCAGGATGGATCCCTGAGCCTCCAGCCCATGGAGATGCTGCTCTGCACAGGCAGGATGGATCCCTGAGCC
>JAWWES010000001.1:325253-360239 GCA_035583135.1 Lophotriccus pileatus | reverse complement strand
CATTTTGGTCCGTCCCCCCCACCCCCCGCCCCCCGGAATCTGATGAAATAAAAACAAAGGTACCAGCACAGATTCTCCCTCTTCAGGATTGGGGCATTTGACAGTAGAGAAGTCTGGGTCTGGATCTTTTTGCTCAGGTACTGGAATGGGGGGCTGGAAGCCAAAGGCTTTGAAAGCCAACTGCACGTAGTCATGTCCAACTCCATGGAAAGAGGTATGAACAAACTTCAAACTCGTTTGCACATTTAGCTCCCTGAGGAGGAAAACAACATTGCTGGTTTAAAGCTTCTCCTGGAAAAAGAAGTATTTACCTTCTGCTCAATTGGATGAAGTTCTCCCAAGAATTTACTGCTGATTTCTACATCTACAAGCTCCATCTTAAAGATGTCACTCTGGTTCTACTCAGCCTATGTCATTTGTCCTCCTCTTTTTAGTCTTCTGCCTCACCTAACCTTGAATTTCCTCACCTCTATTTCATACACCTACACACCTGTACTCTGAATTTCTGCATTTTACTCAGGACTCTTTGAGCATTTCCCTTTGCATGAAATAGTTTTAGCTTTATCTTCAGCAAAATGGCTGAATCCTAAGGATGGTGATTTTACTAATTCACTGACACAGAAGTCAATCTGCAGCCAGTTTTTCCACATACAGCCCAGAACTTACTTAAAAACATAATTTAAGCACATTTTGCTTTATACAATACCTATGATAACAGATCTTTTTCAGGTCCTCCATGTAGCAGTCACATATTTTCTTCAGAGGATCCTGCCTAAGGGGACTGGTATCCACTAGATTTTCATTCCAAGAGCCATTCCATGGTTCAACACATTCTTCTATACATTTTATGATTTCCTTATCATGAGGAGAAGTGATCTGTGCTCCATTTTCCCAGTAAACCTGATGGAAGTCAAAGGAAAACAAGACAGTTTCTTTACAAAGGATTATTAACTTGCTCAACTCCTTTAACCACAGGACCTCACATACTTTCTGCTTTTTCAAGTGACATGGAAAATTCAGCATCTGGCTGGATTCTCAAAAGCCATTTGGAAACTCTTAAAATGAACTTTTGAGTTTATTATTTCAGTTATATAATGATAAAAACTACCCAGCAAAACCACCTGCTTTAAAAAACAAAGCTGGGATTTAAGTATTATGACTGAAATATCAGGGTGTAAGAAACCAGAGCTGGGCATTTGCACCTGAGATGGCTGTACAAACTGTAACAGAAAAATGTCACCTTCTCCATGGTCTGGCATTCTTTTGGAAAGAGAAACACAACTTGTTTTTGAACCCAGAGCAGAAGAGATAAGCAGAGTGCCAAGGTATGTGTTTTTCCACAGCTGAACAACTGTAATCTTTCAGCTGGGAACACAATCAAACCCTGGACTGTAAAAAGTCATTGTTGAAGAATTATTTAGATGCCAGTTTTCCCACACTTGGCTGAGCTCACAGGGAAGACTTTCCGCTCAGACAATCTGCCTCTGATTTCTTGTCACTTTGTCGCATTTGGTTCAAATTGTCCAGAACCTGCTGAATTCACAAAGGAAACTGGGAAAGATGAAACACTTCTGGCAAAGACTTGGAAACCCCCACAATATCCTGACCAAAGTGCTGTGCACCAGACATACACATAAAAGCTTCTTGAGAAGTGAAGCATCTGGAAAACTGGTGTGGCTTCTCTCCTTATTCTGAGCAAAAGTAAAGGCTGGTGAAGTACTTTACAGGCTGTTCCAGAGAAGACAAGTGCAGGAGTTCTCCTCATGCACAGGAAGACTGGCTCTCCCACACTGCCATCACTCACTGATCTGTTACAAGGCTTCTGGAACACTCAGCTTAAACTTGAGAGTTTAGTTCAGATTCTTACAAAGTTTAGAAATTAAACACTGTGTTATAATACTGCATGAGCAGAACTTGCTATTGTGGATGGTTTGCTGCCCCACACTTTCCAGGTGAGGCCACCCACACTTCCAACACCCAAACACCCTGACAGGGAACACCACATTAAGTTTGATTAATCAGCTTTTAAACTGTTCCCATCTTCAGCACAGTCACATACTGTGTACACTAATTCACCTCAGCTCTAGCTTAGTTTTAAACAAAATTTTTAGGTCTAAGAAACGAACACAAATTGCTGAAGTATTTTTTCAGCTGCTGATCGGGCTGCGTGGAACGCCACAACAGGCTTGTGCTCACCACACACAGCCAGTGTGGTCTCATGTGCTCACTGCAGGAGAGTAAGTCAGCTTATAGAAGGATAAATTATTTCAAATAATTCATCTTCTAATGGGCAGACACACGTGCTCCCAGAAAAGCCTCTTATGGGTGGAAAAGCCCATGCACAGGTTGCTCAGAGAAGCTGTGGCTGCCCCTGGATCTCTGAAAGAGTCTAATGCCAGGCTGGAGCAACCTGGTCTAAGTGGAAGGTGTCCCTGCCTATGGCAGGGCTTGGAATGAGATGATCTTCAAGGTCTTTTCCAACCCAAACCACTCTGTGGTTCCACAATAAGCCAAAATGGTGATAGTGGAACTTGACCAGCTTTACCTTGTATCCATTGTCCTCCTTCCTGTTGTGGGAGGCTGTGATCATCACTCCAGCCACAGCTCCGAGCTGCTGCACAGCATAGGGCTACAAAGGAAACCCAGAAATGTCCATTTACCCAACAGCTCTGCCACACATCATATTAGGACAGTTATGCAACAGGATGCTACAGAAGTGGCTTTTCATGTTGTACCAGCTTATCTGAAAAATGTATAAGTGAACACCCATCATTCTGCCTCCTGCAGCCAGTAACAAAAAAAGTTTGTCCTATTCTACTGCATAAAAACATTCTTATTATCAATTACATAAATGCAACAGTTAACTGGCCAACTAAAATCTATACTCAGATTACACGAGCACTTAAGAGAAACAAGCTGAAGCAGAATGAAGGAATTCACCAAAAGGCTTGAAAAACAAATTAAAGGTATTCCCAGCATTTCGGTCCTGCCCCCTCAAAGCAAGATCCACACCTCGTGGAACAGAAATGAGGAACTGAAAACCCTGCAAGGAAAAGCTGCTGTGACTAGAAGAGAAAGCTCTGTTTCTGAGATGTTAAAAGCAGAGGCACAGAAGAGTTCAGTAATATTTTTACGGCCTCCTTGAAGGGCCAAGTACTCTGAGCAGCCTCTATTTTTTCCCATTTAAATAATTTATGAGTTAAATTGCTGGTTCACATTTTTAGTAAACTCAAATAGGGAAGAGAAGGTGACTCACCACAAAGGGTGTGGGCACATAGGTAGAGAAGAAGTACACAGGGACATCTTTGGCCAGCAGCACTGCTGCAGTGAGCTTTGCAAGCCTAACAACAGCAAAACCAAAGTATTCAGTCAACCCAACTCCCCACAACAATCAGTAACCTGATGGCATTCCTGTCACCTCCACATAATTGTTTCTCCAGTCCCTCCATTGCTTTTTTTTGCTTAATCTTTGGTCCATCACCCAGATAAACCCCAGTGATACCAAACACAAAGATACAGAACCTACTGGAGAGTCACTTGTCCTTCACTTTCCAGAAAGTCTGAAGGACCACATGTCTGCAAGAGCAGGTTTGGAAAAGGAATTCTGTGTCCCACACAGGTGAGTTTAAACCCCTTATGCCAGAGCCTGGTGGATAATGGGCCACACACATCAAGGCCCAAGGGAAAGGAGAGGCACAATTCCAGGGAAAGAAGAAACTCTTGGAAGACAGTCACTAGACTCTGTGCTCTGTCATACCAAGAACTTCTACATCCCTAAAATACTCAGTGCTAACAAAGATAATACTAGAAAAGAGAAACAACTTTGTTAATTATTGCAGTTAATTGCTGTAACTAACTACTGATTACCTAAATACTAATTAGCTAGCTAATTAGGTTGGGTTTTTGTAAGAAATGCCATTACCACATGTTTTTTGCTCCTGGAATGACAAGGGATTAAGATTCCTCATAGAATTCAGAAAGTTCTCTGCCCTTTTGTTACAAAGGGCAGAATTTGACATCACTGAAATTTAAATTTTAAGCATTCCAGGTCAAATATTCCCAAAGTGAAAATACACTGGGTTACAGGAGGCTGCAGGTAGAATTTTTCCTCCCCCAAACAAGCTTAAATCAGGTGCAAAATACAACAGAATGACAGTGTTAGAAGCGCATTAACACTTAGAGATTTCAAGCTACATGTTAATATTCTGAATTTACCTTCATATTCAAATTTTTCTCCAGGCATATCAACTTCAACATCTGCCTCACGTTCTTGTGCATTAAACCTGTAAATTCTTTGGAGTGACCAGCCTTACACTCCACATTTCTGGCCAACTGGTACCATAAAGAATTTATTTCCAGCCTCTCTTCAATACTATTTAAATGGACTAAAGGAGGGGGAAGAAAGTGCCCAGTTCATCACAAAAAACGCTGACAAGAACAGAAAGCATTCAAAGCCACAATTTCATTTCTAGTCTTGCAAATGTAATCAATACTCATACTTCTTACTGCTGCAGTTGCTGGTGACCTGACCTCGTGTGTCATATCCAACAACAAAGCCTCTCTGCTTAAAGTCTGAAAAATTCCTCTCAAGATACTTGTAGATCCCCTGAAACGAGAAAAAAAACCACACAAACAAGGGAAAAATAAGAACTAGCACACAAACATTAAAAGTGATCTTTCAAAGAAGATGGATAATGTCAGTAGGCAAAATACAGCTCAAAAACCTCAATAATGATGTTCACAAAATCAGTAGAGTGATTTTTTTTCCCCCCAGTGCTCACTGAAAGAAAGCAACCAGAGAAATAATTTCTCACAGCTGTGGGAAATAAAAGTGATACAACAATCAATCCTCAGGAAGCAAACACTTGTTTTCAATTCACACTGTGGTTTTATTTATTCAAATTATCTTCTAAATTGACCAAAAAAAAAAAAAAAAAAAAAAAATCCATTTTCTGGGAGTTCATCCACTCAGCCAATATAAGGTTGTGCCAGTCTAGTCTTTATCCTTGAGCTCACAGCACAAGTCAGACACCTTTTCAACACCATTTCCCAAGTGTTAGTCCTAAATTTGCCTTAAAATCATGGAACAGTTTGCATTGGAAGGGACTCCTAAATATCTTGTGCTCCAGTTTCACCTCCCCTGTGGCTTTCACATCCATTCATCTCCCAGTTAGTGTCTCTTTGGAGATCCATCACGGAAACAACCCGGGGCAGATCAGCAGTTTTAGATAAAAAGATGGAAGCACTATTGTTAATGGAAGTTTCCAGAGGCTATAGCTCACTACAGTCAGACAACAGCACTGGGAACTTAACCCTAAAAATGCTGCCTTTCACAGGGTACAAGCTGCCTCTTGGTAGCAGTGAGTGTGTTTCATACTACAATTCAACAGATTTCCGCCCTTCCCCCTCCCCCCCCCCAGTATTAATGCAGTTCTTTGGGACGTTTTCATCTGGATCTGACTCTTCCCTCAGCTGCTCCTGGTGCTCCAGACCCTTCCCTGGCTCTGTTCCCTTCCCTGGACTCTGAAAGGATGCATTTCAAAGCATGACCAAAGGAGTACTGTCCTCTCTTTGGAGAACTATTTCAGCTGCAGATGTTGAGGGGTTCACAGAGGAAAAAAGCTCTAAAACAAATACAAAAAGATAAAAACTTTAAAAGCAATATAAATCTTTAAATAGTGACAGGACTGGAGGCTGGGCTATGGCACAGTCACCAGCCCAAGTCACACAGAGGAATGGGAAAAACGTATTAAAGTTTGAGTTGAACACACTGAACAATGTCTAGAGAAATGAACAGCACATTTCCCAACAGACCCCTTGTTTAGGCTCTGAGTACCTGGATGTCAGAGCACACTGCAGAGTTTTGTCTGAACTAGTCCCTCAAACATCAAGAACTGCATAAAAAGACACTTTATGGAATAAGCAGAATTTTAGGCAGACTGATCCTAGTTAGAAACAGCAAACAAGGGCATATAAACTATTCAGAAGCAGCACAGACTGAGTTGAGACAGAACAATTAATACTCCTGTCCACAGTCAGTGCATTACAAACCACTCTGTACAGATGGAAAGATGCTGCACATAGTTTCTATTTCACATTAAACCCCCAGGGGCTCTCCCACCACAGCAGAGCATCCCTGGAACTTTCTAGCAAGCCTGGGCACCTCAACAATTCTGCACATCCAACCTGTTCCTCACCTCTTCCTTACTTCCCAGCAACCACCATCAGAGCTCATTTGGCTTTTTGGCTCTGCAGCCCACACCCTCACACTGCTCCCAGCTTTCCATTCCCTCATTCCTCAAACCCAGAGGAATGGATTTGTTTTTGTTGTATAGGAATAGCCCCTGCTGCTCTTTTTAGCAGATTAGATCTTATGTACTTTCTCACCCCAGGGATTTCTGCCTGGGATGAGCATTTTTGGCAGCTATTTGGTACCACTGCAATCCAGATAACACTGTCAAGACCAAGGTAAGATTTTTCCTAGGAAATCCTCTTAAACTAGACTCGCTGTTCAGAGATAAAAGATTCCATGTGAATAAACCCAGGAATGTCTTTACTTTCTTCCATGGAAAAGTTGGCTGAAAATTAACAAAATCCCTTAAGCTCAGTCAGAGATCCCACAGACTAAAGTTAACCCAGTCCTACTGGACTTGTTTACTGTCCAAATACCTCTCTGAAAGCTGCAGGAAATAAGTAAATAAGTAAATGTCAGTGAGAGGAATTGAGTGTAGTGTCTCTCCACTGTCTGAAGCCTCCACTTGAGTTCACACTATCCTCTCTTTCCCTGAGGGCACTGAGTAACTCCAGCACCTCTGGGCTAAGTCCTCTCTTGAATGAGTTTCTCAATTTAAAGAATTTCTGTTTCCTTTTAACAAGACCCGGGTTTTGAGAGTGTCCTTCGCTATTAAGTTCCTGGTACTTCTAAATGAGAACCACACGCATCTTGTGGTGATAATGACTTACTTGCAAGTGTCAACACACAAATGTGTAACCCCCTCAGATCTAAACCAAAATGCACTGCAGTATCAATTCCCTAATCCACTGCACAGTTCAGGTGATTTCCAGATATAAAAATCCATGGAGAACTACAGGTGTGCATCTACAGCCATGTTTTAACTCATCCTCTTGCAAGCCCAGCCCCTTATGCTCAAGTGCAAAAGGAGAAGTGAGGGAAAAGTGATGGTATCAGTGAGATGAAAAGATTTTTGGTTGGTGAAATCAAAGGAGCTGCAAACAGCTTCATGAAATCCTGTATTTACAGTTTTTCAATTATTACCCTTGGGTTTGCTTTCTCAGCAACAGGGAACTCCTTATGCCAAGGTGGTTTTGTCACTTTGGAAGGCTTCTTACCCATTAATAAAACCATTCAGACATTATCAAAAAGCACAAAAGCAACAATACTTGAGCAGGAAAATTCAGGCTTTAGGTGCAGGTTACATACTTACAATTCTCAGGAGAGTCCAAAGTAGCTGCTAGATATTCTACACCTTCCTGGATCTGATTTTTCATAAGACCAGTATAATCAAATCAAGATCAAATAAAAAAAAAACAGATCAAATGAAGGGCACAGCATATGATTTAAGGGTGTGAATTCACTACAGTTTCTTTTAACTGAAGGAAATGTTAATGATACTCAAGTCTTTTGTTTGGCCATTTATCCCTGTCCCAGGTAAAGATGAATACAAGGAGACAGGGCTGCCCATTTTCAGACTAAGCTCAGCAAAACTGGTCCTGCTATTAACTTCTGACACAGAGTGCTCAAACAAAGATTAAACCTGACACAGTTTACTTCAAAAACAAGTTCTAATCCACTTCCCGGAGGCTGCTTTGCCTAACTTGATATCTGACTTCAATAAACAACTAAAAATAGCAGCTCTACAGAGGGAATGAACAGACACAAACCCGTTTTGCTGCTCTCAAAAAGCAGTAATTCCCATGAAACTCAGCTTGCCCTCACATTCTCTGCCAGGCAAAGGGAAAGCTTTTCCCTTTCTGCCAAGAATGTGGCTCAGTCAGCAGAGCCACGCTCGGCCACGCTCCCAGGAGCACAAAGGCACCACAAGCTCCAAATCCAACAGGCTGCACAGGCCAAGGAGTAAAAGGACTCTTATAAATTTCCTCAGCAGGAGTAAGAGGTTTACTCCATTTTGAAGCAAAGTGGATTCTCTTCAAAGCAAAGTGGATTTGTTTAAATCAGCCCAGCTACTCTTAACCATTCCACCACTGATGACAAAATGAGAGTTTTTAAACTGTTTTTTTTTTTTAACCCTTAATTTCTTTAGTTTGTTCCCACTGCATCCACAGGGACCATCTGGGCCACAGCAGTCAGTTTTGTTCATACTATTACAGCATTTCTGAATGGCAGATGAGTTTGCCGGGACTCTTCTGGTTGTAAATCAACAAACAGCTCCTCAAAAGAACCTAAAACATGGTTCAGAGAAGTGAGGAGTCTCTCCCACCCCATGGCAATGATACCAGTCACAACTCCACCGCTGCCTCTACATCCAGATCTTCAACTCCATGTCCAAGTTTTTGCACCAGCCCCAAGCAGAGCCTGATCCCTGGCGAGGAGCACGAATTGGGACTGAGGCCTCCCTGGACAGAGCTCTACCCCCCAACCACAACAGACCTTTCCCAACAACACTAACAGCTATCAGAAGGGCAGCATTGTGGTTTAATCCAGGGCAAGAGCTGTGTCTGAGTTTCAAGATCAACCTGTCTATTCAAATCAGGAAGTCCATCCCAAAATACTCTACTCCAAAGACCTAGTCCTCAAAGAGATCACATGACAATGTCTTCCTGGAAAAAAAAAAAATCCTATGGTATCTGTAACCTAAGGCACAAATATTGAATCACAGATAAACCAGGAATCACCAGCACCTCTGATCCAACATGTAATACTAGATTTGTAGTTTGAGACCTTTAAAGTTCATATCTCTAATTACTTCCTAGTCTACTTTAAAAGGTAGAGAAAGAGCCACAGACAGAGCCACAGTAACATCAGGCCACTTAACCAACTACCTAATCCAGCTGATGAAAAACATAACCAGTGATATTGAAAAGATTCCCCAAAAGCTAAACAATTCCAATACAGATCTTCAGCCAGCCTACTTTGTTTTTTCATCTTAATTCCTCTCTATTTGTTCAGTAAAATCTACTATTTTCGTGTGGTTATTCACAACTGGGGTTAAAAATGAAAAAGTTTGTTTGGGGTGGCTTTGCTTTTTGGGATTTTCTTTTTTTCATTGAGCTTTTAAAAATATGACAGCTAATGATTCCCAACTACAGAGCAGTTTAGCAGACTAATCACTGGCCAAATTCCAGTGGAAGTGGTTACATTCTGTCTCCTAGAAAGTGCAGTTAAACCTCCTCAAGCTACTTTATTCCCTGTCAGCACTAAACACTTGACAGCTACCACCCCGCTGTTGAACGGCTGCTGCATTCCAGCCTCTGCTTGTGTTCCAGTGGGACACTGGGACCAAACCCTTCCTGGGGAGCCACTGAGCCCTCTCCCAGCTCACCTGTGTTGACTGGATCACCGTGAGGTCATTGATGTAGCAGAATCCCGCTCCCATGGCCGAGCGGAGCCCAGCAGTGCCGAAGCTCAGCCGGCAGCACAGACGATCCCGTAGCTCCTTGTGCTTCCCATCCTGCAACAAGCTCTCAATCTGTTCCTTTGTTTTTTGATTCTGCAAGAGAAGATTAAGGTCTTCATTTCAGTGCTTGAAATCAGGAACTGAACTAGATGCACTCAGGGGTTTTAGGCAGTTCCAAGTGCAAGTTCTTCCTATCCTAGAAAATGCCTGTGCACCAACTGGCCTTCACTCAACTCATTTTTATCACGTTCTTTCCCATCTGATCCTTATTAATAATAGATTCCAGAGCTCTTGCTCTGGAAACTGATATGTTTGCCTGGTCATTAATACACCTTCCAGCTACACAAAGCCTGTGAGTGGCGAGCACAGAGACTTTGGAACTGGTTTTTCCAAGGCGGGTAACACAATTCAATCTTTCATCTGTGCTGCTGGAAGACAGACAAATCTCAACTGCAGAGCAATGTTTCCTTCCTCCCCACCCACAGGAAAGGTCTGTAAAGAGGCACAGTAAAACCATGGAATCCTAGGATCGTTTGAGCTGGGAGGGAATTTAAGGGACACCCCATCCAGCCCTATACAAAGTATAACAGGCTGAATGCTTATCCAGAGTGATCCCTCTGTTTCTTCAGGCTTTCCCTAAACTTCCAGAACAGCTAAAAACTTCCAAGTGTACAAACTGCACACACTCAACTATCTCTTCTTCATAGTTATTCAACCAATATTGAGTTCACTCGCTCACCAGGAAACCCACACCCAGGTCAGACAAGACACTTCCCAGATCCTATAAACACAGTGTAGGAGGCAGCAGTGGATACACAGCTGGAAAAAAACAACTCCAGAACTATAAAACCCAGCTCAGGTGGCACAAGTGCTTCTCCAAAGCAGGGTCCCAAGGAAGGGTTAAAAAAAGGCAAATGGAATCTGCAGGGCAAGGGTGAAGCACCCCTGACATTTAAAGTAGAGGTCAGCCAGCTCCAGCAGCACCAGGACACACAGCTCTGCACAGAGAGTGGGAGCTTCTTCAGGAGGATTGGGAAAATGCTGGGAAGAGCACAGAGATGGCAGCTGCACAAACTCACCAGAAGCAAAACCACATGGTAAAGCTCGTTGAAAAACCTGAAATTATTTCTGCAGCTTGGTAACAGATCCTGAACACCAGCCACGTGAATTTAAGATAAGTCTTCATTCCTTTATGCCTTAAAATAAAAGGCATTATTGTCCATGCTCTTAGATGGCTCAGCAACTAAAGCAAAACACTGCTAACAACACAGCTAAAGCCAGGCCTAAAAAGAAACCACAACAATGGGGCACAACAAATATTAAACCACAGGAGTGAAGGTTTCTCTTTTAGCTGCTTACAGGTAGCCAACCAGAAAACAAATGACTGACCCAAAAAAGGAGTCTAAGTAATGAAAAACCTCATTTCACACTATCATATTACATGGTTTTGCTTTAAAATCAGATTATTAAATTACACAGCATCTTCGATAGCTTTTCAGGATATGCTGCATTGCTTCCCTGCACAAAACAGAATCAGAATTGTACACTGCAGAGTTTATGGAGCTTTGCAAAACTGAGGCAAGACCTCCCTGAAGCAACAAAGCACAAGGGTTTATTTTACAAATAAGATTAAAAAGCACTTTTGATTGAAGCTATTTATTTCCTAAGGAATAAAAATGAGCCAGCTAAAAGAGCACCTGAATAACATCTTAGTTTCCTCGGTTAAGCTAAAGTTGGATAAAAAGAAGAGGAAAAAAAATTACAAGTGAAAACTTCCAATCTTTTCACAGGTGATCTGAAACTCCTGGGCTAGCAGGAAGAGGGCATTTTACAAGACTTGGCATAAGTTCAGAAGTGCTGATGATCAGTGTCATGCTCTGGGTTACACAATCAGTAGCATTAGAAGCCTGACCTCCAGATCAGGCTTATTTCAACCTGGCACAATCCCTACTGCTTCTACTCTTCCCAGCTTGTCTTTTTTATTCCAAGTTGGAGTTTCAAAGCCCATTGGCTCAGTTTTCATGCAACATTCTGACTGGGTATGAGCAGCATTTACCACCCTGGGAATTTCAGAACAGCTTCCATGGCCGACATTTAACCTGACTGCAAATCCTGGGGAAAAAAAGAAAACACACCAAACAAAACCAGGATTTTCTGCTGGTTTGCTTTGCAGTTATGAAATCGAGTCACACAACTGAAGGTCTCACAGTGGCTTTTATAAGGGTTCCTTTTTCTGAGTGTAATAGTCAGTGGAATCACTCAGGTTGGAAAAGTCCTCTGAGATGATGGAGTCCAACCATGGACAACCAAGGTCACCACTGATCCATGTCCCCAAGTGCCACATCCACACAGCTTTTAAATCCCTCCAAGCATGGGGACTGCACCCCTGCCCTAGGCAAGACAACCCTTTTGGGGAAGAAAATACCCCTTATACCCAACCTAAACCTGCCCTGGCACATGAGGCCTTTCCCTCTTCTCCTGTAACTTGGGTAAGCAAAAGAAGTTCCTTAGAGATTTCAGACTCCAGTCCTTGGATGACTTTTAATATCCTTAAAAAAAACCCAACATAAAACAACCTAGATCTTCCTGTCTTAAGCAAAAATAAACTAAGCTGTTGGACACAAAAATAGTCATTCCTTAAAAAAAAAAAAAAAACAACAAAAAACAAAAAACAAAGCTCTAAGATACCCCTGAATCTCCAGTGGCTCCAACAAAGCAATTTAAATTCCCATGGATTGAGTGGCCTGCAGAGTAAACAGGTTTTTAGGGAGACACAGACCCTTCAAAGCCCTGGGCCCCCCACTGCTGCTGGTTTCCCCAGCATTTTTTACTGGTGCAAAAAGCACCTGGCAGAGAGCAGGGTCCTTGGAGTCCACAGGGACCAGGCTTCTAGAGGGGAAAAGAAAAGGGAAGAGAGAAGCTCAGCTTGCCAAGAACCTGCCGACAGCCCCCCCAGCACAGGGACCAATCCCCTGCACACACATTGTAAATACAAATAGAAGTGAACACACAAATACAAATATACATATCAATATATAAAGCTATTTCTAAGTATGTATATTTCTATACTGATTTAAGCAATATCAATATTTATATATAGATATATATTATATATAGATACATAAGTACATCAATATATATGTATAAATAAATATAAGCATCTCCAGGTAGCTACAGGTATGTGTAACTACAAATGTATATAAAAATACATTTAAATGTGCAAACAATACACATGTAAACATAAGTGAATGTATACATATATATCTATAGCTGAATGTATAAACACAAAATTATAATATAAATGTGTACATATAAATAATACAAAATATTAAATTACTCTATATTATATACATATTTATAATATTTATATCTCTATCACAGAATCTGCGGAGTTGGAAGGTACCCACAAGGATCATTGAGTCCAACCCCTGGCCCTGCACAGGGTCATCCCCAAGAATCACACCATGCGCCCAATAGTATTAAATATATATAAATAGGTTAAAAATTAAAAACCTAAATAAAAATTACATATAGGTATAAAAAAATACATCTGTAAAGGTCAGTGGGAGGTCAAGGCAGCAATCAAGAGCCAACAGATGCCATCCCTCCTGCTCCCAGAGCACAAGGGGTCCTGCCCTTGCCTGTGCAAGGAGGTGGCAGATAAGGGGACAGGGGCAGAGGGCTCTGGGAGGAGCTCGTGGTCCCTGAACATGCCCTGCTGGGGCCAGAAAAGGGACAGAGAGGGAAAGAGGGGCCTTTGGCTGGGGTTTGGACTAGAGGTGGCTTCGCAGCTGTGGCTCTGACAGGGGATTCCTCCTCCGCAAGCACAGCCTGTCCTCACAGCATTTAACTTGGTGTCCCTGCCTGCTGGTCCATTCCCCAGCCCTGGACTGTCCCCCTCAGCAGCAGCTCTGCCCTCACCTAATTCCCAATCTGTCAGCACCCAAAACGTGCTGTGAGTACCCTCAAACACCTCAACCCCCCAGTTCAAGATATCAACTCATTAATTCCTAATTTTTCAGTAGCTTTGATGCCATTCAACACCTGGGCAGTGAAGAGCAACCAGAGCCCAGGCCACCTTTGCCCATCCCATTCCAAGCAGACTCTTTCACCCACACCAACACTAGGAAAAAAGACAGTTCTGCATTATTTTTTTCCTACAAAATTATTCCACTAATACACAGCCAAGCCATCTCTATGAAGTTAGCACTACCTCCTCCTAAGATGTGGGCTTGCCAGTCACCTGTGGAAACAACTGGAGAATTAAACATAAGGGCATCAGCTGAGTATTTCTTACAGGTTCTTCCACTCCCAATCACCTTAATCGTGGGTACTTAGTGCCAGAGTTAAGTTTCACAGCCAATTCCCTATCAAAATAAGTGGCAATTCATTACCCTCAGCCATCCTTTTTATTTTGCAGGCACTTTTAGCCTGGGGGAAGGGGGAAATGGTTTCAAGTTTGCTTAGAATTCAGCAAATTTGACAGCCACAAATTAAGTGCATCAAGCTTTGCCAGCCTTTGGTTTTTAAGCAGCAATTAAGCTTCCCCCCCCACACCCCCAAATAAAATCAAGTTCAGTCCCTCAGAACACACCAGAGTATCTGTAGGAATTCCTAGTGCAGAGAAAGGGAGCATTATCCATGGCATAGCTAATCACCTTAATTACACAATTGGCACCTGTACCAACAGGTTTCTGCCCCAGTCTACCCAAAATCAACTACTTCAATAATTCATAACCTTACCTTTTATGTTTTAACATTAGAACTTGCAGTGCACACGTGTAGCTACAACGAATTTTTCAGGGGCCAATTCTTAAACTTGATTTTCCCACTTTTACTCTTACAAAGTTGACTTAAAAGTCTTATTAAGAAAAAATACTGCAAGTTAAATGACTGGAGAAAGATACTGGTCTAACACACGAGTCCATTTCTGGTTGAAAGGCGTCTCAAAGCCACAAAAATTAAAAGAACACTGAGGGACACCCCAAAAGCACCTCAAAATTAACCAAGGCATCTTATGAGCAAGGAAGGAGCTCTCCAAGCCACACCTCAGACGGTGACACTGAGTCCGTGAAATACAATGAAGTAAAATTGAGCAAAATGAGTGCAGTGAACAGGACCTGCACAAACAACTGCTGGAGGACTAACTCCAGTTTTTCCCCCCGCCATGGGATGTTCTAAGGGTGCCTTTGTAACTGCCAAAGCATCCCCTTCTCCCAGGGCACATCCACCACCATGGAAGAGCAGCCCGGGAACAAAGACCACACTGCAGACTTCTTTAGGAGACTGGAAAGCCCAACAGGACAATTAGGAAGTGGATGAAAAGGAATTAAAGGCATAACAAGCAGAACAATGACTGATTGTTCACGCAGTTTACCAAAGAGGACCGAACAAAGGCTTTGTGCCTCCAAGACAAAAAGCAAACGCGTAGCAATTAAGGAGAGGGAATGGGAAAGCAGGGAGAACGCCAGCAGCATTAATGAAGATGCAGGATGCTGGTGAGAAGGGGAGGAAAGCGGAGAGATCATCACATGGCCAGGTTTCCCCCACCCACCCACGCCCCAGCTCACCGTCCGCACACCCAAACCACAGAGGATGACGAGCACGGCCCCGACAATTAATTACAGCGAGCAACTTTCAATTAAGCCACCACGACAAAAGCCTCCCACAGCCGGGAATGTGGTGCATAGATTTTCCCTTGATCAGAGGCAGCAAAAGAGCCCCCGCGGCTCAGGAAGCTGGGGGTGGGAAGGGAGGGAGGCACAGGCAGCTCCTCGTGAAGCTGGATAAGCAATAAATCTCCAAGGCCTCCTTTCCCATGAAATACGAGGCCATTGGACCAATAACCCTCCTCATGCCCCATTTTCTGGTTTCTCTTTGCCTTCCCATCCCAAAACACGTTCACCTGGTTTGTTTACAGCCTCTCCAGGTGATTTTGAGTTGTCAGCTCTCCCAGCAACACTCTTGGAAACCTCTAAGCAGTTCCAATTCTCCAAGTTCCTTACTGCAAATTTAATGATTATCAGCTAGGGGAGCAGAGCAAAGAGGTGAAGTTAAACTGGCTCTGCAGTTTGTATTTTATTGCTTAATTATGGCCTCGGAAGGAGCTCGAGAAACGATATTCCACTATTCCTGCTTTTAATCAAAATATTTTTCCCCCACTAAGTTCTACTTATAGGAAACGCACACAATAACCAGTCAGAAAATCCAAACAACAAAAACCTTGCAAAACACTAACCAGAAGTTAGCAAAAAAAAAATATAAATATTTGCTGGAGCTCAGTCTGGGTTATCAAGTGTATGATCAGCAATGCCATTTCCCTTCTCCACTCCTTCCCTGCCACTATTCCCGGATCTTTTCACAGCAGCAGTTCCGAGAGCAGAAGGTGCAGATGGCAACTGTTAGTTCCTGCAAAACCGACAGGGGAGAGCGTATTTCCAAGCAGGAGAGAGCTCATCTCACAGCCATCAGGTGGGGTTTTGCTCTCGGCCCTCCTGCTTTGATCCTGGCAGGATGAAATTAAAGAAGAAACGGTATAAACACATTGGAAATTGCTATCGTAGAAGAAACAAAGTTTACAACCAAAAAGAGGTAGAAACCTTAAAAAAAAAAGGAAGAAAATAAGTCAAAAGCTCAAACCACCGGTGTACTGGTAGTTTACCGGCCTACAAGATATTTTTCTAAAGCACAGGGTAAACCAGCTGCAAAAAGACACCCTAAAATAACCCTTTCAACACTGAGATAAGCAAAACAACCTCCAACACCACTTGGTTTTCATTGCTTCAGATGGTTTAATCTGAATTAATCAAGCCCGCAGCGCTCCTGAAACACCACACTGGAACTGGAAAAGGGATGTGCCAGAATTGGGACCCTCCGTGGCCTGTTTGTTTCCTGGGGAGAGGGGGTTAAATTCGGGAAGGCTGAGGAAAACAGGATTATGCACGGCGAGGAAAACGGGCTCTGCGTTTTAAGCCACCCTGGCACCTGGTTCCACGCCGTTCCTGAAGGGGAGGCATCCCCGCGCGGGTACAGCCCGGCATGGGCGCAGCACCACCTTCCCCATCTCACAGGCGAGGAATTCCACAGGCACGGAATTCCACTGGCAGGATCTGGCTGGATACGGATGATTGATTGTTTTTTTTTCCAGCGGCAGGGAGGGAGAAGGGACCAAACCGCGGGCAGGACGGGATGAAGGCGGAATTCCCGATGGCACCTCACCCCTGGGTAGGGGAGGGCAGGGGAGCCCCCGGTGGAGGGCGGTGGTTTGTTGGGAGGGTCTCCCCCGGTCACCCACCTTGTCCCAGCTCAGCCACTGCCACACCGCCTTGTCCAGCTGCGCGTCTCCGGTGCTGCGGGCCACCAGCACGTTGGAGTTCACGTCCCCGGGGGCTCCGCAGTCGCCCATGGCCGAGGAGGACGAGAAAGAGGAAGGAGCCTCTTCTTCACTTCGCCACGCTCGTGGTGGCAACGCGTACCACCCGGAGTGGGAAAATAAAGGCAGAGGAGGGAGATGAGTGCTATGGGGGTACTCGCGGGGCTGGTTTTTATCCGCGATTAAAGGGGAGAGACTGCACCCTCCGCCCTCCTCCTCCTCCTCCTCCTCCGGCCCCTCCCGGCCCCGCCCCGAGACACCGCCCCGCGCACGCCCTCTCCCCGCGGCTTCATGGGAAATGTAGTCCGAGCGCGGCTGAGGCGCGGCGGAGGGGAAGGGGTGTTGAGTGAGAAGAAACTACAACTCCCATTGGCCCCCGCGCCGCGCGGCGCCTCAGGGAGAAGGGAAGGGCGGGCAGGGCTGAGGGACCGCGGGTTCGAGTCCCGCCTCCCTGCCTGATGTGGAAAACAACGGACCGTGCGTCCGTCGCTGCCCTTCTGAACAGGCAGTGCCTAAGGCCTCGGTGACGGATCCGAGGCAAAGCTAAAACTCTCCCTGGTTGCGCCCCTCGGGCTGCCCAGAGCGTTATCTGTTCCCTCTGAGAGGATAATGGACGAGGTGCTGCCCCGCGGGATGAGCTCCTTGCTCTTAAGCGTTTCCAGATGGGCTTCAGGAGCAATTCCACTGCCATTAGAATCATAGCCCGCAACTCCCCTCCCTTGGCTGCATCGGCTCTAATTGGATTGCCTGGCCCGAGCAGCAGGGGCGGGGTGACCGTATTGTGCTGAGCATCCTCATCCCAGGCAGCATCCCCATCCCACAGAGCATCCTTATGCGAGACAGCATCCTCATTCCAGACAGCATCCTCATCCCACAGAGCATCCTCACCCAGCCTTACATCCTCGCAGCTGTTGCCATAGTGACAGCAGGCACTGCAGAGGGACAGAGTCATGGAATCGCAGAAAGCTTTGCCTTGGAAGGGAACTTACAGCTCACCCAGTTCCAGGTCCCTACCATGGGCAGGGACACCTTCCACTATCTCATGTTACTCCAAGCTCCATACAACCTGGACACTTCCAGGGATGGGGCAGCTACAGCTTCTCTGGGAATTCTGTTCCAGGCCCTCACTACCCTCACAAGGAACAATTTCTTCCCAATATCGATCTCTCTCTGCCCTCTGGCAGTGGAAAGCCACTCCCTGTGTCCTGTCCCTCCATCCCTTGTCCCCAGTCCCTCTCCAGCTCTCCTGGAGCCCCTTTAAGCCCTGGAAGAGGCTCTCAGGTCTCCCTGGAGCCTTCTCTTCTCCAGGTGAACCCCCCCATCTCTCCCAGCCTGGCTCCAGAGCAGAGGGGCTCCAGCCCTGGGAGCAGCTCCGGGGCTTCCCCTGGACTCTCTCCAACAGGTCCTTCCTGTGCTGGGGACCCCAGAGCTGGAGGCAGCACAACAGAGGGATTTTTGGGAAGATGGGCAGGGGGCTGTGGGACTGCAGCCCAGGAAATGTTTTGGGGTACCTGAAGCACAGCGAAGTGCTGAAAACCATAAATATAGAAGGGAATGATCCACCATAGTTTAGAAAGCTCAGTATAACATCTCTCTTCTTCAAAGTTCTCAGAGTCCATGCCCTGAGGAGAACTCTCTCCTGTCTGCACACACAAACAAACCCTCCAGTCCAGAGGTCTGGCTGGGTGTGGGGGGGATAAACCTTTTGATTGGTCTGTTACAGTAAGTTACTGATAGAAGTCAACAGAAGATAAAGATAAGAAGAAGGAAGTAGATCACCCTGTCAGAACTTTCTTTTAAGTCCTCTTGTATTCCTGTTTCTGGTACAGAGAAGGAGAAGGATCTGGACACTGATAGAGTGAGGAAATCAGGTGTAATAATTGCTTCTTGTACATCTGGTGGCATCTGCAGCAGCACTGACACCATCCTGGGCTCAACACTCCCATGAAAACCACAGCCCTGTCACGTTTCTCCAGATCTCAGTGCTTTCCATGCTTTGGCTGCTCTTTTCTCCTTCTCTGTGTGTTGTCTTCGAGGAGAGAAGGCCAGAGCCAGGATAACAGGAGCTCCAGCTTTTAAAACCTTAGTTTCCCCTCAAAAAGAAAATAATGACTGTGTTAAGCACCTGTCCAAAGAGCATTTCCTACAAAAAGTTTGGAAAGGCCATAAGAGATGTTGTTAAAATAAAAATTCATCCTTCAAAATCTTCAATTCTTGACTTCTTTTTTTTTAATTATTATTTTCCCCCAGTGAAAGCTTTAAAATATCCTGAAGGGTGGAGGGTTTTTGCCATCTAAGCATCCTTCTGTCCATGAAACCTTGAGCCTCACAAAGTGGTTTCACTCCGGCATTATCAGCGCTCAGCTACGGAGCCAGAATTAAAAGTAGGATTTTCCCTTTGGATATCCAGATGGGAGAATCATCCTTCCCCCAGATGCCAATGATCCTTCTTGATTATTTCCCTGGAGAACAGGCCAAGCAGCCTCACAGAGGATAAAAGTCCTCAGCAGTTGTTTCTTTACCAGGAATAACTGCAGTGTGGAGGGTTGGAAATTTCCTGGGATCTCACCAGGTTGGGAAGTGATGATATTAGCTTCCAAATATTTCCCTGTGAGGAGGCTTTGGGTAGCTGTCTCTGAGGCAACACTTGATTCCAGGCAGCCTGAGCACCTCCAGAGCAGGGCAATCATGTAAAAAGATTATGTTGATACGCCTCAGATCATGCTGACGGAGATTTGCTGCACTGGCTTGGAGGAAACACGGACCTCGTGCGAGATGACAACTAAGATCAGTGCATTTGAAGGTTAATCAGCCTCCAGAAGAATTTTTAAAGCTGATTATCCTGCTCCAGGAAAGTTAAACAGAGTCCCATCTGCTGGCATGGCTGGGCTGTGCCGTGGCCCGGCACAACACGGCTCCCCCAGGCACATCGGAGGGATTGAAGGGCCTCCCCACACTCACTGGCTGCCAGCACAAACATCTCTTTCCACCTATTGCTAACAACAAAATTTCTAGTCCTCACGATCTTGGAAGAAAGCCAGAAAATAGAAAATTAATCTGAAAGTGAAAGAAAGCCAACGTTTCTAATTTTTCACCCTCATGCATCATTTCTCCTGAGTGAGGCGCAGCACACCCAGAGCAAACTGAGCAGCAGCAAACAGCCCAAGGACCAAAAAGCACAGGACAGGCCACGCTTCCAGCCATGGATACAAGCCAGGCTAGGAGGAAAAGTGCTGCCAGGCTGCTGAGAGCTGCCAGGGCCAACAGGGACCATGGCAGGGCTCAGCTGGAGGGAATGACTTCTCCCGAGCCAAAAGGAGCGGGAGCAGCCACTCAGGAATGTGTGTGACTGTGTGTGAGCATTGCTCCACATTCCAGGAAAAGCCCTGCTCTCTACCTGCTGGGATGAAAACCAGAGTTTCCCATTTGGTTGGATCACCTTGTTCTACTTTCAGCCCCCTGCCATGGGCAGGGACAACTCCCACTAGCCCAGGTTGCTTCCAAGCCCCATCCAACCTGGCCTTGGACACTTCCAGGGATGGGGCAGCCACAGCTTCTCTGGGCAACCTGTGCCAGGGTCTCCCCACCCTCACAGCCAAGAATTCCTTCCCAATATCTCATCTAACCCTGCCCTCTGGCAGTGGGAAGCCATTCCCCCTTGTCCTGTGACTCCAGGCCCTTGTCTCTCTCCATCTTTCTTGCAGGCTCTCTGCAGGTCCTGGAAGGGACAATTAGGTCTCCCCAAAGCTTCTCTTCTCCCAGCTGAACAATCCCAGCTCTCCCAGCCTTTCCTCCCAGCAGAGCTGCTCCATTCCCTCTGATCATCTTGGTGCCTCCTCTGGACTCTCTCCAGCAGCTCCATGTCCTCCCTGTGCTGTTCCCCAGGGCTGGAGGCAGCTCTGCAGGGGTGGCTCACTTGACGGGGCAGAGGGGTAGAATCCCCACCCTCACTGCTGCCCACGCTGTGGGATCAGCCCAGAAGAAGGGCTAAGCCACACATCAGAATTAAAAACCTCTGTCCCGTGCCATCAGCATCCTCAGGGATCTGGTTCCACAGCCAAATCCTCGCCCACAACAAATAGGATCAGCTCTACAATCACGGAGCTGCCGCAGAACCCAGGCAGGGCAGCGTTTCCATGGCAATTTTACCACATATAGTTCATCCCACATCGCCTACAAACAGCCCAGGGTTCCCATGATATTCCAGGTTGCTTTTCTGCTCGCGGTTTTTGCAGTGAGCCGGGGATGAAACCGGAGCATCCTTCCAGCCTGTGGCCGAGCCTCCCGGCAGGCTCCGTGCGCACCCTGCAGCACATCTTTTGTTTTATTATTCATGGCTCCTGAACACCCTGTTTGTTCTCAGGGCCTCTTGGGTTACCTGGTAATGACACAGCAACTCCCAGCCTTTCCCTTTTGTCTCAGAGCTATGGATTGCCAGGAATGCCCCAGGCAGGGAGCAAGGACGTCCCTCCAGCTGACAGTGCTGTCACCATAGGGGAGGGGCCGGTGTTTTTTTGGGCTGGAATGTCTTTTTTAATCGGCTCTGGGGTCACAGCAGGTGAAGAAGAGCTTTATCCTGAAGGCAGAGCAGGAAGACAGGGAACAGGCTGGCAGGTGGGAAGGATGCAGCAGGGACCACTGGGATTTGGAAATGGCTTTAGAAGATGGCTTCTGAAATTCTACAGCTGCCCTTGGCAACTTTGGGAAGGCCTGATCCTGCACCCTCTGGCTCTGGCAATGATCTACTTGGTGCTCTCAGGGGCACAACACCCTAAATACTCCTGCTTTTAAAACAGTTTGTAACGTCCAGCTCAGAGTCACTGGAGAAACCTCTGCTCTCACCCCAAAGGAAGGGCAGGAACAGCTTTTCTCACCATTCCCACAGTCTCAGCCCTCTGATTTGTGGGTTTCATCACAAGCAGCAAATGCAGATGGTGGGATCTTTTCTAAGCTTGGAGTCAAAACCACGCCACAATTCCAATTCTGTCCATGAGCACACATCCAGGGCACCAGCCCCAAGCTAGCAAGCAGAGAGGAGCTCAGGTTTATCACCTCTTCCCACCCCAGTCCCTCTGGAATAGGCACTGATCCAGCTTGCCACATCTCCTTGGGGCACATGCTCCTTCCAGAGCTGCTGTTTCACTGGGGGGAAATTTCAGCACCTCCTGCTCACCCTCAGGACCCCAGGGAAGCTGCCTTTGGTCACCAGCCCCCTCAATTATGAATGTCTGTTCTTTACCAACCAGAAACCAAACACAGACCTGGTTATTTTTAATCCTCCCCTCTGGGTATTAAATAGCCCCTGTGTGTGCTCTGCAGGCACATCCATCTGCAGAAAGGAGATGTGATGAGCCCCTTTGCTCTGGACCTTTCACTCCAGTTCATCCCAAAGTTGTGTGGAACAGGGAAATTTGGTACTGGAAAGGTCTGAATGCTGCATTTTCACCATTTTAAATTTTTTTTTAATAAAAAGCTCGTAAGATGACTTCTGTGGGTTAGCGGGAGCTGGAGCTGTGAAGCAGCAAACACCATTCCTGCCTCAGGGAAGAAGGAGGGGTTTGTGCTGAGCATCCTGTGGAGAAGAGCAGCCGGGATCCAGTGCTCCCTCTGCCGCCACAGGGATGCATCCAGCCAGCCTTGCAGAGGGGGTGGAGGGGGCAGCCTCAGGCTGACAGAAAATCCACAGGGGCAAAATAAACACTTTTCATGCCCGAACATAACTGATTTGGTTTCTCACATCTTTACCTAAAGCATCTGATAGTAGCCTGGGGCGAGGGAGGTGACTCAGAAAACAGAGGAAAAGAGCCAAGGAGGACTTCGAAGAACTGACCCTGTGTGGCAATTCCTGAAGAGTTTCCCAGCAGATCAAGTTCTTCGATTTAAGGAACTTTTGTTTCTCTTGTCCCTGCTGCAATGTGGAAGATCCTTGTCTGGCATCCTCTGGAATCCAGAGGAAGATCCTCTGCTGCACTGCAGGGATGCTGCTCCAGCACTTCCCTGCCCTGCCATGGCCTGGGAGCACTTTTCTTTGGCCTCCCTTTTTTTTCTTAATGTTTCCTAGGCTCATAAAGTCCCCGAGGTTGGAAAAGCCCTTTGAGATCAAGTCCAAGCATTCCCCCAGCACTGCCAAGCCCACTTGAATTCATGTCCCTGAGTGCCACATCCACATGGCTGTTAAATCCCCCAGGGATGGAGACTCCCAGCCTGTTCCAGGGCTGGACAGCCCTTTCCATGAAGAAATTTTCCTTCACGTCCAACTTGAACCTTTCCTGGCACAACTTGAAGACATTTCCTCTCATCCTGTCCCTCGTTCCCTGGGAGCAGAGCCTGACCCCTGCCCTGGCTCCCCCCTCCCTGTCAGGGAGTTGCAGAGCCAGAAGGTCCCCCCTGAGCCTCCTTTTCTCCAGGCTGAGCCCCGCCAGCTCCCTCAGCTGCTCCTGGTGCTCCAGCCCCTTCCCGAGCTCCATTCCCTTCCCTGGACATGTTCCAGACCCTCAATGTCCTTCTTGCAGTGAGAGGCCCAAAACTGATCTCAGGATCCCCAAGAATAACTCTCCCCATCATCACCCCTCTCCCCCACAGGCTGCAAAGAAACATTCCTGGTGCGAGCCTGGCTCGGGACACTTGGCGGGAGAGCAGTGTGCCCTTCCCAAGTCAACATCCCACTCCTCTCCAGCATTCCCACAGGATTCCCACTGAGCACTGACAGCCCTCCTGGAGAAGCAGCTCCCCTTGAACACACCTTCCCATGGCTCAGTCATGCCGTGCCACCCATTCAAAACAAGTATAACCACAAGCTGCCAGCACAGGGATGCGGAGGGTCTGCAGGGGCAACCTTCCACTGGTCGCCAGGGTCTGCCCCATCTTCTCAATAAAGTCCATTCCCAAATCCTTTCCTGTGTGATGGGTGCCTCAGCTGGAGTGTGTGTGTGTAGGGGGAAGCCAAGTGCCAGGCACTAGCCTGGACCAGGGGCACGGCCTGTGTGTCCTGGGGCAGCACCTGGAATGAGTGGATGAGCACCAGCAAGGATCAGGCCAGACAAACTGGTGAGGAAGTGACATGTCCTGGGATGCTCTTTGATGTCTCAGAAGGAATCAGGCAGAAGAATCCATGCTGTTGGTGGGGCAAGACCCACAGAACTATACCACGTTCTTTTTTACTTATTTCGGGCTGGTTTGTTTGTTGGGGTTTTCTTCTGTTTTGTTTTCTGGTGGGTTTTGTTTTGGGGGTTTTTTTGGGGTTTTTGTTTGTTTGTTTCAGGTTTTTGTTTTGTTTGTTTGGAGGTTTTAATTTATTTTTGGTATTGTGGGGGTTTTTTTTGTACTTGTCTTTTTTTTGGTACTAGTTTTTTACTTGTATACCAAGTTAAAATACTAAGTAATGTTTTAAAAAGAAGTTATGTTTTTAAGGGCTGGAGCTGGAAAAGTCCCCCTCCAGCTCTTTATGTCCTTACACGAGGTGTGACGGAGAGGTGCCCCTAACGCATTCGCAAAGGCTCCTCTCACAGCTCGGGTCGCGGTGCATCCTCAGCACAGAGCCCTGTCTTTGGTGGCCTCAGAGTTCCCTCTAGTGGGAGAGATCACCAATAGACGCGAAAACGCGTCCAGTGAGTCTTTCATTAAAACAGTAACTCACCAGCGCTGTGTTTTCTCTCTTTGGACTTTCAAATAGCGTTTCTGGTGTCCAGCAGCCCTACTCCGGGTATCCAGAAATTACAATTACCATATCTAAAGTTATTCCAGGATGAGATGATTCTGTGAGCATCTTCCTGCAGCACACACAGACTGTGGTCTCTGGCAGAGGAGGTGTTGAAATGCACCGACAGAAGGAACTGGGCACTGGGTGTCAGTGCTTCCTTGCTCTCCTGGAGAAAGAGCTCTTGCAAAGGAGCAGGGAAGGGAATGTGGATGTTCCCAAGTTGCTTCTCCACGCTGGTGAAGGCTAAAAGCAGGTGCAGTGCTAGGGGGACCTTTAGAACTCAATCTCGAGTGATGTTTTAACCAAGAGTTCCTCAGCATTTAGCAGACAACCATTCCTTGCATCCTAAAAATCATGTGCTGATTCAGCTTGCCTTGAAATCTGTCGTGTTGCTGGTTACAAAGAGATCTTCGACTTGGCATTCCTCAAACAAGAGTTTCCTGAGACTAAATGCTCATTAATATATTTTTTTCCAATGAAATTATCTGTGGGGTTTTTTTCCATGGGATGTGTGTGTGATTTTCAGTTGTGGCTCTGATTGGAAGCCAACACTGTATTTGTATAAACACAACAAAAGAAGAGATGAGTGAGTTTAACTACTGCTTTCCATGGAAATGGAAATTGTAAAGAGAAAATGTGCAGGCAACACCCACTCCTGTTAAGCCCATTTAATAGCAAACCTGCTATTAAAGTTTAAAAAGCGAAGTTTAAATTCAGGTGTCTTCCATTCTACACAGCTGTTCTAGAGGTGGAAAGCCAATCCAAATGCTTCCACTGAAATTCCTGTTACTGACTCTAGCCATCCTTTTTTTCTTTCCCTGTTAATTAATGACAACTTGGATCAGCTGTATCCTATCCTTTGCCTTACACCTGCTCAGTTGTCACTGGTTAGTGGCTCAAATGGCCCTGCTTAAAAGAGGTCATTAAGCCAGAAGTTAAAGGAAGGACAGCAGAGTGTGTCCACTCAGAAGGCAGAGGTAAAAAAATAAAGAATAGACCTCGTTCCTGACAGAAGGAATTTCAGATTGCCTCTTTCACCACTGTGCAGGATTTATTACAGGTGGATAAATAAAAGGAGGGGAACAAAGAACTCTTTATATTTTAGGACAAGAGGTTGCTCTGCTTACTCTCCTTCTCAGTGACTTCAAAGGCTTTGTCTCTCCAGAGAGTCTGTGTCACCTTGGCCACCCCAAGCTCCAGAGTAGGTAACGTGCAAAGAACTCTGTAGGACTTTGGTTGCTGAGCTGAGCCAGGTCCCTGGAAAAAGAAACAGTTGAGATGAGAACAGAGAATGGGGCAGAAGGGGATTTTTGTGTCTTGTTCTCCTCTGAATAGGAAAAGATTTTGAGTCTCTTGCCATTGCTGGTCTGCCCAGAGCACTTCCCATTTGCCTCTGTCTGCCCTGAGGTTACCTCTGGTCTTCACCTACCGCTTCAATACTGTCCTTTCCCTGCTCAGCTCTCATTTATTCCCTTTCATCCAAAGAAGCATCTCTCTTACTTTCCAAACCCTTTTATAATTTTCTTCTTTCTTCTCGAGGTTTCTCCAGCCCATTCAAAAAGTAGCAACATTCGTCTAAATACAGAACTTTTCCACCTCAGTAGATGTGATTTACTATAAAATACCACTAAAATTCCCCAAATGCCCTTTCAATTTTTGTTAAATAAGAACAGGGAGATGTCCCTGGCACTTCACTTCTTTTGTTGCTTTGATGGCACAATGCACTTTTGGATAAATTGACTTTAAACTGTATGGTTCTCTGGGGTTCCCTCTGAAACCCCCTCAATGGCAGTGAAGGCAGGTGAGCATAGGAGACTTACGAACACATTTTTCTCCTTAAAAGAAAAAAGGGTGTGAAGGGTGTAGGTACATCAGTCTCAAACAATGAGTAGGTTGCTGGAGATCTGACTAGCTTTAGAAGGAACAAAAAAAAAAAAGGAAAGCTGGCAGAGTGAAATTTAAGTGACTCAAGCCCTACCACTTGATTCTGGGAGAGAGAAAGAAATGTTAAATAAAGGTTGTGGTAGTGTTGAAATCTTGCTGAAAAGCCAAGTAGCTTTTGTTTGTTAGTTGGCAGGGAAAGGTGATGCAGTGGTGGTGATGTCTCCAAGGGCAGCTGTATCCATTGGGAAGAGACACTGCCCTGAGCTCCAGAGTCTGGGAGCAGTTTAGACCTGTTTGGGGCAGCAGGAGCTTTCTGTTTTCACAGGCCAAAAGGTACTAAGAGCAGTGGAACAGGCAAAGTTAGAACAGGGTGAGCCCAGGATGACATCAGAGAAGGTTCAAATACCACCCCGCTCCTTAGGACAGTTTAGGAGCAGTGCTCCAAATATTCCCACACATCTGTGTCTTAAAGAAGAAAGTGTTTCTGGGCTTATGTGGGCTCTCGGCCACTACCTGGGCATCTTAATTTGGGGGGGAGGGGGCTTGAAATCGTGCCAGTTTTGAAGTTCCCCTGAGCAATGATAGTTTAAATCAGCAGACTTTCTAAGGGCGTGTAAGATAAACATTGCATCTGGTGTTGCAAATAAACGTGTGTGTATGAAAGCATAAACAGCAGACACTGAGTGTCCTGCATTGCTTGCTAAGGATGCTGTTTCTAATTAATTATGTTGGGAAATGGGTGGCTTCTGTCAAGCCTGATAAAACTACAACAGAGACAACTTGTCAGTGGAAGGTTCTGTGGTGTTAACAACAGGAAGATGGCAGAGATTGCCCTGTACCACTCCTGCTGCCCCTTTTCCTCTCCACCCAACAGGAAGGTAGCAGGAAAAGGCCACTCCCAAGGATATAAGAGGTTATAGAGTTAACTTTTTTTATCACCCATGAAGAGGGACTTGAAAGATCCAGGCCAGGCCCCTTCAGTGCCCACAACTTGTGAGTATGAAACTGGGTATGAAATCAACTTGCCTTAGAGAGTTTGTGTAATAACATGACTTTCCCTTTCAGTACCTTCTTTCACTGATTTTTTTTTTCCCCCTGCTAATTTTCTACAGACTAAAATCAGAAAAAACAGGTGGTGTTTATCTGGTATGAGGATTCCAAAAAAACAGGTGTTGTTTGTTTATCTGGGATAAGGATTCAGAGAAGAGGTGGGGCCTTGGTATATTAACAATATTTTGTTGTTGACTATTGCTGAGTTAGTGACCTGCAGTTCTTATTATTTTTGTGGTAATTAAGAAAGAAATAACTTACCAGGTTTAACAAAAACTTGGTATGTTGTTGTGTGACTTCCAGTGAAGCCTTCCAATAAATAAGATCCAGAAAGGGACCTGGTCTGAAAAAAATCCCAAATACTTTTTGGAACACTAAGTATTTACCCTCCAGTATATGGCTGGTGAATGTTGCCGCTCTTGGCCATTATTATAAATTATCATTTGCTGTCATTATTACATTATGTTCTGCCATTGGATTCCAGTTTGAGTGTTTTATGGCAGCACAGATGCATTTAAAATTCATTTCCAGTGTAATTGTTGCTACCCTTGAACAGAAGCCAGGGGAGGAAGTGCTTTGAACATAAAAGGAATTTCTCTGCTGTACACGGGAGTGAACCCTCAAGCTTTCTCTGAAGTTCAGGTTTACGCAACTGATTTCCAGAAGCACTTATCCATCCCGAAGGTTATCCATCCCAGAGAGCCACTGGAGTCGCCTCTGTGCTGCCCCTGTGGATTACTCACATTTAGAACGTTTCCTACTTTAAGCAAGTGATGTTCTTTGTTTTTTGGGTGGGATTTTTTTGTGTTTTTGTGTTGTGGTTTTTTTTTTTGTTTGTTTGTTTTTTTTTTTTTTTTAATCTTCCAAGGCAAACTTGTAATCTGGTTTTACTCATAACCCCTGAGGCTACACACTGGACTGTGGGGATCCCAGCTGGTTCTGGGGTCTCTGAGTAGCTGAAAGGTTGAATGTGGAACACTTGTACCTGGTCAGGTAGTGACCACGGACAGTAATAGCTTGGCAAAAGAATGGGTTTCCTGGTAAAGAATACTGAATTAGGGCTGCTGGACACACGTGGATGTACGTGGATAGGTGTCCAATTGTGAGATGCTTATGTTACTCTCAAACCGTATCTGTACGTGTGTTACTGAGTACAGTATATAAGCAGCCACGCTGCTTCTAAGAAAAGGTTCCAGCTTCTAAATAAAAGTTCCTGATTTCCGAACACGTGAGCCATATGGCACATTCATCCCCGATACTGGACGAGTAAGGAGCTCTACTGGGACGCGTCATCGCTCCCTGCTCCATTGGGAATACCGCGAGCCCACCACTGGGACGGGACGGGGGAAGGACGGGGCCGGGCACTCCCTCCATCTCCCCGCTGCTGCCAGCCACTTCAGTGCCCGCGATCACCCATCCCTCTGGCCGCCTTCCCGGCTCGCCTTCCCAGCTCCGAGGTGTGTCTCGGGGAGCGGCGGGCGCGGGGTGTCCGTGCGGGGCGGGTGGGGAGGCGCAGCCTGGCATCGTTCGGCAGCGGCGCTGGAAGGAAGGCGGGATTCTCCTGAGCCTCGCTGGCCCCGAGCTGGGCTCCGGCCGTGCCCGGGGAGGCTCCCCTGGGGGAGCCTCTTTGAAGCTGAAGGAGTTTCAGAGAGAAGCTTTCTGGAAGTGTTCGGAAAGGAGGCGGCGGAGGAGCTGTTCGGATGCGAGGGGCGCAGGAGGTGTCTGGGGAGTCCTCCGAGCTGCGGGTTGGGAAGGGCAGGCACCGCGAAGGATTGAAAGATTTGCGCTTGGCTTGCCCCTGTCCGAGCCTTTAACGCCTTTGTTACCTTTCTTTGAAGTTTTGTGGAGGAGTTTATTGGTTTGTTGTTTTCTTTTGGTTTGTTGTTTTCTTTGGGTTTTTTTGTTGTTGTTGTTTGTGGGGGGTTTGTAGTTTTTTGTGGGGGTTGGTTTTCGTTTTTTTTTTTTCCGGTTGATTGGACTTGTGACCCTAAGGACTTTTTTTTTTTTTTGGTGCCCCGTGTAGCTACACGGTGTAGCCTGGTTCCTCATCGGGTGGAACCTTTTATCTACCCCGTCTGTGCGTGATGGTGCATGAAGGGCTTTAACGGGTCCCAAGGCGGTGACATACAGAAGGCTGGAGTTGAAAACTCTGCTTGCCTGCAGGTGTGGCACGTCTTTTACTGCTTTATAAACACTTCTTTAACTCGGTATTTTCTGCTGGCTATGTTGGCCCTTGATTTCTGCTTGCTTTTAGGAATATCTGTCTGAATTTCTTATTGCTTAAATATCTGGCTACACTGTATTATCTGGCAAACTATTAACTGGACTTGTGGCTGACGGATGCTTTTTTCCTGATTTGACACATCAGAACTTGATCTCTGTCTGTGCTTGGTAACTGCAGAGTTGTATCAGGGCTTGTTTTAACACAGTGTGTTTAAAATTCGAAGGCAAGCTGCTGGTTGTCTGTGTAAGCATTCTGTGCACTGGGAATTTGTTTTAAATACTTTTTCTTTTTTCTTTCTGTCATTCATTTGTTTATTCATCAGCCCTTCTTTTTTAACCTGTATGACATAAAAACGCTTTGCAGTCGATTCTCCCTTCTGGTTTTTTTGCATGTTTGTGAAAATCTTTAAAAGGCTGGGATTTCCTTGTGTTCTTGACAGAGGATGTTTCAGAGATGCATCAGCTGTTTTTGGAGGCATTGACAAAATCTTAGCAGCGGGTGGAGTGTGTTACAGAGATATTTTGTGTAAAATAATGTTTCCACTTGGATATAATGCCAGCTTTAGGCAGGTCTGCAACTCAATTATGTTGTGGCAATATCAACTGAGGGAACAGGGCAATGAGACCTATCAAATCTTGCTGTCTAACCCCAGATCTTTATCTCACACAACAAACCTCCTGGTCATTTTTGCACCCTGAGGGCATGATGTCACCGGAAGATGGTCTGTCATTGAGTCACTCATCTCTCCTTGTCTTCCTTCAGGTGAAGCAGATTTCCTCCTTCAAAATGACTTTGCAATTTCTGATTTTGTGTCTGGCATGTTTTGGGCTTGGAAAGGCCAAGGGTAAGTTGAATTTTCTGAAATCTGCTTGAAAATTGCTGGGGAACTGGTTTCAGATTCCTGAGGCTTCAATAGTCAGAGTAAGAGATAAAAGTAGCTGAAATACAGATTGCTGATGCTGTTAGATACATGCTGAGGCAGAGACATGGAGCTGCCAGGTGTGACATGAAACCTCCCAGTGCAGCATTTAGAGGTGGCAGAGACAAGCAGTGTCCTATAAATGTGATGACATTGGACACTACTGTTCACCTGAGCTCAGTTTCCCATCGTGGAGCCTTCCATAAGAAACAAAGCTCTGGTCTTCTTTCTCTCCATCTCAATTGTGCTGTGAACTCTGAAACTACATGGACCAGAAACTCTTCTTAAGCTATGTTTACTCCTCTGAGTGCATCAGGGAAGTACACACCAAACCAATCTTCCTCTAGCTCTTAGGAAACAAAAATTGGGTATGTGCTGAATGGGAAGACAGGAGCTGATTCAGTGACACTGGAGAAGGAAGTCTGCAGGGATGGGTACAGAAATAGGGTAGGTCTTTTTGCATTTAAACAGTTTAGAAGAAAGCCAGAGCCTCAGCCAATGTAAATCAACATCAGTGATTTCTAGGAGTACTCAAGAGGAGGACTTTTTGCTGGAGGGATGTAACTGGAGGAGCTGTTGTGTCTGTGGGTAATCCAGGCCTTAGAATCAGCATTAGACTTCTGAATATGTGTGATATCTGCCCCTTTCACTATCTTATGTCACTGCAGTGGTTCCACAGGCTGAAGAAATTCAAGTGAGGGTGGGTGACCACGCACCTCTGAGCTGTACCCTGACAGAACCCATGGATGTTGTGCAAGTGACGTGGCAAAAGGGCTCTGAAAAATCACATAAGAATATAGCTACATACAGTAAACTAAAAGGATTAAAGATTCACAAGTCCTATCAAGACCGAATGAATTTCACAAGTCTGGAACTCAACGAGACCAGCATCACTTTTTGGGACACTACAATGGATGATTCAGGATGTTACCTGTGTCTCTTCAATACTTTCCCCTCTGGCTCTGTCTCTGGACGTACCTGCCTGAGTGTCTTTGGTGAGGTTCCCTGCAGGGATATGTTTCTAGCGGAATAAGAGGTGTTTTCTCACCCACAGTATGTCCTGTGCAGGTTCAGGAACTGCAGGGATAGGAGCATCCCTTGGTGGAACAGGATGTAGAAACAGAGCACTGCTGCTGTGAGCAAGACTCTGGGGGTCATAGTCAAGACTCTTGGGGTGGGTTGGGCTCTTGGGTGTTACTCCTTGAGTAGCAGCTGAACAGCAAGGAGTGGGATCTTGGGAAGCCCTTGGGCAGTCCCAGGTGGAACTTGGGCAAACCAACACTGCCTGTTGCTGTTTCCTCTTGGTGCCAGCAACAGCCCCAGTGCTGTGAGCTGTGCCAAGTTGATAGGGAATTAGCAGATGGGACCAAGACATGGTTTTACTGAACAGATTATTTTAATACCTGGATTTCAGATTAAGTGGAATGTTTGGGGTATATAACTTGTGTACAGAGGAAGGAGTTTTGAGTCCTGGAGGGAACCTGCCCCAGTGAGCACTTCTTTGGGCTCAGTGTGAATGCAGCAAGCTCTGTTCTGGTTCATGATGGTTAGGCTGCTGTTACTGCCTGTGACCAGGAGCTCGTTGTGGTGATGGATGTCTCATTTGTGTGTTGGAAGGTCTCAATGCATCTGTCCACTACAACATTTCTGAAGGTCATTTGACAGCCGTCTGTAGTGCTGTTGGCTTCCCAGAGCCCACCATCACCTGGAACAACTTGTTCGATTCTGCTCCTACACAGGAGGTGGTCAGTCACACCAGTGGGGTGGTGTCCGTCACCAGCACTCTGCAAGTCCACAACCCTCAGAGGATCGGGGCACAGGACTTGGTCTGCAGAGTGAACAACACGAACGAAACAAAGGAACTGCCTGTGAAAATTAACGGAGGTGGGTGAACAGTGCAAGCACCTTGTTAGTCTCTTGGTCTCCGTGTTTGGGTGGGAATATGCTGGCAAGAGGAGGGGGTGAGGAGCTGTGTGTGTGTGTGTGAAGAAAGAAAAAATGAAATCCTGTTTGCATTTGTTGGTGTCTTTGAGACAGTGACATAGTGGAGTCCTATCCAAGAGCAGGGACAAAAGCCAAACTGGGGGTTTTAGAGGCACCAGGTGTTTTGCAGCAAGTCAAACTTCAATTTTCACACAGGCCTTTATAATTTAACAGGCTAAAAATAAATATATCAGCTGCTATCTATCCAGATGAAGTAAAAACTCCATAGGTTGCTTAATGACACAGAAGTGGGAGTTTTGAAATTAGTAAGAAACTATCTCTGAACCAAAAGTTTGGGTTCAACTTACTACATGCTTTGTTGTGTTTTAACCTGTGTATTTTTAATTTGTAAGTTTAGAAGAGAGCCAGAGCCTCAGCCAATGTAAATCAACATAACTTTTTTGATTTCTGGGAGAACACAGGAGAAGGACTTTGCACTAGAGATGCAGGAAGGAAGGAGTAGTCAAGCTGAGGAAGGAATAGTGTTTCCAGGCATACAGGGAGGCAGCCAGCTGAAGATGCATGTGTAGGGTTTGTGCAGACATCTTAAATACATAAATGTAATATCTGAATACCTTGTAGTATTTTTTATTTCTTCCAACATTCTATTCTGCTGGAAAGACTTTCACCCCAGTTCTACAGATGAGAAGGAGAAACATTAAAAGCTGTATTATCATTTTTAGTTCATACAGAAGCATTGACTTGGGATGTTTAAAATTCATGTGTCTCCAAATCCAGAGCCTTAAAGGGGAGACCACTGATAAATTAGGAGGACAGGAAAAGCAGCACGTAAATGTGGGTTAATTCTGAAATTACATGCTCAAGAAGTGATTGTGATGGGAATAATAGTACACAGCAAAATCTACCTATTTAATGTTTTCTCTGTAGAACTTAAAACCCTTTAAATCAGTTCTTGATTCTGAATTAAACTAATTGAAAAAGCATGCTAAATCTTTCTCCTGTCTGAATTTCAATATTCTTTTGTTTTGGCCTTTTGAAAAAGAAAATATGTATCTCAGAAAGCAGGAAGCTAAGACTGGTTTTTCTTGCTAGGAGAATGAAAAATCTGCTGACAGCTTGTTTTAGCAGTCTTCTATTTTAGAGGATGAGAAATTCCAATGAATAGTTCCACCTTGCTTCGTTAAGAAACAGAATAGTAGTGTTGGCTTGGTTCAAATAGATTTTAATTCATAAAGTTTGTCAGGTAATGTCAGTGAACTGGGCCTTTGTATTAACATTTTGATTAATGGCAGTGAAAGTGGTTAACCAAGGTGGAATTTATGCTTAGGTGGTGGGCAGAGCTATTTGCAAGCCTGTCTTTTCTGAAAGTTAATGTAGCCTTTTCCACAGTGATAATTGTTTAAAGGTAGAAAGAGTAATTTGTATTTTACAAACCAAAAGATAAAATTCTGGCTGAACAAACAACCTCCTCTGAAAGCATTAAGACTCATGTGAAGTTCTGCTGATGTGCCCATGCCAACCACTATATTGGGTGTGGGTATGGCAGTTTTCTTGGCCATGGTTGGACATGAACACATCTTTTCCCATTTTCTGTGGGCAGGTGGTTTTGCCTTTGAGGATTCATAAATTCACTTTCTGTTTTGAGCAATTGCTGCTTTCATGTATTTTAGCAATGTCTTTCACAATATCAGAGGTTGTCATTAACCAGGCATCCTTTTGGCTCTCTCTGCTTGTTTTCTTTGTAAACCAGCTTCGTTTGCTGTGTCTTTTCTTTTGTTTTCACAGAAGAGGGACCCTCATTGCTCTGGCTGGTGATCATTGCTGTGATTGTAATCGTTGTCGTAGCTGTGTGTTTGCTGTTCTGGAGGAAGAAAATATGCCGGAGGTGTTGAAGTGGTGAGTCCCTGATGTGTGGAAACCAGTGGTTTTCCCTCAGAGGAAAATCGTCTACTGGTTACAGCACCATTTTTGTGTGTAAGACAAACAGGGAAATAGGGTGAGGTATGGCCAAATTTGGCACACGAGTCTGCTTGCTAATGATGAACTAAGGAGAAATTGCAGTCAGTGTGATGTCTTTGTGTGGGGAATGACCTGGTCGTGGATCAATTCAACTGTCTAGTCTTAATTACTAATAATATATTAAAAATAAATAAATCAGAGGAGTGGGGAGGCTCCAGAAATCACAGAAACTTGATGGTCAGTGGTAACTTCAGTAAGTAATAGTAAGTAAATGGCCAGTCTTCGCGAACGAAGAGCCGGGGAAGGTCCTTACCCGCATATGCAGATAAGGCCTTCGAG
>JAWWES010000001.1:263144-325153 GCA_035583135.1 Lophotriccus pileatus | reverse complement strand
GGGATGGGGACAGGCGGCGGGATGGGGACAGGCTGCGGGATGGGGACAGGAGGCGGGGATGGGACAAGAGGCGGGCATAGGACAGGAGTGTAGGCACAGGGACAGGCAAAGGGAGAGGCAGCGGGGATGGGGACAAGGGGTGGGGGACAGGAGCAGGGATGCCAGAACAGGGCAGAGGGGACAGAGGTGGATGGGGAACGGGGGTAGGGGATAAAGAAAGGATGGAGGACGGGAGTGCGGGGAGAGGGGACAGATATAGGGAACGGGAACAGAGATGGAGGATGAGAGAGGGGACAGGAAGGTGGACGATGGTGGTTTGGGGTTGGAAAGTGAGTCTTGGGGCCTGGGGACATGGGACATGGTCTGAGAGAGGGCTGGGGAGGTAGTGGGGACAGGGAGCTCGTGCCCAGGGACAGGGGTTAGAGATAGAGGTCAGGGCCTGGGGAGGAGGGTTAAGGTACAGGGCAAAGTTCAGGGGCCTGGGGGTGGCTGATAGAGCCCAGGACTGCAGGATGGGCACGGGGAGGAAAGAGGGTCCCTGCCACCATGGGGTGTGGGACATGGGGGATGAAGGCGAGGGATGGGGTGAGGGGGGCACAACACAGCAGTGACAGGCAGGGAGCGAGGGCAGAGCACGGCAACACGTGTCCTGTTGGGGCTGGGCAATCACAGACTTGCTCAAAGTGGGGTAAAATTAGGATTTGGGGCTAAAATAAGGATAGTTGTGGATGCCCCAACCCTGGTAGTGTTCAAGGTCAGGTTGGATTGAGCAGCCAGGACTAGTGGAAGGTGTCTCTGCCCAAGGCAGGGGTATGGGACTATATGGTCCCTTCCAACCTTTAACATTCCATGATTCTGGGGTTGCACCTCAAGGTCATGGATTGTAAATGAAATCCTTGTCTTGCCAAGGTGCCGGTGTGAGCTGTATTTGGTCACCCGGGGAGCGGGAAAGAGATAAAATGTTCTCGTCTCAGCTTTTTATTCCAAATGTAGAAAATACACAAATCTGGTCAAACCGCTAATGAGTCAAACATTAAACCCTGAGCAAACTGTTCCCAGCCTGCAGAACTTCCCCCTTATCAATGAGATTAAGCGTGTGAAAGTATGTTTTGATTTTATAAATCAATAACAAACTCTTGTTTTTATCAAAAAACTGGGATGGTAATCTGCCGTTTGTCGCCACAGGTCTGTTGTCTGACAAGGTTAATTTCTGTGTTGCTGGCAAGGAAGGGAAGGTGTTCCCTTTGTGCAGTCATTTTCTTGATTAAAAGGGGGGAAAATTGGGGGGGAAAAGACACCATAAACCTCACCAGGTGGTCGTGTCAATGCATGGAGCACCCATCTTGGGAATCACACCCAGGGTTGGATTATCACCTCAACCAGCCTCAGGAGAGCTGCTCTGGGTCTCTGCCCTTGGCAGGAGAGACTCATATTTTGCACCAACATTGTGTGTGTAGCGGGTTATTTCCTTTTTTTTTTTTTTTTTTTTATGATTAAGCCTCAACTTTTTGCCTGGAGATCAAAGCCAAGGGCTCTTCCTTTTTGGCCGGGGGCAGCGCTGCCTGCGTAGGATGAGGAGCGTTGTGTGTCACAGGTCTGGGATCCTCGTAAACAAGATGACAGAGGGGAGAGCGGTTGCGTCACTGGGGTAATTACTGTCAGTATCCTGCTTTTGAAGCAGGGAGGAAATCTGTATGGAAGGGAACCACAGATGGCTCACGTTTTATCCTTCTGTCACAGTTTGAGTGGTTTTAAAGTGGTGTGTGGGGGGGTTCTTGCAGGGAAGGTTTTGAGCTAATTCAAGTCAGGGCTTAATAGCAGGAAGGGGAGGGGAGGACAGAGGTGGTGGCTATGAAACAGGTGCCTGGCAAGAGGGACTGTCAGAGCTCACAGGGAGCTGCAGACGGATGCAAAGGGCAATGTCTTGGCTCCAGTGAAGTCCGGGACAAAATTCCTGTTGATTTTGGCGAGGCTGGGATGTTACAGAGAGGTGACAAGAGCTGTGTTGGCATCACGGGCAGAGCTGGGAGTGGAGTGCCCAGACTGGTACAGTAGCCCCCTCCCCACAAGCCTTTCAACAAAATCTCATATTTTTTTTCCCAAGGAAATTGTGCTCGAGGGCTGCATGCACTGTTTGCATGTACTAATGATGTGGATTATTGGAAATGGGAAGGAGTTCAATGCATGGGCTGGAGCTCAGCCGTGCTAGGGGCCCACAGGCTCAGGAGAAGCAGCTCATCCCAAAGCAGCATCCCTGGTCATGTTTCTGGAATCATCACTGCCTGCCTCCCTTCTCCCATAGGACTGGAAGGAGCTCAGAAGTCACCCTTCACCCTAATGGGGTTTGATCCTGGCTGGTCATTCCTGATATCCAGCTGGGTCTCCAAGACTTTGGGTGATGGAGAAGCCTCCTGGCTTGGTGCAAAAGGAGGTGGTGCTGGGAAGCCTTAAGCTATGGATTGATTTTTCCTTGATCCAGTGACACCAGGTCCCCATGTGAACACCAGCATCAATCAAGTCCTGCCAGCAACAGCTACCAGCCCTGCAGTAATTTAGGAGGACACTTTCACTACATGTTATTCCAGAAAAAACCTTTCCCTAGGGGTGTTGTGAGGGAATCTCTCGGGCTGAGATCCCCAGCTCATTTGGGCAAGATCTTGGTGGAGGTGTCCCACTGGCAGAACCACTTCTGCTCCTTCAGGCTATTCATTGACTCCAAGAAGCACGTTCCCAAAGCTGTGCCAGAGGGGAAGAAAAACAAGGAAATACACGTGTCAGGCTGTGCCGAGGGCTGTGCCCCACAGGGTGCATTAAGGAAGTACTTAAGGAAGCTCCTTTCTGGCCTGGGGAGACAGGTCAGAGCCCGTGCGTGTTTCTGCGCTGATTGCACTTCTCCTGACAGTCATCATTTTTTGGCCCACCTTGTAGCCAATGTGGCAGGCTCCAAATTCTTCCCTGTGAGGGTGGGAGGCCCTGGAACAGGTTGCCCAGAGAAGCTGTGGCTGCCCCATTTGTGGAAGTGTTCAAGGCCAGGTTGGATGGGGCTTGGAAAGGTGTCCCTGCCCATTGCAGGGCATTTGGAACGGGATGATCCTTAATGTCCCTTCCAAACCAAACTATTCTGGGATTCTAATAACTTCTTACATCCACTTCGAACCTCCCTTATTTCAACTTATGCCCACGTAGGTCCCTCAGAGTATAAAGCAGATATGAGTGACACCAGAACCAGATTCCATAGAATTTTAATAAAGAGGAAAGAAATCTTCTGCTAGAGGATTTTTACCTCTTATAGTCATTCTTACCCTTAAAGCCAACCTGCAGTACCAAGGCACACACTGTGCCCTGAGGGTGAAAAGTGTAATTTTACAGTTCTCAGCCACATTCATCCATGCCAGGAACTCCTCCAGAAAGCTCAAAACAGGAAACCTAAAGGAAGAAAGAACAAAAGATGAAAAGAGAGACTCTTAAAAAAAAAAGAAAAGATGAGTAATTCATTTAAGACCTGAACGCGAGAAGGAAATGTCAAGCCAGGAGCAGAATGTCACAGTACAAGAATAACTACAGTAAAACAAAGAAGAAGAGACAACAAGAGTGTGAGAGAAGGTGCCTGGGACACAGGAGGAAGAGGATGTATATCATTTTCTTACCAGCAAAACAAACACGGTGCCAGTTGAGCAATGCCATTGTTACGAGCACTAGAGAAACACCCCAGCACTGCAGGGCCATGTGCGTCACGTGAGTTTATTTTAACACTTATTAAACATGGGCAATTTCCTTCCCTGACTTTTGTCAGGTAAAAAAGCTGTTGTGTTCAAGTGAGGATCTGCATCCACCTGGAGTTCTCATGGAGTGAATGACTTCGGCCAGGGCAAGGGGGGGCTCAACCTGGAGAAAAGGAGGCTCAGAGGGGACCCTCTTGCTCTCTCCAACTCCCTGCCAGGAGGATGGAGCCAGGTGGGGGTCAGGCTCTGCTCCCAGGGAACAGCAACAGGACGAAAGGAAGCGGCCCCAAGCTGTGCCAGGAAAGGCTTACATTGTCTTCATGGAAAGGGTTGTCCAGCCCTGGCACAGACTGGAGTCCCCATCCCTGGAGGGATTTGGAAGCCGTGTGGATGTGACACTGAGGGACGTGGGGCAGTGGTGGCCTTGGCAGTGCTGGGGGAACACTTCGACTCAATGACCTCGGGCGGGTTTTCCAATCCGAATGGTTCTGTGATTCCAGGATTCATTCCACCACTCCATAGACTCTTTAAACGCACGGTGGGTGCTGGAAGCTGGCAGGGAAGGGCAGCGGGAGCTCTGGTCTGCACAAGCTGGAGAGCAACACATTCCCTCGGCATTCCCAGCAGGAGCGGCTCCAGGGCTGCCAGGCAAGTGTGGTGCCCAGCTGTCACCTGCTGACTCGGAGAGGGAATTGCATAAGGAGAAATTATTTTGGGAATAAGGAGCCCACGCCTCCACGTGAGGCCGTGACGGGTTGTTTTCCCCCAGATCACCGAATCAGCTTTATTTTTGCTTTTTTTTTTCCTCAGTAGCAAAAAAGACGTCTAAGATCGGTGATGGAGCTGGGCCTGCTTAGTCTGGAGAAAAGACAGAGGGGATCTCATCAGAGCACACAAATACATCCACGGCGTGTCACAGGACGATGCCAGGCCCTGTTCAGTGGTGCCCAGTGGCCATAAACTGAAACACAAGTTCCACCTCAACGTGCGGAAAAACTTCTTTACACTGAGGCTGGCAGAGCACTGGACCAGCTGCCCAGGGAGGCTGCGGAGCCTCCCTCTCTCTGGAGACATTCCAAACCCACCTGGAAGCGTCCAGGTGCCCCTGGACTTGGCAGGGGGGGTTGCACTGGGTGATGTCCAGAGGTTCCTTGACTATTCTGGGATTCTGTCACCTCGGGCAGAGGGTTGATAAAGCCCGTGGGGGCCGTGTCCGTGTTGGAGAGAACAGGGAGCGGGCGGCGCTGAGGTGCGCGGGAAGGCGCGGCCCGGCCCCGCCATGGCGGACGAGCTGTATCTGGAGAACATCGACGAGTTCGTCACCGACCAGAACCGCGTCGTGAGTTCCGGCGGCAAAGGGAGTCAGGGCGTTCCTTCTCTGCCCCCCCTTTTCCTTCTTTTTCCCCCTTGCTTCCTCCTCTCCCCGTCTTTGCCATCTCTCCCCGCGTTTTACTTCTCTTCTCCCCTTCCTCCTCTCTTCCGTCTCTTCGCTTCCTTCTTATTCCTTCCTTCCTCCTCTCCCCTCTTTCCTTCTCTTCCCCTTCTTTCTCTTCCTTCCCCTTTTCTTCTTCCTCTCTCCCCCCTTCTCTCTCCCCTTTCTTCCTTCTCCTTTCCCCTTCCTTCCTCCTCCTTCCCGCCGCTTTCCTCCTTCCCTTCCTTCCTCCTCTCCTGCATTTCCTTCTTCCTCCTCTTGCCCTCTTCCTTACCTGTTTTTAGGACAGTTCAGAAAACCGATGGGCTTGTCCATGGGCGCATTCCTTCCAAAATTTATTTCGACATTTATTTGGAAATAAATAAATAAATAAACTTTAAAATGGCGTTTTGCCTAGATACGGGTGCAGCAGTGTTGGTGCGTTTTGTCTGACACAGTGGATTTGACCAGTTGAGAGGCTGAGGTTTTTGTATTAAAGGGTTTTGTTGTTGTTTTTTTTTTATTTCTTGTTACAGGTGACATACAAATGGCTGAGCTACACTCTGGGAGTCCATGTCAACCAGGCTAAACAGTAGGTGTTGCTAAATCCCCCGAAGCCTTGTTAATTGCTTTTAATTCCTGTTTTTATGATTGTGGTGAGCGTATTCAAATGATCCCTCTGGAAATATTCTCAGGCACAGTCAGTTGTGTTGTTCCACGAGCCTGGCTCTCTCCCAGGCTTTGTGGGCATAGGTAAATGTGGGAAGGCAGCTGCACTCCAAATTTAGCCTCAGTGTGTAACCTTGTCTTATATTTTGTAGAATTAGAATGACTGTGACCTCTTGAATGGCCTGTAAAGCAAAGAATGTTGGATGTAACAGTGTGGTCTTTGCAGTCTGTCTCTGTAGTGGTGATGATCTTCCAGTATTTTCCCCAGGCAGTGTCCCTGTGGTACATGGGACAGTCATCATAGATCAGTGGTGTGAGTGGGAGCTGAAATCTTGAGGCTCAGCTCGGCCCTCCCTAATCACACTCTTCCCTGCTGTTCCTGATCGCCCCATCCATGGATGTAACTGGGATTGTACATACACATGTGATCCATGTGATTATGGATCAAAAAGTCACCAGTTCATCAGTCAGGGGTTTCAGAAATGCCTTTCTGGAGGGAGAAACTTTGGGACAAGCTGCCCAGAGGATGTGAGACCACCTGAAACTAGCTACTAAATGCTTTCTATAGTTGCTGGACTGCGATTCTCTAAAGTGGCCGAGGAGGAAGGTGTCTCAGGAAGATTAATTTAATCCTGGGTAAAATATCTCTGCTTGTTAATAAATGTGAAAAGTTTCCATGTCAGGGTGGCTTCACTCTTTTTTTTTCCTTTATGTAACCTTCATGGAAGTGGTGTCTACAGGCTCTTTCCCTTGTGTGTGATTGACAGTGGTTTCCTTGTGCAGGATGCTGTATGATTATGTGGAGAGGAAGCGGAAGGAGAACTCAGGAGCTCAGCTTCACGTCACCTACTTAGTAGCAGGAGACCTCCTCCAGAATGGACACGTGGTGAGGGTTTCACTTCCCAAAGGTGTCTGTGAGCTCTTTGTTCTTGTGTCTCTTCCACCTTGTTTTGTGATCTGTGGGTCAAAAGCTGAACTTGCTCTTTTTCCAGTAAGACACTTCCAGGTGGGTCTCCTGGACAGGTACAAAATAAGGCACAGTTTCTGTCCCAGTGTGCAGGTGATGTGGAGGAAGAATCAGTTTGCCATGGCTTGAGAATACAGTGCTGAAAAACTCACCAGGGTTCTTAATTAATTAACTTAAATTCTGTTACCAGTCATCTCTCTCATCATTCTTACTGGGCAGCAAAGATTATAAAACCTTTTGGAAGGACCCATCTGAGATGAACTCATCTATTTCCTGGCATCTGCTGCAGGGTGGAAATGCAGAGAGAGTTTGGAACTCATTTAGAATGGAATAATAACAAACAGGGCAACAAGTATAGGTGAAACTGTCTTGTTAATTAAAGCAGCTTTTTAATCCTGGTAAACAAGAGAAACATAAATTTATTAACAGTATTTGGTAGTTAAAAAATTATTAAGAAAAGAATTCCTGCTTAGTGTATTTATTTTTGCATATTGCTGCTTGTGGGATTTTCAGGAATGTTGTCCAAAACTTGAGACAGGTACCCCAGAAGTTTTTAAACAAAGATCAGAAAATTAGGTGCCTGTTTCCCTTTGCTCACAGAATAATTTAAGAGCCAAACACAAAATGCCTTTGACATCCCACTAAGTGTTTTTAAATACACAAGTATCTATTACAATATGATCCACAGTCTTCTTTTAGGAATAGTAAATCCCAGGGTTTCTATTTGTAGATAGGAAAAAATCCTCAACAGACAAACCCTTTTTTTGTTCTCCTAAATAATAAACTGGTTCACATGCATAAAATATTGTCTTTAAATGTCCAAATCTGCCTGAAATGGATTAATTCTGTATGATGGAATGTATTTATTTAAAGCTGCACAGGTAATGTGACATTTAGAGCCTGAGTTTACCATGTTTTTCCCTGATTTCTTTTGAAAATTACAAGTCTCTTGGCTCACTAGAACTAATCAGTGAGTTGTCAACCCATACTATTATATTTAAATTTGCCATAATGTATTTAAAACAAACAAGTGACTTCTGAAATAGCAACAAATAATTATTTTTAACTCTGTCTTAGGAGCTTGTATATTTGTTAAACAAGGTCATAGGATCACAGGATGGTTTGGGTTGTGAGGGACCTTAAAGATGATCTAATTCCAGCCCCGTGCCTTGGGCAGGGAATCTTCCACTAGATCCATAAACATAGAAAGGTCACTTCCCCCCCCCTTGTTTTTAAATCTCTTATTTTTGAATGCTGCAGTACCAGTGCCTGTTAAGAAGGGTGAGCTGCAGGTGCAGGAAGGTGTTGGGGGCAGAGGTGAAGCAATGCCAGGGTTAGGAATAACCCACAGGAAGAGTTCAAATTTCCTCACTCTGAGTCAATTTTGGGTGGGAAAGGGCTGTGGAAGCTCCAGGTGCATCCCTGTGCCTGCTGGTATCCCTGCACTACTGCCTTCTGGCAGTAGGTGTAGCTGGAATGCTGTGGATTCAGCTGCAGGATTCCTGAAGGGAGAGAGAGATAGAATTCCATAACAAATAATTCCCATTAAACACTGCACACCCTTTCCTTGCTGCTTTTTGTCAGCCACAGTAAGGGGCCAAGACTCCCAGTCTTTATGTGCTTATTCTTTTGCTGGCTAATTAAAGCAGCTTCTTAATACTAATTGAAAAAAGAAACATACATTTATTAACAGTATTTTGTATTTAAAGTGCTTTGTCTTATTAAACAAAGGAATTGCTGCCTAGTGGGTTTATTTTTTCTCATTGCTTCTTGTCAGATTTTCAGGAATGGCATCTAAAACTTCAGGCAGGTCTTCCTGCCTGACTTCCAGCTCTAGTGAGCCAAGAGACTTGTTACTTCCAAAAGAAATCAGGGAAAAGCTTGTTAAAAGTCAGGCTATCAACGTGACACTATTTGTGCAGCTTTAAATAAATTCATTCCATCATACAGAATTAATGCAATAAATAATTACCTTCCATTTCAGGCAGATATTTGGAGGCAACATTTTATAAAACTGAAAAGTAGGATGACAGAGCTTTAAAAACTAGTGGCTGATGAGTTTTTTAAATGCAGTGTTCTTTGCAGCTATGAAGCTGCACAAATAATCATCAGACTTTCTTATAACTGAAAATATTAGTCATGCACACAGCAGATCTTTTGGAATTTTAAGTTTGCCATGTGTTTGTTTCTTCCAGTGCCACAAGGTTGCAGTAGTGAGGGAGGATAAACTGGAAGGTAAGAAAATCGTGAAAATTACATGGATTTAACTTTTTTCTTTGAAAGAACAGCAAAATGAGCAAAGCTCAGAACTTGCCATCTGCACGTCAGTGCCCAGCCAGCTCTTGGGGTCAGGTGTGTACTTTTTGTACCAGCTTTTTCTCAGAACTTGGAGCATCTGAGCCAACAGCTGAGTACCTTCAGGGGTGTGATTTGGTCTTGCCATTTATTTTTTTTTATTAGATGCCGAGCATTTTGTCAGTGATTCTTTTCCTCTGACTGTCCCTAAAGACAACAATACCCAAGTAGTGTCTCAGAACAATCGTGAGTCTCAGAACAATTGCAGTCTTTGCCCCAAGTCCTGTGTTGTTAGAATGTTTTCCTGGGACATTTACTTCACTTTTGTATTTACTTTCTCAGTAAAAGTTGAAAAAACCCATCATTGCTACACTGTTCCATGTCCTGTCAGTTGCCTGATCATCTTTCTGGGTCTGGTCCTGCTGATGAAACTTTAACCAAAGCAATTGTAACGCAACTTCAGGCCCTTCATTGCTTTCAGATGACATCTTTGGCTTTTGAGGATACATTGTGGCATTTGTGACCTCAAATATCCATGCTAATGATGTCTCCTTTTTTGAAAGACGAGTTATTTTCCTTCTGGAAGTCTGAAGTGGGTTTCTGGCTAAAGGTGCAGGGTAGGAGATTGTCAGACAGTGCAACTACTACCTGTCATGTTTGTGGAGTTATGTGTGCTCTCTAACACCCTGTTTTGCTGTGGAGAAAAGGGTTGCTCATGTTTTTTTTACTGGAAGGCAGGCAAAAGGTATGACTTGTATTTGGAAAAGGCTGGGATTTTTGAGGGAGCTGCATAGTGCAGGACCAGCCCCAAGAAATGATTACTGTGTGTATTTTTACAGTGCCTCGAAGCTCAGCCTCAGACCAGGACTGTGTGGAAAGAACAATATAAGCATTGAACAAAGAATTCCTAAAAAACAGCCCTTGTCTCAAAGGGGTTACAGTCTAAATGGCATAAAAGAAATAAAATTTTGATTCCAGCACTCTGCTAGGGGTGGCACTGTGACACTGCACTAATGGCACAATTCCAGCAGAGCTATGATCATCTACATTCCTCCTTAGCTGTAGGTACTCACACAGATATTCTGGATCCCAAACAGTGGATTTTTTGAAGGTAAACACAGAGATCACTCTTATTTCAGTTGTGCAAGAACCAAGAGTGCATAGTGGAAAACGTGACAGGCTTGTGGAGTCTATTACTTTGAATTCTTGATTAGTGAGTGTTGGGAGGAGATGCAGCTATATCTTTTTATATTCAGAAAGTCTGTCAGTCTTGCTCCATCCTACAGGCTGTGCTAACAGAGGACTTTTTTTGTCTCTCTTCCCCCCAGCAATGAAGTCTAAGCTGTCCACGATTGCGAGTGTGCATGTGTACAGCATTCAGAAGGCCTTGCTCAAGGACAGCTCCCCACTCTACAACACTGACTATGACATTGTCAAAACAAACCTGCACAACTGCAGCAAGTGAGTCCCATCTTGCTTTTTCTTCTTAAACCCCCTGATTCCGGACTGGTGTTGCTCTTCAGTCAGTGCTTACCAGATAGGTCTGGACTTTAAGAAAGCTAAAAAAAGATATCCTCCAAATCATGCCAGACCAGTCCCCAAACAGCACATCAGGTGACTGTTTTGTAAACTGAGGTATTTCCAGGTTACAGTTGGTTCACTTGCTGGTTACTGTTCCAGTACCTTTCTCCTCTGATGGCTAGAAACTTCTTTTTCAGTTCCAGGTCACACTTAATCATGACCATTTTAATCCAGTTCTCAGTCACACAGGAGAAGTAAATCAAAACAGAATTGGAAAACCATGAGTGATGTGCTCAGCAAACATCAGTTTGCTTTCTGTTTTATGAGACTGTGTTTTCATCCACCTCTCCAAAGATATCTTACAGAAACTCATTCCCCAGGAGCTGGGCTTTGATCCTTATGGGTCCCTTCCAACCCAGAGTATTCTGTGATCTCTGAGAGTCTGATGTGTAGGAGGAGCCAACAAAACAGCCCAGGCAGCACAAGTGTCCTTCGTGGCTGAACTAGAGAAGAACTGGGAGGGACTGCAGTCTCCAGGAGTCACTGTCTCCCCTCCTGAGCAGTGCCTGGCAGCTGTGACTTGTCATTTATATGTTGTTCCCACCATGACAGCTTCAGCTTGAAGTCATGGGGATGTACAGTGCCATGACCAATCTGGTTTGAAAGGGGGATGCCTGAATGCTGTGTCATAGGAAGAGTATAGAATTTGAAAGGACAAACATAGCTGTCTGCAACGTGTTGACAGGAGAGTGGCTGAGAAAATATTGCCCTAGAAGCTGTCTGGGGCACGAGAGGCAATGATCTGGAAGGTGCTGGAAAACCCCCTGTCAGTGGAGCCATGTGCCAGAGATTTGGCAGCTCTTGCCTTGTTCCACTCTGTTTATTCTCAGACACCCCAGTTTGGTGATACTTGTGCCTTGGAGGAGTCTGCCTTTGGGATTTGTACATCCAAAAGGTTTAGGTAATTTAGATAAACAGCTCTCCAAAGCCTGGGTGTAAAGCCCTGTCTGGCTTTGGAGTAAAATTTCCTAAGCAAACTTAAGAAAAATTCAGCTTCTTTATTTGTGACCTGGCTGAACTAAATTCATCCTGACCATGTTCTGTCTCCCGTGTCAACTATGTGGATTGTCTTAGGCACTTGGGAAAAGATTCCTGCAGGACCTGCAAAATCCAGAGGTTTTTATGTGAGGTTTGTAGCAAACAGCTTCACTGTGAGTCCAGCTCTAGGACAAGGATCTTTATTTCTTTCTATGTTTCTATAGGACCTGCTTTGCTGTGGGGACAGTGGAGGTAACTAGATGTACTAATTGATATCAATAACTGGATTTAGTGCCTGTTGCCATCATCAGCTTTCCAAGTGGAAGCAGCTCCTTGTTGGCAGAGCATAGTCCAAGCACTGCTGATATTTTCAGTGATTTTCTGGTGAATTTTGAGTCAAGCCCATAGGCTGTAGTTACACAGCAGCAAGCTGACTTGGAATATGGGAAGTTTAGCTGAGCTCTGCTGCACAGTCAATATTATTGACAATATTATTTGTAACCTGGAAGGTTGCTGACAATATTATTTGTAATCTGGAGGGTTGATGGTGTTTGGATTTGGAGCACAAGCTGTCCTGAGAGCCATATGAACCATGTTAAAAGTAAAAAGGAGAGCAGGAATATTTTCCTTCAATGTCTCCTTTCCTTCCTTTAAAGGTTTGAATGTCAAGAGGTTGGTGCTGCAGCCTGGGAATGTCGTAGAGATGGTGTTGTTTTGTTAGTGCATTACAGACCCTGATCTGAGTGAAGTGGCCTGTGCATGTGAGCAGCCAGTGCTGAGGCACAGAAATGAAGTGGTTTGTTACTTATGCAAATAGAAATCGCTGTGTAATTCGGTGGGTTGGGAGGCGTGAGCCTGGGCTCTTTTGTGGCATTTCTGTGGGAAATCTGGAAAGCATCGCCTGTGATTTGCACAGTGGGGAGCAGAGTTCAGTTATTTTTGGGAACTGCTATTCCTGACTGTCAGTGAGTTGTGCTGTAACTGCAAGCGCGTCATTTGGTCCTTGTATCTCCAGATCCCCAAGCAATCAAGTATTATAAGCTGAGTTGCACCTCTGTCTACCAGGAATCACATGGAAATGACTTTATATAGTTAAATCGGAATATCTTCTTGTGCTTCATTCAGTTTCAGTTGTGTTTTACTTACCTGGGAAGTTGCAGCCATTGTGGCCTCTGTCAGAGCATCTGAAGGCTGTAAATGTTTCAGATCCTCACACAGCCATACAACTTACACCACAGACTCTAACCCATTTAGGAATAAAATGCAGCTTGCTCTCTCTCCACCCTGGGTATGGAGAAGGCCCTTTTCCCCCCAGGAAAGCTGAACAACTTGTTTAGCATGGGAATGCTCTGCCTCTTGCTGACAGGTCCAGCTGATCTTTCCATCAGAGGTCTCTTGTTCTGTGCCAGCCTTTCTTACTTGTCCCATACACAGATTAAACTGCTCTTTTTTCCATAACAGGAAAACGCAGGGCCGGAGAAACAGGGGGGAAAACGAGCTGAAAACTCAGGAGTTGAAAAGGCTAATTAAATTTTTCCCTCCATCACCCAGGTTCAGTGCCATCCACTGCGACGCCGCAGTCCGCAGGATGCCGCCTGACATTCCCAGAGCACAGACGTCCCTGCAGGGCAGTTCCCGCAGGGAAAACGACACGGATACTCCCAGTGCTCCTGCAGTCAATGGCCACGGGCCACCAGCTGCCAAACAACCCTCACAGCAGCACAAAGGGATCATGGGAATGTTTGCAGCCAAAGCAGCTTCCAAACCCCAGGACACAAATAAGGAGACCAAAGCAGAGGCCCCAGGTGTAAGTTACCTCAGACCCCCCCGGGTTAATGGCTTTAATGAACCGCTTTTACACCACGTCAGTAACCTCAACCGCCTTGCGCTGCTCCTCCTGCTAAACTCACATCCCACTGGGAATGCTCAGTGACCCTCTGAAAGTGTTTAACTATGTGCAGTCATCTTGGGCAAAAATAACCTCGTGCCACACTCTTGATCTCTCCACAAAAGTGTATTTGCCATAATCTTGACATTCCCCCTCGAGCCGAGTCTCCGGTGAGTATAAACCAGCATAGCTGCCTTATGGAGACAATTGTTCCGTTGTCTCCAGCTATCCCAATACATAAACCAGTTGAGGATCTTGCTCTCCCTATTGTGCTTAAAAGGATTTGTTTTGAGCAATAAGTGAAACGTGAGAAGCTCAGGTCTTAAAAGTATCAAGGTGTTTAAACTGAGGCTGCGAGGGAAGTCTCAGAACTTGACCTGTGCGAGACTAAATTGTTTATCTTCTCCACTGCTGTTTTTCCAGGATAGGATTACATTTTAATTTTAATTAGTAGAATTGTTTTTAAAGCTCTTTGGCCAGAAAAATGAGTGTTAAAATGGTAATGTTCCCTGTGTATGGTTTGGCTTCTTTATAACAGCTGAGTACATTTTGGTTCCTTTTTCTGATTTTTATAGTGAATTTAGAACGGGTGAAATGTGCGTGTTTTGGGAACTTTAGTGTCTGGTTGCCTTTTATTTGCATGGGACTTAATGGGGTTAGGAGGCCACGCTTCCTGGGTTTGTGTGTGTGTGATTTTTCACTTGGATGGTGGCTGTACTGGTGGAAGAGAGCAGTGATATTCCTTTGCAAACAGCCTACGTGCTAGAGCAGCTGGACAAAACCTTCCTGGTGTGGTCAGTCCATGTTCTTTCCTCTGTTGCTGTGAACTGAGGCACTGATAGTTTGCAAAAAGAGCAGTTCTTTCCTGGGAACTGACCCAAGTCCCAAGCACTTGTTTCAGCAACACCATCAGATGGGAATGTGCCCCAAGTTAGATTTGGAGACCTAGCTAAGGAGTCCTTAGTAGCTTACTCTCACCCCTTTGATGCCTGTAGTATCTAGTAAGTATCTTCAAATTCTCCTCAATGCTAAAATCTAAGGCACTGGTGAACAAATCATACCTACTTATTTTGCTTGTCCAGGAGCAGTTCTGTGCTTTGAGGGCTGTGAACAATTCCTGTGGTTACTCCTCTGTTTGCTCCTAGGTCTCCACAGCAAGCAGCAAACCACCAACAAAAAACAACATCATCAACAACTTCTTTGGGAAAGCTGCTATGAGTAAGTGCTCTTCTGTTTTCAGAGGTGGTCAGGGAACAGCCTGGTGCAGTTAAAAAAAAAAAGGCAACCTAACAAACCCAAATGTGAGGGTTCTGGGAAATCTCTTTATGTCTTTTTTTTTAAACATATATATATTTCATTTAAGCTGGGTAACAAGTGAAAAATATTCAGTGAAATCAGGTGATTTGTTATAGAGCTGTAATACAGAAAAGAGCAGAACTCTTCCTTCCGATCCCCACACTGCCAAGCTCATTGGATTTTCTTTATATCCCCTTATTCCCAATAGTCTTCCATACTATTCTGCTGCTCTTTTGGCCTTAGAGGGGTTAATGTTTTGGCATGCAGCTCTTAAGGCAAAAATTAAGAGTTTTCAGTAGAGTTTTTCAGACAAAAACGTTGCTGGAGGGAGATCAATTAAAATGACATATTTGTGCAGACTAACCCAGGAAGGATTTTTTAGTGCAGAAGAAATCTGATTTAAAGTGAGTACTCCTGGCTGGAAGATCAGCTAGTGGGGAGATATTTGCCAAAACCTGTTTTGCAGGGCGTGTTAACAGTGCTTGCTTTTCATCACACATCACTGAGGAGTCCATAGTTAGTTTTTGGGTTAATTTTTTTCCTAAAAACGGAAGGACTAATAACTGGGGAGTAAAAATGAATGGTGGCTGAGCTTTGGACTAGGTGGCCTCTGGAGGTCCCTTCTGAATTGTCCAATTCTAAAGAAAATATGCTGAAGCTTTTAAACTGGTGTTGGAAAAGGACTGTAGGACCTTCTTCAAAGATTCCCTTACAACGAGTACAGGAGGCTTCAAAGAAGAATTTTGGAAGAGAGTAAACAACAAAGTTCACATCTGACAGAGTTTGCAGATGACAGTTCCAGCACTGAGCACACTAAGCATAGCCCTGTTGGGAATTTTTGAGTCCCTGTTTTGGTGAGCCTGCAGGAGTTGAGGACACTCAGCCTAAGGACAGTCACCACAATTAACCAGAGTAAAATCTGAAGGTCTGAGGAGAGCCCTAGAGCAAAGTGTGCTGAAAACCAAATCAGTTGGAATGGCATGGCAGAAGTAACCCAGTGCAGATGGGGAATTCTTGTTGCATGCATTTCCACAATTTCCAAAGGGGTTCCCTTCTCTGCTGAGTCCTGTCCTGGAGCACATCAAGAAAACTTTGAGGTGGAAACAGGGAAGGAGCAAACTGAGCAGAACTGGAAATGATTATGTGCATAGAAGAGAGAGGGGGATTCCAGGAGGAGATTTATTCCCTATGTGGATATCTCTCCTGGCTTCCAAGATTCCACCATTGCCAGAAAGTCCTGAGTTACCAGTGATAGGGTCCTTGGGCTTTCTGCTGTTGATCATAGACAAGAGCTGTCATTCAAGTGCTGCTGTAGGAGTTGTTTGCCCTTGCTCCAGGAAGCAGCAAGTGTTTTCCAAGCCAGTAAGGCTTTGGCATGGAGTCCTGACCCTACTGATGATCCAGTTGATGTCACTGCTCAATATTTTCTCTTTTCTTGGGCATCTCATGCTTGGGATAACACCGGTTTCTATCTCACCTGCTCCTCTCTTTTTGTGGGGGTGTGGAAAGCTGCTGGATGAAGCTCACAGACTGTAAATAGGTGTTTATATTGATAAATATACTATTTTGCTGTCTGCTCCCCCCTGCTGTCTCTTCTCTGGTACTAAGTGAAGCCTTTTTAAGCAGAACTGTCCTTGTGTGTGGTGCTGTGTAGGCAAAAGAGGCTGATTCCAACCTCTCTGCCAAGAGGATCTTTAAGGTCCCTTCCAAACCAAACCATTCTGAGATTGTTGATCATGCTGGTATTGGGTTGGGACAATAAGCTGCTGTTCTACTGAAAATACTAATCATGGGTTTTAATGTTATGCAAAAAGACTGCACACACCTCTTGTTCTCTTCATCACTCCTAATTCTCCTGTTTCTGGGCATGTTTGTGCTTAACTAAAAGTCAAATTCAGAAGGGATAAATATCTGAGTCTAAAAATGGATGTCGTGTCGTGTCAAAGGGGTGTCTAGAAGAGGGGTTCCCAGTCCTTCTGCAGTGCCTTGGCATCTGGGGACTATAAGGGCTTCTGCCAGTGCCTCCCAACCCTCTTACACAGAGTTTCCACTGCTGCAGTACCAGTGGCTTGACATCAGGAGCAGCAGAACCATGGGAAATTAGGTGGAAATTTAATCATGCCCATTTCTTTCCATGTATGACACAGCTTGGCCAATCTAGATCCCTAATCTAAATTAGGGATTGCTAAATCCCCAATGCAATCTAGATCCCTAAATACATCATCTGGAGTGTTTTCTGTATTCTTGGTGCACAGGGCCAGCCAGCTCCCCTGTAAGTTGTCATTCATACTGAATGCTCAGTGTTTGTTCTTTTTGAATGGCTTCTTCACAGATAAACTCAAAGTCAGCCCTGTGCCTGAGCAGCCAAAGGAGGAGAAAGAAGTAGTCAAGCCTTCAGTTGCTGTAGCAGAACCAGAGTCATCCCCTAATCCTGTAGTAGAGAAACCTGGGAAGAGAACAGAGTCTGCTAGGATTCAACAAAAGGACAGAAAAAGGTAGGTCATGCCTTTGAGGGTCCCTGTCAGCTGCGAACCTGCTTGTTGATGGTCTGCGTGGAACTGTCTGGTCATACAGTGTTGGCTCACCTCCTGTTTCCAGCTACTAAGTTGCATTAAACCTGGCTAAAATTATCTCTCTGAGAACTCCTTCCTGGTGTTTCTTCTCCTTTGGTGCTGTGGGTGCCTCAGGGTGGTTACATGTGAGAGGAGACATGGTCCAGGCTGTCTTCAGTGGAAGGGGGTGGCTTTCCATGAGACAACCTCACAGTGTGAGCAGACTTAGGATAGACCTGAGGGCTGGCAGGAGCACCTGTCCTGCAGGGAAGGTGGTATATTCCCAAGCTTATATGTACACAGCTTCCAGCACACAAAGTTCTGCTTGTTGGTTCCCATAGTTAATGCACTGCTGCTTTCAGTGCCCCTGGTTTACTTTGGGCTGAGGCTCCAGGTAAATTTTAAGTTCAGCCCTTTGTGTGTAATCCAACCCAAACTGACAGAGACAAGGAATCACTAAGTCTGATGGCTCTCTGGTGGCCTGTGAGTAATTAATTGGTGGTCTCAATCCATTTCTTACTAAATAGGTAAGCACACCACCCAGCCCACCATCACACTGAGCACTAACTGCTTGTCTTATTGATAGTCTTGTGCAAAAAGCCAAGGGCCTGGAGGTGTTGGCAGCGTGGATTTGGGAAGGCCACTGGGGCTGTCCCAGCTCTTTGAGGATACGTGGGCCTGTAGCCTCCAGGCTTGTTGGTCTGACGTGTCTCGCCAACATTAAAAAGAAAGAAGCTATTTTATTTTTCCAGTAGTCTTTAAAAATGGCTCCAGGATTCTGAGACACTACCTCATAGTCAGTCAGTGGCAAGCAGTCTGTCAAAAGAGCTTCTGAGTGATGCTTTTGGGGACATCGGGAGCCTGAGCTAAAGAGACAAGATCAGAAATAGGCTGTTGCCGTAGCCAAGCGAGGTAAGGTACTGGGCTGAACTGCAGAGGGGCTAAATAAACCTTCCTTGTTTTGGAGAGCTGGATATGGGTTGGGATGAGAGGCTTGGAAATGCTGGTGCACCTATTCCTGATTGCGTAGGGGAGTGTGTAGTTCAGCTCATGTTTTTAAGAGGTACAGGGGTATTTGAGTTCCTTCCGTAAAGAATATGCTTATCCAAATACACATGATGCTTTTATGCATGCCTAAGAGATAACAAGTGTTCCTTCCCTGTTCTTCCCTGTTTTGTGGCAGTAAAATGAAGCGTGTGGACAGGTCGGATAACGAGGAGGAGAGAGATCCCGAGAACGCGAAGAGAAAGAGGAAGCGAATCAAACAACTGGAGTCTGACAGCAGTGATGAGGAAGGTAAAAAGATCTGTAAACAAATCAGTCATGTGGATCAGGGGCCTGATTTCCACAACGTGACTATCCAAGACTGTTGGTCAATGATTGAGGGAATAGTTTAGAGGACTAAAGACCATGGAAATGGCTTTAGCTTGAGCTCTCTGTTTGTGCTGCAAGCGCTTGGCCATAGAGTGGAGATGCCTCAGTCTTTGTTTTAGCTTAGCTCAGACCTGGCTGTCCCCTCCCTAAGTGTGCTACCAGTCACGTGGACGTGTGAGAAAGAGGTTCCCAAATCTCTTGTGAAAGATATGATGCCTTCCAGAATCGTAGGACTGGTCATAGCCAGTTTATTTGATGAGTAAACACTCACAAAGTGACCTTCCCATCCTCCCAGGGTCACTTAGTATCTTTATTCTGTCTATTTATAGAAATGGTTTGGAATACGGTGTTGGAAGCAAGACTTCCAAAAAAAACCCCAAAAACCAGATAATAGGGAAACTGGAGGCAAAGCAGTTGAGCTGTATCTGATGCGACTTTGGCATCTCCTCAGGGGCTGTTGGCTTTGACAGGGGTTGGGTGCCCGGAACATCTCAGGATTTGGGCTTATAATAAGGAACAGCAGGGCTGGATTCCAAAGAATGTGGGTAATTGAGGCGTCAAATGCCATTCAATACAGATAACTGGAAAATAAGTGGGGTGTGAGATGGAACTGGCATCCAACAAGCTGATCAGGGAAGGAATTTGGGGATCATTATCGGCGAATAATTGAAACCACCAGTTTGGTGGAGAGCTCCAGTAAAAGAAGGTGAAACAGCAAATGGGTTGTGTTGGTGAGGAGGGAAAGTCCAGTGGGAGAGCTGGAGCTGTTTCCTCATTTCGTGTGGCTGCCACGTTGGAAACAACTGGGAAATCAGGAGAATCTGCAATACAAGTGAGAGAGGAGGCTCCTGTTGGGTATCTCTGCAGTCCCCATGCCACCTTTAGGCCTGTTTTCATAGTTTCTCCTCTACCCAGCATAATTTCAAGTGAATTTTGTCATCACCTCTCTCTCCTTAAACTATTCCACAGGATGATAAATCTCTCGGGAAGTTGTTCTTCATGATCAGCCTTAATTTCATCCCATTCCTGTGTGAAGCTTCTTGTTTGGCTATAAAAAAACACATACATGTCCACACACTGGTATTTATTTCTTTAGAGGTTTGCCTTTCCATTTCCTCATCACTCACCTACTGCCTTGTTTAGCTCTGAAGAGGGAAGATCAAAATCAGCCTGTCCTTGCTGGGCTGGAATCTCTCACTGAGAGAGAGTGAGTGGGAGCAGGCAGGATTTTGGGATATTAGAGCTCTGGTCTGTAGAATACCTGTGGGACCATAACATGTGCTGAACAGTTAATGCTTTTGTATGTGTGGTCTCATTTGTTCCATGGTTTTTGTTTTATTCTCTCTGTGACCAGTGACAGGACCGAGGGAATGGCTGGAGCTGTATCAGGGGAGGGTTAGGTTGAATATCAGGAAAAGGTTCTTCTCCCAGAGGCTGGTCAGGCACTAGGGAGGTTGTTTTGTCACTGCTGTTGCTCCTCCTCTTTATTTCTTTGTGTTGTGCATTGTAATTGTAAATATATGCAAATTACAACACATGTATACAAATTTGGATATCCCTCAGATTGCCCCTTTCAAAAGGGAAAGTGAAAATTGAGAAGATAGTGGAAGGTGTCCCTGCCCGTGGCAGGAGGTGGAATGAGATGAGCTTTAAGGTCCCTTCCAACCCAAACCAGTCTGTGATTCTATGATTGATTGTATGAAAACCACGGCCCCTGTTTTCAGGCAGACTTAGGAAGGTTTTGTGGGTTTGAGGCTCAGCCCATATGGCTGATGCAAAGCACTGGATGGGCACTTTTATGTCAGGGCAAGTTTTTTGTGTTGTTCTGTATTAAACTACTCTTGGGGTACTGAAAGGAGCCCAAAACAAGCTCTTCTTACACCAGCGTCAGCACATTGTAGCAAGTACAGAGAGGGCATAAGGCACAATCCTCTCCATTTAAATGATTTTTCATTAAAAAGTTATATTGGTATGAGGGTTCCTTAGTCACTGTAGGTTGTTTTACTTCCAGTGCCAGAATAAACTCCACAAATGTGCCCACAGAGGACAGGAGGTTTTGGCAGCTTCAGCTGTATGAACACAGGCAGCTTTCGCAGTGTTGACAAGCGTTTTACAGCCACTTTGGAGGGTGATTTCAGTGGCACTGTAACCTGCAAGCTCCGTGGGTTTCAGAGCCACAGCAGAAGCACTAAAGCTTCTCACAGTTTTTCCAGGCAGGGTCAGAGCAAACCGAACAAAGCCAGGATTTACATCTTTGGTACATCCAGTTGCCCAACTTGTATCCATTTCATGCAGCTGTTCCTGTTGAGTAAACTGTGGGCAGCAGCGAGAGGTTGACTCAGGAGTTATCACATGTCAGAGGGCTGTGCTGGCTAGAGGAGGATAATAAAGTAATAAAGAGCTTGATAATAGTCCTAAACACTGACGTGGGGAGAAGGTACCTTCTGCCGCCCAAAGGCCGGGAGAACAAAACCCAAAGAAGCCCAAATTTCCCCTAAGTGGAAATTTCTCCCCATAGTGGAGTGGGCACACTGAAAATACCTTTAGCAGCCTCTGCTGGAGGCAGGTTTTCAGCCCTTCTCAGCCTCTCCTCCCTTAAAAATGTATTTCCAATGGACGAGGCCAGGCTGGGCAGTGCAGGAAGCAGGCTTGGTGCTGCGCAGTTGCCGTGAGACTGTGATAAATAAAATATTGAGAGTTTTGAGCTCCCCACAGCTCCTTGGCCGCCCCAGCACTTGCACCTCAGAGCAGAGCTGTTGTTTGGCTTTATCTTTGCCAGCCCCAGCCCTCTGGAGTAAGGTGAAACCCCGAGTCATGTTATCCCACTCCATTTGCGTTTCCGTGCCTCGCTTACTGAAGTAGTTGGGAGGCTGAGTCCTTGTTTGAAGAATGTAATTTGTTATTCAGCCTTGGCAGCCAACCACTGTTTCACTTGAGCCCTTCTTAACCCTTGAAGGTCAGTTGGCCGCGTGCCTGGCAGGGCCATAACTCTTCACACTGACCTAATCTTCTGGGACAGCTATGGATCCCGAATCCGTGTCGGACCAGCAGGATGGAGGCGGTGCCACAGCCAGCAGGGCTGGGAGCAGGAGCCAAGCAGGCTCTGTCCTCCCAGCCAGCCACATCCTTGTTGGGATGAAGCAATAGGTCAGATGAGGAGTTTCTTCCCCCACATTCCAAGCTCTGCCACACACTGGGAGCTTGCGTGACACTGTTTTGCACTTGGATCTCTTCGAGCTCCTCGAGCCCCATGGAAGGGTGACCCTGCCTTGCTCGTTTGCCTTTTGCTCCATACAAACTTGTGAAGTTATCCTTGAATGGTTCAATTAGTCTTGGCATTGAGTGGATTCCAGTGTACCTGTCCCTGTACCCAGAGGAGAGCAAGGAGATGGCACAGTGAGAGAACAGGCTTTGGGTTTTGTACTGTTTGGGGTTTTGTGATTTTGGGTCTGTTTTTTCTTTCAAATAAAAGCTTGAGATGTCCCTTAACCATCTTTTAGGATGGGTAGTAGTATATTACACTTAATTCTTGGATTGTTTGGGATGTGTAGCACCACCAGTGAAGCAACAACTGTTTTACCACACCCTGACTCTCTTGACTTCTAAACAAATTTACAGCCGCTCCTTTAACGTGCAGGTGGAATGTATGGCTTAAACAAGCTCATTTCTGTGCCTGTTTTTAAAGCTTCATTTGGTGGAACTGATTGTTTTGCCTTGGCAAAAATCCCATATGCACTTCTCCCATCCTATCCCAGCCTCCTTTCTTTGGGAACTGCAGTGTGTTGCACCTTAGGACAGGGTAAGCCTTCTCTGACTGCTTCCAATGATGTGTCCTGACTTGAATTCAACAAATCTGAGTGAGAAAGAGAAATTATAAACCTTGGTCTAAACACAGGTTAAGGGAGTTAAATGGAATTATTTAAGACAAAAGAGGAGCTGAAGGGGGTCATTAGACCTGTGTGCTATCAAAGTGTTCTTCTTAGCAGATGTCCCACCATCTCCCACCCCTGAGGAAGAGAAAGCTCCATCTCCACCACATATACCTGCTCTGAAAACTGAACTGGAGCCTGCAGCCGTGGAGGTAAGAGCAAATTAGAGTGATTAACTTCCAGAAATTAAACCAGTCAGTCTTGGTATTCAACCTGTTATCACAAGGTAGCTGCTGCATGAGGGAGATTGGCAAGAAGTTAAACTCTGGGTTGAGAAAATAGGTGTAGCTTTACTGAAAGAGGGGAAATTTAAGTTAGATGTATCTAAAAATTCTTCCCTGTGAGGGTGGTGAGGCCCTGGCACAGGTTGGCCAGAGAAGCTGTGGCTGCCCCATCCCTGGAAGTGTCCAAGGTCAGGTTGGGCAGGGCTTGGAGCAACCTGGGATAGTGGAAGGTGTCCCTGTCCATGGCAGGGGTTGGAACTGGATGATGCTTAAGGTCCCTTCCAACCCAAATCATTCCAGGATTGTATGAAATCTCAGCAGTTTGTCCTGGACACCTTGTCCTTTCCTTGTTCTTTGGAGGTGTGATTGGACATCCCTTCTCACATAACCAAACACATTCCCAAACATCTCATGTCCCGGAGGTGGGATGTGCTCCCTGTGCTGGCACCAGGAGAGCTTGCTGTCTCACTGAGGTTGCATTTTGACTAAGATATCCTGGGAAAGGGCAAAATTAGTTACCAAATCATGCTCATCTTCAGTAGAGAGACCAATTTCCCACCTGGAAGTGACACTTTTATGACCTGTGTACATGATGGGGCCTTAACTCTTGATTTCTCACAATACTGCCGTGCCCTTCAGGTGTCAGCTGGAGGGAGGAAGAGGAAGCGGAAGCGTGTGCTGAAATCCAAGATGTTTATTGATGAAGAAGAAGGCTGCATGGGTAAGGCTGGCTGTGCCCTACCCCTCAGTGGAGCTCACTTTATTGATGACTTTTACAGGTTCATGAAATCACTTGGTTATTCCACACAGAACTTGTGCTCCCAGACTGAGGGAAGTGCCCTTCTGGTGAAGGCCTGGGTAGGGAGTCAAGGAGCTGGAGCTGAATCCTTACCCCTTTTTGATTATCCAGATATTTTCTTTCAGTTCTTTTCCCTTTCCTCTTGCCAGCATGAGCACCACCTTCACATACTCTCCTCTCAAGCTTTTCAAGGTGGTGCAGAAAGAGGTTTAGGGTTTGGGATAAGTTCTGGCTGAGATAAGTTTGGGTTTGGTGTTTGGGTTTTTTTTCCTTTGGGGATAAATCCAGAGCTGTGCAACAGAACTTGATTATATATTAAAGAAACTTTCAGTATCCCAGATAAACAAGGAATAAGTTGGGGGTTCAATACTTCAGAAGGTTTGTGTTTCTGATGAAGGAAGAGGGAAGAGAGGGAAGAGTCCCTACAGAAGTCAAGGGAGCTTTGAATTCTAGCCTGACTGGGCATTGCTTCCTCCTGTGAGCTGGAGAAAGTTGCTGAATTTTTTCCCTCTGTGTTCTGACACTGAAGTAGAGCTGCAAATGTTCAGAATAATGTTAGTTTGGGTCTTGCTGTTTGGTTTCTTTAAAGGTTTTATACATTTACAAGTGTGGAATGTATGTTTCGTAATGCTGTGGTCAACCCAGATGTGTGGGATGCTTAACATTCCCCAGCCTTGGTGATCAGAGGGGATGTCAAGGGAGCTCAGCCAGTTCTGGGAGATGATGTGGTGCTGTTGTCCAGGTCTGTTGTGGTGCCTGAGCATGGACAGACACGGGCATTCCTGGCCCAGCTCCGGAGCTGCCTGGCCCTGAGTCAGCCTGTGTCTGTTTGCACCTGTCTGCAGAGCTGCATCTTATGTTTCCTATTAACTTGGTGTGTCTCCTTTAAAGAAATGTAAAGCTCTAGCACTCAGCAACTGGCTGCACTAGGGACTGAAATCCCAAGGCCTGGATTTCTGTCCAAAAGTTGGGCTTGCACAAAGTTACTGACAGTTTTGGCTCGTGACGTGAGGGAGTGTTTTGCTTTCCCATCCCAGATAGAACCATTAAAACACTTGGAAAGAAAATGGAACAAAATAGCATTAGCTGGGGAGCTGAGTTGAACAAGCTCTGCGTCCAGAGCAGAGGAATGACTGTTCCGGGTTCAGCTTCCAGCAAATAGTGCTCTTCTCCCTCTGTTCAGCCACCAGGGCTAGGTTTTAAGGAGCTTTAAATCCTAACATTAGAATGAGGCTGTACTTTACATTTCCCCACAATTTTAAGTGATGGTTTTCACAATAGCTGCAATAGCAAGGAATTGGTGTCAAAAAGCAAAACTAATTTAGGGATTAGCCCTGAGGGAAATTGAGCAATTAAAGTATGTGTGGAGTTAAGCACAAGACACGTTCCCATGTATCAATAGGGATTTAATGGATTGAGTTCCTGCTCTTAGTCTATAATAAAGGGGAATTACCAAGGTTTAAACTAGAGCATTTCCACCTTGCACTTTCTGGAGCTTGAAAGGACACATGTGGGCTTGAATATTGGAATATAGATGTGTGCATTGGAGAGATATTTGTTTTACAGCATTTTAGAGCTCATGTTGTTTGAGTTACTGTGATTTTTGGGGAGTCTGGCTGGGAGTGGGGCATCAGTAACTATGTGTGCTGCAAATACAGGCCTTTTAAGTTCAGCTGAGATTGCAGTCAAAGAAAGTTGATCTAAACTGTGTTATCTTGCAGTTGGAGGGGATTAAATGCACATTTTGGGAGTTTCCCGGAGAATCCTCACAGTGGTGGGCAACACAGTAAGTTCTTAAAGCTCACCCACTGACTAGTGCTCTGTGAAAGCTGCTCCCTGAAAAGCCTGTTACCTCTGAAGGGAGGTTGCTTGGTTTCCAGTCCCTGTCTGAGGTTCTCCCAGTGCTGCCGAGCAGGATTTCATAGCATTCCTCTTCCCGGTCTCTGGTTACGTCGAAAGCATTCTTAAATTTGATGCATTAATACAAGTGAAAGCCCATTTCCCAGAAGAAGGGAAGTTAAGACATTTATTTAAAAGAACACAGTTGCTAAAGAAAAATAGCTTTAGTAGAGGAATCCCAGAACACTGCTGGGAAAGCTGATATAACAGCACTTACCAGTATCTGACGGTGGCTTTTCTTCAGGGAAGCTGCCTCCAGTTTAATTTCCGTGAGCCTGGTTTTATATCCCTGGGCTTTCCATCACCGAACGCTGACAGCAGTGAGCTGGCAATCCCCTTCAGGCACATCCCTGATTTCAGCCACGGCTTGGGTTTTATTTCTTCCAGAAGGATTTCTTTATGTCTGCCACGTTTGGCCGCCTCTGTGGAAAGAAGCTGCCCCAGAGGTTTTGTGCTCAGTCTCTCATGAGTTGGGTGAAAACTGCTTGGTCTTCCCTGACTGTCCCATGTGCTGGTGAGGGGAGGCTGGGGCTGTCTCTGGGTTGTCTGCTCTGGATTTCTGGACAATCTCATTGTTTTGGCCCCCGTGGAAATCAGACCAAGTCAGAATGGTGGGTTTTAACCATAAAATAGACGTTCCATCGTCTACTGCTAAACTGATTCGTTCAGATTCATCACTTTCTGATGGCTCTTTGTGAGCCTCTGCAAGATGAATTCAAATCACAGGATCACTGAGGGTTGGAAAAGCCCTCTAAGATCATTGAATCCATTTCCCCAGCCAAGCAGCCAAGGCCACTGCTAACCCACGTCCCCGAGTGCCACATTCACATGGCTGTTAAATCCCTCCAGGGATGGGGGCTCCACCACTGTCCTGGGCAGCCTGTGCCAGGGCTGAACAACCTTTTCCATGTCCCTAATATCCAACCTAAACCTCCTCTGGCACAACCTGAGACCATTTCCTACTGCTTAACCTGGACTTAATTCCTGACACGTGCTTCTTGAACCCAAAACGTTCCTTTCCAGAAATGCAGTGGGAAGGTGCAGAGTGGGGAGGTCTCTGCTCTTTGATACGCAGCTTTAACCATCACCATCATCATCATCTGCTCTTCTTTTCCTCCCACCAGTGACTGAGAAGGTGTATGAGAGCGAATCCTGCACAGACAGCGAGGAGGAATTCCCCAAGCCCAAGCCACCAGCTGCACCCAAACAGCCTGTGCTGCCCGTGAAGAAAGAGCCAAAGGAAGAAAGGAAGACCCCGAAAAAAGGAGCAGCTCCTGCCAACAGAGCCAACAAACAGGTCTCCATCATGGGCTTTTTCCAGAAGAAATGAACTGGATCTTTCTCCTGGTCCTCTTGGCAGTTTGGGAGTTTAGCTCCCTGTTTTTGTGTGTGTCTGTCTGCAAGCAGCTGCTGCTGCTGGGGGAGGAGGACAACATGCAACCCTGGGTTACATAAGGGATCCTGCTTACTGTGTAAGGAAGCCCTCTGGACTAGATTTTGTATTAGAGAAAAGTTTTTATTTGTTACTGCAATAACTTCAGTCATCTTCACTAAAGCAGTGTGGGAACTGCCAGCCAGAAGCAACATCTAGAGGAACCCTTGGAAGACTGTTAATCTGTTCACATGAAATTATATTTTTTTATCTGGCCTTTCACCTGTTTGTTGCTAAGTTAGGAGATGAGCTGTGGCATTTTTTTCTCCTCTCTTTTTTTACACCCTCAGCTCTCCAGATTGTTCTGAACGTTCATGTTGGGTAGAAGCCATAACGTAGCAGGTCTTCAGACACAGGCACAAATATTGAACATCTGCTTCAGCTTTAACTGAATGAAATGAATTTACTTTCTCCCCTAAGACTGGTAAATAGTTTTTGCCCTGCCTTTCATAACCTTTTTTTTGGACAAAAAAAGCGCATATAAAACCCTCTTACTCTTTTCTTCCTTGAATGTATCTCCTGTGAACTGCTTAGATGCCTAATTATAGACCAGGGCACTGTTGGTGCTCCAGCTTGACAAAAACAGCTTTGAGACTTCCCACCCCATTGGCTCCAGAGGAATTGGAGGAAGGTTTTGCTGTTGTTGGGAAAGCAACTGGATCTTTAACCTTGAAGGCTGATGAGTAAGAGGGGGGAGAGTGATTAGACAGCACTGCTGATAACACCAGGCAGGCACCTGCTGCATTTTGGGGTTGGGAGGTTTTGGGTTGCCTGAAGTGGTTTTTACAGGTATAACCCAGACAAGAGGAAAGTTTTCTGGGATGCCTCATCATCTGCCTGCTGAAGGAAGGGTGTCACAGCACATGGTCCTGATGAACCTGGTTAATGGAGAGGGGTAAATCACCACGGGCCTGTTAATCAGAAAAGGAGCTGTTGTTTTGGGTGCCTCCTGCTTTTCTGGTGCTAAAGTTGATAGACAGATGTAAAAAGCTAGATTTTCCAGAGGGATTGATGCTGAGCATTTCTGAAGCTTGGGCCAGTGAGTGCTCCTGGTGTCCAACCAGAGATTGGTTGAGTGGTGTTAGGCTGACACATGTGTGGATATGGATATACACACTTTATAAAGGGTTTGTGGTTGGCAGAGAGATAAAATCTGAAGTGTGACCATGGAACAAATGCCACCCAGCTGAAAATGTCCTGACCTGTGGCCAGTAAAAGGGCCAACTGAGTGTCTTTACAGTCGTTCTGACCTGGAGATCAGGTTGGGGACTCGAAAATTCGAGCACACACCAGTTGTGACCAATTGGCTTAAGGAAGAAAACTTAACTATTAGAAGAAAAACCCACCCTGCTGTAGTGCTTTTGTTTAACTTGATATATAGGGTGTATTTTCAAAGGTAACGATAAGTAAAAAATCCCATTAAAAACACAGGTATTTTTTTCTATTGTCTGTATTCATTAAATTATTTTTCACATCCTGGTTTCCGAGGGTCCTCATGATGTTTGGCTGTGTGGAAATCAGAGATGTTTCCCTGGTGAAGCCTGTAAAGAGTTCTTCCATCAAAACTGGAAGCTTTAAACTGAGCGTCGTAGGGCACCTGAAATCTCTTTAGGATTTGTGTTGAATTTGGACCCCTGGAGTCCTATTCCCGTGGCAGATGTTGACAGGACATGGTGTCCCAGTGCTCTTGCTCCTCACCTCTGCCGTGGTCTCCCTGGAGCTCCCTGCTCCACCCCTATATTCCCTCTATAACCAGATCAACGTCACAGGCCACTTCCTCAGGAAAATGACTTAATGTCTGAAGGAGCAGGACCTGGGCGAACTTCAGACTTCCAAAAATTATGATCTAATACTCCCCACTCCCGCACTCTGGTCTGCCAGCCCCAGGGGGCCCTCAGGTCCCTGGATGCCTCCTCAGCCGAGGCTGAAGTGTCCCCAGACACTGCCTGGGAGCAAGAAATTGCAGCTGGGTAGAGGGAGAAGGCTCCTTTGTGGGTGGATGTCATCCATTTGTCACCTGGGGGCTAGCAGGGGGTGAAATGTCCAGGAGCCAGGCTCTGGCTCTTGGAGCAAGGAGCACATCTCCTACCTCAGGATGGGGTATTGGAGGGGCTCAGGGTCCAAAACCTACTGGAGATGCAGAGGTCTTTATATCTGTGTATGTGTGATTTACAGGGGGAGATCCAAGTCCAAGGGGGATCTCCTCTCCTCTTCCCCCTGGATCTCCCTTCCCACCACATTTACACCCTTGGAAGAGCCTCAAAAGAGGCAGTGGGAGAGGGTATTTGTTCATGTATTAAATAAAGCGTAGGTTATAGTGTTTCTTCATTCCCTGAAGGCCTTTTTCTCAGGCAGAGGAAGTTTCATCCTTGTTTTCCTGGTGGGCTGAGAAGTTGCACCGTCCTCTGGGCTAAAACTGTTGATGCACCAGGCTCCAGTCAAAGGTACCTCAGAACCAGCAGGCCCTGGGAAGGGGCTGGAAACGCTGCTCTGAGGGATGAAAAATCCCCATCCTGTGTTCAGGAGACAGCAGAGCTGATTTCCAACCCTCCTTCCCGCGGGGAAGAGCCTGCTCGGAAAACGCCCTCCGGCTTTTCCCGCTCGGGGGTAGATAAAGGAAAACAGGAGGGATGCGGGGAAGTGCTGCTAATCCAGGATAACTAAGCTGGGCAGGAGGGTGTCCTGGCAGCCTGCTGGGAATTGTTTGCCCTCCCAGCAGACAGTGCCAGCTAAGATAGTGGAGCAGGGAACAGCAGGGCCTTATAAGGAAGCAAAGCACTGCTCAGCGAGTCCCAGCGCTGGCAGAGGGGAGAGCAGGCCAGGGCTGTGTGTCAGCACTGGGGATCATGGAATCACAGGATCAGGTAGATTGGGAAGGGCCTCTCAGATCATCAAGTCCAACCTGTGACCGATCCCCACCTCGTCAACCAGAGCATCCTCCATGGGTGCTGAACATCCCACCTCGGGGCTGGGCATCCCCCTGGATGTGGCTCGCCTTCCCTTGAGGGGCTGAGCATCCCACCACGATGCAGAGCATCCTCTCTCGGGGCTGAGCATCCCTACTGGCACCGAGCTCTGCAGCCACTCTCCTCGTGGCCACACCCACGGCTCGTGGTGTCCCATGCTGTCCCCATCCCTTGAGCATCCCCGGAGCCGCAGCTCCCGCGCCTCCCGGCACGTCCCCGGCTCTTGTTTACTCCTCCCGTCCCGCCGCGTCGCTTCACCCCAGCGCTTCCTGGGCTGAGCGTCTGAAAATAGATATTTTTAACCTTTTAAAAATAGAAAGTCTCACACAAGAACAGCAGCCCTTGTTTTTTCCATTCCTTCCTCGTTTCATCTCGCGGCGGAGGAACCCGGGGAGTGGCGGGAAGGCGGCGCTGTAAACAGGCTCCTGCGAAACGGGCGCTGGGGAAAACACACGTGTGCCTTGAGAACGAAAAGAAAGGGAAGAAAGAGAAGGGAATAAAAAAAATCAACTAGAAAGGCCGTCCACTTTTTGCACGGAGCCTTATTTGGTATTTTCATGAAAAGTTATATCTTCACACTGTAAAAAATGCCACTTATTACTCATGCTTTACTAGGTAAGTGTGTTTTCCTTGGCAGCGAGCGCTCTGGGGTTTTTTCTCACTTCACTACTCCCGTACAAACTATTTCAAAGGTTTCATGAGTTTCTCCATCAGAACTGGCGCTCCTGCTGCTGTCTGGAGGACGGGGCTATTAAACCCGAGACAGAACTGCTGTTTGTTCGGGACATTTTAGGCTTGACTTAGCAGGACCGTAAAATTTGTCCCATGTTGGGGCTCACAGGGCGGCCTTTCAGCCCCGCAACCACCGCTCCAGTGCCAGCAGCTGTGTGGACACCATGTCACCAGTGTCACCCTGTCACCAGTGTGACTCCATCCCTGTGGCACTGCTTGACCCCATCCCGTGGTCATTAGAGGTGCATGGATGTCACCCACATGGTGCTACGTGCTACATGTCACCCTGTGCCTGTGGACACCACGGACAGGTGGGTGTCACCCTCTCCCTGTTGTCACTGCAGACACACAGGGGTGTCACGCTGTACCTGTGGTCACTACACGCAGAGAGATGTCACCTTGTCCTTCGGTGCCTGGGTGTCACCTCACCTGCCACCACCTCCTGCCACCAGTGCTGCCACCGCCGCCCCGCAGCCGCCTGGCCCCGGGCCGGGCTCGGCGGTTCCCAGCCGCTCTAAAAGCCAGCTTTGTGTTTTCCAGCCAGGCCCTGGCTTGGCACACGATTTTAATTAGAGTCTGGTTACACGGCTCGGCAGATGTGGAATGTATTTCTTAGCCCAGGTGGAATAAATCTATTGCCATAAAAACCAACACCCCCCCCCCCCGTTATTAAATTCTCCCTTCTAAATAGCCCAGTATTGAGATGCACGGCCCCCACCGGCCCCCCCTGCCCACACCCCCTCAATGCAAACCCTTCTCTAAGTGCTTAATGAGCTTTAATTTTATTATATTCCCTGGACGGGCTTCTGGTCCCGGTGCAGGTTCTCGGCTACTGGCCCTGCTCTGAGGGGGGATGCAGGCAGCTGGAGGGGACCTCGGTCAGGGGACTCGTCAGCCACATGCCATGGAGTTTGGGGGGCTGGCACTGGGATGTCATCCTGCCCTGCACCCAGAAGGGGATGTCTGAGGCTGGGGAGGGGTGGCAGAGCTCAGCACCAGCTGCTGAGGGACAATGTCATCCCCAGTGACAGGGATGCTCGTGGGGGCTGGTCCCACCAATTTGGAGACCTGTGTCTTCTGAGAGAGTACAGAGACCAGCTGCAAGGTCTGAGCCACTCCAGGGACATCCCTGCTTTTCTCAGATCCCTTGTGGTTCGTAGGATGGCCAGGAGTGTTCCTCTTACTTCTCCTCATCCTTCTCCTTCCTCCTCTGTTGTTGCTGCTGCTCCTGCAGGTCCTGCTCACCCTCCACCACCACGACCATCCCCACCCTACATTTTATATTTTAATATTCAAATTATAAGATTATTCCTAGAATGCTGGATTTCTGACATTCCTCTCATCCCACATGGCCACAACTCCCCAGCCCTTTTTACCCACACACTCTTTGTGTTCACCTGGGAGTGAATTTGGGAGGTGTGTGACTTGGCAGATGTGCTGCAAAGGAGACCAGCTACATCACCCACAACCAACCTGACCCAGTCCCATCCCTGTATCCCAGGGATTCCTGCAGTAGCAGTGTTCCTATCACCTGACATCACCCCAGTTTTGACCATGAGGATGCTGGTGGAGATGATGCCAAAAGCTTTGCTAAAATCTTAGTGGACCCCATCCCTGGTTGGATTGGTCCTGATCCATGCTTGCACCCATCTTCAAAACTTCTCCAAGTCCTGGTGGAGGCCAAAATTATGGATGGGTTTTAGGGACTTCATCCTGTTCATCCCACATCAGCATTGCCACTTGTGTGGATAAAGCTGGGGGAAAAAAAGGCTTTCCTGTGCCAGGACTGGCTGGATCCTGGCTCAGAACGGAGTGCTGGAAAAAAATCCAGCTCCTGTGGGCTGGGAAACAGCATTTTGGACTCCTGGGCTGATTGGATGTCCCTCCAAGATGCCCACCAGGCCTCTGATGTCTTCCTGAGATGGAAACTCAGGAATATCATATACCAAGAAAGGCATTTCTAACCCAATCTCCAAGTGCTGGGAGTGTCGCCCACTTGGGTGCAAATCAGGAGTATAATCACAGAGTAACTTAGCTTGAAAAAGGCCTAAAATTGGGGGCAAAAATTGTTCCTGGTGCTGCAGCCTTGAAGTCAGACCTTCTCCAAGACCAAAAACTGTGGGTGGGTTCAAATAGCTACCAGGTTAGTCCCTGGCTGTTGAACACGATGGTTTGGGATGTGACAGCCTCGTCCAAGCCCTGCAAGGAACTGGGAGAGGGAAGTCACCCCAAGGAAGGGGAATCTCCTACCCACCCTGTTTCTTGTGTTTTTCCTTAATTTGGGAAGGCAGGACTGTAGGGGTGGGGTGTCTGCACACTCCCCTCCATCAGTCTCAGCAGTGCCACAGCCAGGGGTTGGCAACCTCAAAACTCACTACAGTGGGAAAAAAACCCCAAGAAGCAGCATTTGCTCTAGGATTTGTCAAAAACCCAAACAGTGGAGAGAAGGAAGAAGAGAAGGACGCAGGAGAGGAGCATGCAGGAGATTCCTCCTCCCTGCCCTTGCCTTGGTGTGAAGGGAATCACACTGCAGGTCCTGCGAGGAGCAGAGCCTGAGCCCTCCCCACCAATTCCCAGCTGGGAGACTTGGCGTGGGCTCACCCATGAGTTTTCCCCCAGCTGGCCTCTCCTCTGGCTGGGATTTTGCCATCTCCTGTGTGCCAAGGAGCCGTGGATGACGTTATTCCTCCTCCCCAGACCAGGTGTGGAGAGCACGGCTGCTCCCCGGGGGTGCGGAATTTCAAGGGGGAGGGAGGAGGGACCATCCCCACCACGCACAGGGGTTGGTAAGAGCATCACCCCAGGCTTATTTTGGAGCTTCATGCAAGAGATCAGGCTACCCTTCTGCTGGTCTCACCAAAAGAAACAGCAATGAGCCAGAACTGATCCAGCTCCAGCTCCCACCATTCCTCCCAGCGCAGCCCATCCTCTGTCTTCCCCTGGGATCTGTAACGTGACCCCAAGGGCCACCAATCCTTCCCTGAAGTAAGAGAGGTGAAACTCAAGTTTTGGCTCATGGGAAAAGGATTCCACCAAGGCAGTGATCAGCTAGAAAGGGTTAAGTTGCCACTCCAAAGACAAAACCTTCCCCAAGATCCTTTGGGATGTGTTGGAGTTAACCCTGGCCATGCTGTGAAGGACAAAACTCCCTTGGGTTGTGTCCCCATTTGCAGCAGAGATGCTCAGACCTGCAGGGCAGGTTCAAGGGCAAGAGGCACCCACATGCCTTTTTGGGAGGATCATGGTCAGCATTTGGTGAGGCTGATCCAGAAATCCAACACCAGCCACGTGTTCTCTTGTTTATTAACAGATCAACACTGTCTGGGGAGTTTGTCCTGGGAATTTTGGAAATCTATCACTGGCTGGTGGTTGTTTAGATGAAGGGCCAAATAATAGTCTGTTCTAACTGACCTTTTTTTGTTCACTTTTGAGATTCACGTCCAGCTTCAAATGCCAATAATCCATCTCGGGAAGGCAGCAAAGTGATTTCCAGCTCCAGGTTTTCCCCTGGAAACCTCTTGGCCCGGGTGGTGACCCCTGACAGCCTCACCACGGATCGATGCAGCCACGGTCACGTATTAAAAGCCTCCACCCACTGTGGAACTGGGTCTTCCTGACTTCCCAGGAAGGTCACGGAGGGCAGGACAACGTGAAGCTGCGTCAGTAGGATACAGATTCCCCCGCTCCGCTTGGGAGGAGAAGGAGCCCACAGCGGTGCCTGCGTAACTTCTCGGGACGTGCTAAAAGCTGCTTGGAAGGGGATCAGTATTTTCCATTCATTATTCAAGAGGATTGTCCAGCCACAGAACAGGAGCCGGAAGCCTGACGGGGTTTGGAGGAGCCCCCGAGGGTCTCTCTGCATCCACCCTGCCAAAATCCTCCTTGCAAACCTCTGCCTCAGGGAGCAGAACTCCACTTTAGCAGGTTTTCCTGTGAAAACTGCAGCCTGGAGCACTCAGCACCAAGCTGAAACTAGACACTGAGACAGGCAGGGTGTTAAAAAGAAATTAATAAAACCAGAAATTAATAAAAACTACATTTGGCCTGTTTGGATGAACGCTGACACTGTGGGGGGAGGGACACACACACACACACACTTTTCTACATTTCCCATCCAGACAGATGGATCGTGGGCAAAGGGAAGGGATGAAGAGAGTCTGGAGAGAAACAAATATGAAAATAGAGGGATAAGGGGATAAACGGGCCAGTTCTGTCAAAGCAGCTGGATGGTCACTTCATTTGTCCCCAATTAGAGCAGTTTGTCTCATTAATTAGACTCCATTTCCTCCACTGATCACCCTTTCTGTTTTCCCTGCCCTGGCTCTATTCTGCAGACACATGTGGGTGTTTGGGGGTCTTTGCTATTTAGACACGTGGTCAGCTTTTCTCCCCAAGGCCACCACCTACCACTTGGGGACACCAACCTGCAGCTCCGAGGGCATGTGTTGATGTTTGTTGCAGAGTCCCTCTCCCTAATGGGCCCATCAGGGTTATTTTCATTGCCTGTGCAGCTGGGAGGCGAAAAGGGGTGTCTGGGCCAAGCAATCCTTCTTACCTCATTTTCAACTGTTCTCAAAGTCCCCGATCAGACGACCCAGATGGTGCTAAAGGGCCGTGAACAACCATTAAACAGTGGGTTATTGTTGTGCCCCTGGAGTTAGATAATTGTGATGGGCCCGAACTAATTCATTTCTACCCAAAAAAACAGCGCTGAATCACGGTCTTTTTTGGCAAGGCTGGTGAGAAGGACTTGCAGGCAGTTCCTTTTGCATTTACCCAGCCTGTACAAACAGGGGTCTCCACTGGGGACTGCGAGGCCAAAAAGATAGGACAGGGAGAAAAACCCTCCCCGTGGGTGGCTCTCCCACGTCCCATGGGACAGGATAATCCACCAGGGGCTTTTTCCAGTGTCTGGGTAGTCCTGACTTGCTGGCAAAGCTTTTCTCTGCGGGGATTTCTTTGTTTCTCAGATTTGGGGGGCTCTGACAAAGACGGAGGCGAGGAAATGCGAGCCCATTTCCCCAGCGGCTCGGACAACCCCCCGGATTAGGTACACCCTGAGCTGCTCCAGCATCCAAAAAGGTGCAGAAACAGGAGAAAACAGTGATCACAGACACATTTCTCTGTGAGAAGAGACAGGAAATGTTAGGACTGTTTAGTCTGGAGAGGAGACAGGTCTGTGGTGGCACGAGAACAGCCTGTGAGCTGTGCAGCACGGACAGCCCTCTGGTTTCTCCATTTCTCATGGCTGAAAAAGAAAAGGATGTACAGAGGAGAGCCAACATGGCATGTGGGTCTCTATGGAGAGCTGCAAGCCCTGTTTTCAGGCAAATCCTATCTCTTTCAGGAGAAATTCCACCCAAACCCCCCCACCACCCCTGCCTTTGGCTGTGGTGAGGTGGTATGAGGATGTACATGCCAATTCACTGGGAGATGCTTTAAAATTCAGCCCACCTCCAAAGCTTCACCCAGGACATTTGGAGCAGCACCAAACCCAGCAAAACCTTCTTTTGTGTGACTTTATTTCCCCACAGCAGAGCCCCAGTGATGCAGTGACACCTCGAACTGAGCACTGCACGTCACCAGGGCCGGCTCTTCCGTCTTGCCCAGTGGGGAATGAGGCTCCTGTGAACAAAACCAAGAGGTGTTGGCTTCCCCTTCCCACAGATAAAGGTGAAAGTAGATATTTTGCATGACTGAAAATCCGATGCAATGGAAAACAGCAGGAGCCAAGGAAGTGAGTGTAGCTGGCATGGACATATAGTTTGGAGAAGTATTTTGACTGACCTGATAATAGAGCATGAAATAGCACGGCTCTGACGTAAAAAAAGCCCTAAGACCCCAGAGGTAGAGCCAAGATTTCTGGTGGTGACTTGCCATCCACCCTGGAGCACACAGCCACGGGGCAGTGCAGGTTGGACGGGACCCCAGGAGGTCCAACCTCTGGCTCCAAGCAGGGATAACTTCGAAGTTACATCAGGTTGCTCAGGGTTGTGTCCAGGCAAAAGCTGAGTTTCTCCAAGGATGGGATGCCCCTCCTTCCCTTGGTCACATTCTTCCAGCATTTCTGAAGGGGAAAACGTTTTTGGCATATCTTCCAGCTGGACTGCCTGGTACTGGGGACCCAAACTGTGCCCAGTGCCCAAATGCTCTTTGCAGAGTCCAAAGCTGTCTCAGCACAGGTTGGACCAGCCATGGGAGATCTGATACACTTACTGAACTCAAAGCAGACCACAGCAGGAGGAGAGATTACAGGAGGGCTGGCAGGAGATACAGGTGCTAGGGAAGATGCAGCAGGAGATCTGGGTCCTGCAGAAGTGCCAGGAGATGCAAATCCTGTAGAAGCAGCAATTAAATCATGACATCTCCCTGAGGATCGAGAAGAGCTGATGTCCCACTCTCCTCCTGGCTCTGGTCAATGTCTGACTCCATGCCAGGTTCTCTTGGACAAGGTATTTGAAATCCCAAAGTTGGGTTTGGGTGTTTGCTGTGAGGTTTCTTTGCAATAAGGACATCAGGCTGCCTCCATGGGACAGCATCGAGACCCAAGACACTCCTCCAGCTTGGTGGTGCCAAGAGTGGGTGCTGGATTTCTTCTCATGGGTTTTATGGTTTTATCCATATCAGCAAAGGTCCAGGCTGGTTGAAACTCCTTCTGATGCATCAGCCAGGTTATGCAGAGAGGTCTTGGAAAGCTTCATCTTTTCCCAAACAATCCATGACTGAGCTTATCATAGAGTCATTTAGGTTGCAAGAGCCCTCTAAGATCACTGAGTCCAACCATTCCCCCAGCACAGCTAAGGCCACCACTGGTCCATATCCCCAAGTGCCACATCCATGTGGCTCTTAAATCCCTCCAAGGGATAAGGACTCCCTGGGCAGCCTGTGCCAGGGCTGAATAACCTTTTGGGGAAGAAACTTTGCCTAATATCCAACCTAAATGTCCCCTGACACAGTTTGGGGCCATTTCCCCTTGTCCTGTCACCTGGAAGAAAAGCCCAACCCCCACCCCACCAGACTCCACCCTCCTTTTCAAACCCAATTCTACACTTCCATGATCACCTCTGCAACCACAAGCTGAGGTTTCTCCTCGCTCACAGATGTGCAAACACAGCCAGTGCTGCAAGAGGTGACAGGTCCCATGGCACTGTGTCAGCTCTGCCCCTGCATCAGCCCCATCCTCACGGCTCGGGGTGGAAACGGGGCGATCTCTGCCGAGGCAAACAGACGCAGGGAGGAGGAGGAGCAGGGCGAGGAAGGCGATGCCACCCACGGGGAAGTGCTGGCTTCTGATCCCTGGCTGCTGATCCAATTAAAAGGGTTAATCCCCAGAGACACCCCCTCGGGGGGGGGAAGGCGCCCTGCGGGGAGGTGTGGTCATTAGGGCAGGCTCCTGGTCATTAGGGCTGCGAGCACAGGGTGGGCACCAGCCCACGTGGCTCTTGTGTGTGTTCCCAAAGCTCCTCTGGGATGGTTCTTTGCGGTCCTGGGAGAAACGGAGGGCTTTGATACTGGTCAGCATTGGGGGTAAACCAAGGTGAAGCTCTTCTCTCTTTCCATGCCACTGCAGGGAAGGGAAAGCCAAAGGACCCAAAAGGTATGTCTGGAAAAGTATGGATGTGGATAGACAGCTGGCTGGCTGGCTAATAATGGACAGGGATGATGAATGGGGACCCGTGGTTGCACCTCTGTTCTCCGAAGGGAAAGCTCAGCCCACCCCTCATATCCCTGTTGGCTCAGGGGTCACTTTTGCTCTGCTCAGGTGAGACCCCACCTGCAGGGCTGCCTCCAGCTGTGGGAGTCCCAACATCAGAAGGACGTGGAGCTGCTGGAGTGAGTCCAGAGGAGGCCACAGAGATGCTGCCAGGGCTGGAGCCCCTCTGCTCTGGAGACAGGCTGGGAGAGCTGGGGGTATTTAACCTGCAGAAGAGAAGGCTCCAAGGGAGACTGTAAGACTTTAAAACTTCTGAGGGAAGGGTTAGGTGGAATATTGTGAGGAAAGTCTTCCCTGTGAGGGTGGGGAGGCCCTGGTACAGGTTGCCCAGGGAAGTTGTGCCTGCCCCATCCCTTGAACTGTTCAAGCCCACATTGGAAGGGGCTTGGAGCAACTTGGTGTAGTGGAAGGTGTCCCTGCCTGTGGCAGGGAGTGGGATTGGGTGAGCTTTAAGGTCCCTTCCAACCCAACCCAGTTTGTGATTCCCTAATCCGTAATTAGGGTTAGGAACCCTTCCTGCCTCACTGCAGAGAGCAGAGGGGAGGATTTTGGGTGTCCTTTTGGAGACCAGCTGTCCTGTGCCCCCCATGGCTGCGTCCCTCAGACAGCTCCAGCACCAGTGCAAGGCTCATTGCTCCAACCAAACCAGGAAAAAGCAGTGTCATCCCAGTTTAGTCTGCCAGGAGCAGACAGCCGAGATATGGAGCTTGGAGCTCACGCCTTCGGTCTGTGCTGCCGGAGCGAGCGAGAGGGAACTGCAGCCAAGGCGAAAATGTTTTACTATTCCATATAAAATTTATGGGGTGCCTTTTGTGACAGCGTTCCAAAGCAGGGCTGCAGTGAAGGGGTAACTGAGAGGCAGCAGAAAGCCTGGCTCCCACCAACAAAGAGCTGGCAGGGGCGTGATGCCTGATGGTGGGGGGAGAAGCTGATACCACAGAAGATGAGATGATGTTTGGAGGCAGCCAGGGAAAGTGGATGTGACAGGTCTGGGCAATAAAGAAAGCCATGGGAGGATGGAACAGCCACGTCACTCAAACAGCATCTTTGGAGATTTTCACATCTCCCATTCCTGATGGGTGCACTCAACACTGACTCAGCACCGAGCCCTGTTGGCTGAGACCACCTTCAGTGCAAGGACAACAGCAGAAGAAGGAGCAGAGACATCCCAGCTCACCTCTGAGCACCTGCACCAGGACAATGCCATGCATGTTTCCCAGGGAGGGACCAGGCAGCAGCTTCGTCCCTTGGATGAGATTGCTTTTCCATCTCCATCTTGTGCCCCATGAACCTCTCTCCAAAGGAACTCTATCTTGTCCATCACTGCCAACCCCCAAACCTCCCTGCCCAAGGCAAAGCTCAGCCAGGGCTCCAGGAAATGCAGCACTGGGGTGATGCAGCTCTGTGGTCACTTCAGACATCGGGTGCTTTTGGGAAGAAATACAAAGCACCACGCTAAGGGTAGGGGTTACTCAGTGAGGGATAGCAGGGACCATATCCATAAAATCATGGAATGACAGAGCTGTTAAGGTTGGAAAAGCCCTCTAAGACCATTGAGTCCAACCATTTCCCCAGCACTGCCAAGGACACCACTGACCCGTGTCCCGAAGTGCCACATCCACATGGCTGTTAAATCCCTCCAGGATGGTGGGGACTCCACCACTGCCCTGGACAACCTGTGCCAGGGCTGGACAACCTTTTGAGGAAGAAATTTTTCCTAGTATCCAACCCAGACCTCCTCTGGTGTAACTTAAGGCCATTTCCTCTTGCCCTATCTCTTGTTACCTGGGAGAAATGACCAACCCCATGCAGGTTCCTGAGATGGGCTCAGTACAACCTAGATGGGCTCAGTACAACCTTTATGAGCTCAGTAGAACTTAATGGACTTACTAAAACCTGTATGGGCTCAGTGTGACCTACATGGACCCAGTACAACCCATATGGGCTCAGCAACCTGCAGAGGTACCCGCAGGAAACCTCATCTGGATGAGAACTCTTGCTGGTTTTCACCCAGCCTTCCCCATGAACCCAACAGAACAGCTTTTTGTTTGAAACTCCTGCTGCTTCTGGTGAATGAGCACAAATTGCCTCAGCTCCAATTAGATCAGCAAGGTTGGGTTAATTAGGCTGACGAGCAAAGGCTGAGGCTCTGCCCGGGGCTGGCAGCATCCTCCCTACAGCTACAGCCACGCAGGTGAGGGGGTGGCTGTGCCCCTCTCCCTTCACCTCATGCCGTGGGGAACACCCCTAATGCCCCAAGCATCAGTGGGACTTTTCCTGGACAAGCTGAAGCAGCTCAGCCCCAGGATCACTGCCTGGCTCTGGTGAGTGCCATCAGCTCAGTGCCTGCCTGCTGCTCCAGCTGTCCCTGGTTGCTCCTTGCTGTGGGTCCTCTTTCACTCCTCCATGCTTTGGCACCTGTTTGCATCCACTTTGTATCCACCAGCCCTGTTTTTTAGGAGCATAACGAAGAGAGAAGGGGAAAGCATGGAGTGGGAGCTGCTCACATTGATCCTTTCATAGTCCCACGTGAGTGGTTGCCTGTCCAAGGCAGCTCCTGCGCTCACTTAGCAGCTTGCTTGGGCTCCTGGCCAGCATTCCAGGACTTCCCATTTCCTGGCCTGGGTTTATCACCTGCCCCCCATGCCCATCACCAGCCCCAAGCTCTATTTTCATTCCAAAACCACGTGCAGGCCACAAGGAAATGGGGAGAGATGATCCCCTGTTGACAAGCAAAGTATCAATGGGATCCTGTATCCCTACTCTGAGGGGTCAAGGGGGTCAGACCCCACCAGGATGGGGGTCCCTCCCGAAGATGTAATACAGACCCCAGAGGGAAAGGAAAACCAGCACAGGAAGCTGAATCAAGAAGATGCTTTAATCAGATTTATCAGACAGATTTGGATCTCCAAATAAATAGATTTATCAAAACAGAATAAAACAAGAATCCAAGGATAAATACATGTACCAAAACCAACTTGAAAATCCCCCAAAGCTGTTTCCAGACAGGGGGAAGGTGATGCTGCTGCACACCCTCCTCCCCACGCTGCAGAAATGGTCCTGTTGACCCTCTGGGAGATGCCCCTCCAGTGAATACAGCCCAGTAGATATTATGTAGGATATATAAATATATAGCATAATAACCTGCTTAGCAGCAACCTTAGTGCAGTGCTCAGGGTCTCAGACCCTGTCAGCAGGTGGGTCTTCCCAAAAACTACATCTTCACACGATCTGCAAAGAAGGGAAAAGGATCCTCCCAGCTGGAACAGAGGAGAAAAGCCACAAGATTTTTCACAAAACACCCCTTTAGAGGGTTTTCAGCTGAAGAAACCCTTTGCAGACCACAGGGGCTCCAGGAAAAGAAATAAGGATGATTTTTCTTTCCTTGCAGGTCATCTTCGCGTCGGCGACTGGAAAGACGCGCAGTCAAGCTTTGCTCCTGGTGCTCTTTGAGATTGCCAGGGTGTCAGGGATGTATCCCACCTCCTCTTGTCGCACCTCTGCCCTTTCACCCTCTTCCCTCTGCATATCCAAGGACAGCAGAAGAGGGAGAGAGACTGGAGAGAGGCACCTCCATGGCTGCGGCTTTGACACGGATCAACTGGGATCTGGAGTTTCTTACACTAGTGCATCCTTTATTGAAGTGCCAGTCTATTTAATAATGCAGCTCTGGTTCTCATATATATTTGTGTATGTGTGGGGGTGCAGATAAATCAAAAGCGAGGGTAAAGTTTTTTTGCTCTACAAGTTCTTTGTTTCCTTCTCTGGGCTCTCTGTCATCCTCAGCTCTGACGTCTGGGCTCGGAAGATGTTCCACTGACCTGGATGAACAGAGGGGGGCACACATTAGCAACAACCCTGAGTCAGCTCAGACTGAAACAGGGATAAATCCCCCTCTCTACCCCCTCAAAGAGTGTTTGGACATGTCCTGCCTGGCACATCTGGGATTTGGGATGACTCCCTGCCTCTCGGGGGAAGAAACATTTTGCTTCTTCTCTGTTTCACCCTTAGAAAGCCAAAATTTCAGTTTCATGGGCTGTGGGCAGGTAGGTTTCTCTCCTCCCTTCTGTCAGCCCCATTTCTTTGGGATGGCCTTGCTCAAAACTCCTACATTTATATTCATTTTCCTGCTGCTGCATCAGCCCTGGCTCTTCTACCTATGACACCGGAAAATCCTGCTGCAGGAGGAGAAGGAACCCCCCTCGATCCCCCACAGCCTCTCCAGCGAGCAGCAGACTCTCAGCAGGGTTATTTGCCAGGGGAAACTGAGGCAAGAAGAAGCCAGCAGGTTACTCCATGAGGGTGTGAAACCCAGCCTGGGAGCAGGGACTGGAAAATCCCCGAGGGTTTGCTCAAGAGATGTTGTCCCAAGCGGATTGGAGGTGAAAACAAACCCCCAGCCTCCCTGGCACGCCGGGTGCCCTGGGCAGCAGCGCCGTTCCAGACTGACCCAGTGACCTGTGGGTGCTGGACAACGTGGCTCTGATCCCGACCTGTCCCACTAAACTCCAACACAGCCCGGGAGGAGAGGCAGCCAGCAGGAAATAGCACGGCAGTTTCGCTCCGTACAGGCGCTCCCGGCATGTGCACCGGCATTCCTGCTTTTTTGCAACATTTACGCACATCCAAGAACACTCAGAGTGATTTTTAAAAACACTTCAGCAGTTTATTTTCTTTCTGATCCCTTGCATCATTTATATTTTTTTCTCCCCCCGCCCTTTAAGACCAGATGGATTAGATATAAAAATCAGTTTTATGGGCTTTGGAGAAACAAATCCTTCGGATTTCACAAGGATGCATCCACTTTTAGAAAGCTGGCTGCCCTTTCCAACACAGTGAAGTGGCTGTTAACCAGGAGTGTTGCACATGGGTGTGAAAACAGGTCAGTTCCAACCCCACTAAGCTTGCACAAGCCTTTTCCCTATGGATCAGCTCCCCGGGATTTATGCAGTCTTTTTGCAACGGCCAGAGCAGAGGAGGAAAACAGCAGGTTGGTTGGGGCAGGATGTGCTGGAGGAGCGAGGAAAAGGGATTTTTTTCTCTCCCTACCTTCGTTTGTCCTGGTGATCAGCCTGAAGTTTTGTGCTTCTTGCTTGAATTCTTGTTTGCTGATCTTCTTGGTTTGGATCAGATGGAATATTCCTGCAGAGGGGAACACGAGGCATCAGATTCTTGATCTAAGGCTCGCACAGGATTGGATGTTCTGTCCCCTCCTGAGATGCAAAGGGGTCCTGGCTCAGTGCAGGACCTGCTGGCAAAGCCTGGTGGGAGTTTGGGAGTGAAACCAAGGCTGGCCAAGGCCAGGAGAGATCTCATTTGAATATTAGATTGAATATTAGGAAGCAATTCTTCCCTGTGAGGGTGGTGAGGCACAGGTTGCCCAGAGAAGCTGCCCCATCCCTGGAAGTGTTCAAGGCCAGGTTGGACAGGGCTTGGAGCAACCTAGTGGAAGGTGTCCCTGCCCATGGAAGGGAGTTGGAACTGGATGGGCTTTAAGTCCCTTCCAACCCAAGCCATTCCATGATCCTATGGTTCAACGCAAACAGTACTGCTCATTAAATCAGGACACAGCAGGGACACCATGAAGCAGGTGAAAACAGTAAGATTTCATTGCTCCAGAAAACATCTCGTGCTGGAGAAGTTCTGAGCTCCCCAAAAACCATAAAAGAAAGGTGAGATCAAGAAAATGCTGAGATCCCTGTCCCCTCTGCTCTCTCTAGACCACCTATCCCCCCCAACCACTGAAACCCCACCATCCTAGGATGTTTTCCTTTCCTGGAAGCAGCCAGGGACCAAAGTTTTCCATCTCTCAGTTCACCAGCCCTGAAATTCCTCCAGGACAGGAAAAAACATGCGTGACCTCAGCAGAGATTGATATTTCTGCCCATGCAGGCATTTGACCCAAGCAAACCAGGACCTGCATTTAGCAATGGAATTGACCTTTCTGTGGGATTAGGGGTTATGATATTCTGAAGCATGACAAACCAGGCAGGTATGTCTCACCCAGGCTCCCAGAGCATCCAGCCTCTTGCTGCCAGCAGATGTGAGAGGCAACGTGGTCCCCCTTATTTGGTTAAGACACTTTCCCTGATTCCCAGCAGCAATTACACATAAAAGGAGTACGTAATAAAAGGGAACCGGCTTGAAATCCATCTAAATGAGATGTTATGGACTGTGGAAAATTAATACAGGAAGTCAAAGACATACAGAGAAATATGGGGGTATTTGGGCTATTAATAAGTCCTTTCAGTGGGTTGGGAAAAGAAGCCCTACCAGTAACAAAAGCAGATACTGGATGGAGGTAATATAACTGTTAATGACGCAAGAAAGGCGCAAGTGTTCAATAAATCCTTCTGGTCTATACTTAGAAAGGGGCAGGAGGCTGTGCTTGCAGTGCCCATGGCTGATGAAGCACTTTCCAGCACATTAGTAACGAAGAGGATATTTTAAACAAGAGCTACGAGAGATAAACAACTTTTAATCAACGGGCCCAGATAGTGCTCCCTTAAGAGCTCTCTCAGAGCTGGCTGAGACCTTTGCCTGCCCTGGGATGACCGTTCCTGACAGATGCCAGGAGGTGGGTGCAGTGCAGGAACGCAGAGGATGCTCCAGCAGGCACAAGGAGAGCACAAGGAGGCACAGATAAGAGTAGTGCACCCACCAGAGAGGCAGGAGGGGATGGAGCTGTGAAAGGGCAGTGACACTTCCAGGGAAGCTGATCCCATCCAACAGGCAGGATTGTTCCTTGCAACATTTTGGGTGAGATGGTGGGGCTGTCAAGCACTTACTACCTTCCTTGGTGCTTTAAAGGGGATTTATCAGGAAGATGAAGACAGACTTTTTAATAGGGCCTGTAGAGAGAGGACAGTGGGTGATAGTTTTAAATTAAAAAAGGGGAGATTAAAACTAGATAGGATAACATCTTTTATGGTGACAGAAGCTGTGACTGCCCCATCCCTGGAAGTGTTCCAGATCAGGTTGGATGGGGAGAAACCTGATCTAGTGGAAGGTGTCCCTGTCCATGGCAGGGTGTCAGAACAGGATGATCTTTAAGGTCCCTTCCAACACAAACCAGTCTGTGATTTGATAATTCTATGCTTTAGGTGCTGCCTCAGGATCCAAACAGAAGCAGAGCACAGTAGAGGACAAGGAGTGAATTAATGGAGCAGTTCATTCTTCCTAATTTTGGAGAGACAGGCTCTTCTGCAGTGCCTTCCTTCCCATCCTGAAATGGGTGGACATACCATAATTCTCTCTGCTGGCTTAATGGGAATCCAACATTACCAGTACTTAACGCTGGGCTGGGGAGTGAAGCAAGTCCAGTTCAAGAAACTGGTCTCAAGACTTTCCAAACCATCTGCAAAACAAAGCCTTGGTGGGTGGTTGGAGGTGGCAGCCTGGGTGCACACGGGAGCACGAGACCCATCCTAGCAGGACACAACCTTTGGCCGGAGACCCACACCCTGGTTTGGGCTCTGCATTCCAAAAAAGACACACAGAGTCCAGAGCAGAGGTATGGGAAGGACCAAAGGACCAGAAACTCCCAACATCAAGGAAAGACTGAAAATATTCAAGTGCTTAAGCCACGTAAGAGAGGGGAGAGGCGAGAGCTGGTGGCATCTTCAGAGGAAAGGACTGTGCTCTTCACACCTGCAGTGGAGAGAACAAGAAGGTACAAGCTCCAATCCAGGTGTAGGGCAGGAATCAACAGCAGAGCCTCCAAACCATGCTGGGCTCTCTCTGATCCTGCCTGTTCCTTCACTGTCCTCTCTCCCCAAGATAACTCCTGCTCAAAAACACTGGAAAGTCACTTTTCAAAATGCCTGGTGGTTTTCAGGCCCCTAAAAACATGGGGAAGCCCCCACTGCAGCTCTTCTGGAGGCTGGTCATGCACCACCAGCTGGCTGGGTAAGACTTGGCTGGGTGTTGGCACTGGTTTCTCCTCTCAGCTCCTGCTTCATGGAGAAAATCCTCCCAGGACAGAAATAGAAAAGGCCATATAGGTATCACAAGCCATACAAAGGCAGATGGATGAGGTCCAGATGTGACTTGCAGGCTCTTTACTGCACACATGCTGCACTGTTGGTGGAGTAGATGGACCATGGAGAGGTGGAATCCATATGTGACTCTTTCCCAACAACAACACTTTGCTCTGCCAAGCAAAAGAGCTGTGTTGGCCTCGGGGACAAGGGCCTTCCCTGTCCCTGGCTGGCAGGGCTCAGGAGCTCCATGCAGGCATGGAGCTCTTGGCCTCAGAAGGTACCGAGAAGGTTTGGGTGGCAACTTCTGCCAAGGAGCAAGGAGAGGAAACGGTGGGGCCCAGACAGTGTGGGCTCAGAGCTGTCCTCCAGCTACAAGGTGCCATTGTGAAGGAGAAGAGGGGGAGGACGGGGAGAGGGGCACCATGGAGGATGGAGAATGACAGGGGGAGGATGGAAACTGCATCCATAGGAGAGGTAGAACCAACTTCAAATGCTCAAGTTTTTTGGATAGAGAATGTCCAACAGAAACTCAGGGTTGGGGCACCATGATGCTTTCCTGGGCCCAAGAGAAACACAACACAAATATCTACTGGACCAGGTGTCCCTGGGATCCTCTGGTCCATAACAGTGTTGCAAAGCTGAATAGATGGGGAGGCAGCAAGAGATTGGTGCCATTTGACAGTGTATTTGCCATGCTTTGACCTCTGGAGGACACACCAATGGGAACATCCAAATCCACCCATCCAAAAAGTAGGCTGGGGACAATTCATTCCCCCTTCTGAAGCTGTGGGTGGACTGGGGTTAAAAAAAAAAGAGAGCAAAAGCAAAAACATGGAGAGACCAGCACAGGGTTTGTTTGTTTTCCATGTGCATTTGGAATGGGAGGTTTAGGGGAACAGCCCCATGGCCCTTGTCTTGTTTGCCCACAGGCTGTACCTCCAGATAGTGTTGCAGCTTGTGGTGGAGCCAAAAGTGGTTTCCACCCCTGGTCTGCACAGAACTGCAGGAAAAGAGGGTGAAATGAGCGAGCCAGAAAAGCCACCCTGCTGTCAGCAGGTTTTGATCCACCCCACAGTGGCTGGAGCACTGCTAGAAAAGCCTGAAAAATTGACCAGAGTTTGGAAAGCTTCAGGTTTCCACACGCTCGTTGCGCTCCTGGCTGGTTTTGTTATATGGTACTCACCTTTAATCAGCTTCCAGTTGTAGATTTCCACCTCCTCCGTCAGCTCCTTCTCGATGGCCATTGTCCTGAGGATCTCCTTGGAGTTCTCCGGGCGCGGCGGCACAAACATGTACACCAGGACACGGCTGGGGTTCTTGCCACACCGGCTGGTGACTATCTCATCCGTGGGTTTGACTCTAGTTTCTGGGCAAAAACAAGGACAGAGTTCATTAAATCAGGGCAGGAAGGAGCTTGGAGGACCTGCCTCAGCCCCCAGGCCATGGAAAAGGCATCTCCTTGGGTTTGGGACCACTGGGCTCAGCTGTGTCTCTGAGCAGGGCCTTGATCTGATCCACAGCACCAGCAGCGAAGGGAGATGTTAATAAAGGACCTGTGGACCTGATGTTTTCCATTCCCTCTGGCTCAGGGAATTTTCAGCACCCGGATCTCACCGCAGGGACCTCGGTGCCACTATCACCACAAGCCCAGGCCGGGTTCCCCGCTTCCCATCCCGCTCCCACTGCTCTCCTGGAGGAGGAACACCAGGGATGCGCCAGCAGTGCAGGATCCAGAGCTCTGGCTGGGCAGCATGCCCAGCTCAGCACCATCCCCAGCACTCTCCCCGTGTGGGGTGCCACCCACACCGGGGCCCTACGTGACTCCTGCAGCATCCTCGGTGAAGGACAGCTGCTAACATTTCACTTTTATTTTTTATTTTAAATGTATCTGGAGTAATTAAGAATCCCCCATGGTTTTGGAAGGAGATTTATTGCCTTTGGTTGTGAGCCTTGGAAGGCAGAGGAGCCCAGCACTGCTGAATTTAGCCTTGTTCTCCCAGCCATTTTGGATGCTGAAACTTTTTACGCTACTCGAAAGAAAGTTTGGCTATAAATAGATGTGTGGGGTGTATTTTAGTAGGACAGTTATTTCAGGCCTGATTCTGCTCTCCCCCAGGCTTTCTGGGGTGATCCTGAGCTCCTTTTCTCCAAGAGGGGATGGAAATCCCAGTTTAAAGGGGTAAGCACCAGAAATACAAGCGTTCAGCTCTGCAGGCTCAGCATGAGGCAAAGGGGGACAACCACAGCCCAGCACCCTCATCCTTTCCACCACAGGGTCAGGGTGCAGAAAAACCTCTGCCCCAGACCATTAAACTTCACCTGGAGAAGGAAGATGGGCAAAACCTCCATGCAGTGAAGGAAAGGGCAAGGATGTAAGTTGCCTGAGTAGTGTGTGTGTGTGTGTGATCACTGTCTGGGAGAACTGGAAAGCAGGAACAAAATCATTTTGGCTGCATCAGGGTGCTTAACTGGAAATAAAAAGAATGCTGAACAGCAGACAAGAGATCCAAGCAGGGAAAGTTGTAGACTTGAAAGCAGAGAGACCCACTGTAATGGGAATGCAAGAATGGAAGGGCTCTGCTCAGTCATCACATCCCATTCCCACCAGGCACCACATCATAAATCCTGCTCATAAACATATCAGAAAACCTTATTAAAACAAGCTGAGCTTCTGCCCTTTGCTCCCCCATGGAGGCCATCCCAGAACCTCCCTGCTCAGAGGCTGGAAAACCTCAAAAATCCCACCTCAAATGATTTTGCCCCCACTCTGAAACGTGGCAGTGCCCCTTGGTTGTTCTCCCTGGTGAGACCCCTCCACAAAGCCCCCTTGAAGATACTCATCAGAGGAGATCACAAGGAACCTGATAAACCTCCAGCCAGGCTCAAAGACACTCAGAGTCTCCAGAGGGAAGCAGTGGGTGGTCCATCAGCTGAACATCTCCTTATAAATGACAGTACAGACAGGTATAACCTGGAAAACATTCTCCAGCAGGAAGAGAAGGAGATCTCACGCCCTGCCATGTCTTTGCCAGGTCTGTGGTTTAAAAAAAATAGTTTTCCAAAGCCCAAGGAGCAGGAGAGACCCAAAACACACTGGACATTAAAAAAGTAAAGAGGTCATCTCCACCATGGAATCACAGAATCATTAAGACTGGAAAAGTCCTCTAAGATCATCCAGTCCAGCCATTCCCACAGCACTGCCAAGGCCATCCATGTTCCCAAGTGCCACATCCACATGGCTGTTAAATCCCTCTGGGAATGGGGGCTCCACCACCAACCTGAGCAGCCTGTGCCAGGGCTGGACACCCTTCTGGGGAAGGAATTTTCCAAATATCCAACCCAAACCTCCCTGGCACAACTTGAGGCCATTTCCTCTTGTCCTGTTCCTTGTTCCCTGGGAGCAGAGCCTGCCCCCCACCTGGATCCACCCTCCTGTCAAGCAGATGTAGAGGGATAAGGTCTCCCCAGAGCCTCCTTTTCTCCAGGCTGAGCCACTCCAGCTCCCTCAGCTGCTCCTCATCAGACTTGTGCTCCAGACGCTTTCCCATGTCCCAGCACCAGCCCAGTTCCCCCTGGCCCACTCCAGCTGTGTGTCCAACATCCATTTCCAGGTATGGGGAGCTCCCATTCCAACAAATCATGAGTACCACAGATAACCCCATTCCCAGGAAATGTCCTCCTTCTCCTCCTTTCTCCTACATCTCACCTGCCACAATTTAACCCTCTGACTTTTTGTCCCACGTGGAGCTCTGGACAACAGACCGTGTGCCCTCTCCCCAGAAAGCACCTTCTGTCTGTCTGGGATGTCCCTCCTTCAGCATCTTCCTCCAGACTCCACCCTCCCAACAGATGGAACCTTTTGGGGGTCCTTGCAGCTTCCTCACCTCGGGAAAATCTTGCTGCCCTCCAAGACAAGCCAACCCTTCCATCTGAACTCATCCGATGTGGATTCAAGACGACAGGAATGGGAAATCCTACACGTCTATCCTGGGGCTTTAAACCAAGGTAGGGAAGGATCTGGAAGCCAGCTGCAGGCACAGGTGGGATCCCACCTACCTGGACATATTTTGCAGCATTTCCCATCTACTTTTTCTGGATAGTCACACGGATATTCCTTGGGGCAGGTGATCTTCTGGCAGTCCTGGACGCCGTCCCTGCAAGTGCAGAGGATGCAGGGCAGGAGGCCGTAGAGCCGAAAGACAGGGTGCCACACTTCCCCGTGGGAATAGGTCTTCCCGTTGTAAACACAAGCTGGAGGAGACAGAGAAAAGAGCTGCTGGTGGAAATAAACCCTCCTGCTCTTTGTAAACCCAAGGCTTGGTAGAGCTCAACGCATTTCACCACCTCACAGGTGGGTGGTTCTGCTGCCTCGAGGAGCGGGATCCGGCGGCGGATCCGGCAGCAGTGGGAGCGGGGATATTGCAGCCACCCCACCCAGGAGGTGCCATGGGGCAGAGGGCCCAGGCACCAGGAGGTGGAGGCTGCTGAGTTTGAGCACCCTGGTGTGAGCGAGGGGTAAGTGTGGGCAGGACCTCACCTGCCTCCCAACCTCTGGAAGCCCAGGGTCCCTCGGAGGCTGCCGCAGAATGAAGCACAGTGAAGAGTGCCACCTGCTGACTCCAACACGGAAATTTTTGGAGGTCCCAAAATTTTCTCTAGGGCTTTGTCTCCAAGGACTGGAAAGAGTTTTTCTGGAGGCACAACGGTGGGAGAGACTCCAAGGGGGAGAAAGGACCTGTTATTCCCCCTTTGGATCAAGGGGGTTGCCTCCTTATCTCACTTTCCTACTCTTCTCCCCCAGGAGGAACACCTGGGACAGACCCAGCACGTGGCAGGGAGGTGCAAGGAGGAACGTCCTGTCCCTCTGTGGCACTGTACTGGAAGGTTCATGTAGAGCCTTCCAGCTGAGCACCTCCCTTCCCAGGTCCCAGATCTCCAAAATGCTCCAAGGACTAATTTCCTTCCAGCTCTTTTCGGAAAGTGGGAGATTCATGCAGTCAAGGGGCCCTGGGCTCCAAGACTGAGATAGCTGGGGCAGGCTGGCGGTGGAGAAGTGGGAAGTAAGACTTGCTGCTGGAAATCTGCTGCTGAAACAGGTTCCCTGGGGGATTCAAAGTTCTGGAGAAGTCACCTTAAGCCACACACAGACTTCTCAGCCTCTCCATCCCTTACCTTTCTTGTGCTTCTCTTTCAAGACGATCTTCACAGTGGTGCCACCTGCCCCCTTGGGTTTGAAGCTTCTGGGGATGAACTCCAGGGAAGAGCTGAGAGCAGTGGACACGGTGGCTCCGGGTGGCTTCCTGCCCATCACCTCCCCCAAGCACGGGTCCTGCGAGTGCCTCTGTGAGCAGTCAGAGAAAAGGAGGGGGCTCAGACCCAGGCAGCTGAGTTGTTCTCACTCCAAAGCATGCTGGAAAAAGCCATGCAGTGTCCTGCACACCTTTCCACCAGGAGTGGAAGGGCCATAGACCATAGGGATAAGCAATGACCCAGAAGCCACAGAATCACAGAATCATTTATGTTGGACAATCTCTCCAAGATCATAGAGTCCAAAAACTGCCAAACCCACCACTAAACCATGTCCCCAAGTGCCACATCCACATGGCTGTTAAATCCCTCCAGGAATGGGGGCTCCACCACTGCCCTGGGCAGCCTGGGCCAGGGCTGGACAACCCTTTCAGGGAAGAAATTTTCCCCATATACAACCTGAATTTCCTCTGGCACAACTTGAGGCCGTTTCCTCTCATCCTGTCCCTTCCTTGTTCCCTGGGAGCAGAGCCTGACCCCCACCTGCCTGCACTCCCCTGTCAGGGAGTTGTAGAGAGCTAGAAGGTCCCCCCTGAGTCTCCTTTTCTCCAGGCTGAGCCCCCCCAGCTCCTTCAGCCACTTTTGGTGACCCAGACCCTTCCCCATCTTGCTGCTGCCACTGCCCAAGGAGCACTGAGTAGTTGGAATGAAGGCCCTACACTGGTGTCCTCCTTAAGCTATGTGAGGTCCTACATCCCTGGCACAGGCAGGGAAATGGGCTGGTTTTTCCTAGATATCCACTGGGAAACTGAGGGCTGACATCTGTGTGACACAAATAGGATAAGAAAGGTAAGGATGGGCCATATCCTGCTCTCTCAGCTGGTGGGCAGCAGGAGGACTGGTGTGGGGCTGCCAGCCAGCGGGATTGAAATCCCAGGAACATCCCAGGCTTCCAAGAGCAAAGTTCTGGGACAAGGCACACAGCACAAAGAGTCCTCTTGTGCCCATTTTGGAGGCTTTATAGGTAGTGGAGCAGTAGGGAGAAGGGCAGAGCCAAGGGCTAAGTGACCTAATCCCACAGACCTGGGTCTGAAATGTCACCATGAAGGAACCCTCAGCAAAAAAACGAGAACTGCCCAAGATTTTCAGTTCCCAAAGGTCTTTTGCTCTTCCAAAGACATAAGAGGTCATAGAATCAGAATCATTTATGTTGGAAAAGATCTTAAGGTCATCAAGTCCAACCCTTAACCTGGCTCTGCCAAGGTGCTCTCCACCACTAAACCACGTCCTCAAGATGCTTCAGAGGAAGAGAAGAGTCTTTCCCTGGTGGTCTGAGGTCTCACCTGTGCTGATATCCCTAACCTAGACTCAGTTCCAAGACGTGTATCCCCTGCAAACCAGGTGCCCATGGTTCTGCTGTCCAAGGACCAGAGTGCCCTCCAAGAGCTGCCAGGGGTCATTTCTTTGTAGAGGACAATGGCCAAGGGCATTCTTTGAGCTGTTTAATTGCAGTGTGCCAGAAGCAATAATCTGAGTTTTAAAATGCAAATGTCACGTACAACACCTCTGTTTAACTGCAGGGGTTCCTCCTCTGTGGACTTCTCATGGGAGCCATCTGCAAGGGAAAAACATTGTCCTGTGAGATGCTGGGTGGAGATTTGCTCTCTCTTTGGCTGGAAGCAGCTCTCCTCTGGGTGCTGGCCCACCTGGGAGATCTGGAAAGAGGGGAACTTTGAACATGCAATTCATATTATCCAAAGCAAATGGAGCCATACCCCAAAAAATACATTTTATCCCACTATCAACAAAAACTCAGCTCCAGAAAAGACATGACCTTGAAGCTTCTGAAGTTAGATGGCATAAAAACACCCCAGAGGTAGAATAAGAGGTGATGGGGAATGATTAAAAATAAATCCAAAGACATTTCTCACTGAATCAGTGACATGTTCCAGCTGCACCAAAGAAAACCAGGAGAGAGGAACACAAATGGGAGAAGGGGAGAGTTTGGAGGAGGTACCTGGAGGAGGTCATTCTGTGCCCATGGCCAGGAGGCCACCATGGCCTTCCAGCTTCATAAATACCTCTTGTATTAAAGAGTCATTTTGTGCTGTGACTTCATTGTCAGCAGGGTGTGAACCTGCCCATCCTCTCTTGGATCTGTCTCATCTGGAGACAAGGAGCTTAACTCTGTCCTCCCTCTCCCAGCTGTGAGACAGGGAAAACAGCAGCAAGTTCAAGAATTTGTCCCTCACAGAGAGCTGTGAGAGTGAAACTCAGCCACGCTGTACTGGGGTGGAAAGGGGGGTTTTCCCCCTGACTGTCCTGGAAACTTCCCTGGAGCAACAGTAGAATGCACCACCTTCACATGGTCCATTCTGCATCCTGGTGGGTGAGTGGCCTGGAGGACTTCCCTCCACACAGATCCCATCTTTGCACAATACACCAGTGGCAGGGCAAAGAGTTCAACCCTTCCAGCTTTTGGGCTGCAGGAAGGCAGATCACAGCTCAGTGAGGGAGGGGAAACGTGCAAGGAAAAACCCGAGCCCCCATCTTTTGTTTTCTGGTACAACCAAGCAATAGGAAGCGGCCAGATTTATGGCACAGGCTTCCAAAATCCTGCCAAAGTGGCTTGGAATGGCTCCTGCTGTCAGGTGGCCACCAAGTGGAGTATCCCACCCTCACCCCCCAGCCTCATTACCTTTGCAGACCTGGCAGCAGGAATCCATCACGGTTAACGGGGAGGAACACGACAGCTTCGGGCAGGTCACCAAGCCGCAGTAAATCTGGCCTTCCTAGGGTGGCAGGAGGGGAAAAAAATCATTGTCAGCATTACAAAAGGTTGTATGTCCCCTGTGTTGGGATGCCAGCTCTTCAAATTGCAGATCCACCGTAAATCATTTGGGAGAAGTTCCTCCCTGTGAGGGTGGGGAGGCCCTGGCACAGGTTGCCCAGAGAAGCTGTGGCTGCCCCATCCCTGGAAGTGTTCAAGGACAGGTCGGATGGGGTTTGGAGCAACCTGGTCTAGTGGGAGGTGTCCCTGCCATGGTAGGGGTGTGGGACTAGATGAGATTCAAATCCCTTCCAAACCAAACCACCCTGTGATTCCACGATTCCAGGATCAAAAGCCCCCTGATAGTCCATCCTCAAACCTCACCAACGATTAGTGCTACCAGACCTGGAAAAGCCATGACAGACCTTTAAACTCTGCATAACAACCCCCTGATTTGAAGGGGCACAAGATTTTCTCTGACACCTCCCAGGAAAAGGACCTGGAGGAGACAGGTGGAAATGGGAAGTCTGATGCTGAACGCAGACACAGGTCCACACCAAAGCTTTGCCCTCCCTCTGCCTGGGGTTATTTAATAACACCAGAGCCAAGCACACAAGCTGTGGATGGACACTCAGGTGTAGACCTTCTTCCATTGGCTGGGTGGTTGGTTTGGAAACTTCATTCCTGCATTGATTCAAACTGAAAACCACAGTTCAAGGCCAGTCTTGAGCTCAGTACATCTCAGTCCCATTTCAGGCATGGATTTGCACTGCAGGACTAAGTTTTTGCTGCTTCGCAGAAGGGTAAAAAAAAGGATGTTCAGCAGCCAGAGCTCAATAGCAAGGTCTTCTCCTTCATACAGCAGTTTTCTCTGGGGTGTCCACAAGCTCCCACTGAACGAAAACCAAGAGATCAACCAAGGTTATCCTTAGAAAAGCAAACCAGAGCAGCTTCTTCTCCCACGAGGAAGCCAAACTGCCCGCACAATGAGGAACATGAGGAAAGTTTGGTAAACGACAGGGTTAGGTGGAGGTCACAGCAAACCAAACCCTGCTCTCCACTTCAGGGAGTCCAGACCTGCCTCTTCCTTCTTTCTCCTTCCGACCAGCAGCTCACAGCAATGACCTGCCTCGGGCAAATGTCATAAAAAGCAGGATTTATCCCAGAGGCTCCAGCCTCGGGGTGGTTTTTGAAGAGGGTTAGGCCAGCTGTTCCCGCAGCTGTTCCAGCAGCTGACAACAGACACAGCCCGGAGACCCCTCCACAGCCAGCCTTTTATTTTCCCCTTTGTATCCAAGGCATTATCCTGCTGCATAAACAGAGCCCGAGTGACGGCCGAGAGGGACGTGGAACTCCACAGGCTCCTGGGGATGAGGAGGGAAAGCAGGGCAAGGTGGGTACGTAGACTTGGATCCAAGAGCTCCTTCCTGGTGTTTCCCACCATCCATCTGGGGTCCCTAAGAGAGGGACCAGCCTCAAAAACTGTATAATTTCTACATCTGAGCTATTCCTCTCGCCACCAAGCTCTGAGGTGTGTGCAAGCCCCGGAGGCTCAGACCAGCTATTCCAGTATCATGAATACTTTACTACCAAACATTAACTGCTGCAACCCCTGTTTGTGTGCTCCTGGCACGACAGAGGGACGTGGTTTGGGCTCTCCTGCCTCTTTATTCTTTCCTAGCCAAACTTAGTCCAGTTATTTGCTGCAAGCAAGGCACAGAGCTGTGGAGGTTGGACCCATCCAAGGGCTCTGGATGATGGGTGGTGAAAGCCACACCTGCAACTCTCTCTCTTTTTCATGGCAGGGGCAGCAGCCAGTGTGAGCAGTTCCTCACAGTGTCCGAGTCCAGCGTCAGCACTTCCAATCCCCCATCCTCACTCTATCTCAAGGAGGAGAAGCTGATCCATTTATCTCCTGACACTCAGCTCCTGGCACTCCACACACCTTCCCATCACTGCTGACCTCATGCCTTCTGAGAAGGTGTCAGAACTCAGTTTTTGATGGATTTTCACAGGATCCCAACCCTTGGGAGAGGGTCTTCCCTGTGAAGGGGGGTCAGGCCATGGCACAGGTTGCCCAGAGAAGCTGTGGCTGCCCCATCCCTGGAAGTGTTCACAGCCAGGTTGGACAGGGCTTGGAGTAACATGGCCTAGTGGAAGGTGTCCCTCTCCATGGCAGGGGGTTGGAGTGGAGCAAGCTTTAAGATGCCTTCCAATCCAGGCCTTTCTGCAGAACTATGGATTACAAGAACCTCTGAATCCCAAGCGCAGGCACCTCGTGTCCGTGTTGCCTTGCAGGCACACTGAGGTCCTCCAGGTTCCCTGGGGGCCCAGCATCCCGGCTGGATGCTGTCAGACACAGGCCCAGAGCACTGGGACGCTCGATGGGGACAGAGCTGTCCCCCTGCCCACCCCAAGGAACCCCACGGGGCCCACCCAAAAAACAACCCATGTGATCTCCGGCAAATCTCTCTTCTGCACTGATAACCTGATCCTGATGATAACCCACCAAGGGCTGGTCCCCCCGGGTCTTTGTGAGGTTTTTGACCTTGTGGGATGGTGTTGGGGTGCAGGAGCAGAGCCCAAGCCCTCCCCACCTCCCGTGGGCCCCGGGGTGACTTACGGAGCAGCTGCACTGCACGCACTGGTTGGGCTGGCGGCCGGGGAACAGCTCGCTGGTGGTGAACATCTCCCCCGGCTGGTAGGTCGTCCCGTTGTACTGGCAGGACTTGACAGGCGCCCGGAGGCCAGAAGGGGAATGTGGCTCTGGAAAAGAACATGAGAATGGAGCACAACGAGAGCCAGCCCTGCCTGGACCAGCGTGGATGCTCTGCAGGTTCCCCATGACCCCAACCTGAAGGGACAAAGGAGCCCTTTACACACCACAGTTCCCATGGAGAGGTGGCCAGGGTTGGTTGGGAATTATGATTCCAAAAGCTTTCTGGGGAATGGGGCTGCCTTGACTGCACTAAGCTCAGCACAAAAGTAAAACCTGGAAGTCTGACCTCCAGCAAAATTCTTGATTTTTTTCCCTCCCCTGGTTGTAATGATCTTCAGATTCAGATGGAGTCACATAAAAAGGGCTTCTCCCATGGGTAATTAGCTAAAAATTAAAAAAAAAGGGTTTCTTTTTTTCCTAGTTTTTCTTCCTAATTTCTCAAATCACTGATGGTTTCTGACTGGTTCTGCCAGCACTCAGGTAGGGAAAGTTTTGGGGCTAAATCTTGAGGTGATCTATAGGGGTGAAAATGAACAGATTGAGGTAAACTGAGTAGTGGAGAGTTAGGGAAAATGTGGGGGTCAAAACTTGAGGTAAAGTTTTGGTAAAGTAAGGGACAAGGAACATTTTGGAGGAAAAATCTGAGGGGGCAAAATGAACACTTTGGGCATAAAACGTGAGTTAATCTGTAGGGGAGAGAAAGAAGGTTTTGAGGTAAAAATTACATAATCAGTAGTGGACAGATAGTGAAAATTATGGGGGTGAAATCATAGCAATCAATAGGGAGAGAATTAACATATTGAAGTAAACTGAGGCCATCAGTAGTGGACAGGCAGGGAAAATTTTGGGAATAAAATCTGAGAATCAGGTTATTAAAAATCTTCCTTTTTCTTTTTTTTTTTTTTTTTAATCCAAGGAATTTTGCTGGCAAATGATCAGAATAAAGTGCAAGTTTCTGGTTTGTCCCTGAAATGTGAAACAACATTTTGTCCCTACAAATCTCTCAGGATGGGGATGAGAAAGTGGACTGGCAAAGAGCCCTTTTCCATCCAAAATTACAAATTTTGGAGGGAAGAAGCACCGTGAGCAGCCCAAGCTGTCGTGACTCGGTGAGCAGGATCAGACCCAGCATCGCTGCCTTGCCACAGGTGGGAGCAGCTGAGGGGCTGCTCTGCAGGACCACAGCCACCGTGTCCCCAGCTCCCTGAGGGATGTCCACCTACCAAGACACCTCGGGCAGCACTGCTGGGGGTCCGTGACGGGGTTGGCACATTGCAGAGCCGGGCACTGGATCCGGTAGCACCTGATGTTGGTGTTCTGGGGAGAGACAAAGAGGGTTCGTTTAAGCCCACAGGGAATGTTCAGTTCATGTTCACCCCTGCAAGAGGAGGGAGATGTTGGGTGGTGGCTGCACTATCACAACAAGTTGTGCACAAACCCAGCCAGCTCGTGGTCCCGCATCAGCAAAGACCACTCATGGTCCAAGAATAGCCCTGAGCCACCTCCACTCACAGCCCACCAACTCCACTGAGGCAGAATCATGGAATCACACACTGGTTTGGTTTAGGAGGGACCTTAAAGATCATGCGGTTCCACCCCCTGCCATGGGCAGGGACACCTTCCACTAGACCAGGCTGCTCCAAGCCCTTTCCAAGCTGGCCTTGAACTCATCCAGGGATAGGACAGCCACAGCTACTCTGGGCAACCTGTGCCCACCCTCACAGAGTAGAATTTCTTCCTAAAACCTAATCTAAATCTCCCTTCTTCTGGTTTAAAACCATTCCCTTAGCCCTATTACTACCTGCCCATGTAAAAAAATCCCTCTCCATCTTTTTGTAAGCTCCCTTGGAGCACCTAAAGGTCTCCCCACAGTCAACAACAAGGTCAACCCAACACCCCCAGGGGGACGGGACGGCTTTTTCAAGAGGGAGGAGATGAATCTGATGTTGTTACAGGGCTGGAAAGGGCTTCTTAGGTCAAATTAGACACTCGGGTCAAAATCAGGTGCCAAAGCAAAGCCCCAGCACAGGAGTGTCCCCATCACCTCCCGCGGCCCCTGGCGGGGGACGTGCCTCGGAGCAGCTGCAGCGGATGCAGTACATCAGCCCCTGGGGCTCCAGGTAGGGGTGCCAGCTCTCCCCCGGGCTGTACTTCTTGCCGTTGAAGTCGCAGAACGTATCCAGCCCTGAAAGTCAACCGGGAGAAGCCACGTGAGCAAAAGAAGTGGTCCCCACGAGACCTCCCCTCTCCCGCTGCGGTGAGAACGGCAAGGATAGCTCTGTGCCCTGTGAGCAGCTGATGGCCACATCCCACCCACCAAATTCCAGGTGGAACACATTTCCCCAAAAACTTCTTCTTTTTGGCAATGATTTGGTGGGGTGTATTTATTCTGGGACCTATGTGACCCAAATGGCAACTCCTCCAAGCAAGCTGGACTCCCTTTGCAAGCAAGGAACAGAATGGGTGGTTTGGAGGCAAGAAAATTGAGATTTCACTCTAAAATAGGTCCATAGAAATGTTCATTGGAAGATGGATGGGTGATGCTGTAGGATGGAATTTCTCCCAGGGAGTGGTGACAGAGATAGGAGAGCCTAAATTTGGGAGACATTTTCACTGTTGCACAACAACAACAACAATAGAAGAAGAAGAAAGAAAAAAGGAAGACAATTTTGGGTAGAAACACATTCTGGAAGAAAACTTTTTGCTCCCTCTAAGAATTTCAGCTCATTCTCTCCAGGATCCCTGGACAAGCACTGTCAACACACCAGCAGCCAAACATCATCCCATGAGGAGCAGGACTGGGCTGGCTTGTCCCATCCCCTTGGCTTTACCTGGCTTGGTGCAGCACTGGTCTGACTGGCTTTTCATTTGTGGGGCTGTCCATGAGGACAGCAAACCCACATCACCTGTTTTATGCCCCCAAAAGCATAAACACATGTATTTTTTTCCTTTCTCCTTGATCCTATTATCCTGAGAAGAGCGAGTTTCCAGCTGTGCTCCTGAACAGGAAGTGCCTGTCCCAGAAATAATCCAGACCTGGCTACAGTGGCATGGATTTAACCTGTCCATGGAGCAGAGAGAGGAATTAGATGGTGCCCAGCACAAGTGGTGAAGGAGTCCCCCCTCCTCTCTCTGTATTTTAGCAGTTCCTTATCAACCTCCTCCATCTCCAAGTCCTTGGTCACTCACCAATCCTTTGACTGCCTGCAGCAGGAGCCTGTGGGACAGACCATGGCCAGAATCACCACCAAAACCACAGGACTTTGGCTGAAAAACCCAGTTCAATCAGCCTTAATGTTCACATCCACAAGCATCACCTGGTCCTGCAGGACCGAGCTCCAACCCACAGGAATCTGGACCCTGTAAAAGCCCTGATGGCTGCCCCCACTCTCCTGTGACATGTCCCCAGGGCCTGACCAGGCAGAGGGTCACACCAGGACTTGAGTTGTTTCCTGACTAAGCACACACCTGCCTGATGTGGTTTTAGTGATTTAAGTGCTCACAGCCCCACTGAAAACTGAAAGTGATTTAAAAGCTTATGTCATTGAGGGGATTTCAGGTAGTTTGGGCGATGACGTTGCTCAAAGGCAGGGAGACATTTATGCTCCCTGAAGCTTTTATGGGTCTTTTAAAACCTTACAGCACCCTGGGGATGTGGGAGAGGGCTGTTTTCCAGGGCATAGTGCCCAGCTCCATGAACTCGGATGTTTGCCCTGCCAGGCTGCTGGGAGGGCTCCTTGATGAGCAGCAGAGGGTCCCCAAAATGATCCCAATGGCATTCACCACCTCAAAGATGCTAAAAGCTATCCTGTGCTCTGCTTTATCACTGGAGGCCCAGCAGTGGTTTGGAGAGCCCAGCTGGTGTTGTCCCACCTTGCCAAAGCTGGAGATGTCACCTGCTTAATGGGTTTCTCCCACCAACCAGACAAAACTCATCCAAATACGCTTGGGGTGGGCTGCAGTCCCTCTTCCAGCTCCTGACCATCCTCAGGATGAAGCCAGGCGATGCTCTACCATAGCCAGACCCTCTGGCCAGCAGGAAGGGCAGCCCTATGGGTCTGTGATGATCCCTACAGATCCCTGCCAGTAGCCAGTCACCTCATTGGTGACTTTAAGCATTTGATTCTCCAAGCTATACCTCTGGACAGGAGCTGTCCAGACCTCCTGGTCCAAGCACAGCAGTGCTTGGGGCCAGCGTTGCACCTGCAGAGATGGAGATTTGCAATAGTTTGGGAGTGGATGTCATCAGAGGGACAGGCAGAGGTATTTTCCTTCCTTTTCCCTACTCAGGACTTTACATCATCCACATACCTTGCTCCAAACCCCTTGACAAGCCAGCAAACCCCTCCTCCTGGCCAGGCAGGACACGAGCTTACAGCGTACTACACAAAACTGGTGAGCCTGCAGCTGGAAAATGCAGAAACTCAGGAGAGAGAGGGGGGGGAAAAAAAAAAGTCCACAAAAATAGTTTTGCAAAAGGGTGAGAAAATGACTTCATTTTTCCCTGCTTGCAGCATCTTCATGGATTACACTGAGAGTGAAGAAATCGAGTTGCCTCCGTGCACTGTGGCCCCGCTCTGCTTTGCAGGCTCTCCTGCCAGTTGGCTGCTCCGTGCGAACATTTAATCACCAGTGGAGCCCTGGTTTGGGTCCAGCCCTCGAAAGCAGCCTGATTCATGTCTGCAAAGGGGCTGCTGGTAAAATTAAAGCTGACTGGCAGCTCTGGGCAGCAGGAGACACTTGTCGGCATCTCTGTTTGGCACAATTTTGGGTAAAAGCAAGCTGGGGATGGATGGATGGATGGATGGATGGATGGATGGATGGATGGATGGATGGATGGATAAGGCTTAAGACCTGAGGTTC
>JAWWES010000001.1:245817-256650 GCA_035583135.1 Lophotriccus pileatus | reverse complement strand
CCTCACAGAGAGGTTGGACAGCAGTGGAATCTTCCGTGAGTAGCTGTGTCCACTCGGCAGTGCTGCCAGGGCTGCCAGTTCATCATGGAAATGGATCCTGCAGCTTCCTTAGACTCCCAAGACCAGATTTTCTGTGGGTTTTTTACCCTATTCTACTGCTCCACCTTCACAATTTGCACTTGAGGTGGCATCAAACCACCAGCCTGCCAAGAGCTCCAAGGTCTCCCTAAACCCCTTATCCTACACCGGCCACAAGCCCCATTTGTCACAGAGCTGGAAGCAATCAAGGGGAATTTCTGCAGCAAAACCTCTTCTTTCCATCCACCTCTTGTTTCTGTCTCGCTCTAGCCCTATCCCAGGTGCCAAAAACATCCCCCTTTTCCAAACCATGTTTGCTGGTGCCTGTTCCTGAGGGAAATCTTGGTAATAGAAAACCTACTTTAATAACTCTTTGAATCACCAGCTTTGTTATTTTCTCTCTACGCATTGTCTGGCACTGCTCCTCTACAGAAAGCACAAGCACTGCCACCCCTGTTGCATTTCAGGGCCAACCAGAAATTGGAGTTCTTCTCACAGGGAAGAATTTCTTCCTTATGTCCAATCTATCCCTGCCCTCTGACAGTGAGATGACATTCCCCCTTGTCCCCTCCCTCCCGACACTTGTCCAAAGTCCCTCTCCAGCTCTCTTGAAGCCCCTTTAGGCACTGGAAGGGGCTCTAAGGTCTCCCTGGAGCCTTCTCTTCTCCAGGCTGAACACTCCCGGCTCTCCCAGCCTGTCTCCAGAGCAAGAAGGGCTCCAGCCCTCGGAGCATCTCCGTGGCCTCCTCTGGACTTGCCCCAGCAGCCCCACATCCTTCTTCTATCGTGGACTCCAGAGCTGAAAGTTCTCACCACCTCCTGCAGCTTCCCTTATTTCACTGCTACGCTCGTTTCCAGCTCCCTGTAAGTTTTGCTGGCAATGCCTCTCTATTTTCTCCTCATGGCTCGATAAAGATATTAAAGGGGTTTTGGTAAACAGCAGGCTCCTTCCATCTCCCACCACGAACAGCCTGCACCTTCTTTCCCAGCTTTTCCCTTGCACAGGGAGGACTTGAAAAGCCCATTTGTAGCACAGGTCTGTGGGCAAGTTATGAAAGTGCTTAGAAAAATGGGCACTCGAAGCCCAAGTCAATGAAGTTATTTTGCACCTCTGCTGTAACAGCAACAGCTGAATTCAGGACTGTAGATCCTGGCCTCGCATCAGGGCTAAAACTTATGAGAAAGTTCAGGCCTGTCCTAAGTGCAGACCCAGGAAATAAAGGCCAGCCTTGTCAGGAGCAAGGTGCTGTGTTACATCTCTGTTGGGTCTCATAAAGAATACATTCAGGCTTTGGCAAAACCCAGGCGCTTTATCTTCATCTGCAAAGGAGTCTGTCTGACAGTTCAATAGTGCCAACATCAATCCTTGAATCAGACTCCAAAACCCATGGCATTGGCCTGCAAATAATAAAAACCTGGGTCTTTTTTATTTGCCTCCTGGTTCCTGAGTCTTTAGGTCAAGCTCACTTCATGTTTTCTGGGCAACCAAGAAGATGAGATTATTCCCTTTTTCTTTTTTTTCTTTTTTTTTGGTGGCAGGGGAAAGAGGGAGAGGGAGAAAACTGAGTTTCTCCTACAAACTGAGTAAACAGCCTGTCAGCTGCAGGCAACGGAGCTGGAAACCTGCATGACCGTGAGGTGTTGGAAGCTGGACTAAAGAAATCCTGCTGCAGGAGTGAGTCCTGTCCCAGGAACTCCTCAGTTGTTGATGTTGCTGCATCACTTGATGTCAGGCTGCTAAAAGCTGGAGCCTGATGTGGGTTTCTTCTGCCCAGGCATGAAGGCTGTCCATGCCAGGGAAAGCAGGAGGAAGTGCTGATTATGGAGTCATGAAATTGTTAAGGTTGGAAAGGGCGTCTAAGATCATGGAGTCCAACTGTTCCCCCCAGCACTGCCAAGGCCACCGTTAACCCCTGTCCCCAAGTACCACATCCACACAGCTTTTAAATCCCTCCAGGGCTGGGGACTGCAGCCTGGGCCAGGGCTGGACAACCCTTCTAGGGAAGGAATTTTCCCTCATATCCAACCTAAGCCTCCCCTGGCACAACTTGAGACCATTTCCTCTTGTCCTCTCCCTTGTTCCCCGGGAGCAGAGCCCGATCTCTACCTGGTTCCACCCTCCTGTCAGGGAGTTGGAGAGAGTGAGATAGTCCTCCCTGAGCTTTCTTTTCTCCAGGCTGAGCTCCCTAGAGTTCCCTCAGCCACTCCTGGTGGTCCAGACCCTTCCCCAGCTTCATTCCCTTCTCTGGACATGTTCCAGCCCCACAATATCCTTCTTAGAGTGAGGGGTCCAAAACGACCCCCAAAACTGGAGATGCCTCATGGTCACTGCCCTGGTCCTACTGCCACTCCAGTGCTGACACAAGCTGGGATGCTGGTCAGGCAGCTGCTATCCAGGATGCATTATCCATGATCCTGCAGTGAAAACCACAGTCCCCGCTCAGGGTAGAGCTAAATCTGTATTTCCTTTGTGCCCCACCTTCACAAAACCCCATCCTTTGCCTGAAGCCTCATGGAGTTTTCTCTCCTCACCTGGGGATTTGTTCTTGCCATTTCTGCAGAGCTCCTCTCACAGCTCTGATCCAGGTGGGAAGAGGAGAGCTGATAATGATCCTTCAGGCTGAGCCTGGGCCTTTTTTGTGCTGTTCCTTCTCATGCATTAAGCCAGTGGTAGAGCAACACTGTAATTCACAGCAGTGAAACCACGGGAGAGGAGCTCACTCCTTCCTATCAGTGACAGTGTAACCCTCCAACTCCTCTCTGGGCTCCTTGCAGCCACCTTTGCAGACAGCCTCCTCTTCCCAGAACCTGGTTTGGACTCAGTGATGGCAGGAGATGTGCCTCCAAGCCAGAAGTCAGCACTGAATGTCCCCTGGAGCTGCAAGGAGCCACAGTTTCTGCAGGCAATCACCACCTCCTCATGTGGCTGCAGTTTTAAAAGAGGTATCACTTTATCCAGCACCTGATTCCCTGCTCCCATGCTGATTTCTCTGCTTCTCACCTCTCCTGCTCACCATGGAGCAGTCCCAGAGGTTGCTTTTCCCAATGGACCATGGGTGAAGCTCAGCCTTGCCCGGGAGCTTTCTCGTGTCTCACAGCCCACCTCAAGCTGCAGAGGACATCACCCCACATCTCCTGACTCTGACTCATGCTCTGGGGGAAAAGAGAAACAGCCTTTGCACTAATCACCCCACAGTGACCCAACAACCTGCAGGACCCATGCTGGAGGCAACATCCTTTGTTACAGCACCTTGGATGCAAAGTGCATTCCCAAGGGCTTTGTGGAGTTGCAGCAGGGCCAAGTGAAACACTCTGAGGGCACGTGCCAGTTCTCAGTTGCATCTGGGAATGTCTTTTCCCATAAAACAGCCATAAGCACTGCAGGCAGGGGTTGTTTTCCCACCAATCTGAGTGCTGGTGGACTTTCAAGAGCTCTAAAGCTGCACTTTTGAGAGGGTTTAAGGCAGTCAGTGACTAATAAGGCTTAAAATAATTTAGCAGTGGAACCGTGTAGTCCAACCTGGAATGGGAAATTGGGTCATTTTTTTAGATTCTGTACATATTGCCAAGCACAAATCCAAACTAATAGTAAAATCCAAACAAATTACAAATCCAATCCAAATAATCAGGGCAAACCAGTGACAGAGAGAGGACAGTGAGTACGAGATTCTCCTCCAGGGATGGAGATCAGCAACCAAATAAGAGAGAGGGGTGAAGAAGGGTTGGACAAAGCAAGGGGGAAGGAGAGAGGGGAAAAATGGGGGAACACATGCCATGGATCTGTCTGTATTTCCTCTGGGACACATTCCACTTGCACCCTATGTAAGTGTCTGTTTAGGGCTGACATCACTGGAAAGGATCACGAAGAGAAACGGTGGTGGCAAAACCCTGCTACTCCTCAGGAGAGGCAAGCAGAGAAACGTACCCTGGCAGACTGAGGAAGGCTGAGGTTTTAGCTGGAAGCAGCAGGATTTGAGGCTGGAGCCTTGCACGGGATTAGGATTCCCTCTGCAGGCCAAGGCTGAGCTCCGCACATCCCGAACTGGAGAACCACGGACTGGAAAGGATCTTAAAAACCACCCAGTTCCATCCTCTGCCATGGGCAGGGACACCTTCCACAAGACCACGTTGCTCTAACCTCAGTCCAACCTGGCCTTGAACACTTCCAGGGATGGGGCAGCCACAGCTTCTCCGGGCACCCTGTGTCAGAGCCTCCCCACCCTCACAGGGAGGAATTCCTTCCCAGTATCCCATCTAACCCTGCCTTCTCAGTGTAAAAGCGTTGCCCCTTGCAGGCTTTTGGCTGGGAAGACAAACTAGACATACAAAAACCAAGTTCTGTCCAGGGTGGGCTGGATGTGCAGAAGGAATTTGGGAGAACATCTGGCAGAGATCCCTTTCCAAATCTGCTGTCACTTGAACATCTGTAGAGCCCTAAAGATCTGCACAGCTGCTTGTCCTACAAGTACCTTTGGTGGGGAACTGTCTCCTTTTCCAGTGTTCTCTGCTCCTAAGGGCTCCTGGGAGCCCAGACCCTCCCCTGATCCTAGGGAATAACACACTCCACCTGACTCTGTCCAGCAGCAAGTTCCTGGCACAGAGTTAGAGGCTGTTTCTTGGGCACGGATCTTACCTTCCTCTCTCTAACTGTGGCTCAAAGGTTTTGAGCTTCACCTCTGTCCTTGCAGCAGCATTTTTTCTGATGCCAGTCCAATGCAGCTGAGAGGCTTCATCAGAGAGGTGCAAAAAATATGATGAAAAAAACACAGATTTGTTCAGTGTCCCAGTAAAGAGATGAAAAGCAAAAGAGATTTCCATAGCAACCAGTGCAGAGGCTCTGGTTTGCTCTGAATCACCTTCTATTGTGGTTTAACTCTGGCTGGACTCTGGGTACCCACCAAAGCTGCTCCATCACTGCCCTCCTTGGTTGGACAGGGGAGAGAAAATATACCAAAAGACTCCTGGGTTGGGATAAGGACAGGGAGAGATCACTCACCTGTTACTATCATGGGCAGCACAGCCTCAACTTGGGGATATTATTGAATTTATTATCAGTCAAACCAGAGTAGGCCAATGAGAAGTAAAACAAATCTTAAAGACATCTTCCCACCACCCTTCCCTCCTTCCCGGGCTTAACTTTATTAAAAATTCTCTACCTCAGTCCCAACCTTTTATTACCTCAGTCTTTTACCTAATTTTCTCTTATTGAAATTTAAGCCCGGGATTTACTGGTCCCACTGGGATGTTGGCCCTTACCTGCTGCCCTGCCTGAACAAGAATTTCTTTCTATTGTATATTTCTCTGATAAGTAGAAGAGAATGCCAGCAAAGCTCAGAGGACATTCCCAGCACAAGAAAGATGTGGATCTGATGGAGTGAGTCCAGAGGAGGTCACAGAGATGCTCTGAGGGCTGGAGTCCCTCTGCTCTGGGAGAGCTGAGGATGTTCACCTGGAGAAGAGAAGGCTCCAGAGGGACCTTAGAGCTCCTTCCAGTACCTAAATGTGCTCCAAGAGAGCTGGAGAGGGACTTTGGAAAAGGGGCAATGGCTTCCCACTGCCAGAGGGCAGGATTAGACAGGATATTGGGAAGAAATCCTTCTCTGTGAGTGTGGGAAGGCCCTGGCACAGGTTGCCCAGGGAAGCTGTGACTGCCCCATCCCTGGAAGTGTCCAAGGTCAGGTTGGAGGGGGTTTGGTGCAGCCTGTTCTAGTGCAGGTAGAACTGGGTGATCTTTAAGGTCCCTTCCAACCCAGAGCACTCTGTGATTCCACGATTTGTCTTTAAAACCAGATGGTCTGTTTAGTACCCCGTCTAACACAGCAGAGAGGTTTGCATTCCCCTTGTTCCCGGGAAAAGCATGTGCATTTGGATGCCATAGCACCTCTCCTCATCCATTCCCTCCTGGAAGAGCATCCCTCTGCAAACCGTGCCAGGAAGGAGAAGCCGAAAACAGGGAGACAGATCCAAGCAACTTGCTGCCAAGGCAGCTGACAATCCTGCAGGTACGGAGCTGGGCTTCACCGGACACAGCACGTTTCGCTCTCTTGCTTTCCAAACCGTTTTCCTGGCTGATCGCTGCCTCCGCATCCCTGCCCATCCTGCCCTGGAGCCACAAGCCCCCCCCTCATGCCGCATTTGTTTTGCAACCTCCCCGGGCTCCTGGAGGAGACAGCGGCACTCTTCCAGTGCCGAGGCCCCACGGCCCGCTGAGGGAAGCTCCGGCCGCAGCCCCCCTTATATAGCGGTGCCTCATGAATATTCATCGAGGGGGCGTGGCCCGCGCCGAGGGCGGGACGCGCGAGCGCCGCGCTCAGGGCTGTGAATGGCGGCGCGCGCCCCCCTCATGAATTATGCGGTGAGTGGGCGTGGCCAACGCGGCCCTTCAAAGCGTGGGAAGATGGCGGCGGCGGCGGCGGGCGCTGGCGGCCGGGCCGCGCTGCGGGGGCGGCGGCGGCGGGGGCGGCCCGCGGCCGAGGAGCAGCAGGACGGCGTGGTGCTGGCGGTGGCGGAGTGCCCGGTGTGCCGGCAGGCGCTGGCGGAGGCGGTGACGGTGACGCCGCCCTGCCGCCACTCGCTGTGCCTCGCCTGCTCCCAGCGCTGCCTGCAGGGCCCGGGCCTGTGCTGCCCGCTCTGCCGCAGCCGCCTCTCCGCGCGGGCCCGGCGGCAGCAGGCCGAGCCCGCGGCCACCACGGCGGCCGGAGGAGGAGGAGGAGGAGGAGGAGGCGGGGAGCAGCGGCCGCCGGACCAAGGTGCGGCTGCGGCGGCACCTGCGGCCCCCGATCGGCGGGAGGGGTGCGGGGGGCCGGGGGCGTGGCCTGGGGCGCGATGAGTGTGCGGGGGCTCAGCCCACGGGGCGCGGCCACGCGCGGGCAGTGCGACGAGTTTGCGGGGCTCAGACAGGCCTGGGAAGGGGGGGAGGGGGGATCCAAACACGGGAGGTGTGATGAGTTTGCGGAGGCTCAGCCCCGAGGGGGGTGTGGCCAGTGCACAGTGGGAGGGGGGCGGCAGCGCGGGAGGTGCGATGAGTTTCTGGGGGGGCTCAGGCCCGCCCCGAGCCCAGCGGAGCCAAGCGCGGGAGGTGCGATGAGTTTGCGGGGACTCAGACAACGGGGTCGAGCAGGAGGAGCGATGAGTTTTGCCAGGAATCAGCTACCCCGAGTCCTGCGGGGCCGAGCAGTGAGGGGGCGGCGGGGCTGAGCCCACCCCCTCTCTGTGGCGTCAGGAGATGGAGTGGATGGATGGCGTAATCCCTGGAAGGGATGCCCTGCCCGGACGGGGGGGATATTTCCCGACTTCGCCGTGCCCAGATCAGCAGCTCTACGCTCATCGGGTCCCCTCACCCTGGAAGGATGCGCCGTGGGAAGCCCTGCTCCCTTGCTGGCATAAAATAATCCATCGTTCCTGAGTTCCTGGCTTCTTGTCACGCGTTTCCTTCCTGCCTCCAAAGCCAGCTGCCTTCCTCAACTCCTGGAAAACTGCTCCCTGCATTTCCTTCAAAATCCTTGTCTGAGCCGGCAGTGTTCCTCTTTCCCAGTGGGAACTGCTGGAGATGCCCACCTTGCTGCTGTGAGCTCTTGGAATGCACCAGGATCTCTTGGTTGGGGAGGTGATGCAGAGAGTGGCCACCCCAAAGCCATGCCAGGGGGGAGCCCTCTGGAACAGACAAGGATTTAAGCTACGGATAAACATCCTTTTAGCTGGACCTGGAGCATGTTCCGGGTCTCCCAGTTCGTGCTTGTGTCAGCATCCTCTAATTGGCTGCGGGAAGAATTGGCAGGACGAGCTTAAACAGCTTAAATTGGTGGTTTGAACTAACCCAGCTAACCTGGAAGAGATTTAAGGAGCCTTTGCCTGGAAGGATTTGCAGAATCAATGAACAACCAGGCTGTCCAGAGGGAGCTGAGCCAAAGGGATGGGAGTGGTTCCTCTGGGAACTCCCCAAGTCAATCTCTGCTCCAAGGCAGTGCTGTCAGTCCTGGTTAAATGGACTCAGCTTGGTCCAGGCAGGCTTGGATGGGAGTATCTAGCTATGCTGCAGGAATCCTTGTGCTTGTGTCTTGGTTGGTTTTCTTTCAAAGGAATTAGTTTTAATTGTCTGCTTGTCCTGAATTGTGTGTGGGATAAGGGGGAATGGCTTTCCACTGCCAGAGGGCAGGGTTAGATGAGATATTGGGATGAAATCCTTCCCTGTGAGGGTGGTGAGGTCTGGCACAGGTTGCCCAGAGAAGCTGTGGCTGCCCCGTCCCTGGAAGTGTTCAAGGAGCGACATGGTCTAGTGGAAGGTGTCCCTGCCCATGGCACTGGACTGGAACACCATGAGCTTTATGGTCCTTTCCAATCCAAACCATTCGTGATTCTATTTTGCAATAAGGCACAGAGTAACTGTCCTGGTTGTCATTTGCTTGTGCTCTAAGCTGTGCTCGTAGCGTGGGAATCGAAGGCAGATGATCCATTGCAAACAGGGACCTCCTCCTTGCAGGGAGGGAACAGTCGAAGTGGTTTATCCTGGCATTAGTGAGGCTGATCAGAGAATCCCAGCATAGCTGAGCCTGGCAGGGAGAGCCAAGCCCTGCTCAAAGCAGGGTCACCAGGAACATGTCCAGATGGGTTAGTGCTATCTCCAGGAGACTGTGTGGCCTCCCTGGACAGGCAGTACCAGTGCTTGACCACCCTGACGGTAAAAAAGTGATTTTTCTTTGTTAAATGATCTTCTTTTATTTCAATTTGTGCCCATTTCCTGCTGTTCTGTTACCACAGAGAAGAGCCTGGCTCTTGTCTTCTCCACTTGTCATTTAAACACATTGGTGAGATCCCTCTGAGCCTTCTCCAGGGTGAACAATCCCAGGTCTCTTAGCCTTCCCTTATATGCCAGATAATCTAGTCATTTGGCCCTTCCCAGATCAGTATAAACAACATCAGCTGCTCTCCACTCATCCTCTGAGCCAGCCATCGCATCGTGGATGACGTTGGTTAAGTCTGCCTTCATTTCCATACATCCAGCTCCTGAACACCTTGTCTGGAAGTGGTTTCCAGGAATAGTTTCTTCCTGGGAGTCAAAGTGGGGCTGTCCCTGTCCCTCCTCCTGGCCCTGTTTGAAGGGAGGTGTGACATTTGCTTTCTTCCAGGCCTCAGGAACCTCTGCTGATCACCATGACCTGATCAATGCATATATAATTTATATATCAATGTATACAGGTCCCCGAGAGGAGGACCTTCTGCTGGAGCAGAAGGGTTACGTGCCCAGAGGTCTTTGCCAGTCTGAATTATTCTTTGAATTCTTTTATGAAACACTGATTAAGCTTATATTAAAATCATTGCTTGTTGAAAGTCTTGAAAGGCAGAAAGGAGCAGCAGATGGGAGGCTTGGAGACCACGTGTGTGTGTGTGAGGATTCAGCAGGCCAAGGAGAAGGAACAGAACATGTTTGCAGGGAGATGCTCAGCCTGATGCTGAGATGCTCAGGCCAGACTACATGATCAGATACCCATCTGCACTGATAGATTTTTGCCTGTCAGTTCTGACATTACCATCTCAGATGACATCAAGAGAGCTTGAAAGATTGCTGAAGAACAAATGTTCCCACGTGAACTGGGAAACAGAAATGCAGTTTTCCAAGGAAAGGGCTTGATAAGATGGTCAAGAGCTTTAGTCTCCTAAAATAAAAGTGGTCTAGGAGTGAGAGAATAAATCATCATAAATCAACCTGGGTGGTTTGGATTGGAAGAGATCTCAAAGCACATCCAGTTCCACCCCCTGCTGTGGGCAGGGACACCTTGCAGTAGACCACGTTGCTCCAACCTAGCACTGAACACTTCCAGGGATGGAGCAGCCACAGTCTCTCATCTGTACACAGACAGCAGGATGGGATCCCACCTTGGCTTCAGCCTCTGAACACTTGGAAAACTTTTCCTGATGTCTAATCGAAATCTCCCTTATTACAGAGGCGTCTGGTTTCTTTTGTTTCTCTTCTGCACAACAATTAATAACTGATGCTCATGGAAGGGTGTTTTTGCCAGACTTTTAACATGACTTCCCCCTCCTTCCTCACAGTCTTTTTCTGGCTGTGGTTTCCCTCTTTCCCACTGGCCCAGACCAGTCTAGTTCTGGAGCATTTCCTGGTGCTTCCTTAATTTCCTGTTGTTTCTGTTGTTCTGTAGCCTGTCACCAGTTGTTTTTTATCTCAAGGCCACAGTGTTTGGAAGTGGCAATCCTGATGAACAAGGCACTCCCTGCCTTGGGAAAAGCAGTGATTTGCCCCCCTCTCCGCCCCATATCAAACTGATTAAAGCCAACACCACTTCTTTTTTTAATCTACCATTCAAGCTGTTAATGAAGAGAGTGATTAGGACCAGACCCAGTGGCCGGTGTCAGAGGCTGTCCTAGCATGGCAGTGGATCGTTAACTCCTGGAAAATAATTTTCCATCTGGTTCTGCCTCCATCTGAATAGTGCTTATACCTACAATAGGGGTTTTTTTCCTCACTGTGCTTCTAAATGTTTTTTAAATGTTCTTCACTAAACTACTCCTCTTGGAAAACTGTTTCCAAACCTCTCTGTACTCACAAAACTTCTTGGTTTGTGTTTTGAAAACATTTTAAAATTTCACCTTCAGCTGCAAGTGTAAACACTGACTGCTGGGAGTTGAAAGGGAAAATAGTGAAGACCTCAAGGGGTTTTTTTATCCCTGTCAGGACTAAAGGGGAGAAGGAAGCTACAACGTCTGCTGGAAGTTTCCTTGGAAGCTGGGATTGAGGAG
>JAWWES010000001.1:230378-245717 GCA_035583135.1 Lophotriccus pileatus | reverse complement strand
TATCCCTGTCAGGACTAAAGGGGAGAAGGAAGCTACAACGTCTGCTGGAAGTTTCCTTGGAAGCTGGGATTGAGGAGGTTCGCTCCTGCTCATGGCACAGCTTTGACTTGCCGGATGGAATCAGATTGGCAAAACTCAGGAGCCTCTGAACGACAGACAGGGCTCTGAGTCGAGTTCAGCTTTACTTTTATCCAGCCCATGGTGCTGAATTCGCCAGATGGAGGTTTCTGGATCTTTTGCCAGTAAATATAAAATGTGCTGGTCGGGAGTGTGGCTCCACGGAGACGGTGTGTAAGGCACACTTCCAACCTGGAAAGGATGGAGTCAGAGGGGATTTAGGCTGTCAGATGCCTCTTATAAAGAAAACCAGCATTAAATAATTAGAAATCTGTTGTCCTCTCAAATAGTGCAGGAATCAATTGTTTTTTCCAAGGCTGAGCACAGCAGGATGAAACTCTTGTCTGCCAGGATAAAAGAGCAGGATGCCAGGTCTGATCCTGTTTTGGTGCTCTTACCTGGGCTTGGAAGGAGCATCCCAGTGCCAGGCTTCCCAGCAGCCCTTCAGAAAACGTTTCTGTTGGCCCACAGATCACTTGAGAGGAAGACCAGGCAGGAGATCTGCTGCAAAATCACGTAAAAAGCCTTTTCTTCTGTGTTTTTGCCCAGTTTGTTGTTCTCTATGTGGCACAACTGAGCAGCCTTGTCCTAGCACTGAACATCCAGAACTGGCACAGTGAGGTATTCCAGGGAAACACGTGTGGTGCTGTGCTGATCTTGCCGTGCTCCCCAGCTGCATCCCAGTGTGAGGACTGGTCTGGTTCCACCTGGAGTGGTTCTGATGGTGAGAAAGTTCCACCTGAAGATGAGGAAGAACTTCTTTCCTGTGGAGGTGACCACACACAGGAACAGATTATCCAGAGACCATTTGGATTCTCCCTCACTGGAGATATTCCAGAACACTCTGGACACGATCCTGTGCCATGTGCTTTGGGATGACCCTCCTTGAGCAGGGAGGTGGGACCAGATGAGCCACTATGGTCCCTTCCAACCTGACACATTCTGGGATTCTGTGGAGTGCAGATATATAGCTGTGCATACATTTTTGATTCCATCTCTTCTACGGGATTGGACCCAGCTATAAAATATTCAAGTTGGTGCATAAAGATACTATGGATAAAATTGCCTCCCTTGAGCTAAACCAGCACAACTTTACAAATAAATGTTATCCCTTTATTTGAAGTCTCCTCTGGCTTGCTGAATCCATGTGAGCAATGAGACAGTTGACATGGCTCCTCTTTCCAGTTGTATGTTTCCCTAAAGGGGAAAAAAATCCACCTTTTTAGCTCTAGAGACAAGGTCTGAGACAAGCCTTAACTACTGAGAAGTAAATGAAGTTTGCTGCAGGGGAGTTAGATTCCTGTTGCTGTCAGGACCATTCCAGGGGAAATTCAGCTTGATAAAGTTCACAAAGAACTGGAACTGCTCAAGGACACAATTTGAAAAACATTTGGGGAAACCAGTGGAAGGTTTCCAGCGTGGCTGGTTGCAGGAGCAAGGAATGCAGCCTGGCCTCCCCAGCACTACCTCTGCTTGGGATTTTTATCCCACGTGTTGAGACATTTGGGAAGTTTTCCTTTAAAAACAAGCCTGGCTCTCGTAGGCGTGCAAGGAAGAGGGAAGAGCAGCTTTTTTATTTAAAAAAAGAGCTTTATAATCTATATGCTTGATGTTTGCCTGCATGAGATTATTTTTCTCCTTTCTGAAGGGAATATTAAAGAAATACTCCGTGATTTGTTCTGCATTCCCATCTCCAGAGGCTACAGTTTGAACTCACCCTCAGTGGGAGGGACTCAAGTTACAGGACTCTTCTGTGAGATAAAAGCAAACCAGTGGAAAGGAGGACAAGTGAAAATGGGATTTAGTGAGTGATTAAATGGCATATGTGGGCACCAGGACTGTGACCTGTCCCCAGGGAAGGGACTGCCCAGGGAGGTGTCCAAGGAACGACTGGATGTGGCACTCTAGTCAGGCTGACAAAGTGGTGATCAGTCACAGGTTGGATTCTTGGAGGTCTTTTCCAACCTAAATGGTTCCGTGATTCTCTGCAAACATGATGGAGCTGCTGGTTTATATCCTTTAATTTTAGCAAGTTGGAAGAAGGAAATACCCCTGATGTTTCTCCATGCTCATACCCGTTCCATCCTGACTGTAGCACGTTGGGCTGATGGGCTGTCTTGCTCCCTGCCTGGAATACTGATAGGGATTGAGCCAGGATGGTTGTCCAGGGCTTGTTTTATTCTTTCTTGTTTTATTTTTTCCATCCAGGCTCCTCCAACCATAGTGCAACTTGCCCAGACTTGCACTGCACAGAAGTGGGAGGGAGCTTTGTGGCCGACAGAAGGAAGGGAGTCATTTGGGAATAACAGACTCCACGAGGTTAAACTATAACCCTGTGCCAGTAGCCTTTTGGTTCCTGAATTCCCGAGGGGGGAAGGGAGGAAGCAGGAGCAGGACGGGGGAATTCCTGCCAGACAGACCAAAATATTGACCTCGGGGAATGAACTGCAAGTGGAAAAAAAGGCTGTGTTTGCTCCAGATCAGTGGGATAATGCTGCAAACAGCTGGAAGAAGATGTGGAGGGGGAAAAGCACTGTTTATCCAGAAAATAGGGAGCATTCCCGATGCGCTGGTGTCAATGGAAGAAGGGCAGGGATGTGACTTGGGGGCGCTGTGCTGCAGCTGTCAGCCTCTGTGCTTTGGGTGTCTGGGAGCAGGAGCTTAAAGCCTGAGTTTATTCCTAAAACCCAGATTCCCTGTGCTTAAAGCCTGGATTTATTTCTGGGACTCCCTCCCTATGCTTAAAGCCTGGATTTATTCCTGGGACTGAGATTCCCTGTGCTATCACCAGGCTGTTACTTCACCTCTGTGTTTACATCATCCCAATACTCCTCTGATTGCTTAACTGCTTGTCAAGGACTCTTCAGAGTCTCCAAGGAAACTCTGGAAGTGCAAAGTGGGATTGCTTGGCCACCCTCCTCCGGATGTTCCTGCATGTTAAACAGAGCTTTGATAGTGGAATATAAACATCTGGAGTGGGAAAAAGTGCTGCAGAACCTCGTGTGCAGCCCATGGAGATCTCACACTTTTTGGGAAATAACTTGCCAACACCATTATCCTGCATTAAAAAGTGTTTCCTTTCTTTTCTTCCCTTCTCCTTCCAGATTTTATATTCAGAGCACCCATTAAATTAAGCAAACCAGGGGAACTCCGAGAAGAATATGAAAGCCAGCTAAGGAAGGTCAGTATTCTGGGTAATTGTGTGTTTTGTTCCAGGAGAACTTGGATTTCCTGCAGGAATGCCATCCTGTAGAGAAACCTGAAGGGCTCTTTATTCCTGCTCTGCAACAAAAGTCATTTATTCCCCTTATGCTGTTCAGCCACTTCAGGAAATGGCTGTAATTGAGCACTCAGAAACCAAATTTTGCTGTCTTAGTCTGTCTTCCAGAACATGGAAATGTACCTTTCTTGGAGCAACTGGTTGTGGATGTAATTCCATAAAGGCTTTTGCAGCATAAGGTATCTCCTGCAATAACATCTTTCTCCTCAGAAACAAACTATTCCAAACCAAAGCTTTCTGTTTATTTTTAGTCAAGGAAAAAAATGTAATTTAAAGATGAAAAAAATTATAAGGGAAGAAAAGCTTTTCAGCTGGTTTGCAGTTAAAGTCCATGAAAATATTTTCTCCATTTAAAAAGGGATTTTTGGTCTCTGTGATGGTGTTTTCCCTTGAGATGGGTCTGACCCCTCACTGATTATTCTATGTGCTGGGGAAAAGGAACCCGGGGGGTTTGTCATTGCTGAATTTTCTTTGGGTTTTCACTTGAAAATATCAACCAGGGTAGAAAGGACTAGGAAGCTGAGTTAGATATAACAGCCTTGTCTGAGTAGGAAAATATTGTTTAGGTGATATTCAAGGTAAATAACTAGTCTGAGAAATGCATTCTGTGTGAGGAGACAGTTAAAAAGTGTGGAAGGGCCTTCCCTCCTGCTTCTCCTCATGTGGAATCAGCACTGATAGGAAATGTCACTGCAGGTTATTAGGGTAACTTTGGCTGATTGAGTAATTTAAATGTGCATCACTGTATTTTTCACTGCAGTCTTTAAGATGAGTTGACTCAGGACATCTTTGGCTTAAAGATGAAGAGTTTTTTTGTATAGGTATTAATTAAAACTTGCTTTTTTTGAAACTCAGCTGAAAGAGCTGTGGGGGGAGAGGTTCTCAGGATTGTCATCAAAGAGGAAATTGCAGTGAAATTTTGCTGATAAAATCACAGCTGGTGCTGCAGTCACTGTTTCCTTATTCATAGAATCACAGAATCATTTAGGTTGGAAAAGCCCTCTGAGATCATGGAGTCCAACCATTCCTCAGCACTGCCAAGGCCACCACTAAATCATGTTCCCAAGTGCCACATCCACACGGCTGTTAAATCCCTCCAGGGATGGGGATTACTGTTCCAATGCCTGACCAGCCTTTCAGGGAAGAAATTTTCCAATCTAAACCTCCAGTGGTGCAAGTTGAGGCATTTCCTCTCAGTCCATCACTTGTTCTGTGGGAGAACAGACCAGCCTCTCCAGTCAGAGAGTTATAGAGGCAAAATTGTGACTGTTGTCACTTACCAAGGATTTCTTGGTGTCTCTCTGAACTTCTGAATTAGGCAGGAGGAGAATTCAGGTCTGGGAATCTAAGCTTTTCCTGACTGGGATTCCCTCTGTGTCTGAAAGCACAGGCTCTCATCTCAGCTCCCCCTGGCTGTGGAATGGGGATAAGCCAGGCTGGCTTTCCTGGGAAAGGGAGAGGAGATTTGAATTCCTAGTGCTGTGGTTCATCCAGGTGATGAGGATGTGTCAGTCAAAGGTTCAGCTGCTTGTCCCAGACAAGGATAATTTATCCACAGAGGGAAGAAGGAGGGAGGATCTGTTCTATTTACAGATATGTGTAGACTATTCATGGCCTGTGTCTAAGTGCCTTTGTTGTCCTGAAAAGAAGATAAAATCCCTGATATTTGTGTCAAAAACACAAATGTGTTGTAGAAACAAACCAATCTTCACGTTATTATTATGAGAGAGAGGCAGGGGCTCTGCCCTGAAGGCACAAATGTAATGCTGTGAACAGACTATTGGTGTTGCCAATTTACATGGAGGACTTCAAATATTATAAATCCTCTGTCTCTTTTTTCATTGTTTCCAGCTGAGAGAAGAAAAACTACAAGAAGAAAAGGCGTCAGAGGAGCTGATTCACAAGTTCATTGTAGATGACATGGATGTAGGGAAAAGAAAAACAGAGGAACAGCAGAAGAAGGATGAATCTGTCGTGCTGAAAGTGAACCAAGAGTGTGTAAGTAAGCTCATGCTTCTGCTTCCTATCCACATATCCAGAGCTTTCATCCTTTGGCTTTCCAAGATCATTTGATTGACCCTTTACAGCCGCTGAAGGCTGTGAGCTAATAGATTATAAAGATGGATGTTGATGATTGCAGATGTTCTTCCAGAGGTTTCTGTCCTCCCTTTTACCCACCAACACCTGACTGTACCAAACACAGCAGATAAATCTCTGCTTTGGGAGGATCCTTGTGCACTTCCATGAACACTTCCCCGTGAATCTTCTGCAGGATTCTGAAGTTCAGCACATTCTTCAGGCTGAGTCTTGGCTGTTTCCCATTTCAGTTGGGAGGCTCTGTAGGAAATGCTCTTACAATTTCAGTGTGATGGGCTGATCTCAGGGGGCTGAGTAATGAACACCCTGTAGTAATTTAACTGTAGGATTTTCCCACTTGCTCAGTAAATGGAGTTTATTCAGTGACTATACATAGGAGCTGTGTGCTTATTTTTGCATTATTTGTGCTTTGTGTCCTCTCGGTACAACCAGAAACGAGGGCTTTGGGGATCTTTGACACCTTTGCAAGAAAGAGTTTTATTTTCCAAGTTATTCTCTTTGTTGTACATGTCAGTTAACTCTTCCTTGATTGACTTCAGTTTCCTGAACGTCTCTCGGATTCAGAGAATGAAGAACCATTCCAGGGCAAGCAAACGCATCGGTCGGCTTTTGTTTCCAAGACATCCTTTGCTTTCCTTTCAGGGTAAGGTGCTGAGACTTTATTCAGTGTCCCTTAGAGATGTTCTTCCAGCGTGTTCTAAACACACCTGAGATGTTTAAATTCAAATGGTGGTTTCAATCCAAAATAAGTGATTTTTTTTTTTTCTGGAATTTTAGAGCAGGCTCATTGTTAGGACATGGTGTCCATCTGCTTGCTTCCTGCCTGTTATAAAATCCACAGGATCAAGGAAGTTAGTGTTCACCCCATGAAGCAGAAAAATCCTTGCCTGTAGATTTAAATCATTAATCAGAAATCAAAATCCTGTGGGATGAACTCAGCGAGTGCTGCATCCCTCTCCAGCACAGACATGAAGAGAGACCATCAGCCCCAGACAGCTTTTTCCCTAGAAAGCTGTTGCTTGACCCAGTGGAAGTAGCTGAGTAACCCAGTGTGTTTCCACATGAGAAGCATTTCCACAGCTTCATCACAAGCTCTGACCTCAGTTAATTACGAGCCATGGGTGGAGGTGTCCGTGTGTTTAGTGGGGAGCCCATGAACACAGTCCAAGATTCCTGGATCCCTTTCCCAGAGGGCATAGGAGGTAACTCTTTCAGTCAGGTGCTGCCAAGGCTGATGTCTCCCAACATCTGCCAGGGCTGTTGAGCTGGTTGTCCCTAAGGCCATGAACAATCGTGTTTCTACCCATCTGCTTTTCAGGAATTTAACCGCCAAGCTGGAGAGGAGTCGGAGCTGCAACGACACCATTCAGGAGAGATCCAAGAGCAGGCAGAGATCAGCCCCAGCCAACAAAGCAAAGGTACAGGCAGCACCTGGGAACAGGTTGTTGTATGTAAATGTTCTTATCTGAGGTTACACAGCACCAGTAATCTGGAGATATAAAACATGGGGTTTGTGGTGCTGTGTTATTGCCCTGGGGCATCAGTAAAAACCTGATGGGTTGGGAATTGCAAAGCACAAAAGCAGACAGGTGACAGAGTTATTGGGCTAATTGGAAGGGTTGTCATCAGCCTTTTTGATTTTCAGATTAATTTCCTTTTCAAGGCTGAATCCACAGCCAATTAAAGAAAAATCTTATAGAAGTTTAGGAAAATAATCATTTCTTCCTTTCCCTTTCTCTTCAAAGCTGTTTAAACAGAGCAAAACTTGTTTACTTTTTTCCTGATGTCAGGATATGTTCTTTGGCACTTCCATGCTATGGGAAGAGATTCATAGGATTGTAGAATGGTTTGGGTTGGATGGGACCTTAAAGCTTATGCAGTTCCACCCCCCTGGCATGGGCAGGGTCGCCTTCTAGGTTCTCCAAGCCCCATCCAACCTGGTTGGAGCGAGATGATCTTTAAGGTTCCTTCCAACCCAAACCATCCTGTGATTTTGCCATTGGAGGGGTTGCCACTTGCAGCCAGAACAGCTCTTGCACTGCCATAACTTTGAGACCCAAATCGAGCTGGATCCAGCGTGTCCTGTTGTGCCCCGTATTGACCATGGAAGCTGCTGTGTCCAGAGAGAACAGTAACCTCAGGCTCTCCTGTTTCCCTCTCACATTCCTGTCCTTCTCCTCCGTGGCCAATATCCCGGGTGTTCTGCCTTGCCTTTCAGGTGCTGCCCGTGACTGGCACGTCGACGCCGCTGGTCGGGGTCCTGTCGTCCACGCAGAACAACCGCTGCCTGTCGGCCCCGGACCTGACGGCAGAGAAGCGCCTGCTCCTCAGCGCCGTGTCGTCCCTCTCGGCCCTGCACAAGCCAGAGCGATCCATCAGCCCCGAGAGCAACGACAGCATCTCTGAAGAGCTCAACCACTTCAAGCCCATCGTCTGCTCCCCGTGTACTCCTCCAAAGAGGCTTCCCGATGGCAGGGTCCTGAGCCCTCTCATCATCAAATCCACCCCGAGGAACCTGAACCGGAGCCTGCAGAAGCCAACCACCTACGAGGCCAGTCCGAGGATACTGAAAAAATGGGAGCAGATATTTCAGGAGCGTCAGATCAAAAAGACTCTCTCTAAAGCCACCCTCACATCCCTGGCCTCAGAGCCTGTGGAAGACGTTACGGTTCCTGACATCACCAACTCCAGCACGTGCGCTAAAGAGCAGCCACAAGTGCAGGATGACCACCTTCCACCTGACACAGCGGGAGAGCCTCACCCCAAGTTGGATTCCTTCCCTTCCATCAGTGAAATGAAGCTGGGAAGAGGGAGCGACAGGAACAAGGGTTCACAGGCCTTAACAGCAGACGACAGTGCTGCCGAAGTAGATGCGAGATCAAACGTAACCTCCCTGAACACACGAGTGTCTGAAGGCCCTGACCTGAAACTCATGGACAAATCCTGTCTTAGTCTCGGCCCGAAAACGCTGAGCGTGGGCGTTGGCACGACGCCACCCGACAGCAGCGCACTCGGAGCGCCCGCCAAGGCCCCGGCGAAAAAGCAGCTGAAATACCTGAACAACAGCAAGCTGATGAACGTGCAGAACAGCACCTGCAACTCCGTCGGGAACATCATCGCGGAGCAGCCGCCGCTCCTGAGGCGGGGCCGGAAGAGGTGCTGCAAAACAAAGCACTTGGAGCACAACGGCTCCGTCAAGAGACTGAGGCACGCGGCAGGGGAGGTGCCTCCGGAGGTGCGGGAGAGGGAGCAGAAGCTCCAGCAGGAGGAGGAGGACAGGAGGTTGGCCCTGCACCTCCAGCGGATTTTCGACAGCGAGAACAGGACAGTGGACAGGCGGAAGGTCCGAGTGGATCGGTACCTGCTGCGCTCCAAGAGCACTCTGGGGGCCAAGTAGCGCTGCTGGGCCACGCTGCCTTTCTAGAGGACGATGAGGTTTATCAGATTGTCTTATAGGAAAACTATTTTTTGCCCTACTTCCACCCACACCATTGTTTTCTCGTTCCAGTGGTAAGGCGTTCGTAGGTCCAGTTCAGAAAGAAGCCAGAGTCCTTTCAGGTTTGAAAAAAAAATAAGCCAGGAGAGAATGAGGAAAGAAAATCCATTCTGGTCCGTTGGTCTGAAGGAGTTGTTATCCCTGTGAATACACTGCAAGGCCTCCACACGCACGTGGGTTCCCCAGCCTGGAGGGTTGTGAGCATGGGGTACGAGGTAAGGCTGTGGAGTCAGGCCTTGTCCATGACAAATGACTTGAGGGCTGCTGGGAAGGGAGCCTGTTCCACATTTCTACATGGAAATCCCAAACAGAGCCCCCAGAGTACTTAAAAATGAATGTATCTCACTGTCTGCACCAGCGGTACAGACCACACGTCACTTTCTTGAAGTAAAAAACCAAATGCAGTGAAAAAAAAAGAGGCCTAAAATAAGGATTTTACCGAAAAGCCTTATAGGGACTTGTAATTCCGTGTTAGTGACAGGGCAGAGAGCTTGGGTGGAGCACTGAGCGCTGGGATCCAGGGAGCTTTTCTCCTGGTCCCTGCCTCTTCCAAGCCAAGAGGATTTCCTATTCTTCCCTCTAACGCTGAAGGAAGGGAAATGCCGGCTGGGTGATTTTGTTCAGCAGACATTCTCCCTGCTGACACATACCCTCAGGATCTGGCTTGGTTAAGAGCTCTAAGACCTGTTCTTACATGTCCCAGAGGAGGCATCCTGAGGGATCTGACACATCCCTGTGCTCTCCAGGCACCCAGTGGTTGGCTGTGGAGCTGGGATAGGAGACCAGCTTCAGTGGGCTTCCCCTGCTCTGAGCTCCCTGGCTCCAGGTCCAAACCACTTAGAAAGCTCAGGTGAGCAATGCACTAAAAATTCCCACTTCCAGGCATAAAGTTGGGCCTGCAGCAGAGCTGGCCCGGAGCCTGGGCTTGGTGGAGCGTGTGTTCTCTGCCCAGACGTGGCCTCCCACCCTTTGAATGTTTGTAACACTCATCCATCCGTTAACTCCGTGCATTATTTCCAGTAATGGAGCTCAAACAACACTGATCCACCTCGATCCTTGAAAGCTGCCTTGCAGAGTATTCACTGGGATCCTCGGAACCCACAGGGATCTTTGTCCAGGGTGGCGTTCCCCACCTGCCCACCCATGTGCCAGATGTTTTGGGGGATGAGCACAGTGCTGGGGCAAGCTTCTCCGTGGATGGGGTGAAGGGAGGACACCCAGTGCACTTAAACAAACAGATCTGATCTGAGAGAACATTCATTGCCCAATTTCCTCTGTCTAAAAACAGTTGAATTTTCCTCCCTCCATCTTAAAAACGGTTAAAAAGAAAACAGGAACTGGTTTTCTTTTTCACTGCAAGGACCCTGGCAGGTTTTTTGCTTCCCTAATTGAACTGGATTTTTACAAGGAAAAAAAAAAAAAAAAGGAAAAAAAAAAAAGAAATCTTATATTTTAATGGATAAAATTTATATATTTTAAATACTATATTTCGAAAGATTGACACTTTTGTTTGGAGAAATCTTATAGCAATGATTCCATAATATATATCTGTATCTCTGGATCCCCTTGCCACACAAACTACTGGATGGTTAAAGTTGTCCCCAGGACTGGTGAGACCTGGCTTGCTCTGCCTTTCCAGCATTCCAGGCCCTCTCAGAGCCTTGAATTCACTTTTGACACATACTGAATGCTGCTCCTCTTTCCAGCTGTGAATTAGAAGGAAATTGAGGAATTAGAGCCTTGGCCAGACCTGGAAGAGCAGCATAGATAGAAGGAGCAATGGCCTGGATCTGTCCTTGGAGCTCAGGAGGGAAAGCCACAGCTTTAACTCAGAATCCATGTGGTTTCTCCCAACATTTTGAGCTAAAGTATGCACTTCCCAAGTGCATTTAGATTTAGAATTATTTTTCCACAGTTAATCCCTGCAGCCCCACTCAGACTTCCCTAAAGTTTCCTTCTTGCTCGTGGCACTTCTTGTGTGGGTTCAGCCAGGCCTGGGCTGCCACACCACAAAAAAAACTAGATTTACATGCTGAATGTATCTTTTCTTTCCCTTCTTCAAACAGATTTCACAGCCCAATGCACCAGGCCAGTGTCTTAAATATCTCCTTTTGAAAAGATTCTATAAATATTTTGGGGTCTGTGCGTTAATTTCCTCTTTCCAAATCTGAGCTGGGTGGAGCTGAGCCTCAGCTGGAGTTTGTCCCCAGCCAGAAAAAAAGCTCCATGGGACCCCTCATTCTCCCAGCTGCCCCCAGAACAGAGATCCCAATTCCCCAGGCTGTGGCATCCACATTTAAGGAGACCTTTGGATGTAGAATCACAGTCATGGAAGGGTCGCGGCAACGCGAAGCAGGATGAATGTTTTATTCATTTGACACTCTCAAAGTCTGTGTGAGCTTGCACAGAAAAAAACCCACAAAAATTGTAAATAATTACACTCAAAAGAGCAGGAGTGCCCATCCTCTCCCATAAAAAGGGCAGGAACGGCACTGCCTTTGCCAGAAATTCAGCCAGCCGAGGAGGAAAGTACCTCTTGCAAGGTGTGCAGAGGCCTGAGATTAAACCAAGTATTTATTCACACTTTAGGAAAGTCCTTTCTAACCCTCAGCCTTCCCTCTGGGAAGGAGGCATTCTTTGTGGGAGCATCCTCCCAGAATGTGAAGCTGGGGTTGGTCCCATTACTTGTGTCTGCCAAAGATGCCACTGACTCCGGAAAGTTGCTTTCTAACCCTCTGGAGCTCTTTGCCCGGGAAAAGCCACACGGAAAGGTCCGCGTTTGGAGCCAGCGAGATCAGATAAATGAAGGAAAAGTGCCAAAAGGGATCATACCAGGTGATTGTATGATGTTGTTCTATATTGTCAGTATTTCTCTTCCAATGCTCTTGTACCTGCAGTGCACAATAGTCAGGAAGTGTAGCTCGAACAAGTATTTTCTCAACGAAAGCAAAGGGGGAGGTTGAAGCCTTAAAGACTCTCACTGATTTTAAGAACCAAGCCTTTAGCAATGCTCCGAGGGGAGAGACCCTCTGACAGCCCTGTCCTGCCCCACAGTCCAGCCAAAGCCTGACAAAGAGCTTGTCCTGCCATTAGGGGAAGCATTTCAGGAAAACCTGGACCTGAGGGCAAAACTAACCACTGTCCACGATGGACATCCACGGATCGGAGCTGGGGAGAAGCTCAGCGCGGAAACTGGGATGACCCACCCACCTGACACAAACTTTCCCCCTCCCCATGCCTGGAAAACACTGCAGCTCATCCGCTCTAGACTTAGCTCTTCACTATGCAAACGGGAAACCCCTCAGCTGGGCACGGATTGGGATTTGCTGTCAAACTGTTCAAAACAAACCTAGATGTCGCTACACTTTTTCTTTTTTTCTTTTCTTTTTTTTTTTTCCCAATAATGCTTTATATTGTGCTTTTCCGTTTGTGGAAAAAACAATTCCGGTTGTGCTTTCGCGTTCTCAGCACTTGGGCTGGCGACAAGACTTTTCCACGGTCATTCTGGGTCTCAGCTGAACCACCTGAATGTTTTTCAAAAGGCTGACTTGCATGTGTGAAATGTGTGAGTGGAATGACGCGCAGGCAAAACCCCTCATGTCGTGGCTTCTGTTTGTTTGAAACAGAGTAAATCCTGCTTGTGAAACAACTTGTCACAAAACCAGAAACACGCCGACAAATAGCAAATGTTGTACAAATAATGTCGTACGTTTTAACAGCAGCCGGGACTTGGAGAGACTGCAGGGCAGAGGCCGAGGTTCAAACAGAATAAAACCAGGTTCTGACAGTGACATCCCTGTTTCTGCCCAAGTTGCTGTGCTTGGAGACAAGCAGGATCCTACTGCTGCTTGTGCCGAATGGGCGAGGTTATTGAGTAATCAGAGAGGATCATTTAGGTTGGGAAAGCCCTTCAAGATCATCCAGTCCAGCTGTTCCCCCAGCACTGCCAATCCCACCCCTAAACCATGTCCCCAAGTGTCAAATCCACACAGCTTTTAAGTTCCCCCAGGGAACTGGACAACCCTTCTGGGGAAGGAATTTTTCCTAATATGTTTTGCAGGGTGCTAAAAATGGTGAAGGTGGGTGTAATGACCTATTTTTCATGTAGGGAAGCAGCTAGTTGGCAGTGAGCATCCTCCATTGCTTCCCATCGCTTGTCCCAGCCACTCTGATTCCAGTTTTAGGGCCGGGATGGATGAGATGAATGTTGTCCTGGAAAATCCAGGACAAGATTGGGTTTTCTGATCCAATTTTCCTACTAGATTTCCTTACCTCAGGAGGGGGAAGATGGCTTGGCCATCTCCTCACTGATGGTTACAGGGGGAATCTCAAACAGTGCGTGGAATTCCTCCTCCTGCCTCCAGACCTGCCCAGGGGCTCAATTCCCTCTTCTGGAGGCCAGGGTTGTGAGCAGAGTGATGGGATGGCTCCTGGGATGGCTCAGCTCTCTTCCATCCCACGTGGCAGGAATCCAGTTCTATCCTGGAACCCACATGAAACACAGAAGGCCGAAAAGTGAAGGCACCAACGATCCTGAGTAATTCCAAAGGGAAGGCAGATGTGCTGGGTTATTTATTATTAGCTGCAAAAGGTGTCTGCAGCAAAAGTCTTTGTCCTCCCTACGGGGACATCCAGGAGGCTGCTGCAGAGTGCTCAGCCTCACCTTCATCGTGGAATCACACCCTGGTTTGAGCTGGGAGGGACCTAAAAGATCATCTGCTCCATCTCCCTGCCATGGGACACCTCCCACTATCCCAGGTTTTGCTCCAAGCCCTATCCAGCACTTCAGGGATGAGGCAGCCACAGCTTCTCTGGGCAACCTGTGCCAGGGCCTCCCCACCCTCACAGGGGAGAATTCCTTCCCAGTATCTAATTTAAATCTCCCCACTTTCAGTTTAAATTTATTACTGACCCTTGTCCCATACCTTTTATACCCCTCATCCCGTCTGGATCCCTGGCAGCTGCAGCAGGACACATTCAGGCTGTCCTTTCTCAGTTTCCAGCTCCGTGTTCTCCTGCTGTAGAGGCCGGTATTGCTGCCAGAGGGGCTCAGGGACTTGTGCCTAAACCTCTCCCATTCTCCTCTCACAGAGGCCCACGGAAACACTTGGGTCTGACAGATAAGGGTCTCCCAGAGACAAAACCTCTGGATATGGAAACCTCCCCGAGCACAGCTGCAGGTACAAAGGGGCTCATTAATAACAGGTGAAGCAGGGACAAGGTGAAACCCCATCGTTTGCTGTCACTGCAGGAAGATGCATCCACCAGGATATTGTCATTCCTTTAATGGAAAACTGATATCCTCCACTGAAGCAGCTAAATTGGATCAGTCCAAGTGGATATCCAGCTCAGCATCTCCTCTCCAGCAATGGAAAACAGAGGATTCCTCGGCATGGCAGCTCCACGTGAAGGGTCTAATTAACAGATAAACAGCATCCTGTGGCTTGGCCACACAACAGATCTGTTGAAGATCATGGAATCATGGAATAGTTAGAGTTGGAAAAGACCTCCGAGGTCATCCCGTTCCCCCAGCACCGCCAAGGCCACCACTAACCCATGTCCCCAAGTGCCACATCCACACGGCAGGGATGGGGACTGCGGACGGCCCTTTCGGGGTTGGCCAGGGCTTGGAGCAACCTGGGCTGGTGGAAGGTGTCCCTGCCCATGGAACTGGACGGGATTTAAGGTCGCTCCCGCCCCAACCGTCCCGCGATTCCCCGTTCCAACCCCCCGTCCCTCCCGGGAACGGCCGGCGCAACGGACCACACTTCCCAGCGTGCCCCGCGCCGCGCGCGGGCGGATGGGGCGGGACTTCCTGCCGCTCGGCCAATCAGAAGCGCCCAGGTGTCGCGGGCGGGGCGGGGGCGGAGGCCGTGAGAAGATGGCGGCCAAAGGCGGCCGGAACGGGCTCCTGGACAAGGTACCGCGGGCGGGGCTCCTGGGCCCGCCCCGACCGTCACCCTGCCCCGGCCGGGCCCCTGGGCATCCCCCCGCCGGCCCTGGGCATCCAGCTTGCATCCCTGGGCATCCCCCCCCTTATCCCTGGGCGCCCATCCTTCACCCCTGGGCATCCCCCCATTATCCCTGAGCATCCCTCCCTTCATCCCTGAGCATCTGGGCATCCCCGTCTCATCCCTGGGCACCCATCCTTCACCCCTGGGCATCCATCCTCCCATTATCCCTGAGCATCCCTCCATTCATTCCTGAGCATCCATCCTTCACCCCTGGGCATCCTCCAGTTATCCCTGAGCATCCCTCCCTTCATTCCTGAGCATCCATCCTTTAGTCCTGTGTGTCCTCTCTCCTCATCCCTGAACTCCTCCTCCCTGAGCATCCCCCTCCTCATCCT
>JAWWES010000001.1:194944-230278 GCA_035583135.1 Lophotriccus pileatus | reverse complement strand
TTCATCCCTGAGCATCCATCCTTTAGCCCTGTGCATCCTCTCTCCTCATCTCTGAACATCCTCCTCCCTAAACATCCCCCTCCTCATCCCGAGCATCCCCCCCCTCATCCCGAGTATCCCCCCTTCATCCCTGAACATCCATCCTTCATTTCTGAGCATCAATCCCCTCATTCCTGAGCATCCCACCCTTCCTTCCTATCTCCCCACCCGTCCCTGGGCATCCACCCCTTCATCCTAAGCATCCTGATCCTGGGCATCCCTCCCTCTCCTCTGAGCACCCTCATCCCTGAGCATCCCCAGGCCCAGGAGTTGGACTCGGTGGTCCCTGTGGGTCCCTTCCAGCTCAGGGTATTCCATGATTCTCTGGGATGTTGGGGGGAGCAGAGCTGACAATCCCAATCTCATCCCAGTAGTGTAAAGTACCTCAGTTTTGGATTAGCTTTGGTCTCATCTCAGTGTCCAGATGTTGTGTCCCAGCTCCTGGGGATTCTTGGCAGCCTGGGAGCTGGAATTAAAGACCTCTTAATTAAAGAGGCTCTTTTTGGGCTTCCTGAAGAGGTGGAATTGGTTGTGTCTGTATCTGTGGATGTATCTCCAGAGGGATGGACTTGGCAACTTGTACTGAACTTCAAAACACAGGCACTTGCAGTGGGAAACACTGGGATCTTCAGTCATATATTCATCATTCCTAAAGAGTATAGTTTTCCTGCACCTGTTTGAGATGATGTTTTCCTTGTATCCCTAAGAATTCCATGGTTTTCCTTCAGAACAGTAGATTTAAGCTGTTGATTGAGTGCTTTTAGGGCATTGTCTTTGCAAATGTGCTCAGCTCTCCATTTGTGGTTAAACTTCCAGCACTCATGGAAACACCCTGCTCCCAAGGCATTCCTGTTCTTCCTGCCATGTTCTGTGGATGCTGAGGGGTAAAAAAACGGAGTCATTGGGAAGGGAAATACACTGAATCCTCGAGGGAGAAACCACTGAGGAGTTTCTACCCCGAGAACAAACACACTTGGGAATGTTCCTCCTGGTTTTAGGAAGGAGAGGTTCCTTTCTTTTCATCCGTGTCACAGAAAACACGGATTAGACACAGAAATGTTGAAAAAAAAGTTAAGTTTGTATCAAAATGCACCCAAAGTTTAAAAAACTGTTTTGAACTGGTTGGTTTCTTCTTTTCTCCATCAAGCTGGAAGCAAAGTCTGAGTTTTTCTTTGGAAGCCTTTGGAGCTCCTTTCCAAAGTCCTCAAACTGGATAACTGGGGGCAGTGAGGTCAAGCCTGGATGGGTTTCTTGGAAGCATTTTGATTTCTCTGTGAGATAAGGGAGGAGGGGTTGGGTTTTGGTGGTGTTACTGAAAGATTCCCAATCCACTGCTTAGGAAAGAAGATGTTTTTTGACACTCCCTTCATACTTTAAACTTTGACAATTCCACTGCTGTAGGTGCTTTTATAAGGAAAAATAAATAATTGAAAGAATCCTTCCCTATTCTTTGATGGCATTTCTAATTACCATGTGTGCTAATTAACCCTGCAAGAAAATGCTTCAAAAAAAAGAAAAGCTAAAAACATTTTGTACCTTACACTGAGCTCTGTCCCAGTTCTCCTTAGTTTTTAAATCCTTCTGCTTTTGTGCCTCCTAAACCTCATGGATACACACAGGACATTCACTGTGTGCCTGATAATTCCTACCTGCAGAGCCTGGAGTATAACTGAGCTAAGATGAAGTTCTCCTCACTCCCTTTGGTTTCCTTTGCAGTGGAAGATCGATGACAAGCCAGTGAAAATTGACAAGTGGGACGGTTCGGCCGTGAAAAATTCCCTGGATGACTCTGCCAAAAAGGTACCTTCTGCCACTGCTCTTTTCTACTTTTTTGTGGTTGGTTGTGCCCCTGTCCATGCCAGGCCTGTAGCATCTCTTGTGATTCCCATGGATTGTGCTTAATTCCCAGTGTTAATCAGCAGATTGTCAGGATGCCTGACATTAATTCTCCATGAACTTTCTGCTCAGTTTACCTGGCTCATGGAGGCTGTTTCCTCTAAACCTTTCCCAGAACCAGTCTGTCAGGTTCATGGAAAGCACAAAATAAACTCAGCCACCCATTTTCTCCCACAGGTTCTCCTGGAAAAGTACAAATACGTGGAAAATTTCCGTTTGATCGACGGCCGCCTCCTCATCTGCACAATCTCTTGTCTCTTTGCAATTGTTGCTTTGATTTGGGATTACCTGCACCCTTTTCCTGAATCCAAACCCGTCCTTGCCTTTTGTGTTGTCTCATATCCTTTAGAAATGTTGTCTCACTTCTACCAGAAGGGTTTGATTTTCCACATGAAAAAACCCCTTGTTTCTCCCGTTTTCGGGCCTGTGGGAATCTTTCGTCCCAAGGTCAGCTGATAATTAGATAGTTTTTCATGTGATGGGAAAATTCCTGCCTGTCTGGGTGTGATGCACCTACATTTGGGTGACCTCAGGGCAAATCATTCTCTTTCTTTACCCAGAGTGTGGTTACAGACATGGCTGCTCTTCCCTAATACCACAGGTCAGATACTGAGAGGGAAGAGTGGAACAGAGGGAATTCTTGCCAGCACCTCTGCAGAGGGATCTGGACAGGCTGGATCCATGGGCTGAGGCCACTCTGGGAGGTTCAACAAGGTGAAGGATTAGTGGTGGCCTTGGCAGTGCTGAGGGAACAGCTGGACTTTTCCAACCTAAACAGTTCCATTAAAGACTTTCCAGCTCTGACCCCAGCCATGGGCAGGGACACTTGTCACTAGACCAGGTTGCTCCAAGCCCCGTCCAACCTGGCCTTGGACACTTCCAGGGAGTTAATAATAAATTAATTTTGTTATTATTAAAGTTAAGAATTCATTATTAATTTCATTAATGCTAATGAGGCATCAGCCAAGCATGAGAAGGGGGTGTCACAAGAGGTGCTTAAACAACCTGTCTGAGGGGATCCTGAGGGACTTCTCTGCCTGTCCTTGCAACCCCCTGATTTCCTTAACTTTCTCTGCACGTATTTTGTGATGATGGGAATCCTGACCATCTACACCTCATACAAGGAGAAGAGTATTTTCCTCGTGGCTCACAGGAAAGACCCGGCGGGGATGGACCCCGACGACGTTTGGCAACTCTCCTCCAGCCTCAAACGGTACCCTTTGCACCAACATCCCAGGCTTAGCCAGAGCCACCACTTCCATCCCTATCCCTCCAGAGCATCACCCTAAATACTCCCTTTCCTTTCCAAACCTACAAATCTCCATCAAAAATCCATGTCCTGGTCTAGCACATGGTGCCGAGCGATTTCCTGCCGCAAATGGGTTTTGCTTCTCTTTAATCCCCCTGATTTAATCACAGAATATAAAACTGTGTTAATTGTTAATCCAGTCTGGGATCCTGCTCTGAGACCTCTGTGCTCTGCCTGCAGGTTTGATGACAAGTACACCCTGAAGCTGACGTTCATCAGCGGGAAAACCAAGCAGCAGAGGGAAGCCGAGTTCACCAAATCCATCGCCAAGTTCTTCGACAACAACGGCACGTTAGTCATGGAAGCCTACGAGCCAGAGGTGTCCAAGCTCCACGATAGTCTGGCCCTGGAGAGGAAAACAAAATGATCCCAGGCACAGCCCACCTCCCGGGAACGGGCCGAGTTAACACCAATAAAGTCGAATGGCAAAGAAAGCGAATCATGGCCTCTGTTTTTGTCCTGAAATCCTATTCCATTTTTGGATTTTTAATCTTGGATCCAAGATTCCTTGAAGCTCATGGCTAAGCTTGGGCTGTGTGCTTGCAGTACAGACCCTGAAGTTGGATTTTGGGGACCCCCATGATGCTCCCCAGCTTCCTCTGCTGTACCTGGCAGTGCTTTATCACATGGCTCCACGTCTGGGGGGTGTTTTACTAATCCCACCTTTCCTTTCCACGTTAGGAATTCAGGACAAAACTCTTGTGTGGAACAACCGTCCCCTGGCAAACAAGTTTTCTTTATTTTTGTATTTATCTAAGTGGGGATAGAGGATTGTTTTATATAAAAACCTTTTATGTGTTGGGGGAGGGGGGGGCCAAAATATGCTACTTCTGTGTGTTTGGCCACAAAGCTTCTCAAAAGAAGTGTAAAAGAGGTTTTCCAAGCTGTGTCTGTCCGTCTGTCCCGCTGTTTCCTTGTGGCATCTCCTGTCCTGCGTGTCCCTTCTATAAACTGGCATTTTTTAAAAGATTTTTGGGAGGTTTTTTTTTCAATAAAAGGGAAGAACAGACATCAAACGTGTCCTGGAGCATCTCTGGGGATGTGGATTCGGGGGAGGTGGAAGCCAGAGGGGGAATCCCAGTTCACAGAATCATTCCCTCCTGGATTACAGGGGCTTCACTCAGATCCCCACCACCGACTTCCAGCTCTGGGAGCTGGATAACCTGAGGTGTTGCTGTTAAAGACTGAGGCAAAAAAGGCATTAAGTCCCTCAGCCTTTTCCTCATTCCCTGACACAGCTGCCCTCCCCATCCAGCAAAGTATGGAGACTCTCCTTGGCCCTCCTTTTGCTGCCTATTTATTTATTTATAGAAACTTTTCTTGTTGTCTTTCACCTCAGTGGCCAAATTAAGCCCCAGTTTGGCTTTGGCCCTTATCATTTTCTCCTTATACTATCCTTGTGGTCCCCCCCAAGTTCCACAGGGACACCTGGGAAGGTGAGGTCGGCCGGCAGGGGCACCCCAGGGCTCCATCCCGCTGTTCGCTCCCCTCCTGCCTATCGGGAAGAGAATCTCCTCGGGAGCAGCTCCCGCAGCCAACACCCTCCCGAAATCCCACCTTTCCCCCTCCTCTGCAGGGGGCTGAGCGCATCACCCGCTCACACCTGCACAGGTATTGTCCCCTCCGGCACCACGACCCGGCTCTGCCGCCCCGACACTTGGATCCCCGCCCCTTTCCTTGGGCTCTCGGAGCGGCTGATCCGGTTCCCCCCCGCTCCGGGAGCCGCAGGAAGAGGCGGAGCGGGGCGGCCCCGGCGCGGCGGCGGCGGTGGAAGGACGGCGGGGTCTGCGGAGCGATGCGGGAATGCGGTAATGCGGCGTGTCGGGGCACGGAGGGGAAGGGGATGGGGGGGTCGTGGGGAGTCAGGGTGTTGGGGGGGTCAGGGATGGGAGGGGTGCACAGCGGGGGTGTCTGTCATTGGGGGGGGTCAGTGCTTTCTGGGGTTTGGGGGATTTGTGCTGTGGGGTGTAGGGGGGGTTGCAGGGATATGGGAGGGGGTGCATGGAGGGATTGGAGCAGGGGGATGCATGGGCGTGGGGGCTCTGGGGTGGGGACATTGGGGAAGCTAAAGGAGTTGGAGGCTTGGGAGTACTGGGGGGGGCACAGGGGGTGCAGAGCCCTTGGGAACAGCGTGGAGGGTGGGCTTGGGGGCCAAATAGGGGAGCCTGGGCGGCACTGGGGAACGGAGGGACACCCACAGAGAGGCAGGAGAGTGGGATGTGACCCCTCTGAGAGGCTCTGCTCTCAACCCCCCTCTCTTACCCCACTCAGATCCCAGCAGGAGCCACCATGTTCCAGACCACCACCTGCTTCAAGGTGAGTCCTTATCCCTATCGCTCCATACAGGGGGACATGAGGGCTTTTCCTGGCATTTAACCCTTTACACCCGGCATTCCCACACTTCCAGCAACAGGGGGATGGCAGGGAGAGCCCCCCACTGCCGCCACCATCGGAATTCCTGCTGGTCTCCCCTCCAGAGACGCTGTTCCGACAGGGAAGTGGGGTCACCTACCGCATCCCAGCTCTGCTCTACATTCCCCCGGATGAATCCTTTCTTGCCTTTGCCGAGAAACGCTCCTCAGCCCGGGATGAGGACGCCAAGTACCTGGTGCTGCGTCGGGGCTGCCGGCACGGCTCCTCGGTCAAGGTAAAACCCGCCCTGCGCTGCGGGAACAGCCTGTTTCCACATCCCCGGGAGCGACGCCGGGCGGTTGCAGGGTGCGGCGACAGACCTGTTTCCCTCCCTGCCGGCAGTGGGGCCCGGTGGAGGAGCTGTCGGCGCTGGCGCTGCCCGGCCGGCGCACCATGAGCCCGTGCCCGCTCTTCGACGCCGGGAGCGGCACCGTCTTCCTCTTCTGCATCTGCGTGGAGCAGGGCAAGACGGAGCAGCACCAGATCTGGAGGGGGTGCAGCGCCGCTCGCCTCTGCTTCGCCACCAGCGCCGACGGCGGCCGCAGCTGGGCCCCGCTGCGGGACGTGACGGACGAGGCCGTGGGCGCCGACCTGTCCCGCTGGGCCACCTTTGCCGTGGGGCCGGGCCACGGGGTGCAGCTGGACTCGGGGCGGCTCGTGGTGCCGGCCTACACCTACTACATGCACGGGTGGCTGTGCGGGGCCGCGCGGCCGCCCTGCTGCACCCGCCAGCACTCCCTCGTCTTCTACAGCGACGACGGCGGGCGCCGCTGGCACAAGGGCGCCCTGCTCGCCGGCCAGCGCACGGGCGAGTGCCAGGTGGCCGAAATCCGCGGCGCCAACCCGCCCTGGCTGTACTGCAGCGCCCGCACGCCGTGCGGCTGCCGCGCCACGGCGCTCAGCAGCGACCGTGGGCTGCGCTTCCAGCGCCCGGCGCCGTGCCCGGCACTGGCCGAGCCCCCGCAGGGCTGCCAGGGCAGCGTGGTGAGCTTCGCCGCGCCCGCCGGCGCCGCCGGGGCGCCCACCTGGCTGCTCTACTCCCACCCCACCGACCGGCGCCACCGGCGCGATTTGGGGGTCTACGTGAACCGGTCGCCGCTGGACGGGGCGGGCTGGCAGCGCCCGTGGGTGCTGCACGCGGGGCCTGCCGGCTATTCCGACCTGGCCGCGTGTCCTGGCCGGATTTTCGGCTGCTTGTTCGAGTGTGGCACCACCAGCGCCTGTGAGGAAATCGTCTTCTGCCTCTTCGGCCTGGACTCCTCTGATCAGAACCTCGCGGCTTCCTAAGAACAGACCTGTTTTAGTCAAGGGGGTCGCTTCTGACTGCTGGCCTCCTGATCCGGACCTCCCCAGGGTGTTTTGGATGTTCCAGAGGTGCAGCATCACGTAGCTTTTAATTTTATATTTAATTATGGCTTTTTAATCACCCATCAGTTTGGTGGTGGTAGAGGATCTGCTGCAGGTTGGCCAAGGGGTGCTGGCACAGCACCCAAAATGCTGCTGCTTCTCCAAAAACCAGCGGTTTTCACCTGGTAGCAGCAAAAAAGTGCCACAGAGAGCAGCCAGTTCCCTGAGGAAGAAGTCCTCAAAAGTCTTGTTTGTTTCCAGTTCCTGTGTCGCCCTCATGTGGCAGAGAGAATTCCTATTTTTTTATCCTGTTTTCTTCCAATTGCCTGCTTTGGGCCTGTATTCCCATAGGAAAAAGAACTGCAGTCTTGCAGGGATTTTTTTTTATTCTGTTCCATAGGAATAGGTTGTGGCATCCTGACGGCGACAGCAACCTCGCAGTCCTGTGCTGCTGGCAAATAAAGTCCTCCCAAAGCAGGTGAAATCCAGCCAGTATTGGGGAAAAAAATTGGGGAAAGCCCTGCACCCATCATGTTTTTGCACCCACCTCCCATGGTGGAGAACAGGACTGGCCCTTCACAGCCCCTCAGCACAGGCACCCTGGGAAACCCATTGTTTCCCATCTTCTCTTGGCCCTGCTTTTGGGAATTCAGCCAGTTCAGTTTTCCCTGGGGAGGCTCCAGGGGCTGGGGGTACTTTGGGGTGCCGTTGTGGTGCTGTCCCCACAGACAGGGCACATGAGCACCTCCTCCAACAGGGTTTTCTCCTGGAAAGGGTTTTTCCATGGTGAGTGTCCACAGATTGATTGGGAACTAAGTGGGATGTTCCCAACCCACCACCCTCACCCCACTGGGACAGGATGGATAGGGACAGGACAGAATGGGATGGGGACAGGATGGGATTATGACAGGACAGAGTGGGGTCAGGCAGCAGAGGACACATAGGAGGGGTACAAGGATGGGATGGGGACAGGATGGGATGGGGAGAGACGGGAATGGGCCAATCCAGTTGAGCACAGGGCAGGGTGGGGACAGGAAAGATGGGGATAGGATGGGATGGGAACAGAGGACAGCAACAGGCAGGATGAGTCCAGGACACTTTTGGAACAGACAAAAGGCAGGATGGGATGGGGACAGGAAGGATGAGTGCAAGGCAGGAATAGGGACAGGCAGGATGGGGGCAGACAAAAGTGGGACAGGGTGAGATGGGGACAGGGGACAGGCAGGAACAGGACAGGGACCAGCAGGGAATAGGAAGAGGGACAGGCAGGATTAGTTTGCGGCAGGACAGACAAGAGAGGAACAAGCAGGATGGGGACAGAGACAGGCAGGAGGGGGACCAGCACCTCCCCTCCCCAGCCAGCGTGGCGAATCCGGGAAACCCCCACCCCTCTACCCCCCTTTTCCCCCATAAAGGCGGGGCCTCTCCGCCCCTTTCCCCCCCCTTTCTCCCGGCGGCGGCCGGATGCGGGCGCTGGAGCTGGGGGCACTGGTGACACTGGGAGTGCTGGGGACACCGGGAGTGCGGGGGGCACTGGTGACACTGGGGGCACTGGTGACACTGGGAGTGCTGGGGGCGCTGCTGGGACGGGGAGCGCGGGGAATACCGGAGGTACTGGGAGCGCTGGGTGTATTGGGGGTTCTTTGGGTGCTGTGGGCGCTGGGGGTTCTTGGGGCACTGGAGGTCCTGGGGGTACTTGGAGCACTGGGGGTACTTGGAGCACTGGGGGTACTTGGAGCACTGGGGGTCCTGGGGGCGCTGCTGGCGCTGCTGCCGCCCCCCGCCCCGGCCGAAACCTTCTCGGCGATGCTGAGCGTGCGAGGAGCGCTGGGCGCCGAGCGCCGCCTGCTCCGCCGGCTCCGGTCCTACCTGCGGGAGGAGAACGCCCGCCTCCGCCGCCTCCGCAGGTACTGCAGGCTCCCCACCCCGCCGCGTCCCCTCCCCTCCAGCCGCCCATCCTGCCCACCCAGCCCCAAGGGTGGGTGACGCCCCGGTAATGAGGGGGGTTAATCCGTCTCCACCTTCCCGCAGCACCCGATTTTCCAGGGTGCCCCTAATTAAGGTGATGGGGAGCTGAGACCAGACACTGTTTGTGGGGCTCTCCAGCCGTGCCACTGGACAGGGACGTGGCCTCCCCCACCCCTGGGGATGTGACTCACAGCGTCCTCAAGGCACAGGCCATCCCACACACCCACCAGGGATCTGGGTGGAGAATCCTTCAGCTATGGCTTGGCCCAAAAGTGCACACCGAGGAAAAGCCACCCAAGGATGGGGGAACTCAGCACCCAGTGGGTGCCTTGTAGGTTCTATGAGAAGGTCCAGGTGCTGCACCAGGACCCCGAGGCCTCGGTGGACAATCCCTTGCTGGCCTTCAGCCTCATCAAGCGCCTCCACTCCGACTGGCTCAACATCATCCACAGCGACGAGGCCACCGGGAATGCCCAGGGTATGGCCACATGTCCCCTCTGTCACCTGAAGTGGTGGGGAAAGGGTGGATGGAGAAGCAGAGGGGAATGGGTGGAGGAGCAGAACATATGGAAAAGCAGGAGAATGGATGGAGGAGGTCAGTGGGTGGAGGAGCAGGAGAAGAATGGGTGGAGGAGCAGGGGAATGGATGGGATATAGAAGAGGTGAATGGGTGGAGGAGTAGAATGTGGAAGAGCAGGAGAAGGGACGGAGGAGAAGGGTTAATATGTAGAGGAGCAGGAGAATGGAGCCAGTGAATGGATGGAGTAGCCACGGAGTGGATGGAGGAGCCAGGGAATGGAGGGAGGGGCCAGGGAATGGATGGAGAAGCAGAAAAATGGGTGGAGGAGCAGAATGGATGGAGAACCCAGGAATGGAACATGTGGAGGAGCAAGGGAATGGATGGAGGAGGAGAGCAGGTGGAGAAGCAGAAGAATGGATGGAGGAGCAGGGGATGGGAATGGATAAGGATATGGAGCAGGATAAGGGAATGGAACATGGGAAGGACCACAGTGGATGGAGAAGAAAGGGAATGGATGGATGTGGGGTCCCTAGGGATTTAAAAGGGCTGATAAGGGTGATTGCACCCCAAAACCTCATTAATTTCCCCCTGCACCTCATTCCCACCCTGCAGCACTCCACGCTGGCCTCAGGGAGGTGGAGCAGGAGCTGCCTGGAGCCGAGGACCTGGACGGAGCAGCCCGGGCGCTGATGCGGCTGCAGGACGTCTACGCCCTCAGCGTCAAGGGCTTGGCCAGCGGCGTCTTCCAGAGATCCGGCTCCGACCACCCGCCCCTCTACAGCCCCGGCCGGCGCGTCTCCCTCTCCGCCGACGACTGCTTCCATGTGGGAAAGGTGAGTGCAGGCCCCACCAGCCCCCACAAAGCTTTTCCAGCCCGGGATATTGCTTCCATAGGGATAGACATTGCGTTTTTTCCATCTGGGAAGAGATGGGGGTGCAGGTGCAGATGGGGATGGAGATGGAGATAAGCAGGATGGATGGGAATGGGGAAGGGGATAGGGATGGGACAGGGTAGGGATGATGTGGGAGGGAATGGGGATGGAGATGGGAAGAGGAGAGTGACAGGATGGGTGGGTGCAGTGGGATAGGATAGAATGGGATGGGAGGGGACAGGGTAAGGCAAGGGTGGAAGGGGATAGGGTTGAGATTGGGATGAAAATGGTGATAGGGGATAGGATGGGATAAAAAGGGGATGGGATGGGTCAGGATGGGATGAGAGTGGGAATGTGGTGAGATGGTAGAAAAGGGGATGGGATGGGGTGGGATGGGATGGGATGGGATGGGATGGGGACGGGATGCAGGCCAGGATGGCCCAGCTGGCAGTCCAGGTGATGTGTTACCTCACAGGTAGCCTATGACACAGGGGACTATTACCACTCCATCGCGTGGCTGGAGGAGGCCGTCAGCCTCTTCCGCCTCTCCTACGGCAGCTGGAACCCGGAGGACCGGAGCAGCCTGGAGGATGCTCTGGACCACCTTGCCTTCTCCTACTTCATGGTACAGCCACAAACCCCCCCCATCCCCACAGTATCCATAGAGCCAAACCACAGAGAGGAGATGCTCATGGCTTCTCCACTCCCCCATCCAGGCTGGAAACATCTCCCATGCCTTGAGCCTCTCCAGGGAATTTCTCCACTATGGTATGTGGGACAAGCTTGGCTGCAGAAGGATGAGGGGAGAGGCTTTGGGATGTCCCCATCAGCTGTGCGTGACAACAACCTCCTTCACTCCATTTCTTGCCCCCACATGGGGCAGTTCCTCAGGGAAGGGGGGTGATGGGGACACGGCATTTTGGGTGACACCACCTCTCCGGCAGATCCCAGTAACCAAAGGGTGACAAAGAACGTGGCCAAGTATGAGAAGCTGCTGGAGATGGGGACGGGGGTGAGCGCCAGACCCCTGAGACGCCCCAACAGCACCCGCCTGCAGAGCCGGGACGCCTACGAGGAGCTGTGCCAGCGCCCCAGGGGGCAGGTGGGGCTAGCAGGGGGTGCCATGCTCACCCCCCAGCCACTGCCTATCCCCGCCCCTTATGCCCTCCTTCGTTCTCTTTCTTCCCAGCCGGCCCCAGAGCGGCTCCTGCAGCTTGGCTGCTCCTACGAGACCAACAGCAGTCCCTACCTCCTCCTCCAGCCTGCCAAGAAGGAGGTGGTCCAGATCCGACCCTATGTGGCCCTGTACCATGACTTCATCAGCGATGCTGAGGCTGAGACCATCAAGTGGTTGGCAGGGCCCTGGGTGAGCCGTCCCTGTCCCCAGGGATTGTCTCTTTCCTGGAGGAGGGTGTCCCGAGAGCTGAATGCAGAGATAGGAGGGGTTTTAAGGCAAAGCTCAGCCAAAGCCTTCTCCAGCAAGTCCAGGCTGGACAGGGCTTGGAGCAATGTGGTCTTGTGGAAGGTGTCCCTGCCCATGGAGGGGAGGTGGAACTGGGTGATCTTCAAGGTCCCTTCCAACCCAAACCAGTCTGTGATTCTATGAGACCCTTGGGATTATGAGCCCCACAAAAGATTTTTTTGGGAGAAACCAAGTTCACACATGCATCTAAACCACTTCCTAACCAAGCCTGACTTGGTGACGCCCAGCTGTGTTGGATCTCTAGGACACCTTGGGGTGGGGATGTTTGACAACCACTGGTAGGCACCAACTTCGATCCTGGCTGGGGTCTGTGCTTGGTGTGAGGGTCCCCATGTGCAGCAACCCTCCTCCATCTGTCCTGCAGCTACAGAGATCCGTGGTGGCCTCTGGGGAGAAGCAGCAGAAAGCCGAGTACCGGATAAGCCAGAGGTGGGAGCCACCCCCCGCCTTGTCCTCCAGCCAGTGGGACCACCGAGGTGGCAGTGAACCCACGCTGGGCAGGCCTGGTGCCTCCAGCAGCACCACAAGGGTTAAGCCCAGCCTGAATTTGGGGGCTGAAGGTGTGGCGGTCCCGCAGTGCGTGGCTGAAGGACACGGCTGACCCCGTGGTGAGGGCCCTGGATCGGCGCATCGCCGCCGTCACCGGCCTGGACCTGCGGCCGCCCTACGCCGAGTACCTGCAAGTGGTCAACTACGGGCTGGGGGGCCACTACGAGCCACACTTCGACCACGCCACGGTCAGGGACCTGCCTGAGGGGACCCTGGGGTGATGTTCCTGTGGTGCTCCTGGGGTGCTCTGTGGAGTGCTCCCGGGGTGGCCTCTGGGATGTTCCTGGAAGTGGGCTGTTGGGTGGGCTCTGGAGTGGCCCCTCGTGTTCCTGGAGGTGGACCCTGAGGGTGGTTTTTGGGGTGATTCCTCAGATGTTCCTGAAGGTGGACCCTGGGGTGGTCCTTCAGGTGTTCCTGGAGAGGGCCCTGGTAGGGTGGGTGGTCCCAGGATGGTGATCCCTGGGAAGGGAGGGGGTGGAGGAAGGAGGTGAGGGAAGAGGGAAGGAAGGAAGGGAAGAAGGGAGAGGGAGGGATTTCCCAGGGAGGGGGAGCAGCTTAGAGCTGTTGGGGCATGAGGTGCCTCTGGGCTGAGCTGCATCAGCACAGGACCGACCGTTCCCACGGGACTGACCATTCCCACCTCCTCACTCTCGGAGCAGTCCAGGAAGAGCCCCCTTTACAAAATGAAGTCGGGCAACAGGATCGCCACAGTCATGATCTACGTGAGTCCTCCCTCATTCCACACCTGGAGACATGGCCCTGACTCTGAACCCACAGCAGGGTTCAGAGTGAACGGGGTGCGAGATGGGCAAGGGCCGCCCTCAAATGCTGCAGCGGGGTGTTAAACACCAATGTTTGGGGAGTATTTTGGAGCTTGTGCTGTGACAAAGCGAGGGAAATGCAGTTGGGGACCGAGGGAGGAGTCATGCCTCAGTTTCCCTGTGGTTAGATCTCGGGAAGAGGGACAACCACGGCTCCTGTTTTCGCTCCTTTTCCAGCTGAGCGCAGTGGAAGCTGGGGGCTCCACCGCCTTCATCTACGCCAACTTCAGCGTGCCTGTGGTCAAGGTGAGGGGGACCCACTGAACATCCAGGAGAATTGTGCTCGAGCCTGTTCTGATGCCAAACCCCAACCCCAGGGCTCTCAGCCCTGTTTTGGGGTGACAAACCTCAACCCCAGATCTCCCGTCTTGTGTTTTGGGGATGCCAAAATCCATTCTCTGGGATCCCAGCTCTGTTTTGGGGTTAACAAACACTAACCCTGGAACTCCCAGCACTGTTTTGGGATGTCAAAATCCAGTTTCAGGGATGTCAGCGCTGTTTTGGGGTGCCAAACCCCAACCCCAAGGATCCCAGCCCTGGGGCTCCTGGCTCCCTTTGCAGGGTGTCAAATCCTGATCCCACAGCTCCCAGCTCTGGTTTTGAGGTGCCAAAACTCAGCCCTGAGCTCTGGCTCCTTTTGAGGGATGTCAAATCCTGCAGTTCCTAACCCCTGGAGCTCTCACCTGTGTTTTGGGGTGCCAAAATCCAGTCTCGGGGATCCCAGCTCTGCTTTAGGGTGCCGAAATCCAGTCTCTGCTCCTCAGAATGCCGCTCTTTTCTGGTGGAACCTGCGGAGGAACGGGAAGGGTGATGGTGACACTCTCCACGCCGGCTGCCCTGTCCTGGCTGGGGACAAGTGGGGTGAGAGACACTGCCGGGTGTCACCCTGGGGTGACACAGGGAACACACAAAAATCCTGGATAACAGGGAAAAACGTCCCCAGTATCAGCAGAAAGCTGGAAAAGGACGCAGAGGGACAGGGACAGATCAGGATCTGTGTCCTTGTCCCTTCCAGTGGCAAACAAGTGGATCCACGAGCACGGGCAGGAGTTTCGGCGCCCGTGTGGTGCCGACCCATGGGACTGAGCCGTCGTGGGATCGTGGATGTGGCAAAGCCATGCCAGCACCGCATGTTCCCAAGGCTGGAGCGAGAGAGGGAGGGAGGGAGGAAGGGAGGGGAGGGGGTGGAAGCATAGTGGGGAGTGATCTGGGGTGGGGGGGGGTGTCACTTGCTCAGCCACGACCAAATCGTGTGTAAATAAAGTGAAAGGGCACTAAACTGGAGTCTCTTTTGGGGTGACAAACCCTAACCCTGGGGCTCCCATCTGTGTTTTGGGATGCCAGAATCAAGTCTCAATGATCCCAGCTCCATTTTGGGGTGTCAAAACCTCACTTTCAGAGCTCACATCTGTGCTTTGAGGTGCCAAAATCCAGTCTTGAGGATCCCAGCTCCGTTTTGGGGTGCCAAAAACCTCGATCCCTGTGCTCCCATCCACGTTTTAGCATGCCAAAATCCAGTCTCAGGGAGATGGCAGCTCCTTCCAGCCCTCCTGGCCCCCTGCCTGCCCGCAGACACATTCCCTTTCTGCTGCAACCGCATCTCCTCAGTGACTGGAAGGCCAAGAGGAGGTAGCCGGGATCTCCAGCAGCGCCTGGAGATCCGACAGGAGCCCCCAGCTGATCCCCCTAGACACTTCCCAGGGGAAACAACCCAGATGAAATAAGGGTCGAGCTGGAGGACACCATTGGCACAGAAACTCTGTCCATCCAGCCTCATCTAGGAACATCTGGATGAGATTCAAGTCCTCTGGGATCCCCCCAGCTCCCCACGGGGCTCGAGGCAACCATGTCACCTCTCAGGCTCTTTCCTAACTGGATGAAAACAGGATAAAAATAATTAAGGGGGATGGAAACAGCAGGCAGACCTCTCCCAAGGGCTCCCCTGCTCACTTTCGGTTAAAAAATGTGCATTTATCACTCCTTGGCTGCTGTCCAGCCCTGGATTAACCCTTCCATAGGCACGCAGGGGTGGAGGGGAGCTGCGAGCAGTGTTCAGGCAGGACAGCAGGAGCACTGGGAAGAGGCTCCAGGAGCCCTTTGGGGGTCTGTTAAACCTGCCTGAATGTGAAAACAGCCTGGAAGATTTCCAATTTCCCCAAATTCCTGCTTTTTCGAACAGGAACAACCCCACCAGGACTCAGAGATGGTTGGACAGAGCACAGGTTACTCAGCAGCTCGAGGGCCATGGTTTATTACTTCCAGATGTTTCTGTACATGTGGGAGTTGGTCATGGAAAAGAGTGGGAAAAGCAAAAGCTGGTGCTAAATTCCCTACTTTCCCCCACATTAGAGTGCAGAGGGATGGAGGAGCATTTTGGATGACAAGAGGCTTCCATGAGTCACCAGAAAAACCCAAGGCTTGGGGATGGCACAGGAACAGCTGGATCAACACCCTGCCTCCAGTGGCTTCTCCGAGGAGCCCAAGGACCACAGCTGAAGGGAAAGCAGGAATTCCTACTCCAGGCTTTTCACAAATGCTTTATTTGTAGGCGAGGGGAACGGACACGGAACAAGACAGGACCAGGACGTGGCTGACACGGGACACGGCGCGCGGTCTCTGGAGAACTCACACACACACACACACACACATGCACACACACACATTTTCCATCTGGGAATGGCAGCACGTGGTCAAAGGTCACCCTGCCACACTGGGAATGCTCAGCCACAACTGACCAAGCACCCGACATCAAACACCGATCCCTATCCCGCTGTTTTGGGATGCCTCACGGACACGGCGCCGTCAGACGGGTCACTACGGATGACACAACCAAGGGATGCAAGACTGGGCAACACAAAGGGCACTTCCAGGCTGTGAGATGGGTAGTAGATGCACCAGGGCCAGGATTTCTTGGAAGGGGCAACCCAAAAACTCTATTTTTTGACCTTGGCCGAAGATCCAGGTCTAGATTTCCAAGAGCATGGAGCACCAGTTCAAACCAGCGAATCACTGGTTGCCAGGCTCTTTTCCCAGGCCTTTCTGCTCCCAATAGTAAAGGGAATAGTGGAAGGGAGGATAAATGTCAGTGCCAAAGTTACAGAATCAGAGTAATTTGGGTTGGGAGGAACCATAAAGCTCATCCAATTTCAACTCTCTCCCACTAGATCACGTTGATCCAAGCATAATCCAACCTCGCCTTGAACACTTCCAGGGATGGGGAATCCACAGCCTCTCTGGAAAACCAGAGCCAGAGCCTCAATTGTAAATGAACTTCTTCCTAATATCTAATCCACCCTCCTGGGGGGGAATTTTTCAAGGTTTGTGTTGCCCTGCAATGCACAGCTCTGGCTGGAACAGGCTTCCTCAGGTTTTCCAGGCCTTTCTGTGGCCAAAAAAAGGGAAAAATAACAACTTTGCCCATAAATGCATTACCTCTGCAAACGCCCAGTCATAGCCTGATGGGAGAATTCCATGTGGAAAACCCCATGCCTGAGTTTTCACTCCTCATTCAAGGGTTGGTTTATTCAAAGCAAGACCACATGCTTTAGCAACAGAGGAAATAATCTTTTTCCAACAATCCCAGTGCTCCAACCAGTCACTGATGGCTTTTTCTGATGTGTATAATCTAGCAAAACCCATCCTAGGCCTCATTTTTTCATTTATTTTTTTAATTTATTAAATTAAAGCAAAGCCTGCGACAAACCAACCTCCCAAACTGCATCCTGCCAAGCCTTGGGATCTTCCACGGGGAAAGTTTCCACTGATCTTCAATCCAACAACTGGAACAAAAGCAAGTGTGATTTCTAAATAATCCAAAGGCTGCAGGAAAAACGCAGTGAAAAGCTGGGGGTTTGGGGGCAATTCACTCTGTGCCCCTGTTTTTCATGAGCTGAACGAATATTCCTTCTCTCTGCAGTCCCTTTTCTCACAGCCTGTGCTATCCCTCATCTAAATCCCGCTTAGCCCAGCCTGTAGCTCCCTGGAAACAGCAGCAGGAGCATTAATACTTCCCAGACAAAACTACAGTCTCAAAAATGTACGTGGCTTGACGGAACCGAAAGGAATTTCCCCTCCACCCACTCCCACACTGCTGCTGTCTCTGGAATTCTGGAATCTCTTTTCTTTTTTGCTTTCAAATCCAGCACTGATCCCTGAACTATTCCCACCTATTCCAGGCAAGGCAGGGCTGGGAGCTCAGCACAGAGCGACGCACCGTTAACTTCCAAAGGAGGAATGTGAATTCACCAGGATCACTCAGGATTATGATCACCAGGCTTAATTATCCCAGGAAGTGAGGCTCTGGATACACACACTGTATTATTTAATCCCAAACAGTTTGAACAAAGGAGTCACCTGGAAAAGAGAAGTCTTGCCAATTTTCAGGATATGTCTGGGGAAGGTGTTATTTTGCATCTCAATTATTGAAGATCCATTGAATCCATAAGGAACAGAGTGGACATCAAGGCCACGGGAAATTAATGCAATAATTCACATGATGACTTACAGAGGGAAGTGCTGGGAACCAGCAATTCCCTTTAATCACCTGATGGCCAAAGTGCCAGGAGGCAGGAGAGCTCTCTGGAATGAGCTCTTCCTGTCCCTAACCCAGGCATTTCCCACCCTGATGTGTCAGGAGCAAGGCCAGGACTGCTGTGCCCAGTGAATCAGACATGAGTGGATTTCCACCAGGTTCAAAGTTAAACCCTTTGCCCCACCCGCACCTCTCTCAAGTGCCAAGAATTCCCGATGGCTCTTGTCATGGGATATACACATGGATGCAAATGGCAGCTCCCAAATCACAGAAATCATCCTACAGCAGCAAAGGGTTATGGACATCAGGCAGGAAAAAAGAGATTTCAGATATCCACTGGGAAAATATTGAGGAAAACTGCTCCAAAACATGTCTGCTCTTACACTCACGAGTAATTTTGTCTGGGGATAATTTATCCCTGAAGAAAAGCTCTCTGTGTGTATGGAATTCTGGAGGGCAGGCAGCAAAATGATCCAGGAAGTGACAATGGAAACGAAGTCCTTCTTCCAATTCTGGGGGAGCAGCTGCCTCACCTCTGCATCCACATCAGCAGGACTGACTCCAGGCTCTTCCAGGGTTTCACCTACAGCCATTCCAACGATGCTGAGCAATGCTTAGCTGTGCATGGCAGCACAAACACATGCCAGGGGCAGGGAACAGCCTGTTGGCCACGTTGTTCCTGCTGCTCTTGGGTCTTCCCCACCAGCGCAGGCCAAGCGCCCCCTTCTCGGGATGTGGCTGCAGGAGATGGAGTTAATCCAGGCTATTCTTCCCAGAAAGGACTTGACACAAGTGCTAAGAAAACTGCAGGACTGAAACAGAGCTCACGGCTCCCCCTCACCTTTTTGAGTTACAATCCCATCCAACATTTCCCGGGAAAGTGTCCTCTAGGCTCTTCCCACACCTTAACCGCTAAAGCTGGTGTTGGTGAGATGAAACCTGAGCTCTCAACAAAGCCAAGTCCTCACCTGCTTTGGGGGAAAGAAAAGGTGTATATATAAAACCCAAACCTAAGGGGCACTTCCAAGATGATTCCACAGAGAAATCCCGAAGCCTTTGGCTGTGCTGGAAAGCCTTTGGTGGATCTGGACTGCCCATGGCCCTTCTGCAGGTGGGTCCAAGAAAGCCTGAGAATTGATGGAGATTGGTCTGATCGACTACTTGGGATTCCAGGAGGTCTTTCCTTGTGGCAGCAGAGAGGAGGATCCCACTCCCAAGGGCCTGAAGAGCTTTTCATGGTCTTCAGTAGAAGCTGCTTCCCAGCAAGGAAGTCCCTAAGAATTTAGACTGGAGAACTAGTTCTAGGGGATGAATCTCACACCAACTTCCCACTGCTGCTGGACTGGGAGATGAGAGCATATGGATACATCACAGTGGCCTCTGGTGCAGTTTATTTACAACAGGAATCAGTGCTGGAGAACACCAGGATATTAACAAGCAGGAAACACACTAGGAGGAAAAAAAAGAGAGTGGAAGAAAGATCCCATATTAAAATACAAGTATTCTTTGCAGATTCTGCAATACCCTACATTTAGCTGCAAGGTCCTTTGGTCTTCTCCCTCTCTCCCATCAACCTACACTATATTCTTTCATTGGACTTCAAATATGCAACTCCCAGTCCTGCATTCCTACTGTTTCATCCCCAAGGGCATGGGATAAGGGAGAAAAAAGGGAAGAGGTCATGCAGCAATAACTCTTTAGCATTGCTAGTCCAGTGTCATACATTTTGGGGCTTCCAGCTTTTCTTGGGGAATTCTTAGCTAAAAGCAGGAAGACTTCTCAGGATTACTTAAGACACAGGCTGATTGTACCACTCACCTGAAATATGATCCTAAAACACTTTCTGTGAGGTTTAACTAAGACTTTGGGAGTTTTTCCACTCAACCTTATCAGTCACACCCTCCTCTCACTGCTGATCACATAGGCCTGGCTTCCATAGTTCATTTTGACAGGAAAACACATGGGAGAAGTATAGGAAGTCTGGAAAGTGAAGCACACAGCTTTACCTGCCTCATCTCATCGGTCTTTCTTAGCCAAAGAAGTGCCATGAAGTTGTTTGCAAGCCCTTGATTACTTAAATAAAATATTATTTAAGCTAAATGCCATAAAAATTGTCATTTTCCTTGCCTGGAAGGTTATAAAGGAAGGAATCAGCTTTGCTCCTCCTCTCCAAGGGGGAGAAGTTCAGAGGGACATGAGAAACTAGCACATAAGAAATTCAGGGGGAACACAAACATCAAATGCATTAATGGCTGTGACTCAGAGCTGTTTGTTTACCTGTGGTTTTTAGCATTATGCCCAAATTCCAACCTCCCACCTTGAGAGCCAAACTGGCAGCAGGAGCAAAAGTTCTGCTCAAGGGCAGCACAGCTCCAGCTTCCATGAATCCTTACCACTGGAATCCTCCGATGGGCTCTGTAAACCTGTGACGGATCAGAAATGTTGCAACAGCTTCAGCAACCTGAGGGAAGGGGGAAAAAAACGGGGCAGGATTCAAAGAGGTGCAAGGAGAACAAGAAATCAAGGACTGGCCAAACTTTTTCTCCACCCCTTTTCAGTAATTCTTAAAACAGGGCCTGGTAAAACCACAATGCAAGTTATTCCTATAAAGAGCAAAGCAAGACAATAACCTGACAGTAGCAATACTGGAATGGTTTGGGTTGGAAAGGGCCTTAAAGCTCATCCAGTTCCATGGGTAGGGACAAGCCCCATCCAACCCAGCCTTGGACACTTCCAGGGATGGAGCAGCCACAGCTTCTCTGGGCAACCTGTGCCAGGGCCTCCCCACCCTCACAGGGAAGCATTTCTTCCCAATATCCCATCAGTATGTTTAGATAAAAATACCTATCTTAGACTGTAAAATGGAGCACAGAAAGGCTGAGTTTTACACTCACAGCTGTCAGAGCTTTAAAACAGACATGTTCCCAACCACATTCCTGCTTCTGTGTGGACACTAATTCCAGCAGTTCCCAGAAGCAGCACTGCTCTGTCAGTTTGAAAGCTGCTTCAGGAACATTTGGTGTCCATTTGGAAAATGTGAGCCACTCAACAAAACACAGACCAGCCTCTAAAGCTGCAGCTTGGTGCACGGGATAGTGAGGAACTGCGTGAGGAACGGCAGGGATGAGAAATCCACATTGGGAAGAATTAGGAACATCCTGAACCCAGCATGTAACATCTTAGCCCAGGCTTTCCAGCCAGCTTCAAACTCCAAGCTCACCTTGTCTGGAGCATCTTCATGGACTGCATGGCCACACTGTGGGAGCACCTGCATCTGGAACTTCCCTGCGGATCAAGAGTCAGCACATGGATCTCACATTCTTTACCAAGAAATCTCACTAAATGCATCTGGCAATGAGGGACCAGGGATGGCATGGAAGTCTGGGCAAACTGTACAACACAAACAGGAGATGATCTCCAGAGAAAACACGGATCAGCTGCATAATTCACATTCCCCAGGTGTAACTAGAGCAGGTTCCCAGGAGTTAAAATGAAGCTAAACTTTTCAGAGCCTCTCAGTGCAACTCCTTTCAGAGTTGGAACTGTTATAAATCTATCTTATGGTAACATTTATCCTGCTCTCCAATACTATTTTCCAGTACTGGTTGCTCTGGAAAGCTGGGATGGGTTAAAAAAACAGCCCAAATCCCAAAACATTAATGAAAATGCTTAATTTTGGTGTGATGTCTGCCAGAAACACCAGGAAATGGGACAATTTTAGATGGTTGCAGGTGTGCTACATAGGAACATCAGGAATATAGCTAGAAAGGGGGAATAACAGACTAGAAAGAAGCCCTCACACACAATGTGATCCAAGAGAAATGTGGGAGCTCCACTGTTGGAACATTGAACACTGGACTGAACAAAACTCAGGACAACAGCCCTTCACAACTTTTAATTCAGCTTCTTCCTCCTCAACTTCCCCACCTTTCCTCGAGCACAAGAGTTAGGGAACACTTTGGGATGGGCCAACTCTTTAATGCACATTTGTTTGGATATAGACTGTACCCATATCAACAAGGTGTCCTCCAAAAAGAGCAGTAGGGTAAGGCTGGAGTAATGACATTAAATATTTACCTTGCATCTGCCCAATGGTCAGATCTTTATCCAGCCTGTCAACACCTACAATCAAACAAACAGACATATTGGAGAAAAGCCAGAGAGAACACCATTGCATTTTGAAAGAGACATTAGCTTGAAAAACACAAAATAAACAGGTCTGCCACCCACCACGGGGACATTTCACTGCTGCACCTCGAGAAAGTGATGTCACAGGAAAGAAACACGGCCAAAAACTCCAAGAGCACATCTCTCTCTAGACTTCAAATGAGATTTATCTTGGTTACACACTTTACTTCCTACTAAGGTACCAAAAGGGCCTTTAGGTGTATTTGACTTTCAGTTGAGAGGTTCAAATCACACCACAGCATTTCAAAAGACATGGAAAAGCCCACATGGAAGAGGCAGGTTTGCTATTCCCAGAGAAACACAGCAGTGAAATGTTGACCCTCTTCTCTAAAATACAAGTGGGACGTCACTGAACACCTAAACAGGACTGGGAGAGACACATACCAGCTAAAAGCAGAAGCTTTGGAGTGGGACAGCTCAGGAAGAGGTTGGATAAACCCCTGAACCAGCCATCCCAGTACTTTTCTGTTTTCGCCAGTTCAATCCGCCACGTGTATAAATGTTCCTTCTTTGTCTGCAGGGAGGAGAGAGAGCTCTGCATTAGTGATCAGGGAAACAGCAGGAAGAAAATGAACTCAGGGAGCCACTTGGAAGTGCACATGTATATAAATATGCATAAAAATACTGGCTCCCTCTGGTGGATTACACACGTCCAGGGGATGACCCTCCCTCCTCCAAATTTCTTTCCAAATCACAGTCCAACTACACGAGTAGGGAACAGAAAAGTCAGCAAGAGCTACAGCAAGAGCAGAAGAGCCTTCAAGACAAGGGTGAGGGACTCAGAGTAATTAATTTGCTATTTTTTTACTAACGCAAATAGTTCACAAATTGTTCGAACGTTCAGACTTGGAGTTTTCCATCCCTGGAGTTGCTCCTTTTCAAATCAGAATGATTTGGATAATTACTGGTGCCTACTCTTGCAAGGAAAAGTGAAAACACAGCAAGAAACTCCCCACCTCTGTGTCATCTTCTTTCTTCCTTTTGTTGACAGAGCCTCCCCCTTCCTCATCCTCGTCCTCTTCCTCCTCCTCCTCTTCAATAATTCCCTCCACTATGGCTTTAGGACATTCAGGACTGGCAGCCCCTTCACATCTGTGAAAATAAACCCAGAAACTGATTTTTTGCCAAAAGAAAAAACTCCAAACCAAAAAAAACACCCAGAATTCGTTGTAAAGTGTTCAGGAATTTCTCAGGTACTGGGTGAAAAAAAAAAAACTCCTCCAAGTTTAGAAGGAGCTGTGGATGCAGACTGGGACTGAGTGAATGTTCAGCACATGTATCCATCCCTGTGCAAACAGAAATACCAACAGCTCCTCAGACAACACTTATTTCTTAATGTGTGCAGAAAGGCAGGAAAACCAAGGAACACACGACAGTTAAACTTTTAAAAACACAGGGGATTTCTTTTAAATCTTTGTGGGTTTTGCTCAAAAAATTTTTCCCTTTCAAGTGCATTCATGTAGCAAATATTGTAAAACAGACTAGATGACTTTAAGATCTCTAAATAAACAAACAAATAAATAAAATAATCCAAAAGCAACCTACTGTTTGACTTGACCGACCATAGAAACTCTGGCAGATTCAAGATTTCTTATTTGTCCACTTTTTACACTAGAAAAAAAATAATAAGAGAGAAATATTTACTGAAGAGATTCAGGAACCAGCAGGCCCAGAAACAGGAGCAAAATCCCTGCAGAGTTCAAGATTTCCCCAAACCATTCCCAAACCCTGTTCTCAGAAAGAATTTGGAGTGGCTCCTGCTAAATGTCAACTTCATCACCCACCCACCCACCCCGTTGTCACTGTAACTGTGAATTTAAAATTAACATGGGAAAAGTGCTGGTGGGGAAACAGGGAAGACAACTGATTTGAGAGACTAATCCATCCCTTACCTCCACTCAATGGCATTTTCAAGTGACTTGAAAGTTTTGGGACGACTTCTCAGGAAGTTCTGCATGCTGTTCAGTGCATCCATGGCTGTTCCTAAAAGCAAGCATTATAGCTTTGTGGTATCTGATGAAATCATTGCCACAACCCCTTATACAGAACAGGCTGCAACACCTTGAGAGAGAGCTGGAGCTCCCCGGGGATTTAATATTGTTAAGGAAAGTGTAGTGTTCCTAAGCCAACAGTCATTAGTGTGAAAATCAGTATTTGCAAAGGTAGGACATTCAGATAGTATTAAGAAGGAAATGTTAATTAGCACCAGGCATTATAGGAAAAGCCACTCTTTTCCCCACTAAAAAGAAAGTATTTCAAAGCAATTAGCAGGAAAAAAAGAAAACAAGGGAAAAGGAGAAGGGAGAAGAAGGGAAGAGAAGTGAGGGTCACACAGGAAAGATTTTTGCGTGGGCAGGATTTTTTAGGGGGATGGAACTGGTTTAAAAACTGGGCAAAACTTTCTGTATCCGGGGGATTCAGGGCTAAAGGAAAAAGTGGAAGGGGGAAGCCCACCCAAAGAGGGGGGGAAGGCCACCTGAGGGAACCCACACTCACCTTCCACCACATCGATCATGCACAGCCCCAGCAGACTCGGCACCAGGTTCGCGACCGCCGTGTGCACCGCGATGGCCCCCCCCATGCTGTGCCCTATCAGCATGATAGGGGGAGGCAGATCCCCATACAGAGCTTCCACCACGTTCCCAACGTCTCTGCCAGAGGGAGAGCAAACCAGGGTTGGCATCTCCACCTCCACATGAGGAGAAAGGACCGATCCCAGAGAGATTTCCGCCTTCAAATTGTCTCTTAACCCACAGGGAACAGGTTTATTCTCCTGTCACTGCTTCATCTCGGTACCAGTGAAGGAAATCCTTCAAGCCAATGCTTTCCTGAACATCCATGTAGTTTCCATTTTTATTAACAGAAAGTTCTCATTTAGAAGATACCCATTTAAAAGATACTCATTTAAAAAAAAACATTTGAGCAACCCACTCCACTGGAAGGTGTCCCCACCCACGAGGAGATGAGCTTTAAAGTTCCTCCCAACCCAAATTTTGTGATTCCCCAAGGAAATCATTTTAGGTTGATATTTGCTGGTGGGAATGTTAAATAAAAGGTGAGAAAAAGCTGCCAAATCCTCTTGCATGGAAGTACAGAGCAAGAAATTAATTGTTCTGAAGGAAGAACTGTTTGGAATTAGAGGGAGTAAATAACTGACCCAACTGACCAAGGCAAAGATGAACAACGCTGGGCACGAGCAAAAAGACTGACTCTCTACAAGCACAGATATCCCAAGGCAAGGGGCAATCTTTTCCATAAGGAACCTCCTTAAACTGAAGCTGCAACCTCTTGACATTTTCCCAGGATGGGAAAGCTGGATGATGTGATCCTCAACCCCCAAAACGGCAGCAGAGCTAAGGGTTGAGATCTACTGAAGAGCACTGTAGTTTCTTTCCTGACTACAACCATTCTGAGGAACCTGAGCACTGAGCAGTACTGAAAACAGAAAAGAAGGGAAAAAATAGGTTGACTGGTTTGTTTGCTCTGCCAGAGAAAATTGCTTGAGGATTTAATTTAAAAGAGTAAGCATAAAGCCATCATCAATTTAAGGCTCCTATTTAAAAGATATTTAGGATTAACTTCCAAGCTCATTGCTAAGAAGAGGGAAAGGTTTGAAAACAAAAGGGACTTGTTTTCCCCACACAGTGGTGCTGCTCCAGATCTAAAACATCCTAATTATTTCATCCGGCATGTCCTCAGGACAGTAACACATCAGGGCCTGACAAGGCATAAGCAGCAGGAATAAGGTACACAATGGAAGTCAGAATCCATTTCACACATGGCCTCCCCACAACAAACCAAGTGGATTTGTCCATGGGAAGGTTACAAAATCCTTAGTGATTTAACTGTAGTGGTAGCAAAGAGTCTCTTTGTACTAAACATGGGCAGAGCATAATGTGCTTTACAGTGGGTATTTGCTTTTCTTACAGCTTTGTCAAGAGGGAGATTTGCATACCAAAGCAGGTCGTGGTAGCTGGAAAAAGTGACCCTCTTTATGCTTGAAAAATCTCAGTCTGTGACCCAGACTTTGGGGGTGCCTCCAGTCCAAGGTGGGACCGCTCTGAACACTCGCTCCAGGAGCTGAGGGAGAGCCAAACTGGTGATTTCAGGCTAAAATCTCCCCAGGGATCTCCAAGGAAAGCATTCCCCTGCTATTATAAACTCTCTAGAAAGTGTGGTAGGTTTAAAGTGCTCACTGAAGAGGAGCTACTGAGTTTACAAACTGAGGGAACCCAGAGAATGACTCCAGTTGGGAATTTGACTCAGCTGGCAGAGACATAATTTAAAACAATTTCAAACTGTCTCAAAAAGGAAGGAAAGGATGGGATAACTACCAGAATAATGTGAAATGAAATCTCCCAGCTCTCTGAATGAATGTTTTATGTCCTCAAGTAGTTCACTGTTCAATCAAGGACAGAAAATAAGAGGTTTGTGAAAAGAGAAATGAGCATAAACTTCCTTACTTGGACATAGTCTCTGCAGAGAGATCTTCAGGATTCCTAACTTTTGTTTCTCCTAGAAAAGAAAGCAAAACAATCCCAAGTTAAATTCACTTCAGTTGAAAACCTTCAGGCCCTCTCAGGACTTAGAGCAGGGACTGTACAAAGCTTTTTGGCACAGATGCTAACAGTGAGCCTACTGTAGTGAACATGAATAATTCAGAAACACAGAATTAATAGGAGCAGTTATTGCACTCTGGGTTGGAAATACTGCCCATAACTGTGCTGTACTTGCCATGTATCTGAAAATTAAACAACAGCCCTTATTTCTCATGGTAAAGATCACCTGTAGGTTATGGAAATACAAAGGAGGGGGTTGGTAGAAGGAACAAACCCACCAGTGCCTTGCACATTAAGTTCAGGGAGTCTCAGCTCCTGGCAGAAGCCACTTTTCCATTCCTGCTTTTGAATAAAAACTGGGATGCCTTAAAATGCTTTTTTAGTCATTTTGGGAGGACTTCACCACACCTTTATAAAAACAGAGAGTGTAACACGCTGATGTAATCCCAGGTTTATTTATTTGACTTACCATGGCCTCGGAGATCCAAAGCCACGATCCTACACTGGATCCTGTTAATGATTGCAGACTGCAAGGAGGCACAGAGAGAGTGGGATTAGCAACATCAAGCACTCCCTAAAAACCCTTCATTGCCAAAGAAGTGGCTGAACCTGCATTGGACAATATTCCATAAAACTATTCTTAACAAACCAAAAGCTCTATCCCTGTCACTGCTAACGAGGACGTTTATTTCCCTGTGCATCAAACATTACAAGCATTCATCAAATCACGAATTCAAGCTCTGCAGCACCTCTGAAAACTGAAACAGCAGTGGGATTATGGACACCAAAGGAATTCCCTCCCTCTCCAAGCCCCAGATGGTACAGAATTAACTCCTGGCTACATGGCTGACACGAAGATGAAGCAGCTGCTTTGCAGCACACGTTCAATTTGCTCTCAAACAACAGAATTTTACAGGCTGAAATGTATAAAAATTGATTAATCCAAAGAGGTCAGGGGGAAACAAGTGAGGAATTCTTTTTAAGGTAAAGTAGGCTCTATTTGTCCCTGGCAGACCAATTTAACTAAGTTATTTCAGGTATCACAGAGATTAAGTGGCATCCTTTGTTGACAGGAAGACCTCTGTACTGAGCAATCATTGATTATTTAAATAACAGCCCTGCAGGAACGGGGAAATTTGCTGAGGAATTCTTAATAGAACCATCTACATAAATGCCAAAAGCTACCCAGCTCTTTTCTTTTGATTTTTCAGTTATTCAGCTCCTAAATGGCTGTAGCAGTTGCTCTTCCAAAACCCACTGAATCCAGAAGTTAATATTTTCCAGCCACTAAAGACACTGCAGAACCACCATCTGCAAGGTGCTTATGCACCACAGCAATAATTTAACAGAGGTCTGCTGCTAAAAATCAGACTATTGTTAGTAGGCAGCAAGGAAAGAGTATCACTGGTGAGATGTGAGAAAGTGGAAGGATTTCCAGTGCCCTGAGTTTTATCCAAATTGAAGCATTTTGGCCATGAGAAGTCCAGACTCGTCACCAAGAAGTTCCCTGCTCAATAAGCAAGAGAAAGAGGAACACACTGCTCCTGCAAGTTATTTTATTTACAGGTGGTTACCCTCCATCCTTCTCAAACTGTGTTGTTTTTATGTTGAAGGAAGGGTTTGGGTTGGTTTTTATAAGCTCTGGTTCATCCCAAACATTTAACACTTGATTGTTTGGGATAAATTCATTCCAAAATGCACAAAGGACAAAATTCTGCAGCAGGTGTTAAAACTAACAAACATTACAGACACCAAAATTACAGTCCAGTTGGAAAAGCATTTTTCTGCTATGTCCCATCATATTATAAGATAGTTTCTGGTTGGATCATCAGGATCACTCAACAATCCTGTTGGGAATTTAAGAGCAGTGACTCCTGTAAAATGGTCATTCTTGGCAGCCTTTAAGCAGGGATTGAAATGAGGAAGTCACCAACATCTCATTAAATTGCTAAAAGGTACTAAATGGGTACAAAGGCACAAGGAAATCATGGAGGTGTCACAATTCCATGTAAGTCATCCTATTATCTGTTAAGGACACCAGAAAGCTCAAAGACTTGCTGGATTAAAAAGGTCCTAAATAAACATCCCACACTGCAAGTGGTTTTTACTTTATTTGAAGTCTTCAGTGTTCTTCCTTAACTCCATTTTTCAAAGGGAATGAGTGGGATGGAGGAATTCTGGCCTGGTCAGTCCCCACAGCCACTCCTGGTTGGCACCACCTCAGTTTTTATTCCAGAGAGTTTCAGAGAGCGGCTTGAGCAGCAAATGAAGCTTCTCAGCATGACCTCAACCACGCAAAGATAATATTGTTATTATCTTTTATAATACTGTTTTCCTGTGTTTCCCAGAGCTGAATTCACACTCACACAGCTACACTTCCACACACATTTATTTCTCTCAAGCAGCAGTTTTACTTACAGTAAACACAGCCCAGGACAGGGCAGAGTGGCCTCCACCATGTAACAGCAGCAGGACGGGCCCCTCTAACCCGCTTTTGTAAATTCGAAAAGTGTATGAACAGTTAAGGGCATTCCAGAGAGTTACTCAAAGTCATCTGGGTGTATTTTGGAGCCTGCAAAACCCAACAGTGTTTTATTCCTACCCTTGGGTACTCATTTCCCCCTCTGATTATGTTCAAGCACTACCCAGACAAAACGTAACTGAATTTAAGCTTCAAGATTTGTTTTCCGGCTGCCCAGTTTTGATCCTCCCTGTAATTCCCACACCTCCCACCCCCACCCTTTTCCCCCTGTGCACAGCAGTGAATCGAACAATGGAGAGAAAACTAGAAAGTCACTAAGCTGATACAGGGACTGGAGCCCCTCTGCTCTGATGGCATCACCACCTCAGCCAAAACTTTGAAAGTATTTATCAACATCAAAGTGTTAATGTCAAGGTTGACCTGTTGTACTGCTAAAGTTGTTAATAAAAAAAATCAACAGCTTTGATCCTGATGGGGTTTGAATTATGGGAACCTGCATACTATTTTCCTGTAAAAAATGGTATTGAGCTGTTGGAAATACTCCTTCTAAATTAATGATGACTAAAGAAACAATGGCCTTCTCAGGAACAGCTTAAAAGGGATAGTTCTAGTACGGAACCCTGCAAGGGACATATTAGAAGATGAGAAGAAATAAGTGAAAAAGCTGAAGAGAACACCAATAAACCCCAATAAACTTGTGATACCACCCCAGTCACAAGTCAAATCTGCGAAATAAAAGGATATATCCTTGCCAGTGTCATTTTCCACCACCACATCCTCCATAGATTCGAAATACTGGCTCCAAAGCACTGGTGAAAAATCCCTCTTTCTTCCAGGGCTGCAAGACAGAAAAAAAACAAACCCTGAGAAAGGAGTTATTTTTAAAATCTTCCACTGAAATTGGCATCCAGGCTTCCCTCCATCCACTGAAGAGAACACTCTGGCCTTACGCAACAGTTCAGGACTGGAAGTGAAATTCCCACACAGCAATACTGAGGATTTTATGGTCAGTGAGGAAATCATTCCTTTTTTTCCCCTCATTGTTACTGCTATTGAGGAGAACTTGTGGAAACACAGAGAGAAGAGTATTTTCCTCATCGAGTAATTCCAAGGAAGACTGAAAAACGGTGATTTAGACTACACTAAGCCAAGGGAAAATAAAAGGAACAGGGAATGCAGAGATACCATCCCAGTACAACCTCCCAGTTCGCAGGTGCTTCAAAACAGAGTCAAGAGTCATTAAATACTTTGTATTTATGATACTTTGCATGAAATACTTTGTAATTTTGCTCTGGCCTTGAGGCAAACACGACACTCACATGGCTGGGAGTACTCCAGAGCCTGGAACACGGGAATCCATCCCAAATTTATGACTCAGCCCATGAATCATAATTTAAAAAAAAAAAAGAATATGTTGCTCTCAGAAGTCACCTTGACCCACAGTATTGAAAAGCAGTGTCAGATATTTAATGAAGGTTACTAATTTACCACCTACTACCTGGCACAGATTATAACATTCCTAGAAATCCCCTCTAATTTTTGGGAGAAGCAACATTCAAATAGAAAGCCAACCTGTTCCAAAGGCTGGTGGAAGAACTATGGATAGAACTGAAGAGTGTGGTACAAACGAAAATAATTTATAATTTATTTTAAAATTTTAATTTATAAATTAGTTTTAAATTTTAATTTATAAATTAAAAACACCGTTGGAAGCAGAATAAAAAAAATCCATCCAACGGGTTTAATTTCACAGCAGCAAGTTTTAATTACAGCTCAAGTGTTGTGGAATTTATTGTGACAGTTAAAAATCTGACATTTTTGAGGAGTATTTAAAATGGGAGGTAAAGCAACACCAGGAATGGGAAGGGAAGAGAGAGAACAATTAAAATAATTCATTTTGTGCCCCCACGTCTATCCTGCCTCAGTTAAGTATAAGGACCATGGGAACAATGTCACCATAAAATGCAATAAGCACTCCTCAAAATGCCGTTTTCCACATCCTTAGAGCCCTATAAGCAATTTCCTGGGAATCTGACAATATCCTATCCTAAAAACACTTCTTTAGGAAGGATGCTTTCAAGTCCAGCAACGAAGGTAAAACATAGTGAGGTTATATTTACTAAAATAAAAAATAAATAAATTTTAAAAGGTAGGGTTTTTAGAAACTATTTCAAATGAAGGATCACAATAACAAAACTGTGTAACACAGATGCTGCTGGAGTATTTCCACACCAGGATGGTGGACTTGGGGTGATGAAAAAGTAGGACATCAGTGCTACTACCTTCATGTCTAGGAATTACCTTTGGCCTTTTTATACAACCTGGCATCTTCTCCCACACGCTCAGGGAATAATAAGTGAACAAAGGCAGCAAACACCCCCCTGGTTTTCCCAGGAAAACACTTCCAAATTGTGAGTTACAGTCGTTATTCCCCATCTCCTCTTTGCAACAATTTCTGCTGCAGTTTTTTTGGTGGTTACATCACAAAGCACTGCAACAAATTACCCCTTAAACGAGCTGCTCCTGCAGCACTAATGTCAGGGCATATCCAGCACTCTCCAGAATGCAATCCCCCTAAAGTATCATCAGGCCTGTGGACATCCCATAAACCAACTCTCAAAGGTGCCCAGCTGAAAAAAAAACCAATTTATTTTTCAAGAGGTGCAGCTGTGCCCTCTCCTTGTATCCCCATTTCCAACAAAAAGCTCCGCAATCAGAATTTTCCTGATGACTCAGTTGATGCAAAAATCTGGTTCTCGGGCTGGTATTTACTCAGGAAGGCTAAAAGAGTAAGGCTTAATTTTGGAAGTGGCATAATTAGGCTGCATTCGAGCCCAGGATGAGTAACTGCACCATTTTAACTGTGTTTTTGCACTTCAACTCATCTGGGGGAAGAAAACAGGCAGCGCAGAATATTAAAATCCAGCATGGGCGTGAGGGGTGAAAGACCTTCCCAGCAGAGAAATGCCTGTGGAAGGAAATTTCTCCTGAATTCATGGCTTCCTAAGGAAACAGAACAGAACAGGCAAAGCAGCTTTTGGATTTTGTAGAAATAGAACTCCTATTTCCCCTTGCATTTCTAGAACATGAAACATAAACCCGCTGCCCCCTGAATTCCAGGACCAAATTCCCTCCTGTGGGTTTCCAGACTTCCTGTCAAATTTCAATTAAATAAATCCAGAAAATATTAATCTCTTTTACTGCCTCAGCTTAATCTCATGCTCTGATCAAGGAAAAAAAATAATCACATTCAAACCTTAATTTTTCCCTGGAAGCCATCCCAGCTCTGGTCATGTGCTCTCTCCATACCATTCCGGTTCTTTCTGGAGATGCAGAGAACTTCTCACAGCTTGGATGAATTCCCTTCTCCCATTTTTGAATAGGTAAGAAATAAATTCCACCACCCTTTCAAAAGGCAGCATTTCAGCTGCAGCCAGACTTTTCTACAGCATGTTATGGCTGGATTTAGGTTTGATTTTCCTGAGGAATTCCAGGTGATTAGAAAATATCATCACGCGGTTACAACCCTTCCAAAAAAATCCATAAACCTGGTAAAAAGCAGGAACTCCCTGGTAACTCACCACCTGTGTCATGATAGCAGAAATTTTAAGGGAATTCTCTTATACTGGGGAGGCAGGACATGGGGAAGCTCCTGATTATGCCATGGAGGAGTTCTGGCTGTATGACAAATTAAAGAGTTTTTTCTGGAAGAAGGGTTATAGGATGGACAGCCAGGGAATCCATAATACGTGGGAGATGTATGAAATCACACAACTCCTCAGCAGCACAAATTTGGGATATTTAGCATCAAAATTAACGACATTAAAAAGCAAGAAACGAACTTTTTGCTGCTGCACACAAGACCAAGATGCAACAACACAAAATACCTCACAGATGGTGACGGGCTCAGGATCTGCCACAAACAGCAAACCCCAGGGTTTTACCATTAAAGGCAGATTTTTAAGCACTCGAGGCTGCCACGGGGAATATGAAGCACAGCACTACCCAAAATCACCAAAACCTGCAGCTGGATCCATAAATTAAGGGTATAACTGGAAGAGGATCCAGAGAGGTATGGAAATAATCCAGACTGGAAAACAGGGCATAGAGCAAGAAGCTTCACAGAGATGGGTAAATTAAATTAACTCAGAAGCTGCTTGGATTGAAGGGAATTTTTAGCTTGTTTTCCCAAGCAGATGATTTGAGAGAACCTGGAATCAGTCTCAAGCCTCTTAGGCTGGCCTGGAGCAGCTCCTTCTCCTGGAAGAAGGTTTCCCAGTTGCTGGGAGCACTGATCACAGAATAAACCTGCAAGGCTTCTCCATTTTCCACATCTGCCCACTCCCTGGGAATAGATCCAGCTCTCCAGAGAATCCCAGACTGATTAGGGTTGGGAGGGACCTTAAAGCCCATTCCATTCCAACCCCCTGTTATCCCTACCTTCCATTTGTCCAAACCCTGGTCAATCTGGCCTTGAGCACTTAAAAACTATTGTCACCTCTGATGCAGAGACATAATTTAAAACAAAACACCTCCAAGCAATGCTGAAACGTGAAATAACCTCAGATTTAACACTGAACACCCCCCTAAAGGGCAGAATAAATGTGGAGTTCTCCACAAAACCCCAAGTGACCACAGGGGCTGGAAAACATTTCTCCTGAGAAAAGAATGAGTATCTTTGATTTTGAATTTATCCAGAGCTGCTTTTTTTTAGCCACAACACACACTCAAAACTCAAAATTAGAAGCCAACCCCTCAAACAGCTGCTGTGGGTTTGCACCTTCCTATGCTGAAGCAACATTTTGCTGACCAAATATTTAAACTGACAAAACCAATCAGTGCTTTTTAAAGGATCCAGCAAACCAAACCAGAAATGGGTGCCACGGAATAATTTTTCTGGAATGGTCCTTAAACTCCAGCACTTTAAGCTGGAATTACAAAACACATCCTGGGCACCTTCTGTTTTATCCCATTGGGCAGTACTGGTTTGTACTGGACTGAACCTTGCAAGGATAAACTCAGCCTAAGCTAAACTCTATCCCACTTTTTCTTGTCTCCTTTCCATACAAGCCACAGGACCCTCTGGATGAGGCCCTTCCACGTTGAATGTGCAAAGGGAAGGTCCCTCATAAAGGAATTTTACTTCCCTGTTGGGAAGGGGAAGAACTCCAGGGGAATTCTTGATCCTTAAGCACAACACCAGATTTCATATCAGTGCTCTCAGGAAGTATTTGAAAGGGAAAAAAGAGGTTTACAGGACAACAGAAAGCCAACTTTCCTTCATAATTCCCTAATGGTGTTTAAAAACCCTCCAAAGTGCAGCAGGACAGGAAAAACCACATAAATTAATACATGGGATTGCTATTAATGAGCATAAATATCTCTAAATTGAAAAAAAAAAAAAACAAACCCACAGGTATCTATAAAACCCTTTGAAAAAAAGGAAGAGTTAAAAACTTCATTTCTTCATCTAAACCAGGAAAACTGTGCTTGGTAAAGCCTGTTCTGAACAGAGCCAGCAAGATTAAATAATATCTTTAACATGGAACCTAACTTTGTATGTCCATGTAACCCCCAGCACACTGCTGTGAAATCCAAGTCTCCCCACAGCCTTGAAAACACATTTTCTCCAGACTTAATAAAATCTCAGTTTTTCTGATTAATTAAATTAGTTAAAGCCTCCATGTTTTAAATCTGCACCATCCCTGGCAGCTTCCTTTGCTTCCCTCTGCCCCCTGGAATCCCCCTCCCTCCAAACCAACCTGCTGCAAGATCCTGTCTTTCTCCTCACACCACAACAAGCTCCTCCCTCACACCTTTGGAGGCAGAATTAGGAAATTCCTTTCAAAAGTATCCCGTTTGCAACCCCTCTGATTCAGGGAATAAGGGTTGTTCTTGCCCATTCTATCCTTTCTATTTGCCACCCACATCCTCGAGTCAAACTTCTCCCACAGCTCCCAGAATGTGCTCCCAATTCATGCCTGAAAGATTTAAGGGTATCCCAGATCCAACTCCCAAGGATTCTAACCCACCTCTCTCCCCCAGCCACGCTCTGAGGTACCAGCTGGGCAAGGTTCTTGACCCTCCCTCCCAAAACTGATGGCAAAAGGATTGGAAGAAAAGGGCTGGAGAGCAATCCCGGGAGGTGTCACCTCCCCCCAGCCCTGAGGATACTCCGGGCAGTGCCCTCTGTGGCTGGAGAAGCCTGATCCAGGTGCTGCTTGTCCTGGAGCACTGGGAAGCAGGGCCACCCCTCCCTCCAGACCCCCAGGATGAGCCCCCTCTGCCTCCAGACCCCCCCCCAAAACGACCACCTCTCCCTCTAGACCCAGTACGAGCACCCCTTTTTCCAGACGCC
>JAWWES010000001.1:175532-191100 GCA_035583135.1 Lophotriccus pileatus | reverse complement strand
GACACCAGCACCACCACAGAGGGAAGTTCAGACCCTGCTCCTGCTCAGGGAAGCAGCAAATCCCAGCTTATTGCTCCGTCCCAGCAGCCCAGGCACACACAGGTGGCTGTTGCTGACCCAGAGTCTGTTGACAACAGCAAAGCCACAAGCCCCAGGTACTCTTTTTTTTTTTGTTGTTTTCTGCCATGACAAAATTCTGGTTTATTTTGCAGTTCACACACATTTTTGTAGTAATAAGTGTACATTTGTGAGTTTTGGAGTGCTTGATCTTTTTGAACATGTTATGTTACGTGAAATCCAGAGTGTTGAAGGTTTCTGAGCTTACAGGGGCAGTTTGCATCCTGTGTTGACTTAGTTCAAGCCATGCTGGTTCACAAGAGATGCAACAAATCACAGACTGGTTTGGGTTGGAAGGGACTTTAAAGATCATCCAGTTCCACCCCCTGCCATGGACAGGGACACCTTCCACTAGACCACGTTGCTCCAAGCCCTGTCCAACCTGACCTTGAACATTTCCAGGGATGGGGCAGCCACTTCTCTGGCCAACCTGTGCCTCACCACCCTCAGAGGGAAGAATTACCTCCTAATATCTAATCAAAACCTACTCCCTGTCAGTTTGAATCATTCCCCCTTGTCCTGTCACTACATGCTCTTGCAAAAAGATCTTTTGAAAAGATGTCTTACTTGCAGCTTGAGTTGGGCCTCTCTTATGGTCTAAGTGAGTAAGGAGTCAGGAACATAATGTCACATTTCTTCTTGGAGCATTTGAAGAGTTTGGAATCTCTTCACCCACCCATTTGAGTTGTTACTGAAATAACATTTCATTTTTCACTAGAGAAAAGGACCACTTGCTCTTCCAAGAGAACTCTGAAAACATGAAGGACACTTCTCCTGCTTCTTATCACCCTGGGAGCTTACCAGATGAGCCTTGGAAAATGAATCCTCCAAATCCTTCCCTGTTGTTTCCCCCCAGCACCAATACTGGAATGAACACACGGATTCTCTCCATGCACAACTCAGCTACAAAAGACCTGCTGTCAGGTTTGTGTGCAGCTGGCATGGTCTTTGATGTTCACAACAAACAGCTCTTGGTCTTTGAGGTGTCTTTTGAAGTGACCACCAGAGCTGTTCTTCTGTTCGGGGTGGTCTTGGGAGGGTTCCAATTCTGTTGGCATTTTCAGGTGGAAAACTATTTCCATTCTTTTTAGACTACAGGCTGCCTGGACTAGATTGAAATGAGCATCAGAGTAGGACACATTTCCATATGTGCTGTGTTTTGAGCTTCATATTCACAGAAAAGACCTAAAGTTAGACTTTGTAAGGTGACAAACTACTCTTCCCTAAATTAGTTTTTCTTCTGTATCCTAATAATGCCTTTCCAATGCCCGACTTGGTGTGTGTGGGTGAGTTGTTTTTATGGCTCTGAGTGGGAAACTGATGCAGGATCACTCTCACTGATCTGTTTTTTAGTGTTTAAGACATGTTTAGTTCCCAGTGTGTTAAAATCTTTTTATAACAGCAGAAAACAGAAGTTTCTTGACTGTCATCAACACATTTATTGTGTTTCTGTGTTGCTTTGAAATCACATTTGAACGCTGAAATGTAAATCCTTCTGCTTGTTTCCCAGCTCTCTTGGATCAGGGCAGGAAACTCCGGGATGCCATGGTTGTCTCTGCAATGAAATCCAGCCCTGACATGGAGATTGAGCTGAATAAAGTGGTTCCATTTACAGAGAAAGAGGATTTTAAAGCATCAACAAAGTGAGCTTGGAATGGGGGAAGTGAGATTTAAGTTCCAGACTATATATTTTGAGGCCTTATCAGGGAAACTTGAAATGCCTTTATTCATGGGATGTATTTTAGGATTCTCATTCAAATGGGAAGTTAAATTCTGCCTGTGACTAAAGTCTACGTTTTGTGAATTTGTTTTAATCTTCAAGTAGTAAGCCTGGATTTAAGTAATTGATTTAAATTTTGGTTTTTACTATATTTGTATTTCGTTGATAAGAAATATTAAATATTGATAAGGAAATATTAATGATGAAATTGATGGGGAAATATTAAGTGTTGGTGAAGAATAAGAGTAGTGTAAGGAAGTGCAGGTGAAATGGTTACTTCATCACAGAGAACAGGTGTTAAAATTAGTAAATTGGATACTTTTAATTATATATTTTATCCTATGTGTTATAAAATAATACACAATAATATAAACAATAACATAAAATAATAAAATGTATCTGTGATAGCCAGAAAGTAATGTCATTATCTTTGACAGTCAATGATGCTGTTGCAAACACAATTTGAATTATTTCTGCTCAAACTAACACTATTTGTTTAAAGTAGATGATTTTGGACTCTGCAGGAAGAATTGATAGACCAACTAATGAATTAATGAGTTAATCTTGAATTCCTTTTACTGTTTAATACCTTTATTTTTCCTTTTACCCTCTGTGCTTCCATCACTGTTATCCAGGAGCCCCAAAGGCTTGAAGTCCAGTTTGGTGCCTCCTCCTGTAGATTTCCATCACTTTGGACCTGAAGTTTCAGAGCAGCAGTTGGATCTAAACTCCGAAGAAAGAGCAATCCAGTTACTGTTGGGCAGGTGAGTGTGGTGCACTGGGGGTTATTACTGCAAAATTGTCCTTTTTTGACCATTTTATACTAAAAAATATCTTTTGACTCCCCAGGTTTTCCACATTTTTGGGAATGTAGCCAATGTGCAAGTGGTGGGGGTGTTTTGTACCTCAGCTTTAAGGCAGGACAATCTGGAAAGCTTCAAGTCATGTTGATTTAAAAGAAAAAGTAACCAAAATCTTTGATAAAACTGAATTTTTTAATAGTTGCTACTGCTGTATCCTAAAATGTTACCAAGTATATAAAACAAATACGGTGTTTCTTTGAAGAAGAAACAGTAAATTAAAACTACAGAGAATGAATAGTTATTTTTCAACTTCCTCCAAATACTAAAGTAACATTTTTTCTCCCATTTTGTGCAGCAGGAGAATAAACAGTGCTTCCATTGTGCCCAAATCAGGGATGTGAAGCATCCTGAACAGCACAGTTTCTGGGTCAGATATTCGGAATTTCAGTTCATGTGTCTTGTGCCCTGCACTTATTTTCTCCCTGTGGTTTGTCACTGGATAACACTGGAGTGTTTGCAGATCATAAAATGATGTTGAACTCGCAGCACAGAGAAAAGCCTTTAAACCAAACAAACCCCAATTTGTTCCAACCATGTTCTAAAAATACTTGGATTTACCTACTTAGATGTAGTTTGTTTGGGTTTTTTTATCGAAGTAAACTGTCCTCGAGTGTTACTGGTACCTTAAAGCAAAAGTTATAAAGCAGTTAAGGATAAAAATTAGATCAGTAAATTAGATATTAATAGATATATTTTATTATGAAAGTTACCAAGGGCTGGAGTCAGTTACCCACAGAGGTTGTGGAACCTGCAGCTTGGGAGACACTCCCAATCCAATGGGATGATTTTTATTTGCATCCTTTCCCTTTGAGCAGGGGTTGGACTAGATGATCTCCAGGGATCTCTTCCAACCTGCAATTCACACACAGTTTTTCCTGTTGGATCCAGAGATGTTACTACGGGATAACCCTTCAGGTTGGGTTACAGACTGGCTCCATCTGGAGTCAATACTGCCCAAATCTGGTATGAAAGAGACAGTATTGTCCAGATTCCTTAGAAAATACCTCTAGAACCTGGAAAACTAAGCTATGTTTCTCTCTCTTTTACCCACAGTGCTGATTTCTCTCCGGGGCATTTGTGGGATCGCACGGGATCCCTCTGGGATTCCCTCTCTCTTGGGAGTGAGGTGTATGACAGTGAACTGGGGGATCCCCATTATGACCAGAGTCTGCTGGAGACACTTTTTTACACAACTCCTGTAAGTGGAGATCCAAAGGAAAATGTGCATTCCCTGATGGGAAGGAAAACCAGAAGCTTGCCTAATCAAAAATTCAACAGATTTCAGGATTTTAAGGCTGGATAAACATTAGGTGTCATACAAAGGCTTGTGAGTACATGAGTACTTTGTGTAAAATTAACATTTTTAAAAGAATACTGTCAAGACTACAGAGTCAAGCACCAAGTTTGGAAATTGCTCAGGAAGAATTGTCCAGGAAGACTTATTTTTTTTTTTTTAAACTGCTGAGAAATTTTGGTACCATTTCCATTGTTTCAAATTAAGCAATCCTCAAATTGGTTTTCTTTTTAATATACATATCATGACTATTGTATATCTCTCCAGACACTGCTAATTAATTTCTTATTTATGTGCCTTATTTCTGTTTCAGAAATCTGATTCCAGTTTAAGTGATTCCCTCAGCGATGATGATATTAAACCCTCAAACAAAGCATCCAAGACAGAAACTCTCAGGAAAGCTAATCCAGCAAATCCACAGAAAGGTTTTAATGCCTTTGATCAGAACGTGACAGAAATTAAACCCAGGTAAATAGTTACATTAGTGACTTCTGTCTGACCTCATCTAATTGTTTTCCCTTTTTTCCATGACAGAACCAATACAAGTGTACCTAAAAATTAAGCTTCACTTGTACAATACAAGGTCTTATGAGTCATTGTTTTAATAATTCAGCTCTGAACAATTATTGCTGAATTTTTTTTCTTACAAATCCTGCTATTTTTACAGTCAGGTCCACTTCACATCTCCAGAGGTACCAACACAAAACCATTTACATGTCTTCCAAATTACACAACTGAGATTCTAAATTATGACTCAAATCCTGGTGCTGTTCCTCTGCAGCTGTGACTTGTTCTTGCGTATAACTGTGTCATCTCCCCAATTTTGTACATGACATTGAATAAATCTTTTCTTTTTGGAGAGTTAACATAAGATTTTTTTCAAATCAACAGTGTGGAACCTGCACTTTCTGGGTTGTTTTTTTTCAGTTATGTACCCCAGGTATTGTAACATTTCTGTTACAGAGAGTACCAAATTCGTTGTAAAAATACATTTAAAACATCCATTTTTAAAATAACATCCCACCAAACTACAGTCTTCTCTTCCTGTGGTCATGTTAAGGATGTTTCTGTATCCTGAGTCTCATTTTCCTCTCTCCAGCTGGTCTCCCACTGCTCCTCCAGAAGATCACAGGGAAGCAGCTCCTGTCACATCCTTGGATTCAGACATGTTGGCATTTCTGCAGCAAATACACCTGGCCAGAGTCATCATTGACAGCCTGAAAATCCCTCCTAAGAGCATCCAGGTTTTCCAGAGGAAAAAAGATTTAATGGGAAAACCTCCACGACCTGCATCTGTTAATAAGTGGTAAGAGGGACTGTGTCTTCCCAGTTTGTTTCCTGTGCCTTTAAGGTAGTTTTCCCTGAGGTGTGTTGAGTAGTCCTGCTTTCCTGCGTTCTCCAGGCTTCTGAAGTCTTCCTGTTTCTCTCAGGAAATTGTATCCTGTAAATTTTTTAAAGATGTGACTCATTTATTCTGATGTGGCCTCACTTCAGGCTGTGCTTTTTCAGGGAGGCCCAAATGTACACTGAAAACAAGAGGTGGTATTGGAGGAGAACCTGTAAAATGGAAAATATTCAGAAAACAGGTGGTTCAGTTATCCTAAAAAAAAGAATGACAGTGTGAACATGGAATTCGCCTGCTGCGTTGACTTTTATTACATACATTTTTTAATGGATCTTTGATGGGTTTTATTTTTTAAATTATTTTTTAAATTTGATTCTTAGATTTTGAATTGTGATCATCCACCTATGTTTTTTGTTCACAGCACTTTCTTTGTGGAGTACCACTTTCCCATGGGAGTCTCCAAGGATGATAAGGGACAGATCTCCATAAAAACAGAAGTAATTCGAGTGGCTTCAAGTAAAATCACAGATGATGGTAAGGGCATTATTTTTGCCCCTTATATTTAGTTTTGTTGACTCTTTCATCTCTTAGAAATTGTTTAATTGTGTTTTCTATTTCTTTTGCTGCCTGAAAATCACAGTATGATTAGAGTAGAGTTGCTGTGCTGCAGGTGGTGGAATGGTCCTCTCAGGGAGAGGGAAGCCAAGTGATTTTTGAATTATTTGTTTTCTTCAGGAAGTATTGCTATGGGGATTTTCAAATTTTCTTTCCTAGGGAAAGAACAGCAAGTCAGTAATCCCATTCCTTCATTTCAACATTAAGCAAATATCCCTTCTGCCATAGTAAGAGGAAGATAAATTACTTTTAGAAATATCAGAGGTTCTTATACCTCAAGTAAGTAATTTTCCAGATGATGTCGTGTAATATCTCCAAGAGCTCATAAAATCTACTGGATCCAAGGGATCCTGAGTACTGTGCTCAAATCAGACATTAAGCACTTTTCTGAGAGTCATCAGTGTTTGTATCTCCAAAAACAATTCCTGTGTCTTTCCCCTGAGCAGAGAATGCTTTAGAAGCAATTCTGTCTTCCCAGAAACTGGAATTCCAGAGTGACTTTCAATTGCCTCTCCAATATGGTCATTCATTGACTTTGCATCTTTCTGAGTGGCACTTGAGAGATTCTGAGTTCTCTTGTATATTCTCCATTTGTGGCCAGAACTTTGTAATCCCAAACTCATCCATCCTCCTGCCCTTTGCCTTGTGTAGAGTCCAGCTCTTTGGAGCCTAGATAAAGAGATCGTGCTGAAAATAATTTGGAGAAGACATTAAGACAATCCACTGTGGCATTATCCTTCCTGAGAGCTCTTTATCTCACTTATTAAAGATGCCCAACAGGAAAAATTCCAGAGCCATCCCAGACAAGCTGTATGGAGAAAGTTTCCTGATGTCTAATCTGCATTTTTGTCATGACAAGAGTACTTCTTTATCCATTGTGAACAAGGGAAAACTAGGACTTGAACACTGTTACTGTACTTCTTGTACTCTTTTTGCAGACTTTCATTCCATATTTTTTTGCAGATATCCTTTTCTCCTGAAGCTGTGATTTTTCTTGCAGCTCAGCTTTGACTCTCTCAATGAATATTTTGAACAATACAACTCAGAATGAGACAGGGTTCTGTCATGGAAAAAAAGGGCAAGACTTACTGTATGCAGATGACAGAGACTTGGGCTCAGCTGCAGCCTTTAAATACTGTTATAATCTTAATCATAATCCTGATTTTGTCCTCCTGTTCTTTTCGGGCCTTGGAAAATGAAGAACAGTTCACTTGGGCCTTGGTGTTAGTAAATGATGCAAAATTAAATGGTGGTGTGTGTAACAGAGTGATCTCCAGGGGGAAGTTTATTTATATTCAGTTAATTTGGGATGTTTGTTGCTCCTGTCTTCCAGGGGTGAAATTCCAACAGCGGTCTGTGTTCCCTGTCCGTTTTGGTGGAAAAATGATAGAGCACTGGTGGGACTCTGACCTTGCTTTTAAAATCTACATGAGGAAAAGCAGCCAGCAAAAGGTATTGATTAGTTGTTGTTTCTACTTTGTGTCTCGAAAAAACAAAGAATTCCTGGCATTTTGATTTCCCACACACACTTAAATGCAGACAACCAGATATTGAGAAGGGAAATGGCATTATGGGCAGATAATATGTCACAGAATCCCAGAATATCCTGAGTGGGAAGGGACCACTAGGATCTAAGTCCAACTCCTGGACTTCAAAATCCCACCCTATGCCTGAAAGTGTTGTCCAAATACTCCTTGAGCTCTGTCAGGCTTGGAAGTGACCACTTCCCTGAGGAGGCCATTCCAGGCTTGTCACTCTTTGTCACTCCATTCAAGGATTTTCTGAGTTTGAAATGTGCAGGCAAAAAAAAAAAATCATCCTTCCCTCATCTTTAAAAACATTGGATCAGTTATAAACATTGTTCTGCAGTGAGAACACAGCTTATTTAGAACCATAAGATGAGTTCATGTGGATGCAGTTTGTATCTTTACCATGCCCAGGTTAAGAGGAATAACATGAGCTGTGAAAAACGGGTGTAACTTGTGCGTTTGGGGGAAAAAAGTGCATTTCTGTTCTTTAAGATTATTTTTATAATAATCCACCTGTGATGAAGAGGGTAAGAAGGGTTAACTCAGCTTATGTTCCATTTTAATCAGCACTAAGGATATTTGCTTTTCTTTTAACGGATGAATAAATTGCATCTCTAAGTATGGAAATTCTGCTCAGTTACTTGGATTTGGGATGGTCGTTTTTTGCCTTAATCTGGAATTCTTTACAGTAGGTTCTGGGATAAATTGTCTTACTGTTGTTCTAGTAATTAGAACTAGGGGAAATTTTCCAAATCCCTGTTGTTACTACTAATGTTATAGGAGTGAGGAGTCTGTGTGGCTGCCCATGGCATCCCAGAAATCTTTTGTATCGTGGAAGTCCTTTAAACCTGACAGAAATCTTGCAAAATCGATTCTTTGCTTGTCCTCAGGCCGTGGCCGTTGGCTCAGCAGTGCTTCAGCTCCGCAGGGTCATCCAGGCCAAGCTGCTCAGTGTCAGCTGGGAAATACCTGTGGAAAAAGAGGGAGATCACCCACAAGTTGGACCACTTATGGTACGTGTTTTACCATCTCGACTTTGTTAAACAACCTCTTACTACTAATTTTGGCTGCACGCTAATTTTTCCCTCCTCTGTCTGTTCTCTCTTTGTTTTAATTTGCTGGGTCTTGGATATGAAGGTTTGTAAGACCAATACAAGATAATATAAACTTTTTTTATTCCTTAAGGCTTTGGAGAAATATTTTGAACCTCTTGCACGTCTAAGGATGTTGCCAATAAGCTGGGGCTTGGATACGGAAACCACTCCACAGGCAAATCTTGAGGGGCACATATTCAGGGCTGGGAGTTTTGGCTTCTGCTTCACATGTGACATGAGCTGATGTGGAGCCTGGTGTACCCTGTCCTTGCTACCACCTTGTCACTTCAGGAGTTATTTTCTCCAGCCAAAGTTTCTATTCAGCTCCTCATTGAGAAGGATTAAAACTCCTACACAGCAGATTTGCCAGTTCTGAAGATAAAGAGCTCCCTAGATTAGCAGCTGAAGGCTTAAGAAAGTATGGTTAGCTGTGGAAAGTGTTGAAGGCAGGGAGGAGAAATGGTTGTTTATTCGGGGACAGAATGGAGTGCAACAGGGTGTGAGAGAGGAGAAGTGGAAGAAGGGAATTAATGGACCAAAGGTCAATGCAAGAACTTAGCGAAGGGGAAGTTAATACTTCAAGAAAACTGATTTTGGTTGCCCTGTCTCATGGGTTTCAGGTGCTCAGTGAAATACCTGATTATTTTTGTTTTCCTTATTTGGTCATTTTGTGGCTCAAATCCTTTTCTTTATTCTGTTACTTTATCTTCTGGACTTCAATTTATTCCTCTCCTTCTTGCTGCCTCATCACCTGAATGCATCCAGCAAATCTACGATGCTCTGTAGCAATTAACACTTGCAAATGGCTAAAATCAGCAGGCAACATAGAAGTGAAAGAGCAGTGACAGAAAACATTTAGAAACACTTATTTTTCCCAATTTTCCTCAGGCAGCTTATGCTGTAGCGAAGTGGAGCAAGTGACAGTTGTGATACTTTGTCCCAGTGCTTTTCGCCTTGGCTGGGTAGGGGCTCATTTTCAGCCAGCTTTGGGTTTGGGATTGGTTTGATTTTTTTACTTTACTCAGAGGAGGGTCAGCAAGAATGATTAAAGGGATGGAACACCTCTCCTGTGAGGAAAGGCTGAGAGAACTGGGATTGTTCGCACTGGAAAGGAGAAGGCTTTGGGGTGACCTAAATGTGCCTTAAAGTACCTGAAGGAAATGTGGAGAGAGACTATTTACAAGGGCTTGGAGTGGCAGGGCTAAGGGGATTGGTTTCAAATTGAAATAGAGCAGGTGTACATTGGATATTAGGAAGGAATTCTTCCCTGTGAGGGTGGGCAGGCCCTGGCACAGGGAAGCTGTGGCTGCCCCTGGATCCCTGGAAGTATCTAAGGCTGCATTAGACAGGGCTTGGAGTAACCTGGTCTAGTAGAAGGTGTCCCTGCCCATGGCAGAGGGTGGAACTGGATGAGCTTCAAGGTCCCTTCCAACCCAAACCATTCTCTGAATCATCTGTAATTGTGTGGTTTTGAACTCCAGTTTGGGCTTTATTTGATAAAACCACACGTTTATTTTGCAGTGACAGCTGTAGCTTGTAACCAGCACCTGCCTTAGGGTGAGACAACACAGCTCTCGAGCAAAGCATGGGATATATTTTCCACAGTTTCTGTTGCAGTCCTTTGTTTTGGGATGGGGCACACCTGACCAGCCCACTTGGCCTTACCTTGCAGGGGCTCTTAGAGCTTGCAGCAGACAACAAGGACTTCACCTGCACCACTGCCAGGTCGGCTCCTGCTGGGCACCGAGTCCTAGCTCATGCTGTGAGAAGTCCCCATCTGGAATTCCAGGAATCCAACAGCACGAGTGCAAATGCAGAAGGCTCCCACTGTTTGAGAATAAGCTCTGAAGATTCCCAGAAAGCAGGAGTGGGCAGCAGGAAAGTCGTAGCCCAGGATGTGCCGACCCAGATAACCCCATCTGAGGAAGTGCTGCATCTGCTGCACGTGCTGCTGATGGTGCCTGATGGGAAGGATTTCGTTGCTGGAGACAAGGGGCTCCCCAGTTCCTGCAATGTGTATTTAAACTGCAAACTGCTCAGCACTGAGGGGGCAACGAGATCCGCTGTCGCGTGGGGCGCGACACAACCTGCCTTCAATTTTTGTCAGGCAAGTCACACGTTTTCCATTTCACACTGCTGGGTCCACACTGACAAACACATTCCATGGATAAACTACTTTTATATCTATAGGAATATCTCTGCTTGGCTCTGTTCAATATATCAAAAAGTATTTTCAGCATTGTTCTGACTGGGTCGCAGTTTGAAATGCGGTTCCTTGAATCATCTAAATAATAAATGAGGCCTTTGAAGTATGAAGGAGAAACAGTCAGAAAAGTTTAAGTTAAAAATGAAAAAAAAAATTGACTTCTTCTCTTTTATTTCAGCAAGAAAACATATTGATGGTGACATCCTAATATGGAGATGTAGAATTTTTATGTGTCTTGCGTTGTGTTCTTTTTCTTCTCAGTGAACATATCAGTGACTTACTGGCCTAACGTGGGCCAGAGCTGTCCCCCAGCAACCAGCAGAATTTTCAGGCATTCAGTAATGCTATGAGTTTGTAATTTTTATTGATGTTTGCCTTTAGAAAAGTCAAGATGCTCAAATGCATTTGTTTTAACGACAGTGATTTGTGAGACTCTTCAGCTGAAAGAAATGTAAAAACAGAGCAAAACACATCTGAAACAGTTGTGTGAAATGATTTATGTGTTGTTTAGTAAACAGGCATTTGAAGGTCAAGCAAAGTTTTTTAACATTGCATATGATCTTGTGATAAAATTTATCTAAATTGCATGTTCCATTCCCAGAAGTATCCAAGGCCGGGTCGGACGGGGCTTGGAGCAACGTGGTCTAGTGGAAGGTGTCCCTGCCATGGGGGTGGAACTAGGTGACCTTTAAGGTCCCTTCCAACCCAAACCATTCTGTTATTTATTTTCCTGGCTAGCTCTTTTCCAAGCCTACCAGTTTTCTGAATTTCATTAGGCAAATGCAGATTTAATTTTTAATTTCCACTTCTGAAAAGCACAATTCTTCAGACTGGAGACATGTAGTGTTACCAGAATGCTCCTGATTTAGCCAATATTTTCCAGTTTATTCTGAGTGATAATTCTCTGTTAAACCCTTGCAGGTGATGCCTTTTCCACTGAGTTCCAAACGCTTGGAGAGGCTGAAAGACAATGTCATGATTATTGAAGCTTGGAACAAGCTGGGAAGCACTGGCTGTGACAGACTGCTGGGATTAGTGAAACTTCCTCTGCATCAGTTTTACATCTCATTCAAGTAAACATCTTTTTTTTTTCCCCATATTTTATTGGTTTGGGAAATATCCTCACTGATGCTGAGGGAAGGAAGTCATGGATGGTGTCTGGGGGTTGTGTGGGAGGGTTCTTAATGACACTTTTTATAGCAAAAGGCATTTTTGCCCTGGTAAAGTTCCTATAGTGAGCAGTGTATGAGTAAGTCACACTGTCCTTGTTCAGGAGTGCGAGTTCTTTGTTCTTTTTGGGTTTAATCTTTTGGCTGCTTGTTCAGTCAGTAAATATATCTTATTCACACAATTTAAATTAATGGAAATACTGGACAGAATAGATTCTTCCTGATGCAAAGGATTGATTCCTTTTATTTTGGTCAGATGTAGGTGTAAATCAGGTGGTGCTGGAACTGGCTGGACACCACTTTGCTAGTTATGACTGTGTCATTTGTGTAATTTTTTCAGTAATCTGCTGTATTTTACTTGTGTATATCTTACAGTCCCAGAGTGGTATGGGTTGGAAGGGACCTTAAAGCTCATCCAGTTCCATCCCCTGCCATGGGTAGGGACACCTTCCACGACACCAGGTTGCTCCAAGCTCTATCCAACCTGGCCTTGAATATCTTCAGTGTGTTGTTGGAGGTTTTTACATTTTTTCTAGGATATTTTTTTCCTGGGAGAATAGTTCCTGTTTCTTCTTTTCTTCTGGCCCAAGTCCATCCATAAAGGCATGTAACTGGCTCATAAAGGTGTAATATGGCTACTCCCATTAACAAATGGAAGTCTTCTTCCATCTGATCATGGATATCTAGGCTGGCTCATAGGTGAGGCTTCACATGATGCTGTTCCTACTCTGATGGCTCTTTTCTTTTGTTGTTCTGTTTTTGTTTCAATCCTTTGTAGAGATCCAAAGGTTTCCCACCTGCTCCTCCAGGCTCAGTACCCAGTGGTTGCTGTGGACAGTTACATGCCTGTGGTTGATGTTTTTACTGGCAGCACAAGCGGAAGCCTCAGAGTCATCTTGGCAATGGGCTCAGCTGATCAAATAGTGGCACTGCAAAGGCTAAAGACTGGAGAAGGAGTGGTACCTTCTGTCCCACAACGTCCTTCCCACTCTCTGGACCCTCCTCCTACAAAACCCACAACGGTATTTATTAATCAGTAAATCCCTTTTTATTGATTGTTCAGTAAACCCCCATTCTTGCTGTTAGGGATACATTAAAAGGGTTTTGCCAGTAGGTTCATTAAGAAATGAGTGACCCCTGATCTCGTTTTGATGCTGTTTTGTCATAAATGATCACATCCCACACAGAATTATATTGTTTATACTCTTTTCTTACCAACTGGCTCTCTCCAGTCTTGACATTACTGCCCTTTTTGTTTCCTTGCATAACCACTGCTTGTCTATATAAGTGCAATTAAAAAAAAAAACCCTACCAAATTTTAGAAAATCTTAATTCTCACAGCCTCGTCATGGAGGTTTTGCCACTACCTTTGAGTTGGATGTGTAAGATTGGGTTTTGCAGGAAATAAAATTGCTCTCAGGCTTTCTGTGTTTCTGTGTCCCTGGGGAGGAAAATGGCAGATAATGGCTCTGTCCCCCATCTCAGGCTTCTTAGATTCTTGTCATACATAATCATTTAGGTTGGAAAAGCCCTCTAACATCATCAAGTCCAACCATCCCCCAGCATTACCAAGGCTACCACTAACCCATGTCCCCAAGTGCCACATCTACACATCTTCTAAGTCCCTCCAGAGATGACTCAACTGCTTCCCTGGGCAGCCTGTTGAAATGGTCCCAGTTTTCCTAGAGGGTCATCCTTTCCATGTGGATTCCTTTTGTTTTGTTAGCAGATAGACCCAGAAGGGGAAGACCTGATGGAACACGTGTTTGAGATCCACGTGGAGAGCGTGAAAGGACTCACTCCCTTGCAGTCCACGGTCTGGGGAGAGGCCGACTGCTACATCCAGTACCATTTCCCAGTTCAGGAGGCTGGTTGTGCTGCACTGCAAGGCCCTGGATTGCATGAGGATGGTAAATTTGGTCTATAGTTCCTCCTTATTTAAAGCATTGCTTTAATTACATATTGTTTAATCATGTTCTCTCTGCCTAAGGAAGAGGGGGTGTGTTTTTCTGAGCATTCATGCAGCCAGTGCTTGTTTTCCTTGTAAGATCTGCATCCAACTGGACTTAGGCTGTCTCACCAAATTAAAAGGCCGGAACAGTGGTGGAGTCAACATCCCTGGAAATGTTCAAAAACATGGGAATGTGGCACTTGGAGAGATGATTTAGTGATGGCCTTGGCAGTGCTGAGTTAGTGGCTGGACTTGATGATCTTACTGCCCTTTTTCAGCCTTAATGATTCTATGATTTTCATGGATACACCAAGAGAAGACTTGCTTGGTTTAGATCATTAGGGTTATCATGGAATGGTTTGGGTTGGAAGGCAATAAAGATCATCCCACTCAAACCCCCTGCCATGGGCAGGGACACCTTCCAGTAGAACAGGTTGCTCCAACCTGGCCTTGAACATTTCCAGGGATGGGGCAGCCACAGCTTCTCTGGGCAACCTGTGCCAGGGCCTCACCACCATCACAGGGAAGAATTTCTTCCCAATATCCCATCTAGACCCACCATTTTTCAAATTATTAGAGTGTTTAAATAATTGCAGTTGTAGAAAAGAGCATAGGGTTGATTTGAGGGCTTTGGATCACTAACATATAATCCCACTGAAAAATAGCATTGTTCCACAGCAAATCCTGTGGAATTTGTCAGCTTTCAGCCACATTTAGCAGTAGTTTCCAGGCTTGCAGGATCAAGGTTCTTCATGGATTACTTGGGTCCTGCCTCCTCAAGGATTGCAAGTACAAAAAGTTTGAAGCCCCCCAAATGTCACCATTTTTTAACCACCCTTTCTTATTTTTTAGGCATCAAATTGAAGCCATTTCGAACAGCAACCACTCTGTGTGTCCCTGATCCCATCTTTAATGATGAGCATCATCATTCCCTGGTGGTTCCTGCTGATGTCCCAGTCCAGAGGCTCCTGGTCAATGTATTTATGGCCCCCGGAGTGGCTGGAGGAGGAATCCAGTTTGAAGTCTGGTGCAGGTGCAGAATAACATCTTGTTCTTTGTAGATGGCACAGCAGTACAAGTAGAGATGTATTCAAAAGCTGTGGGATGGATATTGCATAATATTATTTAATAATAACTGAAAAAAATTAAAAGGTCATCAACATCTGGTGATAAATATCTGCATTTTCAACCTGTAAGCCTTTTTTCCTCCCCAAAAGTGGTAATTACTCTGTTCTTTTTACAATTTCTTTAGAAAGTGTATGTTCTTAGTTTTCTTTCTTCCATTTTTATGAGCACAGCAATCCAAAAGTAGTGTTGAAAAGCTTGACACATCTAAATTTTACTTAATAGCACCCTAACAGTATAATTTCATTTGTTGGGTTTGATTATTTCTCTGCTACAAAAGAAATACCATGAAAGAAATAATATAAAATGTTTTGTAAGTTCAAACTGTTACTTTGGCAACCAGAGCTAAGTATTAGTAGTGGGAAGCAGAAGCCATGAAGACAAATAGCTTTAGAAAAACATAATAATCTGTTCATTCTGTAGTAAACAGGTCAAGCATTTTAAAGTTTGCAAAGTCACATGAGAATTGCTGCAAGTTGTCCATTAGATAAAGTACCAAAACTCGCTTTAGGATGAATCTGAAGCCATGTAACAGAGTAA
>JAWWES010000001.1:165092-175432 GCA_035583135.1 Lophotriccus pileatus | reverse complement strand
AGACTAATTAGGGTTTGAAGGCACACAAATTAAAGTTGATTTCTGTGCAGTTGTGAGAGAAATGCTTCTTTGTGTCTTCTCAGGTATTATTACCCAAATGTCAGAGACCAGCTGGTGGCGAAAGGGACCTTGCCCTTGTCACGGCTCTGTGCCATGGTGACTATGCAGCATCACGAAGAAATAGGGATACAGACTTTTAATCTTCCTTTGGTCCCCCGGACTGATTCCTCAGAGGAATTTCATCCACAGTCTTCAGGTAAGGAAGCTTTTGGGTTTTCATTTCATGTGGTAAAAGCTTAGTAGGCTTAGTAGGGGAGCCTCGGGCAGTGTGTGTTAGTGAAGTCCTTCATTGTGCTGCCTCAGGAGAGGCAGGATCCATGTGGGTGCAAAGACACAAGGGATGTGGATGTATCAGGAACCACAGAAGTGCATGGGCAGGGTCACATAAGAATTACAGCTTCTCCCACAAAAAGGATGTCGGGATCAACAGCCCAACTGAAGCGCTTCTACACCTGTGAGGGAAGCAAACAGGAGGAGCTTGATTTGGCCATGCAGCAGGAATAGTGAGCAGGTCCCAGCTGACTGGAAGTTGGCAAAAGTAACACCCATCTGTAGGAAGGGCTGGAAGGAGGTTCCAGGGAATTATAGGCCTGTCAGCCTGACCTCAGTGCTGGAGAAGGTCATGGGACAGATCATCTTGCACTTGGCTCACGACAACTTCATGCAGTGATAGGAGTGGCTGGAAAGCTGGGAAAAGAGCTTGGGGTGCTGGTGACAACTGCTGGGCACTGCTGAGGCATCTTCAGTCCTGGGGGGGCAGTTCTGGGCCCCTCATGGCAAGAAGGACATTGTGGGGCTGGAGCATGTCCAGATAAGGGAATGGAGCTATAGAAGGGGCTGGAGAACCTGGAGCAGCTGAGGGGGATGGGGAGGCTCAACCTGTAGAAAAGGAGGCTCAGAGGGGACCTTCTTGCTCTCTCCAACTCCCTGACAGGAGGGTGCAGCCAGGTGGGGGTCAGGCTCTGCTCCCAGGGAAGAGGATGAGAGGAAACATCCTCAAGTTGTGCCAGGGGAGGTTTAGGTTGGATATTAGGGAAAATTTCTTCCCCAGAAGAACTGTCTTGCCCAGAGCAGTGGTGGAGTCCCCATACATGGAGGGATTTAACACCCATGTGGATGTGGCACTTGGTGGCACAGGTTAGTGGTGGCCTTGGCAGTGCTGGGGGAACAGTTGGACTCTGTGATCTTATGGGTCTTTTCCAACCTAACCAATTCTCTGATTCTGTGTTTAAAAATAAAGTCTATTGCTTCCAAGGCAAATAAAAATGTGTATTTGTGTTGGTGAATGAAACCAACCAGGAGTGTTTTTCCTTCCAGCTTTCAATGTTGCCATAATGAGTGAAAAATCAGGGATTAAGCATGGGCAACCCTCAAATTCCCAAAAACTGTATCAAAATGCTTTGCTGAGAAATAAGCCACAGCCTGTAGGGAAACTCCTATGTAAGGTGGGGAAAAGGGGATCTGAAGAAGAGCTGTTTATGGTGCAGAGACATCTCTAAGTTCTCTCGTGGCTTTTTCAAATAACACAAACATCAGCTCTGGGAAGGCCACAAGGAATTATGAGGCAGCTTCTCAGGAAAAAGTAAAACAAGCCAGACAAGTGAGGTCACTGTGCCACAGTTACTTTGTAATAGGTGAGTCACATGCAGCAGCAGCACATCTGTTCATTCCAACACCTCTTGGAAGATTTGGTCACTGCAGTGCTATAAAAAGATGTGTTGAAATGCTTGAGGAGGGTATTCTAAAACTCTGATAGTGAGTGCACACGTGAGGGCTTGTTTTAAGAGGTTTAGCTAAATATTGATTGGACTGGATGTAACTGTATTAAAAACTGACCACTTTTTTCCTTCCTTTCTTCCATTTAATCCAGGTTTGCTCGATGTGAGTGTGAGATACCAACGATCCATGAAAAAAGCAGGAATAACTGCTCAAGCTGTTTCGCTTTCTGTACACATACACAGAGCAGCAGGTTTGCAAGCAGCAGCCAGGTAAAGCCTCATTCAAAAAGGACCATTTTCCACTTAAAACAGCTTTATCTGGAGACAGCAGGCTGAGGAATGAGATTAGAATGAATTGTAACCCAACAACTTTCCATATGCAGAGACCAAGGTTCAAAGTGGGCTCTGCTCTGAAGGAAAATTAACTTTAGAAAGTCCATCAGTGGTTATTTTGGCCACTGAAGCTGCAGTACAGGGTAGTAGCATTTGTCCAGTGAGGGATGAAGATTGGAAGGGCACAATTTCCTACATTTCCACATTTTTCTACACCAAGGGCTGATATAAAGTTGATATAAGACAGTACCTCTTTGGATATTGCATCTTTGTGTTACTGATGGTATTTAAAAGTCAGCTGAGCTCTGTTTTCTTGCATTTCACTGTGAGAACCTCAGAGAACTAACTAGTAAATGAAACATGGTCCTTTCCACCATAAGGCTGCTGCTCAAAATGTGTGGATTTAGTTCTAATATGTGATTTTCAAGAATCAGAGAAGAGCTGACACTAGAGAGAATCAATTCTGTAAGAGAAGGATGGCCTCTTTCATTCCAGAGCAATGTTCTGACCCTTTCTCAGTATTGCTGAGCTCCTGATCCATCTTAATTCAAGTAGCACTTGTAAAGTGAGGATCCCTGCAAAACTGAAGGAAGTGATGGAGGTGACCTCAGACTCCTCATCCTTCAGGTGTATAACCTCAGTAATGTCTGAGTTTAGTTTACATGTAAATGATTCCATCTGCAGATTTCCCCTCCTTTGGCTAGTCTGTAAAAATAATTTGGCTTGGCCTTTGGCTCCCTTCTGGAGCAGGTTCTTTGGGAAGTTATTCTAGAGTACAGTATATTTCTAAGGATATTGAGTACTTTCTCAAACACTTACACAGGTAAGAGGGCAGCCATCAGTGGTAGACCTCACAAAAGTTTCTCTTCCCATTTCCTAACTGTTCCTAGTTTGTTCAGATGAAAAAAAAGATGAAAAATGATATGCAACCAGAACCCACGTCTCTTTGGACTTTAAACATTCACGGTTGTCTCATCTTTTCACCATGAAGCCTTGAAACCTTTGCTTTAATTGTGTTGGTTCCTAGATTCCTTGTACAATATATTCATTCTATTTATTATTTTCTTTTTTTATTCTTTTTTTTTCATGTTAAATGAAGAGCTGTGGCACAAAAGAACCCTGCAGTCCAGTACTATGCAGGTGTGGGAGTGAACTCTTATGTCTCTGTGCTCCTCTCCTTCCTGCCTGAGGCAGAGACACAAACCACACAAGCCGTGGCTGGTACTTTCTGCCCAGAGTTTGAGCATCATGTAGAGTTTCTTTGCAACCTCATCATTCAGAAAAGCAGTGGAGAATCCTCTAGTCTGGGGGAACTCCTGCAGTCTGGCATCATCATCTTCTCTATCTACCATCAGAGCACCAAGTCAGGTGAGAAGTACCAGTGGTAATAAGGACTGAATGCTGTTGCAGAAATGCCCTTAATTCTTAGTATAGAAAAGAGAATAGTCATAGAATCATAGAATAGTTCCAAAACAGTTCCAACTTTCAAAAACCAGCTGGTTCAAACCCCTGCAATGAACAGGGCCATCCACCTCTAGGGCAAATTACTCAGAGCCCTGTCCAACCTGAACTTCAATGTTCCCAGAGCCTATTCTGTGCTACTAGAAGTAATTACCTGAACTGGCTTTGGGAGAGACTGTTCCCCTGGTGCAAAGAGTTTTTAAGACTCTTGGTGATCAAGATCATCTCTTAAATGAAGAGATAATGCATTTAAAAGGACTTAAAATGTTTTCAGGATGACAGCTGAGCTGTTTGCAGTTGAGGCAACAGAGCTTTTCTTTCAAAGGAGGTACTGAATCTCGAGTTCCAGTATTTACAAAATCATTTCTTTTCCAGCCACTGACAGATTGGCTGATCGGGCATCGAGAGATTATCTCCTTGGGACAGTCACAATTCCGACCAGAGACCTGCTGACAAGAAGATCAGGTAATGCAGCAGCATTACACTGCTGACATTCTGTGCAAATGCTGTTGGAATTCCTTAAAACAGCTTTCATTCCCATTTTTGGAATGAAATGAAATGAAATTAAACCTATTTTGTGGGGGTTTTTTTAGACCAAAGTTTTGTGGGTTTTTTTTAGACCTAAGTGGTTTTTTTGTCTGGGTTTTTTATAGACCAAAGTTCTTTCAGACCATGTGTTCACTAAAAATTCTGTATTAGAAAACTGATATAAAGGTTGTTTGAAGGTCTTTTTTTCAGGATGTAGGATGACTAGTAGCTGAAGGAATAATCTGAGGCTACTATGAAGAAATTTACCTACATCTCAGCTAAAACAAGCACCTACAATCCTTAGGATTTTATTTAGTTTGTTTATTTTGTTTATTTTCTACCTTTAAGGTGGAAAGTCAAGGAGCTGTAGTGTTCAGTGGAGGATCAGTGGTTGCTTTTCAGATGTCAAAGCTGGAAACAAAGGTGTTAGATAATAAGAAAAGAGTAGAAATAACTTGTTTGGGTTTTTTTTTTACTAAGTCTAAAATATCTCTATGATCCCTGTGGGTCCCTTCCAACTCAGAATATTCTATGAAATATCTGTGAAAGAATTATTCACATACCTCTCCACTCATGCTCTCCTCTATCAAGTGTTAGTTTGGGATTATTTTGTCTTGTAGTAATGTTATTTTCATTATTGCCCTGGTTATATCTGCTTTAAGTTCAGTATAGTTCTCATTTCTTCAACACGAAATTTCGGGGTTATTTTTAATGGGAAGAGAGAGGGAAATAAATGAGAATACCTGATTTTATAATTGGAGATCCAATTATAAGGGTAGGATGAGTCTAATGGTGATCTTTCCTCCTGAAGGTATTTCAGGCTGGTTCCCAGTGACCCTCTCCAACGATCCAGTGCCTCCACACTGCACAAACATCACACAGGCCACTGTGGGGGGGCTGGAACTTTCTGTTACCTTTGCTCATTGGGATGACAGAGGGCGTGTTTTGGACGCTGCTAAACTGCTGGGATGGAGCAGTGAGGAGATCCACGGAGACAGCATGGAGGAGAGCAAGGACTGGGAGCCGAGTGCCAACCCAGTGACTGTGACCATCTCCACCCCAAGAGTGTGGCTGCCACTCCACTGTGTGCTGCTCACAGGCCAGGCACACCTCGATAAAAGCACCTTTTGCTACCTCAGGTATAAGCTGTACAACCAGGAAGCCACGTGGACTTGGCTTAGGCGGCCAAAATTGAGCGGCGACGCAGAGAACGTCACGGTGAACTTTAAGAAGCCAAACAAGGTGACTCTCAGAAGGAGCCAAGGGCTGCTGTGGTTCTTCAGGGAGGAGAAATTAGAAATCCAGGTGTGGTGGGCATATGGCAAAGAAGATGAGGTGGAAAGACCACTTGATACCGATCGTCTGATTGGATCTGCCTATGTCGACCTGGCAGCGTTGGCGGAGAGATCAAGGAGAACACTGAGTGTTAGTGGTGAGTTCCTGAAGTAGGGTCATGTTTGTTCCTCCTTATTGGTGATTTAATTGGTTTCCTTCTGTAGTCACTCTAAGCAAAATGTTTACAGCTTTGCTTTGTCCTGCATAGAATCCTAGAATTGTCAGGGTTGGAAGTGACCTCTGGAGATCATCCAGTCCAACCCCCCTGCCAAGGCAGGGCTACCTGGAGCAGATAATATAGGAACCCAGGTGGGTTTGGAATGTCTTCGGAAAGGGAGACTCCATGCCTTCCCTGGACAGCTGTTCCAGTGCTCTGCCACCCTTTATGGAAAGAAGTTCTTCCTTATGTGGAGGTGGAACTCATGTTTTAGCTTATGGCTTTATGGTACCCATCATCCACCAGGTAGATTTGTGGACAGGTCATTGGCTCTTCTTTGAGATACACTCAGGGAAGGGAAAAGGAGCAAAAGTTAAAGCAAGTTTTTATTCTGGGAGTGTGTTGTATTCTCCATAGATGTATATAAAATTATGCAAAGTCACTATTCCCAGGGCTCTCAGGGAGATGATGTGCTTTAAAACAGTAATCTGAGCTGCAAGGGGAAAAACTAAGGTTTACCCAATTTGGAGGATTGATCATGGATTTTAACCTTTCCAAGCTGATCCTTCTGGGTGACACCTCACATAAAAATTACACTGAAAATCAAAATCCTTCTGCTGGGCTGCTGTGAGATCTCTCCTGTAGTGAACTGTACCAGCTGTTTCCCAAGCTCCTGCTTTTCCTTTGGCTTGTTCAGCTGGTTGGTTGTGGATTCTCCTGCAGGGGTGTATCCGTTGTTCCGATGCAACGCTGCAGACCTGGCCGGAGCCGCTGTGCGTGTCCACGTCAGCCTCACTCCCACTCCTGCTGCCCTGCCCAGCAGAGTTCCCTGTGCCCAGGAATGCAGCAGCAGTGAGGATGAAGGCACGGGAAAACCCCCTGATCTGAGCCAGCAGGTCCCTGAAAATCAGCAGCTGGATATTGTAAGTCCGGGAATCACCAATGGCAAACCACAGGAAGAAGACGTGATGTTTCTGGAAAACACAGTTGCTGTCAATATCCTTGTAGAAAGAGCAATGCATCTGAGTTTAAAAGGTAATATCACCATCCCCCTTTTTTATTTTCTTTGTTTGTTTCTTTATTTTTGTTTCTTTCTTTCTTTTATTCCTCTGGGATCTGTTCATGCTTCAGCAAAATTTGTAACTTGCAGCCCCAGTTATTGTGGAAGTACAGGAAAAGCAGGAGATTAAACTATTCAGGCTGTATTCATGAATACAATTCAAAATATAAGTAACACAGTGCTTCCTGTTACACATGACAGCTGAATTCTGAAGTTAAGCCTTATCTGAATAACTAAGCCCTGAGACTCTCCTAACATTGCTCTTTGCATTGAAATTTAGGCTGAGTGTATTAAAATATTCCTTCCTGTCAGGTGACCTTTGGGTTTTGATGTGTAGCAGTTGGGGAATTCATGGGTTTATGGAGCCTTTTCCCTGGTCTGTAAAGGAATCTCTTTGTCCAAGATGGGTTAAACCCTTTCAAACACATCAGGGGCTCTGTCCTTCACCTTGGGCCAAAATACAAATAGGAGTAAGGAATTGATCCCAGGTGAGTTTGCTGGAAACATCTTTCTTAAGATCCACTGTTTCACCCTCCAGGTGATATGCCATGAATGTGGCATGGATGGAACTACAACATGAATTGAAAATTCAGCTTTTTGCCCCTGAGAACACAACTAAAAGTCAAATATAAACCATGATTTAAGTGTGTGTAACTCCAAAAGATTCTGAGCCCTGCAGATGGATTTTTTTTGTAATGATTGTAGAATCTTCTGGAATTCACAGTCTTTGGGAAACTGATGTGACATTGTTTGCTACTGCAAAGTTTTTGATGAGATAAAGGAGGTTTCTTCTGAATATTGCAGAAATATTGCAATATTTCTGCCTTCAACTTATCATTTTAGGGTGATTTTTGGAAGTAACTGACTGAGAGACATTGGATACACTGAAACAAATATAAGCTGGTTTCAAGAGGAAATTTTGTTCCTTATTATTGCCAAACAGGTGGCTCAGCACGGAGAGTAGCTCAAGCACTGGAATAGGGTCCTGTGGACCTGGATTTTATTCCTAACTTTGCCTCTGACCTCCCAGATGATCTTGGGCAAATGTTTTTTCCATTTCTCCCTTGAGTGTTACAGTTTCTGCTCTGTAAATGTTCATGTAATATTTGCTCCCATTGTAAACATAAAGGGCTTTCAGCTCCACCAGTGAAAAGAAATATTTTCTAGACGGTGGATTTCTTTGCTGATTGTCTGGGTTTAATTACTGAACTGTCTTTAGATTTTTTTTATTATTACTATTACTAACAAATTTGTATTTAATTCTGTGTAATTTTAGGAAGTCCTTTGACAGAACGGGAAGTGACAGCCCCCAGTAGCTGTGTCTCATTTGCTGTTGCTGGTGCAGATGCTCCAGTAACCACTCCAGTAATAGAAAATACAGACTCACCAGTCTGGGACTTCCAGGAACAAGCCAGGTAAGACCATGGCCCCAGTGCTTTGCTGTCACTGTGTTGTTGAGCCATGAAATAAGCATATTTCTCTTCCTGCATGGTTTTATTGTCCTTTCTTTTAAGTGTGCAGCAAGAGTGAGGAGAGGGAAATAAGCAGAAGCCCAAACCAAGTAAAGATAGTTATGCTTTGAGGGCTCAATAATTTTGGGGTTTGTTTTGTTCCTGCCCCTATCAGTCCAGAAAGAACCTGGGTAGATACAGTGGCACTGAAACTCCAGAGGCATCTTACTGTACTTGTTCTTTTTCCTGTTTTGCATAAAATATTGTGATTTTTGTTCTTAACAGATTATCCAAAGAGCTTCTGCTGGATCCACAGCAAACCTTGGTTTTCAAAGTGTGGCACAAAGCAGGTAAAGTTTGCAGTACAGTACTGAGAGGAGTGTTTTCTCTGCATCCCTTTCCTTGGGTTACTTGTATTTAATACAAGGAAAATAAATGAAATAAATCAAAGACTAGAATCGTAATGACATTTTTAACTTACACTAGAAGAATGCTTGAGATAAATACCTACTGATTTCCTGGCCTCCTCCTTCTCCCCATTAATCATCTTACAAGGTTTGGTTTGTTTGTATTCTTTCAGGTTTTATTTTGACAGTATTTTAGAGGTTGTATTTTCCTACTGAAGGAAATTCTTTACTCTGTGCTTTCTGTCAAAGAAACTCTACTCAGTTCTTTACTGTCTTTCTTCAAACATGCTGTTTGTTGTCTCTGCAGTTGGTTGAAGCACAAACAGTTGTAACCAAATACTTTTATTTCTTTTTTTTAATATTAAAGTTCAGCTGTCTGATTTTTGCTTCCAAAATAAACTTCCTCAGCCTTCCTCTGTGTCATCCAGAGTAATGTGTGTTTACAGTGATACTCCTGCCAATCCCTCTCCCTTCCCTGGGCTTTCACTGGTTCTGCAGGGACATTTTTAGCTGAACGTAACTAAGATAACCAAATAAGATCCTCTTTTTTGGATGGGATTGTTTGTTCTGGAGATTGGGTCTATTTCCAAGGCATAATGTAAGGGCTGTAGGCTTCATTTCAATGAGTATGTGTTTTATATCCTTCTTCTCCAGAAACGGAGCGAGTGATTGGATTTGCATCTGTGGACCTTTCCCCTCTCCTTTCTGGCTTCCAGCTTGTGTGTGGGTGGTACAACATCACAGATTTCAGTGGGCAGTGCCGAGGGCAGATTAAAGTAGCCATTTCCCCTCTCCAAAACATAAATCATCTCAAAGAAGAAAGACAGGCCAGGGCCCGAACCCAGCCGGAGAGTTCTTCTGTAAGTGCTTCCATTTCCTCCCCTCTCACATTTAATCAGATTCCTCCTAATTAGCACCGAGTCTGCAGGTTTCTGAGCAAATTCACAGCACTCTCATGGGCCAGTCTGTGTAAATGTATCAGAACCACTTAATTCCTTAGGAATTCTGCTCCATGTTTCCATGGGAGCTGCACGCCAACACTAGTTACAGCACTCAAACCAGGTCATGAACATTCCCAGTAACTTCACTCTGTTATTTGGAACTTTTTTTAGGATAATAATCTAAATAGTGTGGTTCTGGATGTCTGGGAGTCCGGCATTGTTCTGTTCTGTTTGCTGCTTTGGGTGGCAGCTGATGGCCAAAAACAGACCATAAATGCAGCCTCTCACTTCTGATTTGGCAGGAATCTCTTTTTCTGGAAGATTTGCCATTTCTTCTGGGTTTTTCTTTATTCTCTGGACTTTCCAGGTACACTGGGGTGTGTTACACACATGTAATGGAGCCCCTACCCTAGTTTTCCTCAGTTTCCTCTTCGATACATGGGAGGAATTAACAAAAGTGTCTGAAATTAGTGTGTTGTGAAACGGTACTTTGTCCCAGTGCTGGAAAATCCACTGAAAATTTAAAGCTGTTTATAAAAAACATGAGTTTTTTTAGTTCAGCAACATAATGCTTTAATTTCTCTTATTTTCCTGCTGCAGAAGACTCATGTACAGTGTTCCTCTTCATTCTAGGGGAAGGCAAGCTTTCTGCCATCTCCTGGGATTGCTGCAAACTTTTCCAAGCAGATGCTGAATTCCTTGTCAAAGGAACTGGCTGTTCCTACTTGGGAGCGGTGAGTCCACAGACCATCAGCCTTTTTGATTATTTCCAGGGCTCAGATGAAAAAGGCAAACCCTTTCAAAAGTCTTAAAGCTCTTAAAAACTAGAGGACATTCCCCTTCCCAGTGAGAGGAGATGGCACAGGAGATTGCAATCCTGGGACAGGCT
>JAWWES010000001.1:121660-150769 GCA_035583135.1 Lophotriccus pileatus | reverse complement strand
CTAAGCATAAAAGATTGAGACCCATCACCACAGGCTAAACTTAAGCACCACTTCAAAACAGAGCAGTGAAGGTGGAGGATAGAAGCTTTTCAAAGAGAAACAGTGCCTGCCAGTGGGGCAGAATGGGGAAATTAATTCTGAGTTTTTGAAGAAAACGTAAAACCTCACAGTAGTAAAGTTAAGTAGTGTTGAATAGTAAAAAAAACCCCACTTTTTGAAATTATTTTTGCTTTAGATGACAGCTGCTTGCTACATAAATGTGGGAGCACAAGATGCTACGTGAGCTTTTCTCATCTGGCTGCTGCCATATGAGCCATCAGATCTTGGTGATAACTGTTTTTCCTCTCCTTCCTCTCTCCTCTCTATTTCTTTACTTCTTTCTTTTCTTCCTTTAACTCTTTTATTTTGTGGGTAACTTAAAACCAATGAGCTGTGTTTTACTAAGCTGGTGTACTGATCTGCTGTGGATGCTTTTGTGAAGTGGATCTTTGTGCTGCGTATTTTGGTGAAATAATTCTGCCTTGGTTATGTTACCCCTGTAAAACCTTTTGCCAAGATGTCTTATTTTCTCACTAAATAAAAAGAAATTCTCTTAGAGAAAGCGCAGCAGCATTTTCTCCAGATGTGAATTTAAAGTAATAACCAACTAAAAGCTTTTCAAAAGTTTAGTAAGCAAACTTAAAATTCTTAAATATAAGTAATACTTCCAGTTAAGCATAAAGCTTTAAAACTGGAGTGTTACAGCATGGAAAAGCCATTTTATCTAAGGCTGTTAAAGCCTTTGTTGATTTAATTTTAGCCTTGAACTTGTAAAAGCACCCCACCAAACTAACAAACCACCAAACCACAGTTTTTGGCCCCTTCCTGTCTCTGAGCATGAGTTGAGCAAAGGCTGTGGAGACAAGACAAGGAAAAGTGACTTAATGTTGTTCCTTCAGACATCACAGCATCACAGGGAGGTTTTGCACTGGTTTTAGGAAAATGCACACCCAGTTCACTAGATTTTGAATACCAAGGAATTCAGGAGATAAATTCTTTGCTTTCAGAGAGAAAAATTTAAATTTAAATAAATATTTACATTAAACCAGAAGTCTACAGATTGATTTATCAGAAGATCTATTTATCAAAAGATCTATTTCTATCTGGGGTATCCTTTTAAGAGAAAGAAGAGGTTGGTTAGAATGCAGACTCAGCACTGTTCTGCTACAGCACGAGCCACTCATCTTTCAGCTCTCTGACAGCTTTTGCAATGTTTGCACAGATCCCAGAGGATTACAAGGAAAAGTTTCACGTTCTCCAATCTTCAGCAGTTAAATTTCTTTCAGACTTTCTTGGGCAGAGGAGTCACACACGACTCAATAGCTGTCAGTCTTGTCTCCAGAGCTTTTAATATAGTGTGTGCCTGCAAAACAACCAGGGAGAGGGGCTTGGTTATAAACAGAATTTCACATCAGCTTCCTCAGTCAACTTCCTTATGCTATTTGCTGCCTACCTGCAGCCACAAGTTTTCAGTAGAGTAAAACATCCACTCGATTTATGATGTAATATTTCAATACAAAGTTACAGCAAAAGCATTCAGTCCGTTTGCACAAACGGCAAGAGAGGCACGGCTATAAGTTAAGTGCAGATCTGGAGAAGTGAATCAGAACTAATCAGGAATGCAATATCAAACTCCTGAGACATAAATAGGAATCTAATGCTGTGCATGATAAACAGAAACTGCTAATTACTGTGAAAATTAAAGGAAAAGTTATTGAAAATCCGGCATAACATGAGATACTAATGGCATGAAGCAGTACAACAGATGTTACAACCCACAGAACTGCTCTGGATGAAATAAGTTTTGTAGAAGCTATTGAAGGATATTAAGATGTCACAGAGGTGGTTTAAACAAAGAATAAGGTTAAATCTTACCCTCTGCAGCACCTCTTGCAAGACAGCTCGGCTTTCGAGAGTCAGCGGCTCCTCATCAGTAAGAGCTTGCTTTTCTGAGGATCCCAGAATATAGCTGAAAAGCCAGAGTTCAGAGCATGAGCTTCTCACTCTGAAGGCAAAAAGCCCAAGGTAGTACAGCTCCAGAACAATCACTGTTGACTAGAGCATATGCTTGCAGAAAAGAACACTGGCGTGGAGCCTTAGTTCAGGATACAGTTACCGAAGAATATTTTAAGACCGCTTTAAAGTGCTATAAACCAATTAAACCCAAGCACACCTTCATTTTCTGGACAATATTTAAAACAGCTAAGTGCCCACCTTAGCAGGGACGGAGCAGACTTGGCCAGTACAGGTTAGACCCCACACCAAGCTGTGCCTAAGGCCCTCTGCCCACATTGCCTGCTGGCAGTGCTAACCTCTAACAGCTAATAGGCAGGTCTGTTTGGTACTACCCACGACTGGAACAGAGCAGCACAAACAGCTGTATCTGGATATGCCACAGATATAACAGGAGCACCCCTCAGTGAGATGCTGGGTGGGTGAAATGGATTTGTCAGGCTTCCCCATAAACATTCTGCACGTACCTTTCAATAGAATCAATGTTGAAACAGAACAAACCCCTCTTGTAGTCGAGATGCTTTGGGGTGCACCTGTAGATGTTTCCAAGTGTCCTTGAGCAGCCAGAGCAGAACAGGGTTTCTACCACGCTGTAAGTAAGACATGTAACATTTATTCAGGAGAAAATAAAAGGAAGCACCTCTCCCCATCCCCGTCCCTAAAAAAATTTCATGCATTACGATTTTTTAGAGCTTTACACAGTGTAATTATGGGCACTCATCTTTCAGCCTGCATTCCCAGTGGCTCCTTAGGCTGGCTGATCTCAGCAAGACTAAGAGAACCACTGAATAGCAGAAGGTTTGGGGATGGAACGGACCTTAAAGCTCATCCACTCCCAACCCCTGCCATGGCAGGGACACCTTCCATTAGACCAGATTCCTACAAACCCTCTCCAGCCTGGCCTTGAACATTTCCAGGGATAGGGCAGCCACAGCTTCTCTGGGCAACTAGTCCCAGGGCCTCACCAACCTCACAGGGAAGAATTTCTTCCTAATATGAGGAATAAACAGAGTGTTCTTGCAAAACTTGTAATAGTCATAACTGATTTAGTAAGAGAGTGGAAAGTACTGGTTATGCAGCCTTCGACCCGTGTAGTTTGCTTAGGAACAAGAGAATCAATCCAGCTTTCAAGTATGTGACAACTCCATTTGAAAGGTACATTTTGATACAATGTACCCCAGAGTGGCTCGGCCAATGAAGAAACAGGGAGGGACCTGCGTTTTGGGTGAGATAGAATTAAATGGGGGCTGTGTCCCCTGCCAGGTTGAGAGACCTCACTCAGGTTTGTTCAGTAAACTCTCCCTTTTATTCGAATAAAAGTTGGTAGGCTTTTTAGTTAGCTTCTCTGTCTCCTGGCTATTTACGTGTTTCCCAATGCCCGGATTTTCAGAGTACTAATTATCTAATTTAAATCTGCCTTCTTTCAGCTTAAGGCCATTCATTCCCTTGTCCTATCACTACATGCCCTTGAGGGAAGTCCCTCTCCTTTATCCCATAAGCACCTTGTACAGACCTAATCCACGAGCGCCTTGTACAGACCACCCGAAATAAGTGTTTGGGGGCCCCCCGGGGGCACACGGGCCCTCCCGTTTTACCGGGCTTGTCCCCAGCGCCTTCCCCGGCCCCTCCCGGTTCCCCCAGGGCAGGGAGGGCAGTGCCCAGGTGGGGAACATCCCCGGTCTCACCATCCGCACTCGTCGGGCAGCTTGGAGAGCTTCTGCTTGTGGTCCACCGAGACGCTGGCGGCCGCGCCTGCACGGAGAAGGGAGAGAGGGAGGGAGGGAGGGATGCGGGGACGGGACCCGCGGGGAGGGGACCCGCCGGGGCGGCGGGGCCGGGGGGGACTCACTGCGCAGCAAGATGCAGCCGCCCTCCTCGTCGTTGGACACCCAGCTCAGCGTGTCGCCCACGGGCCGCTTGCAGCCGCCGCACAGGAACACCATGGGCAGCAGGTCCGCGCTGAGCGAGCCCTCCGCGCCCGCCCCCCACGGCTGCTGAGGCGGCTGCTGGTGCTCCGCGCTGCCGGCGCCCACCTCCAGCAGCGACATGGAGCACTCCAGCTCCGCCGACAGCTCCGCCGGCGGGAACAGCGCGCCCGCCATGGCCTGCGGACCGCCCGGCGCGGAGGAACCGGCAGTGACGCCCCTCATGGCCCTTCAAATCGCCCGCGGAGGAAGCGGCAGTGACGCCACACGGGCCGCCCTCACCGCCCTCACCTCATGGTGCCTCCCCCCGCACCGCCCTCACCGCCCGGGGCCGCCCCCTCACCGCCCCCTCACCGCCCCCCGCACCGCCCTCAGCTCATGGTGCCGCCCCCCCCGGGGAGATCGCGTCCCCTCTGGGAAGGAGAGGTGGGTTTAAGGTCGTCGAGACCGAGCAAAGCGTATGGTTGTTCCAACACATCATTTATTTATGAAGCGGGTTTTTTTTTGTTGTTGTTTTTGGGGTTTTTTTTATCCAGTCGTACCTGGTTCACAGAATATCCTGACAAGGATCGTGCAGTCCAGCTCCCGGCCCTGCCCGGGACACCACAACAATCCCAAACGCCTCTTGAGCTCTGGCAGCCTTGGGGCCGTGACCTGGGGAGCCTGGGGACCACTACCCACGGTCCACTGCCCGACCACCCTCTGGGGGAAGAACCTCCATCTAATATCCAGACTAACCCTCCCCGACACAGCTCCAGCCATTCCCTGGGATTCTGTCGCTGCTCACAGAAAGCAGAGGCCGGAGCTGCCCCTCCACTGCCCCTCCTGAGGAAGCCGCAGACCGCGACGCTCAAACGCTCCTCCAGACCCCAGTTCTTTACCTACAGGTAAATTCAGGAATGTCTTTCAGCCCAGCTGCGCTCAGGAGCTCTCAGGAGCAGTGCGCTGCTGCGACAGGCTGAGAGGGAAGGGTTTGTGACCTAGCTGGCACTTATCCATCCCATTCTTGGGTTACTTGACATCCACCTCAGTTTAAAATGCGATGAGGAATAACAAAATTGTCCGCCAGGAAGGGAGGATTGCATTTTAAGGGCTGCTGTTACATCTCTGCCAGGCATTAATACTCATTGCCACTGGATGTTTTCAGTCCCAAAGCAGTCCTTGAGCTGTGGGACCCCTGAGTGATTGACACAGGCATCAGTTATGCAATTCTCTTTCTGAGGGCAGTGAAGTACAATGAAGCAAAGTATTAGGTTGGAGCTCTGAGCTACCTTAAAATGCACTGCTGGCATGGCTAACAGAACAAACTCCTCTGAGTATTTCTGGTCCTATGAATATTACTGGGATTACATAGATCCAATTCCCGTAGATGGAAGCAAGTTGAAGGTTAATAAATGTAAGTATTGTAGAGTAGTAGGTGCTAATCTAGTACAGGTAAAATGTTGCATAGCTTGTCTGACTGACCTGGTTTTGTTTCCTTGCAATAGAGCCCATGGTGAGTATAGATGGGTGTCTGCCTTCAGACTGGTTAATTACTAACACTGAAACTCTGTGCTTTGTCTTCCAGCATTTGAAACTCTAAGACTCCTGGTACTAACTCTTGTTTGGAAGGACGGATTTTTTTAAGTTGTTTGCTCGAGGGAAATCTGTAATTTGGGATGTTGGTTACCTGTACCCTCAGCAAAGTTGACTGAGTGGGCAGAGGTTTTCATAGAACTTTTGTGGTTTTGTCTTGCGACCTCAGGTTTACATTGCAACTCACAAACATTCAGAGCCTTAGTAAAAGAAACGTTACGTTTCCACTAGCCAGGAACAAAAAGCTGTTCTTTTACCTTTCCTCTTTGGTTTTAGTGCTGCTGAATGAATAAAGTAATAATATATGCTGTTGTGAAAATGCTGTCCTGCTGTGTGCACTTCCCTCCCTGGGTGTTCCTCTCTACTCAGCTGCCTGTTTTCTTGAAATTTATATAAACTGTGCTTCTGAGACAAGATGCTCACCGTCTGTTTAATTTACATTTGTTGATAGTTTTGTGGAAGAAATTACCCCATGTGCTTATGAGTGATCTTATCATCCTTATTTCCATTAAAAGCAGGGTAAATCAACCTCTTCCTGGTTTTTTTTTTCCCCCACTAATTTTCTCCCCCTAAAGAAATCGAGAAGTCTGCCATCTTTCAGGAGTTTTTATAATCTAAGGAGATAAAAACTGACATTTTGCCATGTCATCAGTCCAGGAGGAATGGAGACTGTGTCCTCTTAGTACTATTATTCTTCCTTCTCCAAATACCTCTGTGAGAACACAGAGGTTACAAAACTCCTGGGATAGGATTGGAGCTCCCTAATCCAATTTTGCCCGTTGGTTGTTTTTATTTAATGTAAAACAGAGACCTGAATCTCTGCACTTCCTTTCCTCCATTACGTGGCTGGTCCCTGAAGCTTTGTGAGGCTGTGTTTGTTCCATGAAAGTGCATCTAAATCCAGCTGTAAAATCGTGGTCTTGTTTTCTTTTAATAACATTGTGCAGCTCTCTCCATTTTGTATAAAAATAATTAAAAGCTTAATTGGCCCATGAGATAATAGGCTATTTAAAAATATGAGCACACACACACACACAAAAAGGTGATAGTAAAATTTAGCAATAGGAAATCTTTTTGTTGATTGTTAAAACATGTTATTCCTTTTTTTAAAAAAAAAAATACTGAATTGCAGAACTTAAAAGCAAGAAGTTTTGGTTCAAACTCCCCCTGAGACCTAGAGTAAGTTTATTTAACTTCAGTTAGTTCCATGAAACATTATTAAATCTGCTTTTAGAAGAAGGAACCAAAATAGTTCTGATAGAGAATTCTATAAATCCAAACTCTTCACTTGTGTTCCAGTGGATTTGAACACTTCAAATCTTTGGGCTTTTCAATATATCCCCGGGCCATGACCTTGCTTTTTAGGTTTGTTTTTTTTTTTTAACCAGAAGTCCCCTAATTCTCCCTTGAGGAACTGTGGTTGGCCACTATCACCCCATTGCTTTTTTCCACAGTAAGTTGGTGAAGAGCATGTCAGAATATTGGCCTTCACGTGCTAATTTAATGTTCTCTGAATTTAAGGTCATTAAAACTTTGTTTAACAGAGGAGGAATAAAATAAGCTGCCCCTCCACATTGATATTTCTCAGTAGCCCAGCCAAAACTCAGCTTTCTGATAAGGATACAGCTGGGCCAGCCCTATTTTGGGGTTTAAAATGAGCTGGGCTAATTCCCTTAACCTCTTTGTAGCTCTGATGAACTCCTTCACAAAGAAACACCCAATCAAACACATGGGCCTGTATCAAAGAACACAGTGTTTTCTGTCCTTTCAGAGGAAAGATTTATTTTGTCTTGGTCAATATTTGCCTCTGGAGTCAGTGACCCTTCCTTTTCACCCCAGTCGAAGCGAGTGGCCCGCTGTGACTTCGGGCCAGAGCACCCAACCTTCCCGAGGCTTTAACCTGGGCACTGGGAATCCTCTTACTTGTTCCTTAAAGAAACCACATGGTCCCAGTAAGGCAAGCAGCCTTTTGCACTATTTTATGATGATTACAGAAGCCCTGCAGCTGAACAGGGCAAGGGTCACCTTCTCTTCCACTGCACTGATGACTGCAGAGCCACAGACACTTTTCAACAAGCTTTCCTTAGTATTTCTCTTGGTATAAAGTGCTTTCAAGGCTGGAATTCCCTCCCTGAGGGCATCATCTTAAAGGTCCTAGGTTGTATTTCTTCCCCTAAAATCAGGCTTTGGCAGTAACAGCTCAGGCTTGAGCCCCACACTGCATCCTGCACTGGGACTATGTAAAAGGAACCATATCCAAATATCTGCACAGCTCTAGTCACCAGGATACTCACTGGATGTTTTTTCCCAACCCATCACTCAGCCCTGGCCTTGCCCTGTTACAACAAACTCTTAGGAGGCTCTGAAGACCTGTAACAAATTGGCACTCTGGTGCCTCTCCCTAAAAGGAGAAATCGAATCAATCAAGTGACACACCTTTATTAGAGGCCATAAGCTACATTGCTGTGTTTTATATTTGCTGTGGCACTGCTGACAGGATTACTGTGTTGTGTCCACAGACTCCATTGTCATCGCCTTTTGGGTCGGACTTGCTGCCTTCGTGACGTTACTTTTCCTTATTTTACTGTGCATGTCCCGCTCTGGATCAACTCCAGTCAAGTAAGTGCAACCAGACACAAAGTAAGTGCAGATCAGTGTGACAAAATAACCCGTGTGAGACATTCACGCCCTCGAGTGATCCAGCAATTACAGGCTAACAACACAAGAAACATGGAAATGGACATAAAACTGCAGGATAGCAGAGCTATGTTCCCAATAATTTACTATTCCTAAAAAACTGGCAGGAGAAGTCTGTACACATGAAAATCTCAGTGTTTGGGAGACTTAAACAAAGTACTGATTTTTAAGATTTTTTTTCACTTTTTCATCATGTTACTGAGTGAAATACTTGGCTTAAAAATATCCATATTTATCCTTGATGTGTTCAATTTTGGCCTTCAAAAGAGCTATTGTGAACAAGGCAAGCCTAGGAATGTTTTGTGGAGTGCCCAGGAATCATTAATGAAAAGCATATTGGATGAGATTTGCTTAGACTTTTCATTTTTCTAAGCTTGAAACTTACTGTAAGAAAACAATTTTAGGACTGAAGTGAGCGTTCAACACACACACAAAACTTGCCCCTTTTTGATTGAGTTTCATTTGATTTTTAAGCCCCTTCTCCCAATTACAGCAACAAAACCAAACAGGGTGTCTGGAAGAAATCATTCCTGTAAACTTCCACCAGCCTCCCCTGTCATCCCTCTTTGTTACGTCATCCACCCCTTACCCTTGGCATGACAATCATCCAGTATCTGTATGGGAACCTCCTGTCTCTTTTCCTGTGATAATTCTGATACATTCTCCCAACAAACACACACACACACGTCACAGGTCGAGGCTGGAGAACTTTTACCTTCACCGCTTCTGCTCTCATCCATCTCTCTGCCACTCCCAGGGTCATGCAGGGTACTGGGTGCTCTCCCAGCTCGCTCAGGGCCAGGTTAGAGGCTTTCAAGCCAGGTGGTTCCTATGAGTGCACCTTGTGCTTCAAGGGAATGTTGAGCAAACCCCCACCACAGGTCAGCTAGATCCCTGGGGTGTCCCTGAAGGTCACATTTCCATAGGATCACAGAAACACAGCATGGCTTTGGTGGGAAGGGACCTTAAAGATTATCTAGTCCCACCCCCACTAGACCAGGTTGCTCCAAGCCCTATCCAAACTGGCCTTGAACACTTCCAGGGATGGGGCAGCCACAGCTTCTCTGGACAACCTGTGCCAGGGCCTCACCACCCTGCTCCGGCCCTCAGAACACCTCTGTGTCCTCCTCTGTGCTGTCTCCAGCAGCTCCATGTCTGTTTTGTGTTGTGGTCCCCACAGCTGGAGCTGGGATTTCACCTGAGTGGAGCAGAAAGGGAGAATCCCCTCCCTCATCCTGCTGGTCTCACCTCTTTTGATGCAATTCTGGCATCTCTTCCACTGCTATGCAACACCAAGGTCTCCTCTTTTAGCAAGGGCACACCACCCTCCACAGCAGAGTCTGCTGGTTTTAACCTACATATCCACACAGAAAACAACTCAAAGTGTCTTCCAAAAGACCTGTATCTACTTATGCTGCAGCTTAGTCCTTGATTAGAGACACTGAGAGGTCCTGGATCTGACTCTGTGATGTGACTGCCCCACACATTGCTCTGCAATACCAAAGAATTCGGTGCTAAGTCTGATGAGACACAAGAGGGGAGGAGGTCGTGGAATCCATGTCCCAGTCCCCTCTGTCACCATTACGTTATCTCACAGAAATAAGACAAAAGGCCTGGGGCACGAGACCAAAGACTTCAAACCCATTAGTGTGCCAAGGCAACTGATGATCACACTGCTGGGATCCAGAGCCAGGATTAAGAGTTCCTTTCAGTGGTGTTTCTTACCATCCAAAATGATGCAGAAAAGTGAGGGTTAGTGGCTGGAGACAGTTCATGGACCTCTCCAGAGGAGCACTGGTCTCCCATGCATTTCACTGGAGGCTATACAGTCCTGGCAGCCACGCACAACCCAAATTTTCTCGCTGCCCAGACAGCATAACATTGGGAAAAAAAACCAAGTTGGGTGCCCAGAGAGTTGGAAGATCCGTATATCTCATCCCTCATCACAGTTTCTTGCTCTCAGAGAGGTTCACTCCAGGGCCTCTGGCAGCATGAGCTCTGCTGGCTCCAGACAGATCTCCTGCAGTAAGAAACTCCATTCAGTGTTTAGATGTGGTGCCTCATCACCCTCAGTGATCACGGATATGAAGCTGCCTTTATCGCTGGAATTATGTTTCCCTCAAAAAATGACATCAGGCATTTTTCACTGTACTGGCTTTCTCTAGACCTGCACTGCCTGGAATTAGCTTTTCTGCCCTTTGAATCACTATTTCAGTTGTATCTTTCTCTGTGATTTTGTCTTGGCCGAGGTCAGTCACAGCACTGCCTTAGAGTGACCTGCCTTGACCAGGTCACTCGGAGTACTGGGACTCTGGAGCTCTTCCAGCCTCCTCCAACCTCCCTGCTGTTCCAGGGATGGCTAACGATTAACAGGAGCCTGCCAGAGTTCTCCTCAGACAGTCCTCAGTCACAGCAGCGTTACAGTGATGTGGAGGGGATGGGTCCTGCTCAGCTGGAGCAGAGTCAGAAGAGCAACTCACATTCCCTCTCCCTTCAGTGGCCTTGGCTCTTCCCAGCTCTCCTCCCCACCAAACCCAGGCAGAACCGAAGATGCTGAGGAGCCCTCCGAGTTCCGGGAAGCACAAAGCTGGTCTGCAGAGTCAGGCTGAGGAAGGCAGCGAGGGCTGGAAGAGAGGTAAGGCTGCACAGCAAGTTCCTGGGCTGAGGTCAACACAAAACTCGTTTGAAACTTGAGGAGAAGCATAGAAATTCCACATCCACAAGTAGGCAGCAAAAACTCCTCCAGGGAAGCACTGCCAGAGCAGCCTCATGTGGGACTGTGGGCCAGGATGGTGCCAGAGTGGGTGGGTTGGGCTGCATTTCCAAAGCCTTAAACACAAGAGACAAACCAAACCCGCCAGGCAGATGTTTGTATTGCTGGTTTGTTTTTTAAACCTTCAGGTTTGTTTTAGCCTCGGAGATAAGACACTGCTGCAGTTTGCTTTGTGAGCACACTCACTGCGTGGTGCTGGGCTCAGAAACCTGCCCAGGTGTGAAGGCTGCTGGACCACGCTGAGTGTGGAGAAAGAGGAAAGGCTGCAGAACTGATGGTGCAGCATGGACAGAGGTGTCAGAGCCCAGTGTTTCTGTCAGCCAACTCAGACGGCCACAACAGCCTCCCCCTCCTCTTGGGGCCCCCTCACCCTTTGCCAGGGCTGAGAGAGTTCTCACAGGAGACAAGAATCCACTCCCTTGCTGGCACCAGCTCTCCCACTGCAAATTGGGAATTACTTGCAATAGTAACCCCACTGCAGTCACACAGTGTTACCAAAGACACTCTGGAGAAAACCCGACCATCCAGACACATTTTCCTCCTCAAGAATGCAGCAGCTTCAACCATTCCTGCCCCCGGTGTATGCCCTCAGCTGGAACCTCTCTCCTGCCCAGCTCTGCATGGCCTGCCTGCCAGCATCCAGCATCCTCCTCCCTGGCCCAGGACAGACTTGTATCACCCTGGTTTTTTAAGATCCTCTACTCCACAAGGGTATTTCTGGAAGATGTGAATGCTCCCACTCACGACAACAGGTGTTCTTCCATGGGTTCCACTGGAACATGGCTCAGAGCACATAACCACTAAAAAGACCTTTTTTATTTTTAACTTTCAAATCACCTGGAAATACAGTATGAAGTACAAAAGCAATAATAAATAATATGCAAACCACAACCCTGGCTTATAGCACCCAACTTGGAGGCAAGGCACTGTGGGGAGCAATGCATTTCCTCCTGTGACATTCCACATGTACCTATTTCAAAACTTCCCAGTGCTTTGCTGTCCACAGGGAGCACTTTATTTCCCCTTCCCCCAGAGTCCTCCATTAGAATCAGAGAATCATGGAATTGTTTAGGCTGGAAAAGCCCTCAGATCAAATCCAACTGTTCCCCAGCACTGACAAGACCACCACTAACCCCTGTCTCTAGGTGCCACATTCACACCGTGTGATCCCTCCTATGGGAGGAATGCTCTTATTTCTTTAGTTCTCTCAACAGATCATGCTATTTGATTTTTTTCCCTCTACAGAATTTGTCCAAAGGACCTGGGCATAGCATGTGAGACAATTTAATAAATCCTGGTTTACATTTCAAAGCTTCGGGTCCCGTGTGTTTGCACTCCAGGCCACATTTCGGAACTATCTATCAGATTTCACAAAGAATTCCCAGTAAAACTCACATATGATCAATTAGCAGCAAGTCCCTTGGGGTTTAGTTCCATCTCTCACCTGTTCCAAGTGGAGAGAAGGTGGGCCTTTGCTGCAAGTTCCAGCAGCAGTGATGGTCACGGTTTTTTCTAATTAAAAAAAAGGATAATAAAAATAGACCAGCTCTAATATAAATGCTTTCAAAAACCATATAATTTTAAACCAAGAAGAATCACAGATCACCATGATTCCAGTGTTCAGTCTTTTATTCACACTGGTTTTGGTATTATGAAATAAACTGGGTTCTTCAAGAAATAGTAAATCATCATGGCTAAACCTCCAGCCTTTTTTCCCCATCTTATATTGGAGAGCAGATGGATTTTAACGACACAGGGACTGGAACTGTGTCTGGACACAGATCCAGAGTGCAGAAAACAGTCTTTTTGGTTCTTCATAAAGTTAAAAATGCCTCAATAAAAATTATATAAATGTTGTGTTCCCATACTGTTCAAGAAAACAGAAACTGGAACTTTGATGTCCCACTGAGAGACAATGAATACAATTTTCCCCCTCTGAGTTTGCTCAGTAAACAGTAATAAAATACTGATTTTTATGACCAAACCAGTCAGGTCTGTACGGGGACAGCTCAGGAGGGTTTCATGGCTCACAGCGACAATGGCAGAGCACGGAACGTTAAAGATTAAGAGCCAGTTCCCTGAATTAATGCCCTGATGTTGCCAAGTGAAGGGTTTTGCAAAGAGACACAATAGTTTCTTCTCCTCGCTCCTGAGTTCCCAAGTCGTCATCGTTTAACTGACCATCTGCACTAGAGCAGATCAATCTGACATGAGTTATTAACATATCTGGCTCCTGTGCTCCGAGCCACATGTCCTTGATGTAGACGGAGGTCAGGAATACACAAACAGCTGCGGAAGACAAATTAAGAGAAATCAGAACAGATACTCTTCTACTTCCACATACTAATATCAAACCATTTACCTCCAGACTTCTGTTTTAATATAGTTTCCTGTTTTCTAGGTGGAAAATCTGGGCGGGGGGTTGCCCTTGCAAAGCCAACAACTCCCCTCACATGAAGGAAACAAACCAGTTTCCTGATCAGCTTCCTTAAATAAAACAGTTTGAAATCTGGCCATCACCAACCAGCACATGGATCAGCACCCATGCCCACATGGGCTTGTTTGTTACAAACTGTTTTTCCCCTTGGAATTGTATTTCTTTTATACCTCACTGAACTCCCTTTTAGTCCTTGAAAGGGAAGCTTCTTTGCAGGACTATGAGTGTTGTACTTTCAGAAAGGCCCACAAGTGTGACCCTTCTCTGTGCTGCCCACCCTGTGCCCATCCCACCACGCACACAGCTTCTACCTTGGAAGGTTATGGGCTCCAGTGGACACAGGCAAAACTCAAAATGGTCTGTTGAGTTAAAAAAAACCATGGAACTCTCTAGTTCCTCCCATTACTGCCCTGTAACAAGAGAGGTAAGGAAGAGACAAGTTACCTTTCCTATTCTCATCCTCTTCTGTCGTGGCCGAAAGGCACAAGGATTTCACAAGCTCGTGGAAGCTGCTGGCCAGGCCCTGAGCATCCATGAGCCGCAGCATGATGGAGCTGAGCACAGGGAGCTCCTTGGAGAGCTGAGCCTCGCAGACGCGGGTGTAGAACCTGAAGAGGTTCTTCCTCAGTGCCCCATCCCCGAGCACCTCCCGCAGGGCCGCCGGCTGGGGCACAACGTGCCCCTGGAGCCAACGCAGCAGCAGGGACACGTTCTGCTCCCTGAGGCCGTGCTCCACCATGGACTTCACCAGCCACTTCGTGACCAGCAGAGTGCACGCACAGGTGAGACTGACGGAGTCGTCCCCAAGGTCACCGGGCCTGAGGGGCTCCCCTCCCTGTTTGGAAGGTGGCGCTGGGAAAACAGGCTCCCAGTGGGCAAATATGGAATTCAGATGGTCTCTGCATTTCTCCAGCTCAGACACTTCCAGGTCTCCAGCAGCGTCATCATCTTCTACCCCGTTCTTTTTCCGACTGTGACGATATGCACGAGATGAGGCTTGGGGCTTGTTCTTGTCTTTAATATTTTCTGTAAGAAGGAAACCACCACCAAAACAAACATCAGATACTCCCAAGGTATCTATGTACTTTCCTGATACAGGTTTTACAGTAGCCCTTAAATATGTGATACTTTCATAATTAAACTGATACAGAACATTTAAATAAACCTATAGAAGCTTTAATGTGCACCAAGAGCAGTTGTAGCTGCAGGAAACCAGCGTTAACACCTCTCACTACCAAGTTCCTTGGACGTTTTATTCACAGAGATCACAAGAAAAGTCACTCAAGTCCAGACGTATTTTCCCTTTCTTCAAACACTGAAAAATTAACTCTTTAATTCTCCCTTGTTTTATTGTTTTTACTCATGTATCACTTTCAGATCCCCCACCCAAACCTTTGAGCACAAAGCCTCCAGGCACTTTTTAAGATTTAAGAATAAAGTTTCTCAAAGCCTGATACCAGATTTGCAATTGAATTTCCTTTTAAAGCTCTTTCCCTTTTTAAAACTGTTTCTCCAAAGCTTCCAAATTGAGTTAAAGTTAGAAACTGCTGCAAGGAAGACCTGAAATATAGCTTTCCATTTCCCTTTCTCCTCCACCAAACCATATCAGATCATCCAACTAAAGTTATTAATACTATTTCCTGGGAAATTTGCCTCACTTAGACAGTTGGTTTGTAACAGTCTCAACAAAGTCTTCCTCCTCTAAAATGTTTTGGCACTTACTGAGCAATTCTTTGATTTGGTATTTCTGAGCAAGGGCCTGCAGGTCCTCCTGCAGCTGCAAGTCCCTGTCGACGAGGCTCCACTTGTGCAGCAGCAGCAGCACCTCCCTGTTGGAGAGGACTCCATCGTTCACCGTGAAACGCCTCATCTCCCGGAAGGCCTCAACAACCACAGCGCGATATTCCAGCACAGAACTCAGGGTGCTGAAGAACTGAGTCAGCTTGGCCACATCCAGATTAGTCCTGCGGAAAGAAAACACAAGTGCCATGTATTTTTCTGTGTGCTAATTACTAAAATAAGTACAAGGTTTTTTTCTCCTTACAGTCCATACGGTCGGGAAATAACTTGACAGCAACTGTGCATCAAACGTTACTTTATTCCCCATGTCATCAAACAGCTAAACCTTCCTGCCAAAGAAATCTCATTCAGATTCACTACTCAACTTCCAAACAGAAGGGGAAAAAAAAGCATGGAACGACCAGACATCAAGAAATTCTTCTGCCCTTAATAAATTTCAAAAGGGAGAGAGGACGAGATGCAAACTGGTTAAAAACAAAAACAAAGGACTTACCGAATGTGTTTGATTAACATGATCAAAATATACAGAAATTCATTTACAAGCTGAATGGGAAGAAATTTCCTGTTCTCCTGGGATTGATTCCTGCTTTCTCTCTTGTCTCCTAAATTTGTTAGCCATAGGGTATGGAGTAAGGAAATAATTTTATTTATCACTTTGTTTTCCAGAAACCTGAAAAACAAAAGAAGGAAAACCCATTTGGAAGGCAGATTCTGACCAGGAGCTGCTCCATCACCTACGGGGGACCATATTCTTGTGCCCTTTTGGTGCAAAGCCTTGGTTGAACCTGCCAGGGCACTCTGTGCAGAAGTGATTTTGTGTGTGTGTGCCCATGTATGTGAAGGAGAGGCAAGGGGAGGAGGAAGGAGCAGGAGGAGAAATGTTCAGCAGCTCCTATGACAGGATGTGAATTGTGGGCATTTGAAATTTAAAAGTTACATACACTAAAACAAGGCACCGTTTTGCTAAGTTTTTCAAGGAAGTGTTCTCAAAAACACAAAGCCCCCTCCATCATCCCTCCTTCCACAACCCAAAAGCACCTTGTTTCTGTTTTCAGAAACACAAGGGACTTTTCAGGGTTCAGCAAGTTCTGCCAGTACAGCCCTTGGTGCCGAACGTCACCGGCCCCGACCGTATCCATATCTGTCACCTTGGTTTCCATACTCAGTCACACAATTATGCTGCTGGGGACAGTAGAATTGCTCCCATTTCTCCAGTATTTCCCTAGTTACCTTTTCTCTAAGCTGTGCAGGACCCAGGTGAGGAGGCTGTGATCCTGTATCAGCTCATAGGCAGCTCTGGTGACACGAGCAGCACTTTGCAGTATCTCCAGAATACGACTCTGAAACAGAAAATGTAACTTGTTCTTTCACAAATTCAGAAATGGTCATGTCTAATTATCAAACTTCTAGCAGGATATAATTAGTAACCAGATTGGTATCTGATCAGCTTCAAGGAAAAATGTATCACCAACACCACCTGCTCTCAGCAACCCCAGGGTAGAAAAGATGTCTTATTTTCAAAGCTTCATACCACAGGTGCTACTCTTACAAGAAGTATTAATGTAGCAGGGCAATTTTATATTTTTGTCTAAGATTTTCTGTCTGAGATACTTGTAATGGACTGGATGTCTCAGGGTGGACGCTCACAAACCTGAGAGCTTCTGGTATGTGAGTTTCCTTCCTACTGCAGCACTGTACAGGTAACAAACATGCTGGTTAGGGCATAGAGAGACCCAAAAAAGCAAAGACCCCTAATGTAGGAGCAAAGTTGTGATACACAAGTGAGGCTCCATGATGGCAGGGTTTTCTAGAGGGCAAGGGAAGAGTCAGCTGCTCCTTTCTGCTTTGTACTTGTTTGAGATCTCCAAGCCATTCAAACCTTTGGGATTTGGGTTTTTTTTGGTGGGCATTTTTAAAAAAAAATTCTTACCTGGGAGCCCTCATCACACAAAGGGCTGTTGAAAAAGGAGAGAATGACCTGGAAAATCCTCTGGTAGTCATAAAGCTCATAGCAATGTTTGTCACGCAGCCCTTCCCCAAGAAATCTGAGGATCCACTCACGCTCTGTTTTGTACTAGAAGCCATAAAGAAAAATATCCCTATAAGACATTTCCAAACAATACCTGCTCCTAAGAGCACAAAAACCTGATTCCCTGGGAGTGCCAGCTCAAGGCTCACCGCAGGTTGTTCTGGACTTCTCCATTTCCATCCCTATCAAATTTAATCCCTAACATCCACCAGGAACAGTCAGTCTGCAGCCCAAATATGCAGTGAAAATGGAACTGTAAAAGTTTCTGTGCCTAAAATACTTCATTTGAACTCCTGAAGATGAATGTAAGCTAGCTGGGGCAGAATATTCTGTTTGCTGTCCTCACAGAGGACACACAGCACAATGAATTATTTCACTGTGTGTTACTATTAAGAAAAAAACATAGAAACAGGGAAATGGTAAGTTTAATTCCAATATGAAACAAAACAAAGGTGCCTCTAATTAACTACCTATGGGAGAATGAGATTTCATTGCATTTTAGTGGCTTTTTTCTATTATTCTCTGAGGGATTATTGGATACGTAAGATGTGACCCTTACATTACCTCAAAATCAAAACTGTAGAAAAGCTGGAAAAATCCTGGCACTTTCTTCAGGTCCAAATACTGGTGTGACAGAAGGAATCTGTTTACCTTTATATACATGTGCTCCTCTGTGAAGAAAAATAACTGTTATTGTGGAGAAGGAACATGTTCCCAATACAGAACCACGAAGAACAATAAATGACAGCTGTACTGTGCAATGTTGCAGCTGTGAGAACAGCCCAGGAAGTGCAGGGGACCCCATTAATGCAGGATCGTGGCTCCCAGCAGTGTCACAGCCCTCCCCTCTTCCAGACATGCACAGGGACTCGCCCCAGGAGTGACATGCACAGGAGGTTACAGTACCTGGCTTCAGGATCTGCTGTGCCACACGAGCAATGTAGAGGGTCAGGGAGAAGGTGAACCTGAGGTTGGGTTGCCTGATTCCATTCTGCACAGTATCCAAGAGATACAGCAACTGCAAGAGCCCAGAAAAGAAAAGCCTGAACCATAACTCAAACAAGTACAAACAGGAGCATGAACACATAAGTCAGCTTTCAGGATATTTCACAGGTTGTAACTCAAATATCAATTCCATCAGGATTTCCATTCCTACAAAAAAAATTCCTAAGAATTTCTAAAATGCATTTCCCCACCTTTTCTGTCTATTGACTATAACAGGAGGAAACATAAAACGATAGAGGAGAAACAATGGAAAAGAGGATAAAAGGCTGCTTTTAGCTCTTTCACCATGTGCACAAAGAGGGATGAGCAAAGGAGTGTCCATGACCTACAAGGTCCCACCTGGCAGATTGTCAGTGGAGCTCAGCCTCACCTGGCTCTTCTCCCGAAAGCGAGCTCCTTCCAAGTGGGAGCGGAAGGAAGCCAGGACGAAATAGGCAGCCGCTCTCATGCTGGAATCGTAGCTGCTCAGGGCAGCTACTGTGAGACCCAGGGCATTGACTTCCACAAACTTGTGACATGCCACCACACACTCTGTGGGAAGAGGGAAACAAGACACAGAAAAGCCCCTGGTGAGTCCTATAGCACGTAGCAGCACTATAATGCTTAACATTCCTGTTCATAAGCACCCATTTCTAGCTCTACCCTGACAAACTATGACCTCACCACAAGCCAAAGGCTCCTCCAGCTAACAAAGGTGTTCTGCAAATCACTCTGAACAGGAATTCTTTACTGGAGCTAGAATTCATGCTGTTAGTCTCATTCATGTGACACAGAGATGACCCTGCCAAGTTAGGAGTAAACTCCGTAAAGACATATCATACTTCACTGTTTAGGGAAAATTGAGTACAAAGAAGAACAAGAGGGAAAATTCACCTCCCTGGAGCATTTTCTGAGTGCCTAAAAGGAAGATCAGCAAATGAAAAGGCTACCTGCACTAAAAAGCTTCTGCAACAGAAAGGGCAGGAGAGTAACACATAAATAAATAGTCCTTTGGCCACGGCAGTTGTCCCTGTGCAGACAGCAGTGACTCTGCTGGTAAGGCCCGTTCCAAGCAAAGTCCCAAACTGCACCCCTGTGCCCTTCTGGGAAAAACAAAACCCAGCCCAACAGAAAAAAGGAAACACTCCCTTCAATGTAACATTTACCTTCCATAGCATTTTGCCATCAGGATTTGGAGTTTCTCATTTAAGAGCTGCGTGTTTTGAAGAGTTTGTCCCATTTCTACCCACTGATGGCTAGAATGGACTTGGTGTAAAACCTCCACAATATGTCCTGATTTATTTCAATTCCATTCACCAGGAAAGGAACACAATGGAAGCTTTTGATGGTATTTTAGCAGTTACAGTGCAAATGTACCTGTTTGTATAAATGGTGCCGAGTTTAGCAATTATATGAATGTATTTTCTTGTCATTCACACTAAAGGTCAAGAGGAAGCTTCCAGAAACAAATATTCCTATTTAAGAAGGGGCTGTAGTCTTACTGACAAATATAATATATATATATATATAATATCTTTATGTAAACAAATCACAGATTAGTCCTGTCCCTGCATCAGCAGCTGGGCTGTTTCCTCATCTTCTTCTCAACTGCCAGAACTCCTAAAACTCCATTTCCTACCCACTTCTGCTAGTTATGGGCCAGGTAACAGCAGGGTCTCCACCACCCCACCAGTCCAGTGCCATTTGTCCCAGAGCCACCACCCTGCTCTCCTTCAGGCTGCTGGAGAACTACTAACAGGCACCAACCAGTCACACCAGGTGGGTGATTTCAGGGGGTGGTGCCACATAATGAAATCCACTTCAGCAGTCCACAGATTTATTTGGAAAACTTTCTTTCACTAAAAACATGCAGTGGTAATATTTTGCACTGAGAGTGTGTTCAACAATGAACACAAAATGACAAGTTATTATTATAAAAACACCAAGTTAATTCTGTGTCTGACATACAGCTTGTTTAAAGGACCTTGAGAACCATGATGGAAAAGCTTTCCACGGGATGCTTAATGAAGCTCAAGACAGACAGAACTTGCTATCTGCCCAGCTCCAGAATGACTTTTTCCTCAGTGAGCATTAAACACTGTGCAAGAAGTCTGTGTTTATAAATTCAGCAGTTATACAACATCTGTGCACAGGGCACTGTGCAGCCAGTACAAAGAGCAAATAAATAAAGAACTGGGAATTCCAAGAGCAGATGACATGGTTTATGAGCACCATGGGACTCGAACTCATAAATCACTTGGGCCCTTTAAAAATGCCCCTCTTACAACACCGACTCTCATTCAGTGTGGAGCAGTTCAGAGGGTTGTTTTTCTCCTCTCCAGTTCCAGACTCAAGACAGCCACTGTCTCCACAGCTCCGCGAGAACACGATGTTCTCAGTCTCGCTGCTTCCCACACAAGTGACTACACAAGAGGTCACCAGCAGTGCTGCTGAGGCTGACCAAGAACCATCAGATCCCTCCCTCCAGCTCAGGTGGTGGGTGGTGATGGCACTGTCCTTTTTCAACTATTACACCAGGTTCCAAAGATATTGGCTGTCCGTGCTCTTCACCCACATCCATCTCAAAGGTCCAGCACATTTACTGGATCATCTGAAATCCCTCCTCCTACAAAATGTCAAATAGTTCTGGTATCTTTTCTCCTCAGAAAAAAACCCTTTTCTCCTCTTGTTCCTGCTGTACAGTAACCTAACACTAAATACCCAAGATAAACCTTCACTTTACCTGGTCTGGTCAGTTCACTGAAGAGCTGAAGTAGAAAACAAGGATCATAGAAGTCATCAAGATTCTTGACAGTTTCATCTTTATATAGTGACTCTTGTATCTCCTGAAACTAAATCCAAACCAGTATTTGTAAGAAAAAACACCAATTTCCAGCTTGCTTTCAAACCTCCCCAACTACCCAATCCCAGGATAAACCAGTTGATACCACACCTTGTAAAATATAATGCAACACAGGGTGAGACATGCACTCAAGTGGTTAAATCTGGCCTTCACTATCAGGGTATATCCACAACTATTTCTCCTCACCAGCACCAACAGCATGTCAGCAAACTGCAGAAAAGGCTGGAGAGCCTATTGTCAGTGGATCCTTGGATACTCCAATTTTGGTCTCACACACATGACAACCTTTGCACGCACAATCACACCTGCCAACAAGATGTGGCCTATAAACTGCAACGCACCTGAAAAGTGTTCCTAAAGAATTAATTCCAGCCCTCCTAAGTACTGAAATCACTCTCCTGATGGAAACAAACTGCAGTGTATTGCATGAATGCAAGAAAGGAGTGGCTTGAGTGGAAGGCTCTTTTTGCACACCCAAAGAGGGATAACCAAGGATAGCCTGAAGCAAAAGCACCTGTGACGGCAACAGTCGGCGATGCTGAGGGAACGACAGGATGGTCTTCATCATCTTTTCCCGGTCTAGCAGACACAGAATCTCCTCCATGCTTGGCTGCTGCCAGAGGGACTTCCCCAGACTCTTGCAAGTCTTGTGATGCTCCACAGCAGCCGGACCCCAGAGCAGGATCCTTAAACATGGTTAAAGGTGAAGGCATTAGGAAAGAGACTGCTGGCACTGAGCGGAAAGCAATTACAGGTTCAAAATTAGTATTTAAATTTTCTCTTCACTTCTACTTACTACCCTGTGGCAACATGAAACTAGAACTCATTTCCTTGGCAACACCTTTTCCATCTATCCCAAAGCTTTCTGAACTCAGTCTGAGGGTGTCTCATTAACTCTGTCCAACCCTGTCAGTACAAGTCAGAACGTACCTGCTCATAGAAGTGACTGTTTATTTAAGCTGTAAGTGCAGGTAAGAATGAGCAGCTGCATTAAGAGACAGGGATTCAGACCTGCTCCAGCTGCCTAAGCCAGTGCTCTTGCACTGCTGGAAATAGTTCTGCCTCCAGGACAGAAAAGTGCATGTGAGGAAGGCAAAATTCACCTCTAGGTTTGACCTTGCTCACTGTTTATTTCAGTTAAAAATAAAACCCTGGAAAAATGCCTGTTGTGAGACTGTTTATTAATGTGTAGTTACTCCAACAAAGGAAGGTGCTCAACCTACCTGGAGTTTATAAGACTGTGATTATTCTTCTCATACAACTGGAGCAGCAGCAGTATCTTCTGATCTAAAAACCACGATGGAACCTGAAGTTAGTTACCCACAGAGACGAAGGCCAGACGCAGAAGGAAGGGCCTTTCCCAGGGTAACACACTCACCTACAGCACTCAGAGTGGCCCCGTAGGCCCCCAGCAGCACAGGGAGGTGGCTGCTCTCACACAGAGAGGGGCTGAGCTGCACAGCTGTCAGCAGAACATCCACCAGCGCCTCTGCAACGAGCACAGCTTTAGCCTGGCAGCCTCCAGTCACACAGTGCATGTAAACACCCCCCCCAGATGCTCTAGAATGGATGCACACATAGAACACACTGAGCTACAGGAACTCTGTCCTGTGGCATACAAATATTACCCACCTTTGTTCTGTAACTAACTGAGAAACAGAAAAATTCAGCAATGAAGAAACAAAGACAATCCCACACATGAACTACCATCCAATTTATATTCCAATTTATGAGGAAGCATATTCCTCATGAAAGTTGCATTATCAAATGCACCTCATTTAAATTAACATTTTTGATGCAACTTGCAAAATCAACTTAAAATCTCTTGTAGCAGCCTATTTTAACCGTTTATCATCACAGGACCTTTATGAACTTCAGTGATCTTATACTAACTGCCTCACAGAAACCAGAAGAATCAATTAAAGACTTCAACTGGATTAAAAAAAACAACCAAACAAAAAAACCCCAAAGAACAACCAAAAAAAAAAACCCAAACCTACTTTCCAGTAGTTGTAGAAATGTTAGTGTTTAAAACCAGCATCAATAAAATACATGTAACATTTGGATCAAGAACAGGTACAATTTAAAACTAAATGCTAATATTCTGGAACTGTTTAATAGCTCTGCAAGTATTCACATAGGTGGATAGATTAGTGAACAGAGAAAATATAATGCAAGAAGGACAAGATTAACTATATTTAGTAAAGACAAGGATAAGATAAAAAAAATACCTCTTGTCTGGATGTTTGTGCCATCTTCTTCTCTTGACCTCAGGATGGATGACAAAAATAGAGAGTGCTGCGTGACCATCATGTGAAGTTTGGAGAGCTTGACTAAGCTCTGACTAAGTGAAGATTCTGTCTTGTATAATAACTGAAAGGCAACATTCAGGACTTTCAGAAATGCTTCATCCCTGTAGCGGTACCTTCGGGAGAAAGGACCACAGAAAAGTCAGACCCCAACCAAGCCCAAGGAAACCTGCTCGAAATAAAAAGCTGTTTAAGAAATGAGAGCTCTGCGAAGAACCAAAACAAATTAAAAATGGAAACACTTACTTGAGTCCTGCCTTCACGAGGCTGTACCACTCATCTGGGTCCACTTCTCCAACCACGCGCTGTGTGGGCAGCAAGCCAAAACAGGTGTTTACATTTGGCACACAGAGCTTCTGCAGCTCATCAACACCTGCAATTTCTGTTCAAGGGACACACTAACAACATGCAAGCCAAACTCAGGTGGGATGATCAAGGGACAGCGGGGGAAAAAAGCTCTTGGATACAACAATCCTACCCCCTCATGCAAATTAACATGCAAGGGTTGTTTTGTTGGCCTGGGAGCAGAGGAGCATATCTCTGTCAACCTTTGATTTTTTTTACTCCTGAATACCTCATACTCATGTCTTCAAAGGGGTCTCTTAGCAGAAAGCAGTCATCAAGAACTCAAAACTGCTTTCATAAAGGATTAGCAGGGCTAAGTTAACAACACAAAAGGTATTAAAAGCCCACGGAAACCATAGTCTATAAAACAGAAAATCAAATCCAGTCTGTATTTACCCAAGACACAAGTGTCCAATCACACATATGCACACAGTGCCACTCAGCAGCTAAGTCTTACCAGTAACTCCTCCAGCCTCAGCAGCATGGATCTCTCCACTTGCTGCTTGCTTTCATCTTTATTGCTGCTGTACATGGCAACCAACCCCTTCATGCAGGCTGATAACAGGCGTCTCCTCCAGGAATGCAGATGCTCTGAGTTTTCAAGCACTCTGGATATGGCATCTGCCACTGCCCAACTGCAGAGAGACAGTTATTTACTTTTTTGTTCATGTTGGATTTGCTTTTTGTATATGTTAAAGGTGTCTTGCTGCCAAAGTGCAGAGCGACAGATTCTGTGAGGAGAGGATGCTGTTAGTGCTCACAGGGTTTGCATCCAGGACAAGCTGAGCCCTGAGAGGGCAACACACACTGCCCACCTCTCTTCATTCCCTGCTGTCTCAAAAGCAGCAGGGAGCTGGTCCATCAGGTTGTGCAGCCCTTTGCTTTCTGAAGATGGCAGCAGCTTTGCAAGGATTTGCAGTTTCGCGGCAGCCTCACACGACGCTTCTGTGTCCTGAATTCCAGCGCAGAGCTCCTTCCACAGAGCTTTCCTCAGGACAGGGGTAACAGCAGAGACAACTGCAGGGAGAGCAGAGGTCAAGGTTTCCACCACCTACAGGCGTTAAACAACACCATACTAATCCCAAATCGCTTTCTAACCCAGGCCCAGATTACTCAGTTTCTAGGAAATGATGTTACAGCAGCTGCTAATCTGCTACACAGAAGTGCTAGAGAAAGGCTCAGTTCTTTGCCCAACCTTTACTTTCCCGGGTGCTGACAAGGTCTTTTCACTGCTTGTCCTTGTAGGTAGAGCTACAGCTACAGTCAGCCTGTTTCCTTTGCTGCTTATATTTCTGGGCTATAGGAGAAATGAACTCAAAGTGATCCCATTCTTTCAAGTTGAATCCTAACTCCTTGTTTTCCTGGTAGAGAATTTAACGCTCTTGTCCATCAATGTAATGCTGCTGTGGGTTTGGAAAGGTCTGCACTGCTTAGGAGGGCATGTAGCAAGCTACAGTTGGAGATTTGTTTTAGAAGAAAATTTTGGACTCTGCAAAAGTGAAATCTCAGATTCTGCAAAACCATCTGGCTGGTGTGTTCCATCTGTGCCTAAGCAAAAGGTTTTACCTCCTGTACCAAACCAAGAGAAGCACGAAGACAGATTTTCACAGGCACCAAGCATTAAATAAGGGCTTCAAAAGAGAAATCTGGGCAGCAGTAACTGTTAGAACATTTGGCTTCATTCTAACAAAAAAGCACTAAGGGTAAACTTAGTGCTGCAGAGGTACTTACAAGAGTCATCAGAAGACAGACACCTAAGTTTTATCACCTCTACTTATTGTGCAGAGGATCCAAGACTCCCAACTCACAAACAGGGATCAGTGGTTCCTTTACCTGTGGAAGGTCGGGTGAAGTCATGCTTGTCTCTGCATTGCAGATACACGTTAATGAGTGGGAGAAAGCTTTCCATGTGCTTCCTGAGGTACTTCCCAGTGGCACTGCTCAGGCACCAGAGCTCAAACTGCAGCAGGTGAGTCCTGGAGTGCTGGATCAGCATGGCCACAATGGCAAGGGAGGTGTGGGAGCACTGGGTGAGGCAGTGAACCTGCACCTCAACACCGACTGCATGGGCAAGGACTGGCTCGTTCTGCAGAGCCTGAAGGAAAACCTTCTCCAAATCTTTGCTGGCTGATGCTGACATCAATACCCCCAAAGCTTTAATGTGCTCCATGGATAGCAGGAGCTCTCCTTGCTGAGGCTGCCTTTGGTAGCTGTCTGTGAAGAGCTGCACCAAAATCTGTCCATAGAAGCTCAACTGTTTCCCTTTTTTAGGGGATTTTTCAGATTTCTGAGCAGTCAAGCTTGTCTCAGGTAGTCTCAGCATGGTTAAGGTGATGTCCTTCAGCTGAGCTGCACTCATGTATATGTGCAACTCCTCCAGGGCCTGCAGCTGGTGAGACTTCCTGGGAGAGACCTGGCTGCTGTTTTTCCCCACAGCCTGTAGCTCTGTCAAGACAGTTTTTGTGATAGCTTCGAAATACTTGGACAACACGTGTCTGTGATCCGCTGTGGTGCTCTGAAAGATGGGGGCACCCGTTTTCAGCAGCTGGAGCACACCAGAATTGAGGTGAGCTGACAGGAGCTTCACAGTGACAGGGTTCAAACCAGGCTGAGGAACAGAACGTAGTTCTAAAGCCAGGAACCAACTCTCCAGCACAGGATGTCCGAAAATTAACACGAGTGTATCTTCCAGGGTCTGTAACAGATGGTTGTAACAATATCACTGAATGGAGAATTAGAGTCTGAGGTAAAAAAATAAAAGCATTCATCTATTTTCCAGTTTGTTAATTACAATAATTGAACACGAAATTGTTTACTACCTGGCCAGGGGACAAAAATATTAATGAATTAGAAGCACATAAATACCATTCTTCCACCATTCAAGCTGTGGGAAGGCAAGCCTCCACTGAGCAGTCCCCACATCTACAGGGGAAACTTGCATATTCTATCAACACAATTTGATTCTGATCTCCACAAATTCACAGGACAGATGAAAGAAGGGGAAAAAAATCACTCCTGCAAAACCATAATTTTCACAACCAGGCTTTACATAGGGCTTAGCAAATACACTTTTTTCTGCAAAGTTGATCTCTTTCAGGACGTCTCCTGACTGGGTTCCTGACAGCTCAGGAGTGAGACTGTGGATAATACAGCTGGGTCAGATTTCCAGACAGTACTTTTTTAACTGCTGGTCCACATGCTCTATGTTCCTAAGTTCTCCTCTGAGACCTTAACTCCATCTGTGGTTAAGCAAAACTTACGACTATTTCCCTAGAGAATAAATCAAAGTTTACTAACAGGTGCCTGCGGATCAAGCGATTTGGTACCTTGTCATTTGAAGACTCCTCTGTGACGAGAGATTCCTCATCCACAAAGAGATCTGACTCAGTCTGATGCTCCTCCCGTTTCTGTCGATGATCCAACTCTATCTGATTGCCTCGGCACAACAAGCTCTTCAGCAGGTCCACATAGAGGTCCACAAGTTGAGGACCAGAAGTTTTACCAAGCTGTGAAAATAAAGACACCTTGGAAATTGAGAAAAGAGAAGTATGGGAGCAGAAGGATAATTATCCAACAGGAATGGAAGTTAACTAAGAGCTACTTAGATTACAACATCTTCTGGGAGAAGGAATCGCTTCCCTCTGTAGAAATCTGATTGTAGGAAAAGTCTCAGGATGCCAAATAAATATTCATAGATTTTTATCTATACTGTGACTTCTGGTGTAACATAGGTCAGTGAATTTTACCCTCTAAAATGGCTTCTTAGCAACACCCAGGAGCTGGATTAAATTCTCAGGTTTATTTGCACTCACACAGATCAGTAAGGTAACCCACACAAAGTAAATCCAAGACTCCCAAACAATCAGAATTTGGTGCTTTTTAGCCTCAGTGAGAGCCAAGCACAGGAAAAAGCTGCAGAACTGAATCCCAAGTTTTGACAGGCCACATCATTTGTACTTTCTGCATTAACATAAACCAAACAAACCCACAATATTATTATAATATCACTCTTACACTGCCAAAGCTCTCCACTGTGGATTTCAGGTATAGCAACACATGCTTTACTCCCAACAAAAGCTGTTCAGGTGGGAGCTGGGAAGCCAGGTCTCTCAATTTTGTCTGGATACCATCTTCCAGTAAGGTATTGTTTCCTTTCTCATAGGCTTTCTTTAGCAAAGTGGTAAATACAGAATCCAGGGCCACAGCAGGTTCTTTGCTCACCCCTTTGTGGGTTTTGAACTGTTTAAAAGAGGAAAAAAGCATAAGAGGAAAATAATGATGAGTATGAATCAAAAATTTTCTGATGGAAATGTAACCTTTATAAACTGTGAGGTTTTATAGGAACACTGGCTCAAGCATTCAGTGACTTCAGCTATTCCATACCACAGGTTCCTGAGATTGCTGGGGTATCCACAGTTTATAGTACTGGTTAAACTGGTAGAGCTGAGGGTACTTGGAAACTTTCAGGGACTTCAGATCTTTATCATAGAGCTGGAACATCAAGCAGAGGGCCAAGGGTTCTCTCTGAGAGTGCAGGAGGTCAGTGAAAACGGCAACAAGGTACTCCACAATGTGTGCTCCTAGAAAAACAAAATAAAAAATGGAACTCCTGTTGACAGAAGTAATCTGCATGAGCAAAAACACTGGGGCAACAATCTTTCTCTAGGGTCTGGGCAGCAGGCCCCAGAGCATCATTTAGGAAAGTACTGAATAGGACTAAAAGGTGTTTGTGGTAAGCTAGACAAGTGTTCCTGACCCACCGAGCTACCTGGAAAATCATCCATCCAGTAGTTCTTGCTGAAGTAAATAATCACCCTCCTTTCAGATACATGCTCAGTTTGGGCTGTTTCCTTCCAGACAAGCATAAAAACTAGTTCTGCCTTCCCTGTGTTGTGCTAAACAGGCCTGTATTTTAACATGATAAAGACCCCAGCCAAGTACCATCTAAGAGGAGAACTGATTTGTACTGGGGGCACAGAGCCAGGTTAACATGAGTGAGGTAAAGAGGGAATTTCTTTCAAAACTGGGACTTCTCAGTCCCACCCCAGCTGCTACTCAACAGCCAAATACACATAGAACTTAGTCAGGTGCTGTGGGGTTTGACAAATCCTGTTCAGAACCCACCTGATGCCCCTGTGACTCCAACACTTTCCTCAAGGACGTGGTAGAACTTTGCAACATTCACCACCAGAGCTTCATCTCTGAAGTTTTCTTTGGAAAATGCATCTGTTTCCCACTCAACAGTTGTGCTGGTTTAAAAGTTACCCAGCAGGGGAAATGAGCTCAACTCAAAAGAGAGATTATAAGTCAGAATAACAAT
>JAWWES010000001.1:105608-121310 GCA_035583135.1 Lophotriccus pileatus | reverse complement strand
AGGCTATAGAATACACAGGTTTGGGTTACACCCATCCAGTGATGAATTGGTCCCAGCTGTTCTAACTAGGACAACAGTGCAGTCCTTTTCTCCCACTGCCTGGTCACTGTGGAAGAGCTGTCTACAGCCACTGACACCACCTTCCTCCCATGATCTGTACACTCTGTGCTTAAAACACTGAAGCCAACTTCTTCCAGACCAAGACTGTCCATGCAAGGACAGTGTCTCCTGGTTAGGGTCAGGAAAAAAGGACAGAAGCACCTCATAGTGCCTCTCTTGAGCAGGGAGCACCACTGATCAACCTCCTTCTGCTTGCAATGAAGGTAAGAAAATGTCTTGAGGAGTTCACTGGGTAAAAATGATCCCACTTCAGAAACAAAAACAGAAACAAAAACAGAAACAAAAGTCTGTACCTGTTCCATTTTCAGACTGAAGCAACAGCACATTCCTGGCTTCCAACGCAGCAGGGACAACAGCACTGAATGGAAATGTTTGAACAATCATGTCTTCATTTAAAGCAAGCTCAATTTCCTCATCTAAGCCATCACTGCCCTCAATCATGACATCCACCATATCCAGGACATCTATTAGGTGACGAAAAAACATGTAAGCAGAGGATTCAGACTAACTGGAAGACAACAGAGGTAGAATGCACCACTCCAGGAACACAGGCACAGAGTCTTGGAATTCTCTGTCATTTAGGAGTTGCCACTGACCGTCAATGTGAGAGATGGGGATGCTGATGTTATCAGAGTCCTGTTTTAACACATTGACCTGGAGCATGCTGGCTTCCTGAACCACGTCTGCTGCCTTATCCGTGTAGGGATAGGGGTTTGTCACCAGCTTCAGCAGCACCTGCCAACAAGGGTTGAGAGAGAAAAGTAAGTGCACAGGCTCTTAAGTGTATGTGAACCACATCTTGTTAAGAAAGACCATGTGCTAAAAGTGGTTGTAAGCTGGGCAAGTTTTAGGAGGACAAATTGCATATCACTTTTGCAGGAATCTGCCTGTGGTTCTTGCCATACAGGGTACACAGGGTCTGATGGAAGAAGAAATGTCCACTGCAATTTGGCACCTAAACTGCTACCACGGACTGAGTCCCCGGGGAAACTGCAAGGAAAAAGAAGCACTGGGCATTTTAACATCCTGAAGAGTAAACAGGAAATGTCAACTTTCATTGTAAAAGATTACAACTTACTGAGGCCTGGTAATTTTGGCAGGTAATGCTATTCTAGGAGGAGATAAACATTACCCACATAAACAACACTCTACCCTTATACCAACAATGCTATAATAACAGCTTATCTTTTGGGATTTAATTTTCCTGCAAATCATTTTGCTGTCCTCCCACCAAGACAAGAAAGATGTCAGCCTCGTATAAAGAATGACAAACACTGCTTTTCTTGGGATTCATTCACTGGTCTTTGACAGATTTCTCAAAAACAGCAAAAAAATCCCTGGTTTCCACTAACACTATTCTTGGTACTGTTTATCCAGCTAATTTGGACATCGTTACCCTTTCCAAAAACTGAATCACTGCTTCCTTTTGGTCTTCTTTTGTATTATCCAAGTGTTCCAGCCAAAGTGAAAGTTCCTTCCAGGTGTACTCAAACACTCCACTGTCACGTAAAACCTGTCCAGAAAACAAAGGGGAGGGGTGTGTAAAAAACACCCAAAACACCTAAAATACAATAGACCCCAAACCACAGATCTTTCTGTATAGCAATTTCATGTTTTCTCCTTGGAAAACTAAAAATGAAGCGCAGGCTGATGAAAAGAAGTATCTATTGCTCTCTTCTCACCCTCTTTGTATACAAAGGAAGCTATCACAATTCATTTGTTCTACATTTAATCTCTGTACAACACCAACAGCTATAAAAATAACTGCTGCTTACACGAATCTGACAGGATAACTCATTACAGTAAAGAAAATATGAAGGGAAAAAGATTAATTTTAACGTAATTGACTATTTTTGGCAGGGTCTCAAAATAGAAACACGCAGCTCTCATGAAAACAGGCAGGAACAGAATGTGATCTCCAAAAACATGCCTGCGATTTTAAGGCCCTGTGTTGAAAAATAAGCAAAACACACCAGTTAACATCTATTTTTAGCAGCCTTTCTGCTGACATAACTGCCCTGACTTCCCTCCCCTGCATTACCTTCAGTGAAAATGCAATGGACTGAACCTGAAAGAGGACCTGAGACTGAATCAGGCAGCCCTCATCCCCATTCAGCAAAAGAATCCAAATACACCCCAAAAACAGTACTGAGAAGTTTTGATTGAGACATTCATTACTGGGAGACAGAGTTAACCTGAATTTAATCCTCTGCAGGGATTAAGAGCAACCAAAACCTAATTCAACCAACATTAAAGATATTTTCTTTAATATTTTATCAACTGTTGCAGCAAAGTCACTTGACAGCATTTACTTCCACAGAATATTTAGCTAACAGGCAGTTATCTGACAGTTAATTCCAAGAACAGTCACGGGAAAGGAGATACTCTTGGCCACACAACTATGCAATAAAAGTATCTGCTTTAAGAAAATATTTTACAATCCTGAAATTTCACACCAGTGGCATATAGTGAATATCCTGATATTTCAGTTCAGATGCTTACCTTGATGATCAGTTTCTTGGTGGAACTTTTCAGATGAGAATGGTTACTTGTAACAAACATTTTCATCAGTAAATAGAAGACTGATTTTTCACCAGACACCTTCTCTGTCTCAGAGATATCCTAAAAGAAAAGTATGCTAAAATTCCCCTGTTACAGCAACACTGTACAGGATTATGTTGCACTGAAGCAGATTATGTAAGATATTATTTTATAGACCTGTCCAAAAATCCCAAGGCCAGAAATGAATGGGATCATTTACACTACTTTGCATTCAGTGAGCCATGATCACTGTACTCATTTGTACAATATTTGTTTGGAAAGCAGAAGAAGACACCAGCAATAGAAACACCAACCAATACAAGGGTCCAAGATAAAACCACCTCCCTCCCCAGATATTTCCTACTCCTGTTATCACAACCCATGGGAGTCTGTGTTTCTCCTCAAAGCTTGGCCCACTCCTCTCTCCTCGCATGACAAGCAGGCTCTCAACAGTGTTCTTATTTTACAAGCCTGCAGTAAAAAAGACAGCTAGGGACCTGAAGGTTTCCAGGAATTATGGAGAGCACCAAAAAATGTTGAAATCTTCCCTGGGAACAGGTAGGATGGCTCCCATCAGCGGCTCATTTCCTTGGTCTGAAACCTCAGGCTTTCCAGACAAGTGGAAACCAGCACATTCTCAGTCGTGCCCCTCTCCAAAGACATACAGAGCTGGGGGAACCTTGTCCAGTGCTCATCAGGGAAGCAAAAACTGCTGACCTTTTATAAAACCTTTCCAGCTCAGAAGGGATTTTCCATTGATGCTGAGACTGCAATTTCTACTGGTTTTACAAAAAGGTCGGCTCCTAAAATGACCGGATTGGGACTAGTTTAAAACTAGGCAGTGCCAGATGGAAAGATTTGAGGACAAAAGGAAACATAAATTTGCATTAAAGTCTCTTACCTGTACTCTGAACCAGGCAAATTTATTTGCAGGAAGTTCCAAAGCCACTCTCAGTATATGGTGCTGCAGGAGAGGAGGGACCTCTTCCCGGAGGCCCTTTTCAGTGACGATACCTGAGGTGTGAAAAGCAACACAACCAACTTCAGTCTGGTCCAACTTCCTGAGACCTCAGGAACACTCATATTTTAGGGTTTCAAACAGTCACAAGCTGGCAATCCACCAATTTTCATATCATGGGATCCCTAGACACACTGACACTGTGTTTGGCCCATCCACAGTGGGAATCCAGCCCTCAGAAGTAGAGCCCAACACCTGCCCCCAGCACAAGCCATCACTGCTGCATGGGAACACAAAATCTATCACTCTCAGCAACCCTGAAAAGCTGTGACCTACAGGAAGCACAAAGGATGGATGAACTGGAAAGCAGAACACAGAATTTAAGTCAACAATAAATCTTAACACTCATACTATGACAATACTTGCTCCAGACAATGGAACTGTAAACTCGTGTCTCTCCCTACAGCACTTTTATCACCCACTCCCAACATCTGCCATGGCATAACCTCAGTTATTCACCACACAGATCACAGAGCTGTGCAGACCCTTACAGTGTGACCAAAACCTGACCTGCCCACACCTGAACTGCAGGTAAGTTCCATGGGGAGATCAGCTGTACAACGCTCTGGTGTCCATGCAGGATGCTGTGGCCCACGTTAGAGAGAGGACAACACACTTTAAACAGTCACCACAAAGGCTATCCAATGGTAAGACCAAAGAATAGAACTCCACCAGCTACTTAAAGAACATATTGCTACAAGGCAGAAAACCATGATGCACTTGGTGTGCATGTTTTAATCAAGGTGGGGGGAAGGAGCGACAGAACTCTCACTCTGACATTTGAGAGAACAAAATCTCACGATTAATTTACACCATCACTTTCTACTATATCACCTTTCTTCAAAATCAATATCCAGGCTCACTTCATTACATTTGTTTGAGAATGACACTTCACTTTCCAGCCTATTTAACTTCATTATTTCATAATGTAAACAAACAGCCCCAGAAAGAGATTTCTGCCTCACAAAAAGGTGTCCTGCCTTTTGTCCAGTCTGAAGGAAGCAGACCAGTAAGTTAATAATGGGATAAACAGGGTATGTGATTTGGTGAGTCACCAAGTAGACAAACCAATTAAACATGCTTTGACAGAGGGAGGAAAAACCTCGTGCATGAGACAGTTGATTTAGAGGGGGGTTTTGTTTAAAGCCCCTTCTTCCCTGACAGAGTTTAATTAAGGCATTTACATAACTCCCATCCTTACACATCACAGTTCTGCCTAACACAGAGATAGCTGCTCTAGCTGGGTGGCCTACAAGCTCTGGTGGCCCACAGTCAGCAGTGATGCCCAAACAACCCTCTGCTTCTCTCCCCCAGACTTGTACATGGCTGTATTAATTGTACCACAAGCAGCACTGGAGGACCTCCCTAAATCTGTCAGGCATGATTTGCCCTTAGTGAAGCCACACTGGCTGTCACCAATTACCTCTGTGCTTTCCATGTGCCTTAGCTTAATTTCTGGGAAAATGTGCTCTATGAATCTTGCCTGGCACAGAAAAGAGATCTACTGGGTCTTCCACTTTCCCCTTTTTAAAGTCAGTGGGAAGTTCACTGGACTGCTACTACTTCTCAAAATATGATGGATAGTGGATTAGCCACTTTCTCTCATCAGATCCCACAGCCTTGTGCACATTCACGTTCCTTAGATCGTTTCAAACCTGATCCTGTTCTACAGTGGGCTCAAGGTCTTTATTCTCCCAGTCCCTGCATTTGCCTTTCCTGACATGGCCAGCGTGGCTGGATCACTCACCCTTGAAGGCTGAGGCATAGAAATCATTGAGAACCTGAGCCTTCTCCATATCCAGGGTAGTCAGGTCTCCCATTTCCTTCCAGAGAGGGCCCACATTATCCCTAGTCTTTCATTAGCAACATATCTATGGAAACCCTTCCTGTTGTCTTTGATATTCCTGGCCAGACTCAATTTTAACCGGGCCTTGGCTTCCCTAACCTTGTCCCCAGCTTCCCTGTGCAATTTCCTATATTCTTCCAAGGCCACCTGTCCTCACTTCCACCTTCTGAAAGCTTATTTTTCCCCTCTCACTTTGCTCAGTAGCTCCTTATCTATCCATGGAGGCCTCCTGGCATTTTTGCCAGATTTCCTGCTCGTCATGATGCGTCGCTCCCGAGCTTGGAGGAGGTGATCCCTGGATATCAGCCAGCATTCTGGGGCCCCTCTGGCCTCCAGGGCTCTGTCCCACAGGACTCAACCAAATAGGTCCCTTAAGAAGGCAAATCTCTGTTACAAGAGTTTTCAGAGGACAGTGGTGAACTAGGATGTGTTCTCCCATCCTAAACTTTCTATGAACTATGCTGTTTTTAAAAACATTCTTTATCATCACAGTTAAGAGTTTGGAAATAGCTTTCTGATGTTGGGATTGCTGACAGAGGTCTAGGAGAAATCTAACCAAGAGTTGAAAGTAAGCCTTTCTCAGAAAGATCAGAATTCAAACTCCATAAAGAATATGACACAGGAAGAGAAAAACTGCAGCACAGCGTAACACAGCTGAGTGTAGTAGAGCAGCTATGGAATTTAAGAGGGCAGAGTGCCAGAGCACTGCAAAAGCATCAACAATAAATGCCAACACAATGAAGAAACTAAAATTTTTAGTTACTTCTACTTACTTTTAGAAAACAGCTCTTTATCTCCACAGAAGAGCAAACATTCTCTTCTGCTGTGGGCTTTGTGAACAGCCAGAGAAAACAGTGAAAGAAACAGAAATACCCATCACATACCTTTTAGCAGCTTGCTAAAATCAAAGTTGCTCCGTGCTACCAAGTGGGGCACAACCTTCTGATACAGGCATATGACCTGAAGCAGTGCAGCTTTCAGAAACAGCGTCTCGGCGTCATCTGAACCTGAACAAAGTGTTTCCAGAATTAGCTTCTCCTTCCTTCATAACAACAGAGCACAGCACAGCACCTCCATCACCCAGCATGAGAATCACTAACTGTATTTCCAATAGGCTTGCCTAGGAAATGATCTACTGTCTTCTAAACAAGAAGAATCAGAAAAACACTCATGGAATTCCCCAGTTTTCTACCCCAGCATTCCTGTGTGAATACTTTCAAAACTAAATCAGCTTATTCAGTGCTTAAATTGACAGCTGACGGGACACTAAAGTTCGTTGTTAATTTGTTATTTCAGTTAAAGGTTTCTCTCTTTCTTTACTTTTCCCCTTTCAAAATAATAACTTCTCAGTGGGACTTCTTGGCAAGAGGTAGACAAGTAGCTGTATGAGAGAAACACCAACACCACTTAAGGCAGCTGTTTACTTCTTAGGAAAAGGCCTTTTCAGCAGCTAATGTGGTTTTTTTTTCCAGTTTGTAACATGAGGACGCATAAAAGCTACTTGTTACCCAGTCACTAACGAAGTGAAGCAAAGTACATGAAGGGCAGCCAAAACATTTAACACCTACTTTTTTCCTGTTAACTTGGTCTCCCTCAGGGAGCTATGAAGAACTGGAGGGACGCCATGGATAAACTTTGTTTGCCTGAGTCTCAACTCCCATTAGAAAAGAATTCTCTAATGGTCACAGTGCAAACAAAGCTGCAATGGGTGAGCTGAGAGTAAGTGATGCAGCATTATCACCACAGTATAAATATAGCAGAGAAACTACAGCCACAGTCCTGCAGAAATCAGCTGCTCCACTGGTTTCCACAGGCACTCAGCCAACCCAGCCTCGGAGTGTCAGTGCTGACAACTATTCCCCTGCTCAAAGCCACACACAGGACATCCACGGAAAAATCCTGTGCTCCAGGAAGTCTCTCTGTGGAATATGCCCTGTGAAGGACAAAACTGGCTGCAGATTTATCTCCAGCCTACAAGTAAAACATTGCAGGCCACAGACAGTACTGAAACAGCCTGTTCCCTGCAATGGCACTCTGGAAGCAAGCCCTCCAAGGGAGGGACACCAGGTTTGTGAGAAGAAAACTTAAGCCTTCACTCCAACCCTCCCTCTCTCTTTCAACACTTTGCATGTTTCTACTCCTGTGTTACAGCATACTCAAAAGCCATATGAAGATGGACCCAAGCAACCAAGTTTAGGCAGAGATGTTGGGCAAGATGATCTCTAGAGATCCCTTACAAACCTCAACCATGCTGTGATTCTGTGATAGCAGAAAGTCAAACAGCTTAAAGTTCTAGAAGCAATGGCACCCTATTCATTAAACTGTGTTCTTAGGCTGCCCGAAGAACTGAACAAAGACAACTTGAACAGTAAATGCACAGATGAGATCTGGAGTCTGCTGAAGTTACCAGCCTTACATGGGAGGAGAGTTTCACAACACCCACTCACACATGGACGAAAAAGGGGTGATTCCACCTGCTTTGCCTACCATGCTGTTCAGCAACTTCTGCTGTCTCGGTCGTTGCGTTCCCAGTGGAGGTATCGCCTTCCTTTTTCTCCTCTGGGCCATCGTGGTGTTCTCTCCCTTGCTTCAGAAGGGACTGCCAGACAGCCACGATACTGTTCATGTCTGGTAAAAGCTAAAAGCAAAAAAAAGGGTAAATTCCAACAGCTCTCCTGTGCAGGACAAAGCTCCTGTGATATTCAGTCAACCAACGTGAGGATTTGCTGCTCTTAACAAAGGTTAGAACTGATCTTGTGTGCAATCAGGAAAAGATCTGAAATCAAACAGTGTACTTTCACTTCTGAAGAACTTCAGTACTTGAAAGAACATATTATTGAAAAAGTTTCCTGTGAAAAGTTTATGTTTGGTCCTTCTTCCTCATGGTATATTTTCAACTCAAGTGCTACTTTGTCTAGTAACTTCTGAGTACATTGACTTGAACCAGGAGGAGAACTTGCTTCTGCTCTTGGAATTCACCAACAGCTGTCAGTGTTACAAATCTGTCTCACAGCAAAATTTTACTTGCATTCCCATCAGCCAGCTGTGCTAGGAAATGTAGGATGCTACCTCAGCAGTTACCAACACCTTTTCATCCACAGCCTTCTCCTCCCCCAGGATACCATCTCCTGACTCCCAGGCTGCAACCACATGGGGAGAAAATGCAGAGGAGAGCAGTCACCTGCTGCCTGCAAAAGGACTCATGTTAGACCCCAGTTTTCTCTTTCCTTTGTACCTTGCTGATGGCTTCTCTGTACAGCTGCACAAACTCCTGCATCCCTGACAGGGTGTAGATCTCTGATCTTTGCCAGGTTTCCTCAGTCAGACAGTACTCAATGTTCTTCAAGGCTCTCCTCAGCACCATGGACACCAGTGACAGGATGCTGTGCTTCACTGCTGTGCTGGGTAACTGAAAGAAGGAAGTTGAATTAATGACATTTCAGTGATTCCTCTTATGCTTTGCATATGATCTGCACTTTGACTACATGTTGAAATTTGTCAATGAATTACTTATTTACTAAATCTTGGCTTCCAAGAAAGAATCCGCAGGTTTTCAGATTTCCAGCCTAAACCACTAGTGAGCAGTGAAAGGCACCTGAAAGTAACATCAATGGTTTTAATTCATTTTCCAGTGCTTCCCCGAGCCAGATTTATGCTGGGACAGACAACATAAACCACATGTAATCAAACAACTTAAGATTGGATAATCACACACTTAAACAGCGTTAAATGAGACAGCAAAAAACACTGAAATACTATAGATGCTCTTACATTTAATCCTTGGGTGAACATTATTTTATTGCACACTGCAGGCACTGTTGTTACCATCACCATAGAAAGCAACCTGGGAAAAGGGATAAATTCTGAAGTCTTAAAAGAATTGGAGATCTCTGGTTGAGCCTCATAGATCTGAAATAAAAAACAAAACAAAACACAAAACTATTTAAGCCCCATTGACATAGCCCTGAAGATGACAGCTTCTTCTGGGGAGCATTTTACAGAAGGGTTTTGACTTGTCAAAAGTAACTGCGACAATAAATGTCAAATTTTACACAGGAATGCTACAGAGCATCCTCCAGACCCCTACACAACTAAATGATGCCTCTGAATGTAACTTGCAATCCCTGCTAAAGGCCACCACTTTTCAACAAACAGATTCCAAACCCTACTTGCCCATTTTAAGCTAAACAAAGAGTCAGGGGAACACCCAGGCAGGACTGAAGGTTCTTCCAGCTGAGCTTTAATGATGCATCTCAAAAAATGTGTCATCGATGCGATGTTTCCCACTGCTTCTTATACCAATTCCTTCCTTCCCAGTTTAGTGAAATGTTTATATGTTCTGAGCATCCTCCACACTCTTACCTTCTTGAGTAACTTCATATTGTCCATCCAAGCAGACTTCATTCTAGGAACAAAGGAATACCGGGTCTCCTTGAAGTACCTATTCAGTAAATCTGGGCATACTTTGAGAACATTCACCACGAGATCAGCAACCATTTCATCTTCTGTTGCGGTTTTTAAACCAAGCAGAAAGTGCAGAAGTACCACATTTCCTCCCCTATTGAAGCAAAAAAAAAAAGCTTAATTAAGAAACCCTTATTTTAAGACTTCATACAGGATGTGAACTCTGCAGTTCCTCTAACTGATAACTGAAGACAAGACCTCTCACACTCCTGGCATAATTTCTGAATTTATACTCAGAGGAGTAAGAACAGAATTTACCTCCATGTTCTCTGCATGACAAATGGTAATTACTTTGAATTAATACCAGACATTTCAGAGCAGATATGTTAACTCTCTTGTTCCTAGCACAAAATCCATGTACAATCCCAGCTTGTCCAGTGACTTACTTGCCGGAAGTTCCAAGACTTGGATCATAGAATGTTATGCCATGTTTCAGAGAGCAGCAGAGGTCCATTAAGAAATTATGCACAAGTTCCCGTACCATTGTTTTCCCCACCTCTTCAGAACCTTGAGACACCTATAGAAACCAAAAAAGAGTAAAAAAGGCATATAGGATTTGGTATCACAGCAGAAAATCTTACATCAATTTCATTTTACATTTTATGAAGCTCCTTTCACAGAAATCCTAAAAGACAGTTTGGTTTTTGTTCAGATTAAGAGAAACTTTGGGACCCATTTCAACCAGGGTAACAGATCTGTACTACAGGCCTGGCAGTCAAGGATGGGAAACAAACCCCCCTCCTCAAGCAGTGAGAAGCAAAAGAAATTTGGGGTTTCTTTTTAAGTAGTCTCAGTAGATCCCTCTCCTTGAGCTCATCAAGGTTCAGAGCAACTGGGAGCTGTTTCAAAACCTGTGGGCTGCAGGAAGGGGGAAAAAGAAAAGGCAGCACAAAGACTAAGAGTAACAAAGAAATAGATGACCTGACCTCTAAATCCCCAGGGCTGACATCAGTAATCCCATTCCACCGGTAAAGTGAAGCAATGTGGATCAACACCTCTGCAGTAAAAAAGCGAACCTTCTGGGTTTTGGTGACACTTTTATTTTGAACCACCTGAAAATGATGAGGAAAAACTTAACAGCTCTTCCATTTATTGCAAGTTATCACAAGGTAATGGTAAACTAGCAACAGGCTTCATTCTTCGAATACACACACAGCTGGCTCTCCTCACTAGAGCTGACAAAAGGTTCTGGTTTTGCTTTTGCTTCTGTCAGCACTTCTCTCATAGTCCTGCTTCACCTCAGCCTTTGCAACCCCTGCACAGGACAGACAGGACAGACAGGACAGACTTCCAAGTTCAACTAAAGAGCACAGAACACCTTTAGAGTACTGCACCCACAGACTGAGACCACCTAAACCTGCTGGTAGAGATGGCAAAGCCTGCTACAAATAATGTTTGAATAAAAGGGAAAACACAGTGGAGGAAGTCCTCAGAAGTTCTTCTGCTGTATTTTATTGTTGGCAGTGTTTTAATTCTCATTTTCCTTGTTCAACTGAAGGAGTCACACAGTGTGTTGGGGCTCACCAATAATGTAACAGCACATGATGTATGATTCCCACATGGGAAAAGCTCCATTTAGAAAACATAACTTCAAGGAGGTTTATTTTACATTTAAATGGTAGATTTTTTATTCTTTTTTTTCCCTGTTATTGTAACAGCAAAATGAAAGAACATTTTTCTCTTTAATTTGCCAGTTGTGAAAGGCTGAGTCTGAGGGAGGTTCTTATGGTTACACTCTAAATTTGAAACTATTTTTCCTTCATTCTCTCAACTGGCCATACAACAGCTTGTGCAACATTGCTAGAGTAGTTCAAAACAGAGATTCAAAAATCATAGATACTAGGACTAAAAACATTTCTAAAAACATTTTTATAGAAATAAAACACACCTTGGGTGCAGTTGCTGCTCCTACAGCAGCAACAAGCTGGTGCCTCCCAGGGAAGAGGCAGAGCCATGCTCAGAAGGTACGTGAGAGCACAGGAAAGGCAGCCATGCCTAACCCAACTCTCACACCTTTCAGCAATTCCTGCTTTCCAGTTTTCTGTCTCAACTTTGTTATAGCACAAAGGAATTTCTGTCTGCCATGAAAGAATCAAAAAAAACATTGTCAAAGGGGAGTATTCACCTTTCCAGCAGTACTTTCTGACAGCAGGTGGAACATGTCCTCTCTTTTTCACAACAAATTCTCTGATCTTGGGAAGACAGTTTTACAAGACTTCCCTTTTCCTCTACTCCACAAAACCTTTGACCAAACTCATCTCCTGCCATCCCAGCAGCAAGCAAGTCCAAAGACCACCTAACCAGGACCACAGGACGTGGCTCCAACAGAGCCCTGCAAGACTGGCAGGAGAAGGGTAACACCCCTTCATGCCCCAGTCCCTGTACTAACAGCACACAAAATCCTTTTTCTCCCAAAAAGACAAGTGCATATCATTACTTAGCTTAGAGCTTTAAGAGCTGAACATTTTGTAAGAAATCACTGCAGAACGGCTTCCAGCAGCAAAGAAAACAGAAAACATGAGACAACACAATTTTGAGGGTATATCATACCTTAGTTCTCAGTGTGGAGAGTAGAAGATTTACAGTAGAAACTCTGTCTTCCTTTACTTCAGAGCGAAAAATACCTGGAATAAAATCTAAGAAGACATTACAAGTTTTAGGTGAAAATGTGAAAGCTCTTTTCATATAAAAATGCTTCAGGGAATTCATATCCATTTCTCTCCAATGTCATATTATTTACCTTGCAGTTATATTTCAGGATGAACCGAAAGGCTGCAAGAAGAGTTCAAAAGGATGGTGAGTTTGTACCTATAGTAATGAGCAAAGGATGCTGCCAAACCTACTCTCATCCTAACTAGCTAATTTGCCAACCTGCTGACTAACACATCTTGCTACAGCATCTGTCAACTTCAAATATATTTTCGGTCCCACTGTGCTATGCAGTATTTAAATTTGAGTAAATTCCTATTTACTTGACTTGCAATTGTTTTCCTGAGTGATTCTGAAATGTTTGGAGGTTCCATCTCCAACCACATATGTCATGTTTTAGCTCCCCTGTGCCTCCCAAAGTTAGACACCTTCAGTTTCCAGAGAACTTGGGGCTCTTGCAGGGGACAGGAAAGCCAGCTGTGCTGACTGGGTCAAGGTGTGCACTGCTATTCCCTGGCCTGAAATAATGAACAACTGTCAGGGCAGCACAGGAAGAAGAGAAAGAAATAATTATGGCCAGTTCTCAGTCCCTCAAGTAGGAGAAATGAACTTCTGCCAGTAATGACTTAATGACATTTTTTTGAACAGTATTTTTAGATCCCTTCTGAATTCTTTCGTAACCTTACCACGGATCACAATTCACATGAGAAAGGAAACTGAAGTAGACACAGTCTTTAACACTATTCAAAAAATTTTTCATGCAACATATGCACTGTTACTGTCTTATGAGCAAGGCTGGAGGCCATGAAGCTTTTCTGTGCTTATTGACTCCATGACCTCAAAACATTTACTTTTTTTCATCTGTGTCACCACAGACTTCCTATTTGTGCAAGTTTTAGCATACTGTTGTCAAGCAGAAGAGGCACTCACTAGAATACCAAAGAAGTTTAAAGTTTTTCAGGTAACAAGATTAAAAATATATATTTTGCACCTTATCAGTGCCGTTTAAGTGGTTCACATTTTTTATTAGATCATATTTAGTATCCCCTATAAAACACTCTGCCTTAAAACCACAAAAACAACAAGCAATTTACAAAGTACCTTTTAATTCCAACACCTGTGTCAAGACTGCATTGTCACCAGCAATCAAAAAGGAAAGAGCAAACTGAATGTAGGCCATGCGGACGTCAGTTCTCCCCTAGAAATACAAAATACTGTCAGCACAGAGGTTCTACGTAACTGCAAAACTAATACTGCAGCTGCTGATTATCCTGAGTACCACAAGCACGTAAATTCAGCAGTTATAAACGTGTTGCATATAGCCAGACACACACATTTATTTGCAATACATCCACAGCACATTTAGCTAGAAAGCTTCTTGCATTGGCAGATCACTTTAACATAAGAAGGGAAGTGTACTAGTTCAGACTTTTCACTTCTTAATATGTGAGACAGGCCATAAATTAAAAGAAAAAATCAAACATGCACAGCACTGCTCGGTCAGTTCACAAAAATGCCCTTAAAAAAAATGTTATAAAACTACAAATTCAGGCACAGGCTTTGTCTGTAAAAGCATCACAGGATACAAACATAGAGTATCGAAATAGTTTGGGTTGGAAGGGAATACATTACTTGCATATCTAATAAACTTGTGGCCAAAAGACCAAACCCCAGCCTTTAAAAGTAAGGGGTGGAGGTACTCCTGCAGACAACTTCTGCAGTAAGGTCAAAAACCATGAAATCTAATTGTCCCAAAATTATAAAAGGCGGTTGCAGGAAAAAGAGATGTGTTTGGGGTTTTTTTTTCCTTCCTATTTGATTGCTTATATAAAAACAGCCTGATTTGTCACACAAACCCAACACAAATGTACATGTTCACTCTGCAAGTCACCTTAATATCCACAAAATAATACTGGATTTATTATACACTTGTATTTGGAATGACACATAAATATTCTTGTTCTAAAACACTGGTTTGGGTCAATCCTTTTTTTTGCAAACAGAGAGGAAACAAGAAATAGTTTCCTCTGGAGAAAGTAGCTTCTTCTACTCACTTGCATATTCTCCTTAAGGATTTCCAGCAAGGGATTATTTAAAACTCTTGCTTACATTTTCAAAAGCAGTTCCTCTGTTCTAGTACTGGGCCTTATCCCATGGCACACAGCATCTTAATTTACCTTCTTACATCTTTTTTTCAGCAGTCCAGGCAGATATTTGTTATTAAAATCAAAGTGGCTGTACACATCCCTCGCTGAATCCGAGCCCTGGGCCACCATTGCCGACAGCAGAGTGAGGCACCCTCGGCTCAGCCTAAAAGAAAAAAAGCAGAGGAAAATCTGCAGCTTATTTCCAGGATTATGACATCAAGAGATTAAAACTTAAAGAGAAAACAGAAGGGAAGTTAAACCAACCAAAATAATTTATTTCAGGCAGTGTTAACGGCAACAGGGAAGGAGGGGAGAGGGAAGAAGGAAATGCCTATTTACATTCTTTCCAAAAATTAAGCTACAATCTGAGGTGGATATTCCCTTTATAAAGTAAGTTAGAAGGAAGAAAGTACCAAAATTAAAAACTTGAAGATGTCCATGCTCATTGCAGGGGGTTTGACTAGATGACCCTTAAAAGTCCCTTCTAAACCGAACTATTCCATGAACTCCCGAACTCGCAGGAGTTTGCCATTTATTTCAGTGGGAATGACGGGGCTGGACGTCATTCCATTCCAGCTGGGCATGAGAAATTGTTGTTTGGACTGGAATACAGAACACTTCAAATGACCTAAAATGACTTTAAATTTAACAGACAGGAAAAGTTACAGAGCAAAAGCCACTTTGGAAGAAAAAAAATTCTATTATAAACATGGAAATCTGGCTCCAAACACATAGGGAAATAAACCACTCATGAGCAGCTCTTTTTGCCATCACAAGACAAGACTGTTCGGCCTCTGTGAACCACAAGATGTTCCCCCAAGGATGTTTCACCCCACAGATCAAATAGCTTTAAAATAACAGGACTCAGGATATCCATGTCTCCCTGCTTCAGCTTTCACTAGGACAGGCCCAACCAA
>JAWWES010000001.1:41334-105508 GCA_035583135.1 Lophotriccus pileatus | reverse complement strand
CGAGGAAACTTACCTGTGATTCTCAGAATACAAAGCAGCATAGACCAGTTTCATGTACGAATGAATCAACTTTTTGACAATGTTCATTCCCACAACAGAAAAATGGGAGAGGTCACTGGCTGTCCTCAGTAAAATGGCTTCTAGAGCTTCAAAGATTAACAGCATCTGCAGGATAAAGAAGTATGTTAATATCTGCCAATATCAGAATTCCTCTTTGAAAAGATTAGTTCTGGGAACACGAAGCTTTGAGGAACCAATGTTTTAAGAGACAAGTGCCATGAAGTGCACAACAGAACAATGAAACAAGCTGGAGAAAACCATCTGAGCTGCTCCAGGCTTGCAATTAACTCCTTCTAGAAGAATCCAGAGTCCACACAGCACTGGGACTGTGCTGACCACATACATGAGCCCTGATTAGTAAAAGGCTGTTGAGGGAAGCGTGTCACTGAACATGACACAGGTTGCCATTACACAGATAAAAATGATATTCTAAGGCAAAGATTGACAACTGACAGTTAAAAAGAACGCCAATTCTATGTTGTAAGCAGATTTAAGTTAGCAACCCTGCGCCAGCATTCACAGTGAAAAGAGTTATTTAATTCTCTGTTTATTTGCCATATTCTGGTGAGGATAAATTGAGCCCAGCTAAGAGGAGAAAAATGAGGTCACCTTTACCAGTGACTTCCTAGAAAAACTGATATATCAGGGATATGTCTGGATATCTGAAAACAATTACTTTCACTGGACTACTTTTGTTATGCTTTCTTAACTGCTTCTACTGACCCCCTTATCTCACAAAATAACATCTTTTGATAACATATAAAGAATCTCAGCTTGATTTGGACAAGATTAGTGGCTGTGCATATAATTAAATCCAAGAACATCCTGGATCTGAAAACGGTATTTCCCACTTGATAAATGTTTCTGCCACTGTGACTTTCAGAAAAAAGCCGAACCAAAACCACAGTAAACTATAGGAGTATTATTTACACCCCAAAGCATTTATTCACAGAACCACAGAATATCCTGAGCCTGACGGGACCCGCAAGGATCATCCAGTCCAACCTCTGGCCCTGCACGGGACACCTCGATAATCCCACCCTGCCTCCTGAGAGCGTCTCCAAACGCTCCTTATCCCCGGGCAGGGCTGGGGCCGTGACCACAGCCCGGGGTACCTCCTGCAGTTCCCCTCCAGGGTGGGACGCAGCCGCCAACCACCGAACCACAACCCCCCTACCCCGCCCGGCTTACTTCGCTTTCAGGCCTCCTTTCTCCGTCCAGAAGCTTGAATATCTCCGCGCACTCCATGGAGATCTTCACGTACCCCTCCACGACATCGTACACCTCGGGCGACGGCAGCGCCTTGGCCACGGACACGAAGGTCTCCAGCCCTGCAGAGACGGAGCATCACCCGGGGAGCATCACCCGGGGAGCCCCCGCCACCGTCACCGCCACCCCCGCCAGGACCCTCCGGTCCCTCCGCACCCTCAGGGGACCCGCTCCCCGCTCCCCGCCCCGGCCAGCCCCCTCTCACCGCCGGCGAAGCCCGCGAGGTCCCGCAGCAGCGCCTTGAAGCGGGCACCATTGAACTCCTCGTCCCGCGGCCCACAGGCTCGCTTGGCCGCGGGCGGGCCGGCCCCGGGCTCCCCGCTCCGCTTGCCCGCCATGCGGTCCCCGTGCCCGGCCGGCACCGCCCCGGATCCGCCGCAGGGCCGCAGGAAGGGGCGGGGATCCCTTCCACTGGAACACCGGGTGGTTCCGAGCAAAACACCAGTTAAAAATAAAAGCCACCGCCATCCAGAAGAGGGCAACATTCGCAGGCGCTGCCGGGTTTAGGAGTAACAAGTGCTTTCGTGCTGATGGAGGATGCTGCGATGTTTTGAGAGCGGGTGGTGGGAGTGTAAAGGGGACGTTGGAAGGCACGAAAGGGTTAAAAATAAAAGGAGTACATGAGAGGGGAAAAAAAGGAAATGCGAAAATGTGAATTGCTATATATTAGGTAAAAGGGCTTTTTAGAAGTAACCTTGTAGAACAAGGCTAAAAAGCTGCGAGGTACATCGTGCCCTGCCGATAATGCCTACTGCCAGAAATATTTAAAACTCAATAAATTCCAAGTATTTTTCTGCTTATTGAGACGGCAGTTCCGTCTTTGGAATTCACCGTAGTACAGCAGATTCTACTCAAAGGCACAGAATGTTCGGTTCTTCCGTATAACGTTATTGGTGGGTTGTTCTGGCTGGTGGGAATCCTCTGTTTCAACCTTACAGTTTTGAAACTTAACTGAAGGTAAGCAGATATACGAGTATATTTGCGATTCCAAAAATTGGGAGGCATATAATATGGAAAGTATATAACATTTTCCAAGAGGGAGTTGCTTTGGGTTTGAGGAGATGAAAAGGAACGCCAGAGCTCATAGAACTGAAAAAAAAAAACCCCAGCTTGATTTAGCATAGCTTTTCAAAGGCTTGAAGCACCTATATTGAGATTTTCAAGGTAAAAGTCCTAGCTGTCAGACTTACAGACCTGATAGCTACCATCACAGCATCTTTCATAGGAGATGTACTATAAAAAAATTACTGCAAAATGCTAGCGAAAATTATTTCAGTTTCAATTTGGAGTTCAATTATTCTCTCCCCTCACCGCCTCAGTAGGTGTTAGAGGCTTTAATTAGGATGGGGAGTGTTGGTTTCAGTTCAAGATAGGTTCTGTTGTGCACTTGGAAACCTATGTCCTTTTCCTTCTCTTTCTCTATTATATCTCTGACAATTTTCCTCCCCCAAGTCTGGTTTTTGGCAAGCTGCATTCGTGGAGACCAAGACTGAGACATCAGGCTCAGACAAAGTTCATCTGCTCTGTTGTGCCTACATGTTCAACAGATGTAAGCAGCGGATGAGTCAAGTAATAACTCCTGAGCTGCCCAGTTTTCAGTAAATTGAAGTGTACTTCTGTGATTCTTGCCAGATGAACATATAATTGTATTCATTCCTGAAATACTACTAGTTTTCCATTCCTTTCCATACCTAGCTTGAGAGACCTTGAGCCCTGACTTTTTCAAGGCTCCTGGAAAAGCCATCACTTTTTCAGTGCTTTGACATTGATTCTGTGGCTTTAAAAAGCTGCTGTCTTAAATGTCAAGTACACGGTCATTAGTTATTTTGGAAAATCTTAGCTTTGATACATATTCAAGGGGAAACAGCGACAGCAACCAGCCAAAGGCAGGCTCATAAATCCATAATAAGGCACTTAAACAAACACACTGATTTCCAAGACTGTGGTCCACCCAGCAACTCTGTCCTAATGTCCTTCCTAAGCTGAGAAGCAAGACACAAAGCCTTTTTGGGTAAGAGTCATGTCAGGAAGTGATGAGAGATTCCTTTAAGAGGGCAAGAGCAACGAAGCCAAGACCTTTTTCTTGGTACGTCTCTTCTTCCTCCACCTTAGGTCTTGTTTTCTCTTGTTTCCAGAGGTAAGCTCTGTGAGATGGGACGTGCCTCCTACTTCGTGCCTACACAAGTGCCAAGTGCACTGCTAGAAAAATAATCTGTGTACAGGAGAAGCAAATATTCCCCCTCCTTCTAAGCTTCCTGGTTGAAGTAATCTGCATTCTGTACTCTGTATTCACTCAAACTTATACTTGCATGCAGGAGAATGTTTCCTCACTGTGGCTCACAGAATTGGTCCTCTCAAGTTCAAATTACTGCACACTTGAACATCTTGTTAGAACTTAAAATCTGTAGCACCCCGTGAGAATTTACAACATCCCAAACACATTTAGAGTTAAAAAAAAGAACACAAGAGAGGCTTCTCTACCACTGTTTTCGTTCTTGTGTCCATAGAAATAGAGGTTGAATTGTGAAAAATGTGTTATGTTATTTTAAATAATTGCCATTTAGTGATTACTGTAAAGCATGTGCTTTGTTTTAACCAGTCTGACACTGATTTCCATAGAAACAGGGAGAGGATAGCAGTTTCAACAGTCCTGTAGATTCTGTCTGTGTCAGAATGCTGGAAGATAAAATGTTTAAAAATGTGGGAAAATCCTGGCATTCTGTACTTAGATTTTATTTTTTTTTGTTTACCCCCAAAAGCCAATGAGAACATTAATGAACTTCTTGCAAACTTTATTCTGTGAGAAGAGAATGAAAGTGACTTATATCATCTCCCCCCAAAAAATATTGGGGAGAAAAGAGGAAGAAAAAGCAGTAGGAGGTCTGATGGGGAGATATATATATATATATATATATATATATGTGTGTGTGTGTGAAAAAGTATATCTGTGATTATATATTTCTGACAACTTTTGTTACTGTACTGTAGATCTTGTGACTTTTTTCACTAATAGAAAATTTTAGTCCATCTAACTCACCTGTCTATTATTATTTCACATTGTTTACTTCCTAACTGACAGCACTCATTTTATTGGAATTTCCATACACTAAGCCATGATATGAGTTTCAAATTGGAAGTTTGGCCGAAGTTCAGGGAAAAATGAATAATATGAGGTGGGGGGAATTAAGTGCTCGGATTTTGGCTTTGCTCTTGCAAAGCTTCTATGCAACAGACACAATTCCTGTGTTTTTTGACACTGTGAAATGGTTTCTTTTCGGCCCAAGTTCAAAAGAGAGAAACTGTCTGAAGCAGATGTGATATCTAGCCTGGATTCTAACTTAGGGACTTCCATATGATTTTTTTTCTTTGTGGAAAAAAAAACCCAAAACGGAATCTAACTCCTGTTGCTAATGAGGAAATGCCAAGGCTGAGAGATTCTACATGCTGAACATGTCTGGATTAGTTATATTGTCTTCCAACTGCTGAGCACTGCCAGCTTGTAGAAGCTGCTATGGCAGAGAGACACATTCTGCACATCAGGATAAATACTTTCTCCCATCCTGCTTTGTGTTTTACATGGCCATCCCTGAGTTTACTATTTAGGCACTACCCATAGCAGGGAATAGCAGGAATTCCCAAAAATATTATGGGTTTTAGGTTAATGTAAAATAGCAAAGTAGCCCCCATTCAGAGGGAAATACATACATTTATATACATATATATATACATAAATATATAGAAAACCATCAATACCATTGTACTGAAAGCTTCAATTCCTGTCAGCCACAGTGTCCATAAGTTGCTTTCCTCCACAGGAAGGCTTCCCTAAAAGGCAGATGTCTACACACAGGAGCACTCAGCTGCCTCTTGTGTTGTTATTCAACCCTCACTGCTTCACCTCCCTGGGGGTTACCTACATTTTGAACCTCTCCCACTTGGAAACTGCCTTTGCCTTTGGGTTGTACCTGCACAGTGCCAAAAGCATATCAGGCTCATTCCTGCACCACGGGATGATCCTTTCCTTGTAGCACCACCGGCCTAGAAGAAGTGTTATCTCACTGGGAAGAGAAGGTTCACAAGTTTTCATTAGGCAACAGTCCTGATGGATCTAAAGCCTTTCAATCAGGAGTACAGGATATTTCCCAGTGATTTCTGACATTTTATATATTCTTCTGCATTGATTGTGCACTTTTCACCGACCCGTTGTGTGACTCAGAGTCACTCATGGGAGACCGAGTTGCCATCACTGACATCTACATTCCAGATTAATTAATGGGCAATTCTGAGAGCCTGAAATTATGGTAGACGTACTTATGGCAAGTAGGAAGTTGGGGTAGACAGATAAGTTCACCCTAATCATCTGAACACCTTTCTAGAAGATCCAAGTATGGCCCCAACATTTACCCCAACATTTTACCCCAACACTTTCTTTCGTGGTGGGGTAAAAATCTGTGCTAGTTATTCCCCTGGCATTCATTTCTGCCTTTGATGGGACTGACCTGAGAGAGCAAGCACAGGAAGAGTCAGATTGAATGACAACGACAGGTATGGCAAGATCAAGGGGCAAAACTAGAGAAGTAGCTGGAGACTCCCACAAGTCTCCTTTCAGTACCACCGTTGGAAGGCAGAGGGTAACAGGTTCAGTTCAGAGGCAAACACTGTCCTTATCTGAAGCAGCCAAAAGGAAAAGCCTCACCTGCTAGGGCTGCTGTTCCCTCTTCCCATCTGTGTTTGCAGTCGCAGGTGCTTCAGAGCCGTTTTATATTGTTATTTTGGCACCTTTGATCCCATTTATCTGAGTTCAGTAAAGCTTGATGGAATGTCCCTGACCTCAGACAGGTTCATGTGAAACCTGGTTTGCTCTTATCTGCCCAAGACTAAGGAAGCATAACAACTGTGTTACCCAGGTGTTTTTCTGTGTGTGAAGAGGTAGAGGGTGAGGAACAAAAGTGGATTCAGATTCAAACATGAAGATCAAGTTGGTCAAAGTTCAGCGTAACCTCCAGAAAAAGGTGCCAAAGTTTGGAAATTCACATCTGGACACGATCCAACTTCAGTTGGAACAGGAGAGGAACGGATTTAACAGAATTGGTTTGGTTCCATCATCTCTCACCCACTCACTCATTTTTTTGGGTTTTTTTTCAGGAGAAAGGTGTGTGAACATGCATGGCAGGATGTAAACAGCTGGGTGTTCATGTCTACTAGTTTTATACCCCACCACAGCCCCAGGGCAGAAGATGCTTTCAGTGTTGGTTCTAGGCTCCCTTTTCTGCCCTCCCTTTTCTGAGGGCAGCTCTTACAGGAACTGGGAAATGAGTGTTCTGATTTATTCCCTTTAGTCTCTCATACCTTAAAAGGAGCTCCAAATTATATTTGAAGGTGGCTTAGCAAGTTGTCATGACATTTTGTTTGAAGTTCCCACTGGTTTACTTTTCTCTCTCACAAAAGATTTCAGGGAACAACTTGAACTCTCTCAAAGTAATTTCGAGATGTTTTCTCACTTTGCAGTGAAAGCTTTAAGCCAAGCCTACACACTTAGAACGCAGCCACGCTGAACAACTCGAGTTGTAAAGCTACTGGCTGTGATAAGGTGGTGTCGGGCAAAAACGTGAGGAGAGGAAACTGAGAAAGGGGGAGTTCTTTTGCAGCATGGAAGAGGCAGTGGCTGTTTGTCCACTGAAATCCCTCGTCCAGAAATCCTGCAAGGCACAGCTATCAGCTGGATTCCCCCGTAGACAGGTGAGCCAAGGTGTAAGGGCGGGAGTTGGGCTGGAGCAGCAAACCTGGCAGGGTCTGTCATGAGGGGAGACGAGATCTGAAGCAGGGAAAGGAGGGACGTTGCGCTGCGAGGCACAGGGAGTGATGGCGAGCACCTTGCACCTGTCTTGGGAAAAACACAAGCAGGGAAATGCTACGAGTCGGGCTGTGTGTGTAAGCCTTGACAGTCCTCCAGCCTTTGCCCACCGCGAATGAGGGGGGAGAAGGCGAAATCGAGCCGCCGGGCCGGGAGGGAGGCGCCGGGACCGCGAACTGCCCGGAGAGGGGTGGGGAGAGCCGGGAGAGGGCGGGCGAGGTGCCCCGGGTCTGAGTCAGCCCGGCCGCACGATGCGCGCCCGGGGCAGTGCCAGGCGCGGCACCGCCGGGATCCCGCGTACCTTCCCCGCCGCCCCCGCGTCCCGGCCGGACCCGCTCCCGCGGGCAGCGCCGCTCCGCCCTCGCCATCCTCCTCCTCCTCCTTCTCCTCCTCCTCCTCCTCCTGCTCCTCCCGCGGGTCGGGGCAGCCCCGAGGGCGCCCGGCGGGCCGGGGGGGCTGCGCCGCCAGCCAGGACCGGCCCCCGCCATGTGAGTCTGCGGGGCTGCCCCCCCGCCCCGCGCCGCCCGCTCCCGCACCATGAGGTACGGGGGTGCGGGGCAGCTGCCACGCCGCGCTCAGGTAGAGCCCGGGCGGCTCCTCCGCCTCCTCTCCTGCCTGGTCCTCGTGTGCGGCGCGGAGGTCGCGGCGCTCGCCGACTTCTCAGGTACGGGGCGGGCACCGTGCGGGGGTTGCGGGAGCCGAGGGGCTGGGCGGGGGTCGGGCACCCCGCGGGCAGGGGCTGGAGGGGGCTGCCGGCCCCCCGCACTCACCGGGGCGTCCCGCCGTGCCCCACCATCCCGCACAGGGGCCGCTGGAGCCCGGGCTCCCCGCCCGGAGCGGCGCCAGGAGCTGCGTATTCCCGGCGGGCTCCGTGCTCCGTATTCCTTCTCTCGGGCCGTGTCCCGGGCCTGCGCCCCGGGGAGGGCGTGGGTCGGATGTGTTGTGAAGGAGCGCAGAGAGCAGGAGAGGGTTAAGGGCTTCCGAGGGGTCCAGGTGGGAAGGGACGCGAAGATCTAAGCTGTCGCTGCGCCGTGGGAACGCCGCGCGTGGATCGGCCAGGGCCTGACCAAAAGTGCGTGGAAGTCCCTGGAAAGGTTCCCACTTTCTCCTGGAGACTTGAAGTCGGGCCCTGAGGGAGCCATCCTGAACTCCGATAGCGAACAAGTGCTGCACTTCTCTCTGCTGGGGGAGAAGCCTCGGAGCGCCGCGATAAGAGGAGTCCCTTGCCAGGGAGCAGAGGCACCACTTGTCACCCAGAAATCCCAGCAGCGAGGCTGCGGCATCCCTGCAAATTGAGATGACTGCAGAAACTGGGAGAATTTGTTCCCACTGGGACAAAGGAGCAATCTTTATTTTTTGTGTGAGAAAACTGCACTCTTGTACCATTCCTAGTGCTCCAGGGCATCCCACCGCTGTTATAAAGTTATTTAGAAGAGCTGTTTCTCTCCTTTCTGTATGTCACAGTCAGAAGAGCATATTCCTGGAAGCTGGAAGCTTAAGGAACTGCCTCTTGGGCAGAAAGCAAAGCTTACCCTTAGTGAACAGAGTAGAGCTTCCCAAAAACCAGCTGAGTGCACCGCAACAAAGTTAGTATATAATTAATAGCCCAAATTTGTAGTTATGCACATTAATATAGTTCATGTTATTACAGTTCAAAGTGCTGGTGAGGGTTCTGTAGAAACTGTTTTCCCAGCAATAGGAAAATACAGTTTGTCATTTCATTATTGTGTCCAGCTCCATAAGTCTGAACATTTCTAAGCAAGCAGCCACCAAATATAAAGACCAGAATTACATCCTTGATAAGTTGCATTTCATGTATTAGATTCCTTTCATATGTAAAAGGCTTTTAAATTCTTGCTGTCTAATTCTTTGGTGGTTTGTTTTGGGTTTTTTTTTTTGCTGATTTGTAGATGTTAGTTTTGGAATCACATGGTGGTTCTCCGCAAGAACATAAAATAAATATTCAAATTCTCCCTTTCAAATAGCTGCTGAGTTAAAAAATATCCCTTTATCTAGGACAGTTCCTCTCACAAAAGTCCATTGACTTTTCAAATGAAGTTATTTAGATAAGGTTATCCAAGATACATTTCAGAAGTACAGCTGTATTCAGTATTCATTGTGCACTGAACTTTCCAAGTAGGTAGAATGACCAGAGAAAAAAGCTCTGGCTCACCCCAGCGAGATGTCATGCAGACATTTCAGTAAATAAGATGTAGTAAAGAAAATCAGGTTCCCAAATTCTTTCCATACTGGGAAGTTCCCAGGCTTGAACACATTCTGCTCACATTTTACTTTTAACATGGAGGTCCAATCCAGAATGACAGAAAAGATCAAAATATTACTGGAACCTTTTTAAAAAAGGTATCCAGTACTCACAGAGAAATTTTTAGCTGCTTCAAAAGGAGGTGCTGTGGACCAGGAGCTGCCAGAGGTGAGATGACACCCTGCAGTGCCATCCCCAGGCTGTTTAATGCCTTTTAAAGAATCACAAGCTGTGTAACAGCAGCTTCAAGATGAGCTTCTAGGGTTGATTTTCTTTATTTGCTCCCTCCCGTGGCAGGAACAGCAACACGATTTTCCTAAACTCTGTTGATAATCTGCCCTGTTTGAGGAACAGTGCCTTGCAGCTGGGCAGTATCCCAAGGGATGAGGAGTGGGAAGTTTCTCTTACTTTACCCAACCACCTGCACTTTCCCTCTCCTGCACAGGGCCAGGTCTAATCCTGCCCTTCCAAGGCCAGAGCTTCCAGGAGACAGGTTACAGGTTTCGACCGGCAGCCCATGTCAGAGCAAAAGGAACAGTGACCTGCACCTTCAGTGTGTTCTGTGGGATTGGATCTGATACTGGGAATTTAGGAGTGCACAGAGAATTGGAAGGCCAATTGCTTCAGCTTTTCCTCCTTTTCTCAGACTTCAGGCTTCCATACTCAGATTACCAGGTACACACTTCTTTTGGGTCATTGCCTTTTCTGCTCTGCATGTTTCCAGCATCAGGTCTCTTCCCCAGCAGCCCAAACTCTGTTCCTCTCTCCCCCTCTCTCCCCCCCAGCTTTCCAGAATCCCTTCTGAGACTGCTGCCAGGTTCCAACACCTGTGTGTGTCATGCAAGTGTTAAATTGTGCCAGCAGTTCTAACCTGCCCAGAGCCTGTTTGTTCATCACCAGACCCAGCTGCTTGCTTGGAACAACCCAGAGATGCTCCCTCTTGGGATCTATTCAATGTTCTGGAAAGGGGAGCAGGGAACAGTGTATGTCAATACTGAAGGATTATTATTACGGTTTTTTTTTTATGTTTGACTTGTATTTGTGGTCTGTGTTCTTTCCAGGATATAGAGCAATGGGTTCTTGTTCTCATCTGTCCAGCTTTTAACTATGAAAAAAAAACATCTTGATGGATTTTTTTTTTTAAAGAGACATTTCTTCGTGGTGCAATAACGTTTTATGATTGGTATGTGAATTGGTATTTCCTAGGGAAGATAAATGTTCTAAAACAAGACACCAGCAGCAGTTAAAAATCCAACCCTCTGAGGAATGACTCAGTAGTTTCTCCTTCTAATGGCAGGAAATATTGGAAGTCCTGTTGATGCATGCATACTTAAAGATCTGCATAATCTATAATTCTCTAGTAATTTGGTGGCAGCAATTAACAAACTTAAAAGTCGGACTTGATGATGTTAAAGGTTTTTTCCAACCTTAATAATTCTATGATTCTATATTTATTAATTCAATTGGTTACTGAAAGTGGAGATGTGCTCCGAGGTCTGCAGTCCTCTGTGTGATTATTTTTTAAATGTGGAATCCAAGCATTTGTGCCCAATTTTGAAACTGAAAGCTGAAGGTTTGGAAGAAGAGATATTTAATCCACAGTCCTTTCCTTAGATCTTCATGCATATTGGTGTGATCCTACAGCTAGAGAATTCTCTTCCCCTCATGCTTGCTCTTCAAAACACACCTCTGGGAACTGAAATCCTGAATAATATGGTCTTCCAGAAGGCTGTCAGAAGAGTCATTTTTTGAGAAATCAAGGCATCATGACAGCCATTTCCTCACAACTCTTTTATGTTCAAGGACTGGTTCCCAAAATAGGCAAAAATAAGGAGCTGGCAAACCCAGGAGACTTACATACTGTACCTCTACTTCACTTACACCTGTGTCCTGGTGCTCTGGAAAGTCCAGCTGCTGAGGGAGAGGTGGCTTGGCTGGGGTTGGTGGCATTTTGAGTGTCTTCCCAACAGTAGGAATCAGTGCTCTCTCTCTCATCCACTGCCCTCCGTGCTGGCAGGGGGAAAAGGCCTTGGCTCTCTGTCCTACCACTGCTCCTTCTCTCACCTTTTCACCATCTGCTGCCAAAGTGAACTGACCTCTTATCCGTCTGGAAACACACTCCTTCTCCCTGGCAATACCGAGGAACTCACATTCCCCATTTTTGATGTCCCTTCTCTCTCTTTCTTTTCTCCACGCTCCTTTAAGCTCAGGCTTCACCTGGTCTCCTTCAGTCACTCACCACTCAATCTCCCTTCCCTTACCTGAGTCCCAGCCAGGTTTTCTGGGCAGCTTTCAAGAAATGTGGCTGTAACTGAAGATCAAAAATGAAGTAACTGTGTGATTGCATAACTGGGCTGAAGAGTGACTTTCTGGATGTGAACAGAAAAAGCACCACTGCTTAGGCAGAACCTTTTAATCTCCATCTGCTGGTGTCAACTTTTCTCCCTTTTCTTCCAGAACAGTTCACACAGAATTGGGCATCACTTTAACTCCATAGACTTGATCTTCTGACCCAACCATAGAAAACAAATGGATCTAATGAAAAAGCAAACCAGTTCACCCAAGAAATACAACCTGATCCTGTGACCTTTCTGCATTAAAAGTTTCCATTAAGTTCTGTGGCTTTCACCCACACCAGATTTGCCCCCAGGCAAAAGGAAAGCAAACAAATGCCTGGAACAAATGCTTTGTTTGTAGTAAGGTGGCAGGATCAATCAGGACCAACCACAATGATGCAGAGGTTTCCTTGCTGGTTTTGTGTTGGTCAGATAAAATCCTATATAAATTTTCTTGAGTCAGTTCCGTTGACTCACCGTGGCAATTGGAGCATGTCCTTCAACCAGGATATTTAAAGAAGTGCTAAAAGCAGTGATGCAATGATGCATCTTCTTAATACTGCCTTGTAAAAGTCAGGCAAAAGTGTTGGTTGCTTTTTCAAAGGAAAACATTTCATTTTAGAATGATGTTTCATTTCAGTAATATGGGAGTTAAACAGCAAGGTCTGGTTTAAAGTTTTTCCAAGTGGAGTGGGTTTGGATCTGGGATTTGTTCTGTGGAACAAAGGTGTGTGTCAGAAGTGAGATTTCAGTTGAGGTCACGGTGCTGAGATCCAAGGTTTTGCTTCAGTCCCTGCAGTTCTCACTGCTTTCCTGAGGAAGTGTAGCTTATGAAATCCCATTTTAGATGTGCTAATATTTTTTTTGTTAAATCCACTGATGAGATTTAATTTTCCTTGTTGGAGAAGTAAAAGCTTTGATCTTGTTAAGTTCCTATGCATTTTGTGAGTATAAGCAGCTGGGCCTTACTTCCATCCCTAAGGAAGGATGTTGCTCCACAAGCTCTCCCAAAATGAGTAGCAGGGGTTGGTTCCCCCCTGCCTTCCTACTCCATCTGCTGCTGATACCCTTCCCAGTGAGGCAGAACTTCCAAACAGTCTCAGCTTTATTAGACAGAGGGGTTACAGACTTGTTCCAAATAAATACTCAGCTTTTGTTGGAAGTGTCCCCAGACAGAGAAGGCACTGTCTGACCAGTCAACACTTATCAGAATTCTGTCATCTGCCAGCCATAATCTACAATTAAAATTGAAATATTTTGATATATTACCAAACACAGAGAAAATAGTGTCTTAAGGGAGCTGAAGAGCAAGAGGAGGCGTGGTTGAGCCTTATGTGTTCAGCACTGGTGAGTCATTTCATCTGAATTACTAGGCATTTTAGGAGTTTTGCTTCAAAGGCCTATTGTGTGGCTTCTGGCAACAAATTAAATACCAGTGAGGTTTGACTCTTAATTTAGAATTAATTTTTTAAAATCACTCATGATATAATGTCTAGTTGAAAGCCTATGGCCACTGGAAGGATTCCCACAGATTTCACTGGGCTTTTGATGAGGGTCTCAACCCACAAATATCTGTTTATTTTTCTTCATGGTGTTTAATCTTGGATGGGAAGACAAGCATTCATTTCTTCAGGCTAAAACTGAGTTGAGGTCAAAGAAATGTTGTTATAAAGAAGATCATCAGGTGATGAGGGTGTACTGGAGTGTATTTTTGCTTTTCTAGCTTGCACTGTACTGTAAAGCCATCATAGCACTGCAGATCTGTGAGCTGCCAGATTTCTGATTTTTTGAGTGTCACATATAAATAGGAATACAAGAAATGCAGAGTTTGAGTCTGAGTTCTGTTTGCAAAACAGAACCTGTATTTTGTTTTCTGAGCTGACAATGAACAGCTCCCCCCTGGCCTTCTTGGGGAACACGAACATGAAGATTCAGATTCAGAAATCCAAATTTTCAGAGAAATATTTTCCTCTAGTCCCTGGGGTTCTCCTACTTGCAGTCTTTGGGAATATTATGGCTTCTCTGTCTCTTGGGCATAATGATTCCCTCATTCTGCCTCCAGAAGCAGTTGCCCACTGACCCTTTCACTTGTTACTTCCCGTTAACGGCACCAGAAGAGGCTACTCTGTGTCCAGGAAAAAGGAGGGATTTTGGCAAGGGCAGGAAAGAGCCTCACAGTCTCCTTTAACAGCATTGTCCCCCTTGGTCAGCATCTTTAGATAGGAGGGAGAAAATCTCCTTTTTCTGCTGTAGTTCCTTATTAGGTCCCAGGACAAGCCTTTGCCCCTCTGGTTTCATGGAATAACTGACCATAGTGTGGAGTTTACTACAGACCCAAATCTTTGGGGATCCCAGCAGAGGAAAGGAAAAAAGAAATAAAAAGTGAGAAAACAGAAGTGCATAGGAATCTCCAATTTCCTCAGAAAGCCACTGGGATACAACAACAATAAGCATAGCTCCTAGGAGACAGCTCAAGGGAATATGAAAGTGTTACCTGAAAGAAAGAGAAGGCCTGTGGAAGGATCTGAGAGACAGAGAATGGGCACCTGGGCTGTGAGTGCAGGATGCATGGGTTTTTCCAGTCCACAGAAGTTTAATTCACATAACTGCATGTCTGATCAGACTGGCACAGAGAGGAAGAGGTTGTGTGGTTCCTGGAGAAACAATGACCAAAAACTTACAGAAGGTCTATTCTTTCTGTAGGTTGTCTTCGTTGTGTTTTTCAAGAAAGAGCTCATGTCTTGGTTCCTTGCATGTGCTGCTGCTCACTGACTAAACCTTGTTCAAACTAAACTCTGAATGTGTTCTTGTGCTTTGACTGCCAGACTATCCCAAAAGCATTCTCACTACTAACTTAAGCATTTTCTTAATCCTTCTTCTGTCACTAAGGCCAGCAGAAACAAGTTGCTCCATTGGCAGCAGGCCTGTGGCTCTCCAGCTGCCAGTTGACTTTCAGCATTAGTCATTTAGACTGAAAGTGGCAGTTCCTACTCTGACCTGGCAGCTCAGGCTTCAATTTTCATGAAACTTGTAGGAACTTTATTTCTTTGAGCCCTGCACACCTCAGGCTTGAAACTGGCCACTGAGGTTAAAATCCAATTCTAATTGGGCAACTGAAAACTCAAGGACTGATTCTAAGAAAAGCAACAGATTTGGATGCTCTGAAATCAAAAGTAGGCATTTGGAAATGGAAGTAGTTTATCAGTGAAACTAGATTATCACTAGTTTTTTAAAAAAAACCTCTATCCTCACAGCAAAAAAGGTTTAAATAATAGAAAAAAATACAGTGATTATATAAAAGATACTTTCCTTGCATGGCAAATGGACTTTTCGTGCCATCTCCTGCAGTACAACTGAAAGGATGAAGTTAGTAGGATGGTGGTCACTAGCAAAGGGCACGAAGGTTGAGAAGAACAGTGGAAAAAGGCACACTGAAATAAACAAGACATGGAAGGAAATCAAATCAAATGAGTGACTATACAGGAAAGGCATTTATTAAGCAGGTATGTGGATCTGCTGAGTAAAGCTGTTGTGCTACTTTGAGTAGAATAAGCAGTGCTTCTGCACAAGGGTTTTTCTTGCTGGTAAAAGACTGTGAGATCAAGTGTGTCTAGAGTGACTCAAACAGGATGTTTACAAGGTACTTAGATACTAAAGAATAAAATGATGAGGCAAGAAACACAGTGTTGTGAATTTTATAAACAGTGTCTTTCCTGGGTAACGTTTTGCCCTCCATCCCAGTTACTAAAAATAGAGCTGCCACAGACAGGACTGTGACTAATTTGGCTAATTCTGGAAGAAAGGATTACGCTTGGATTCTGCACTGGTGTTTTGAGCCTCAGTGCAAAGTTACAATGAGTGAGTAGTCTGGGTTAGGCACACAGTTGCGTGGGATGATACCTTCTGGCCTTCAAGTGAATGGGATCTTTTTGCTGCCCGCTTCTTCAGGCTTAATTTCTGAGCCAGTCTGTAACGTCCTGTACATCATTTTGTATGCAGAGCACCCCATAAGGCACTTATGAATGCGTGTCTTGGATAAATGGGAAAGTTCCTACTGGAGCTTTCACACAGATGTTTTTGGGACACTGCAGTATTGCCATAGACAATTCTCACAGTAGTGGGCTTTTTTGTATAAAGTTTCATATTGTTTTAAAGGGTGAAATTTATTATTTTTGAAAAATAGGAAGAGGAGCTCTATTGTCCCCTTCATCTCAGATAGCACGGGAGATAGTGACTGCTCTCCATCACCCAACAACCCAGAAAAAAATGAGGAAAATAAACAACATTAAGTCATCTACGTTTTTTTGGTATGGCCTGCTTAAGATTGTGTTTGCTCGGGGTAAGAAACCCTATAACTCACAAGTGTTCTGATTTCCCAGTCCCAGATACTGATGAAATAAATACAAGATGAGGCAGCACTCTCAATGCCCTCACTCCTGGTCATCACTCCTGGGACGAGGTGAGAAGCAGCAGTTGCTGAGAAAATTTCATTCCCTCACTGAGGGCAGGGCAGGCAATGCCCTGTTTTGTGCAGAGGGCTAGCATGAGGAGAGCAAAGACCCTGGAGTTTTCCAGGGAAGAGCAAGAGGAACTCACGATTTTTAGAGTGGGAATTCTCCCTCAGCATGGGCTGTGAGCTGTGAAGGGCTACTCCACCCATGTCTGTGTGGTCTGTGAGTAGTAATAAAAAATGCAGGTTTACGTGGTCTGCCATGTGAGACGAGCGATTTAGATACTCTTACATCACACACCACTCCTCTTATCAGAGAACATTAGGTTTCAGCAATTTCCATTACTATTTTTATCCTTTATTGTGTCCAAACACACGAGGATTTTAATAACAGCAGAGTCATGTCTGCTTGGAAGGCCGGAGAGCTTGATGTCTTATTTTCACCAGTCCATCTAATGCTGTTTTACAAGTGGACCATGTTGCTCCAACAGAATCAGGGCAAGTTTTTTATAAAGACATTTTTTTTAAAAAAAAAAGATTGAATAGTTGCAATTGTTGGCGAAAGGTGCTTAGATACTGGATTAGGAATTTGCAGGATCAAAGTAGCAGTTAAGATGCCAGGGAACTCATCCAAATCACAGCATAGCTGATATTCTTTAGGGAATACTGCACTGTTTTGTATATGGCACTCTTGGTTCCAAGTAACTTAAAACCCGAAGAACTGAAATGATTACAAATATCGGGCTGTATCTTTGAAGGTGTTGAGTGCCCACAGCTCACGTGGGGCTGAATGCTCTGACACTGAGGCCCTTTATGCCACAGTGGTGATGCCAAAGGTGCAGCATCAGGCTGTGGCAGAGTTGCTTGGGTGCAATCGGGCTCTTGGCCCACTCTCCTGGCAACACTCAGCACCCCCCAGGAGCGGGCTGGCAGAGGAGTGGCTCTGGCAGGGAACTTCAATTATTTGTGATCTCAGTTATGCAGAAGATGTAGGGGATGGATTTGGTTGTGGGTTTGGTTGGGGTTTTTTTTTAACCCCTGAGAAGCCATGGGGATTGTGGCTTGGCCATGGTCTCCTTGAGATCCAGACTGCAAATACAGGGCATGACATTTTGTCTGCCCTGACTCCAGTGCCAGTGCTCAGACTGAGGTCGGGGACGTGGGGAACTCACCTGCAGCTTTGCTGCACTAGAAAGTGCATCTACATGATTCCTGTGCAGATGGGGAACAGCAAAGGTAGTAGTGGAGCAGGCTTCCCTTTCTCCAGACTTAGTAACTGATAGGGGAGCTGATTTTCCTTATCCAGTTGCACAGTTGGAGCTGGAACAAATGTCAGGGAACTGAAATGTTTGCCCTATCCCTGGAAGTGTTCAAGGACAGGTGGATGGGGCTTGAAGAAACCTAGTGGAAAGTGTCCCTGCCCATGGCAGGGGTTGGAACTGGGTGATCTTTAAGGTCCCTTTCAACCCAAATCATTCCACAATTCTATAACTTCCATATCTTTTGCTTAGAGTACTTAAGTTTCTATTTAAAAAAACTTTTTTTTTTTTTTTTTTTTAATTGCTTGTCTTTGGGAGCAGAAGTGTGGAAATTAAATGGCACAAGCAAACTCCTTTTCCATATTTGCTTTAAGAAAATTAATTTTTGTTTTAATTATACACAATCCCCCTATTTGGCCACTAAAACAGGAAAAGGTGTGTGTGGAGAGTTTCTCCATTATTCTTAAGAGTGAAACACAACTGCCTAGAAGCCCAGAAGTGCAGAGCATCCTTTTAGGACAAGGTGTAAGGAGTACCTTTAGCCAGCTGGAGTGCAAGAGCCTGGCCCACAACACCAAGTAATACCCCTCCTGACCTCTGCAGACACACCTAAGATTGGGCACAGCCACGAGTGGCAAGGGCCCGAGGCCAGGGGCTGTCCATGACAACACATCCTGCTGCTGCTGGAGCTCTGGGAAGGCTGTGACTCACGGCCACACGACCCCACGTGTCCCAGCCCCGAGCTTTATGAGCACGAAAGGTTGACCCATTCACAGAACGGCGTGGCTGCAGGCCAGGTGGATAACCTTGACTGCAGTGCCCTTTTACGGAGACTGATTGTGGTTTTCTTGTTGTCTGACGAGCTTGTGGTTTCCTGTACTAGTTGTAACAGCTGAATATTTTCTAGGTTACCTAACCAAGCTCCTGCAGAACCACACAGCCTACGCCTGCGACGGGGAGCACCTGAGCCTGCACTGCCCTCGGCACTCAACCATCAGCGTTCAGTCAGCCTCTTACGGGCAAGACTCCCACGTGTGCACCGCTCAGGAGCCTAAAACAAGGATGGCAGAACCCAGAAACTGTGTGGCACCCACCTCTCTGCAGGTACCCCATGTTGTAAAGGTTCTTAATGCACGAAATGTTTCCACGCAAGCGCTCGCAGCGTTGAGTGAAATGTCACCGTACCTGTGTCAGTTTGCCATCAAAAGTGTTACAGCTGAAAGGATTTGTCTGGTCAGGAGGATATTACCATGGGATTAGGAGAGCTTTGTAGATTGCCTTGGAAACCCCATTCTCAAAGTTCCCTAAAACAGTTCCTTTCCAATCAAGGGCTGGTCGTGACTGAGTTGACCAATCTTAATCTATCACACAGGCCCTCCTTGTCCCCAGGAGAGCCTACAAGCATTGGACAGAGCTGGGTTACAAATGGTATTCTGGCTGGCATCTGGCTTGTTCCATGCATATCTTTCCTCACTGAAAAGCCACAGCCACAGCTAAACAGCAAATCCTAAGTGTTTCTGCAGATATCTGCATTTCTGATTTGTACCAGCAATATCCTGTGGTTTGTTTGCTGGGCCTGCTTAAGAACAGTTTTAAATAATTTATACTTCACCAATTATTACTTTCCACTGTGGACACTTTTGTAACAAGACTTAGAAGATTATCACTGCATCATCATAGTGAAAAACGCCCAGTGTTGGGCCAAATTCAGTAAATCCTTGGGCTTGTGAGGTCTCCACGGGCAGCTTTCTTTCCTTGAATATAAAAAACACAGCATGGGATAACTGTTGTATAAACTATCATCATAATTCAGGCACTGTCACTGATCAAAGGCACGAAAGCATTTTGGTGAGGCCACGAACTCGAGAGACACTCTGCCTCTCAGGGAGTTCCTGTTCTGTCAAGGAGAAGGGACACATCTTGTAAACTGATTTCTTAGAAAAGAGTACCAGTGATCTCACCCCTCCTCCTCTTCCCTTTGGAAGCCAATCTGCAGTCCCACAGTGGGGTGTGATGCTGCCCTGCAGCCAGGGCGAAGCACAACAGGCACGTTTTTACATCGGCCTCCCATTAGAGGGATCCCTGCAGAGCTGGATCTGTCTCCAGGTATTAACAGCCTGGTGCTATTTTGAGTGTCATTGTTTGGTTTTGTGTCTGCGTGCCTGTGCGCGGCAACATTACAGAAAATGCTGCTGCTCTTTGCATTAGGCAGGAGAAAATACAAACAGATGCACAGGAGATGATTCAGATCAGGTGTAAACATAAGGTGGCTCAGTAGGGGACAGCTCTCCACTTGCTAAAAATGTAACTATTTCACTGGTCCCTTCCAGAACCACCCCAAATAAGGAGGAGTTATTTGTTTGACTTGCAACTCTGTAGAAGAAGAACTGACTTCCAAAATTAAGCCTGCTGTGCTTTCCCTTCCCTTTTAAATTCTAATTTAGAGTGCATTTAATGCTCAAAAAGTTTTGGATGCAAATCCTTTTCTTCTACCAATGTGAGTGTTACAGGATCACTGCAATGTACTGCTAATGTGTCATTGCTGCTGGGAGGGATGGCTTCCAGGGATGACAGCAGAGATGCAGCCACTGCCAACTCTCTCAGCCTGGAAATAGGAATGCAGTTTCTGCTATCACAGTGGTAAATTTGTGATTTGGCCTCTTGGTATGACTGAGACCACTTCTGATGAGAAACAAGGCACAAATTCCCATAGATTTTATGGGACTACCTAAAATTATCAGATAATGGTGTCTTACAGTTAGTCCTGTTAAGAGTGGGATGACATGGGGACAACACCCTCCTTGTCACAGCCTGCTGTGATTTTAAACATCAAAAATCCTGGGCACAACAACACAGACTATCCAAAAAATGGTGTCAGGAAAGCCCTCCCTAAACTGAGTTTTGAAGGTGAGTAAGAATTTCCTGAGTAAACTGCCTCATTTAAACTGGGTTTTTTTAAGTGCTTTGGCTTGTGACTGTGTTCAAAGCTGGGCACAGGCTCACCTTGGGGAATGTCTTCCTATTTTCTGCAGCTGCAGTTCCAAACCCACTGCTGAAGTGGGAGCATCAGTGTGAGCAGTAGGAGAACTCAGGCCTTCTGCAGGACTTGGAGAGGGCCCACCTGGCCCTTTGTGTGTAACACTGCTGACCTGTTTGTTGTCCTTCTCTGTTGCCACTCCCCAGGGGAAGCAGCAAACGAGAATCAGGACTGGGCCAATAAATCTGGAGTAAATATGGCCTTAGAACAACAGCATTAAAAAAACCCCACAAAACAAGACAAGGAGGCTGAGGATAGACAGGCCCATCTGTGCTTTCCAATCAAACCAATTGATTATTACAGAGCATGATCAATAGGAAATGGTTAAAAGGATCTCTTTTTGAGTTGAGTCCAGGCGTCACCTGGACATTGCACCCCCATAAATGTGCTCAGGAGTATATGCCTGAGGCACATTCAGGGGAAAAGCTGGGGGGGTCACTTTGTTCTCTCTTGCTCTGGACTCTGCACCACCAAGGCTGTGGTGGCACTCAGGGAAACCTGGGTGACTCCCCCGGGGGCAGAGGGAAAAGCGACAAACAACAGTAAACTGGTGACATCCTAACCTGCCGTGAGCATTGCTGTGGTGAATGTGATCCCATAAACTTGGCCATGGCTCCCAGTCCAGTAGAGATATGGCCTAGGTCCAATGATACAGATGTTTCTTGCATGTTTATAGCCAAAAAGTTGTGATTTCTCTCCTGTATAGAACAAAGCGCAACTAAGTGTTCTCATTGCTGTACAGCTTCATACCTTGTTTTCAAGCCTATCCTTTTTGCCCATTGTTCTAGAAAGTACTGGATGAATGCCAAAACCTGAGATCCTGCCAACTCCTTGTCAATAGTCGGGTTTTTGGGCCTGATCTGTGTCCAGGAACCACTAAATTCCTCCTTGTCTCCTTTAAATGCAAACCTAGTAAGTAATCGACATCAGGCAAATGTGTTTTTCTGTGTTTTTTTGTTGCTTGTTTTGGTTAAAATGCCACTGCACGAGGCTTTGCACAAATCTATGTGGAGCTCTGGGGCTCTTGGATTGACAGCAAATTGTTCTCTTCTACTTTACCTTAGCTCTCACTGTGTTTGCAGTCTCAGGGTGCTTGTCATGACCAGTGTGGTTTGGCAGGGCCATCTGTCAGACATCAGACTAGAAAGGAAAAACGTTTTGGAAATGATTTTTAGAGAAATAGCAGTGATAACGTTATATTAGAAAGACAGAGGTGAACAGCAAAACCAGATGCTTGGGTTAAGGATTCAAATGATGCAGAAGATATCACAGTGAGGAACATGCAAAAATACTTAAGGACCTGGGCCCAAAGCTTTCAAAAGTTCAAAAATGCCTCTCACTTATGGAATAATGGCCATAGGCATGCTGACTTTGTTACAGGGTCTGCTGTAGAATCACCTGTGATCTGTGCAGGTATTTGATGTTGATGTGTCAAGGGACAAATCCTGCCTCAGAAAGAGTCCTCTTTGTAAGCATGAGAAAGTGGGAGAATGATTAAGGGGTTTAATTTATTGGTGTTTTCTACTGTTTTCCTTGTTGCTATTGTATATGAGAACAAGCCCCAGTAGCCTGGGGGCTCACCTTTTTTGACAGCTAATCCCCAGCACGGCTGAAATGGGTCCCAAAGAAAACAACTGAATGGTGATTTAGGGGTAGATTCACCAGCCAACCCAGGAACACTATCCCAAAACCACAGGAGAGAGCACTAAAGGAACTTTCTTTAACCAGAGCATTAAGACAGACACCACTGGTGGAACAGGCAAACTGAAGGGCCAAGACATGCAGGGTGTGGAAGTCAGAGCAGAGAGACCAGAGGCAGATGTTACATTTGGCAAAGCACTGACACAAGAACTCCCAGGGGGATACACTGGGCCAATCACTAGTGGGGAAAAGTGCCTGAAATTTAAAATTTTCATTATCTGTTTTAATATAGCTTAATTTTTTTACATATTGCAATTAGTGCATTATTAATAGTAGATGTATTTGAATATCACAGCTGTGTCTGTGACATTAGGAATTTCTTTTTACTAATCAAAAGTGAATTGGGAACCTGTTTGTTACTTTCAGAAGCTGCTTAATATTTTTCCCCATTGGAAATGAGCTTCTTTGAGTACACAGTATTCTGTGGTCTGAATTTTACAAAAGCTGGTCAAAATGTATCCTCGAGATTGAGAAATAATCCAATTCCAGTGCAAACTACATGAGTTCTCATGACAGGAAATCTATATTTGTAGGTAGGGTACCAATATTGTTAGGCTTGGCAGTGGAAAACATCCTTACTCGGGAAATCACTTGACTATAACTTGTATGTTTTGCAGTCTCCTGCAGTGGGCATTTAAGCAATTGCCTAAATACCTCAGTTTTTTCATCTATTTAGAATTATTGTTGCTCTATCTCTGCAGAGATCTCTGTGGAAATCTTACCCTGTCTGATACCACTTGGGAGTTTGTCTCTGTTGTTTGTACTTGCACAGCCCCTCCAGCACAGCCACAGCCACAGAGCACAGTTTAGCCTGTCAGCCCTTGGGCAGAGCCCCTGGTTTTTGGCATGATTTTTATGGGTTTATGGCATGGCAGGTGCTTCTGCAGAAGTGACAATCTGCAGCAGATCAGGTATTTTTTTTTAAAGTAACTCTTTTTTAGACTTAAACTTGTGTCTGTTGATGAGCTTGAATGGAAGAAACTGGACTGTTACCAAGAAAATTAATCCATTGTTTTATCTGTTCTATTCTGGATGAAACAATAATGTTTTTTTAATGAATAGATAGGAGGTTTTGCTCTCTACAGTTCCAACACTCACACTCCACTCAGAGGGACACCATTCTCTAAAAATAAGGTTTCCCTTTTCTCTTGCTCAGTCAGGGTCCTCATTTTCCTGTTTTCACATTTTTTGAGGACAAAAAAAAAAAAATGGGAGGAAAAAAAACCTCTTCTCCCCGTCCTTATCTGCTGTGAAAAGGTTTGGCACCACAGCCACACAAGGAAGATTTGAGCACGTAAAATACCACGGGGAGAGCGGCTACTTGGGCCAGACACAGATTTTAGCTGGTTCTCCAGGAGGGATCAGCATTTCTGACTGGGACATGAGTTCACCGAGCGGTGCCAGCCGTGCCCGTGATTGATGAGCGCTCAGGGCAGCCGAGGTGGGTAGAGCAGCAGTGTCCTGGGGACACACAAAAGGGAAGGAGGAGGTTTCTTCTGTGTAACAGGGGTGGAAAGCGAGCCAGGAAATCAGGCAGGAAGGGGGGAGGCTGTTCTGCTGGGAGAGGAGATTGGCAAAATTAATTTTTTTATTCAATTCCAAAAGGAGCCAGAGGCTCTGGATAATCACGTGGGAGCATTCAGTTGGAGGAAGTGCTCTGCTGTTGACTCTGTCTCTGTTGTACTGGTGCCTCATGTCACTGGTAACAGCAGAAAAGCTGGTTTCTGTCACGCTGCTATTTACTATTAACAGCCCAGCTGAATAAATCGCCTCATGTTACCTTATTGCTGTTTGCTTCTACTTCAGCTGAATACAAAACCAAATCAGCATGTGAGAACCAGGAACTGAAACTCCACTGCCAGGAATCCAAGTTCCTTATCATCTACTCGGCCACCTATGGCAGATGGGCACAGGAGGAGAGCGTCTGCTCGGCAGAGGCGGAGCACATCCCCCCCTTTGGTATGTTTGTACACTGCTCACAGACCTTCTCCAGGCAGGTGCTCAGGGAAGAGGGGAAACAGGTGGGGAGAAAGCTTCAGGAGCAAGAGCAATGGCGTTTTGAAAGGGTCAGCGATTGAAATGTCAGAGAGATTATTTCTGAAACTCAAATGAATTGCCCAGCGAGGAACAGAGGGGAAGAAATGCAGCAAAGTAATAAATTGTCATATGGTTAATTAGTCCTTAGTATGATTAACGTCAAAAACTAGTTCTGTTGCCTGTCTTCAACTTAGGTGGCATGGACTAAATATCAGCTCTTTGCCTCTCTTCTTCCTCCAGCTTCTGACAACAATCAGGCGACCCTGACACCATATTTTACTGCTTCCTTCTTCTCTGATCCCTTTTTCTGCCAGATCTTCCTTGCCTTAGCTGCAGACTGCAAGGAGAGGACCCATAGGACAGGGTGTATTGCTTAGATGCTGTTGTATGACCAGAGTCCAAGGGAAGGGCTTGTGTGACTGATGTCAGCCTGTGCAAAGGCTGAGAATTGCTCCTAAGAAACATACCACAAGTGTAATCTATGAGAAGCATCTCTGAACATCAAGAAGAGATCAATAATTAATCTTAAAAGCCATTTGTCTGCCAGCCAATGTTTCTATTTAGTTACACAGATACTATTAAAAATGCATTGGCTGAAAATCGTAACCTGTTCTTGGACAAGCATCTATTTAATATTGCCAGGTCTGTGTTTCACACCTTGTGTGGGCCTTCACACAGACTTACTTAGTTCTGCCCGTCTGTTCTGTGGAGGGAAGATTTTAGCTTAGATCCACATATTCTTCACCATGGCAGTGTATGATACAAGGCAGGGCAGAGGTGGCTCAGGTTATTGAGAAAGGCTGCCCTCATACTTATGTCTTGCACTTCAGTCACCTCTTAAAATCACTCACCTCTAATGTCAGCACTTACAGTTCAATTCTGCCAACTCTTCTTACTGGATAAAGTTTCCCAGGATAAATAGGGAAAGAATTTGCAACAGCAACAAGCTTTGCTGTGGCCCCTGTGTACAAGCACTTCTGGAGCAATGCCCTGGCTGGTGCTGGTTTTGCGTTCTGTAAAGCAACCCATGACACTGGTAATAGGAGAGAGCATAAAACCTGAGACAAACACAAAGTAGAACTACAGAAGGTAGATCCTTGTATAGATTTTCCAGGTGCTTGGCCTCTTCCTGCACGGTACCAGTGACCCTGTGCAGGCAGTAGAATTTCCAAGAGCACCTGTGCAGCCTGGGAGCTCACATTCAGTCATCACAAAAGACTTGGCACTTAGGACCCAGATCCAATTGACTCCAGGTCTGTCTGTCTCGAGCTTAAATCTTGTGGTTATTTAAGCACCTACTGATGTGAGTGGGTGCATGATCAGACTTCTGAAATGCCTGTGTACCCTTCTCTCAGGGAAAGCAATGGTAATTTGAATGTCAGCATGATTGTAATGACTTGAGACAATTTGAAAACTTCAAATTCAGCTGCTCCTCCTTCCTGAATCAGAGCCCACTTGTTTATGTTTGCACCAAAAGCTAAATTGGCTCCACCACGCATCCACTGTTGTTTCTGCCCACATTTGTGTTTCTCAGCCTAAAGGCAGTGCTTGAGCCTTTCCAGTTCTTTCACTGCATCACAGAGAAACTGTGAGGCAGTGTTTTTACACTAGGCAGAAGAGTTTTGTTTTGGGACGTCGTAGGTCCTAATGCCAGGCATAGGAAGTCTCTGTTGAGCTCAAGTTTTGCACCTCTCCACACCAGATATGATCCTGCCAGGGGTTTTGGGTACTGAATTAATTAGATACTCCTCTGGATCTTGGTTACCTCATGTGATAAGCAGTGACAAACAGCAGCTTTGGGCTGGGACAGATGTCTTCTGAACCATCCCTTTTCCATGAGCCACCTGTCAAATCAGCTGACAGATTTTCAGAGGGACAGATTTCTTCAGAGGGAACACAGGAGAACATAAAATTTCTTTAACCTAAAGGTCCTTTTCCATGTAGGAAATAGAGTGTACAAATCCATCTCTACTATGGGTCTTGCAGCACTTGTAGGATCCTGACCCTCAGCTCCACATCTAACATGACTCCCTACTCGTGCAGTGGGTTTTCTGAACCAGTTTAGTAGTGAAAACTTCTGTAGCTGTCCAAATGCCTGGCACTTATAAGACTGTACATAATTTCCAGAGAACAACTTCCCTGTTTTACTGAGATTATCAAAAACCTCACAAGAAAATTCTGGGTGCGGTTTTGTAGCGGACGGTTCTGCTTTGATGACTCTCTTGTGCACAGCACCAAAGCAGGAAAACATAGCACTTTGTTCCTGTGGGAGCTGTTGCCTTTTCTGACCTATTATCTCTTTTATATTTGTACTAACATGTGCATGAGGAAAGAGAAAATGTATTGGCCAGAAGAAGTTAAAGGATTGCGCCAGAACAGGTTACCATAGAGAACACAAGGAAGATTCAGGTCAACAAACACCTCTCAAATAAAAAATTACTCCTGTTAATACATGAAAATACTTGACAGGAGGCTCCAGTGGGTAGTTTCCAGCTGCAACTTGCAAGCAGAACACTGCAATATCCTTCCCAGAAATTTCACCTGGATGTTGGTTGGCTGGTCAGATGTGTATCCCCTCCAGCACAAGTGACCAGCACAGCCCTCTCTTCTATCTGGTCCCACTTTTGGGAAGTTGGAGGGGATGCTGGAAAATTCACACACTCTCATCACAGCTTGCACCATGGCATGACATAGCCTGGGGCTGGGTTTTGTCCTAATCCTCTCTTTCCAGTGGAATTCAGCTAAGAGGAAGGGGTGTTAGCAAGGCAAGCAAGGGGGATTTTCAAAATCCTGCAGGTTCTTTCTAGTCCATAGGTGTCATAATTTTTTCACATAACAAGTTTCTGTGATGCTGTGATTTTTTGTAATTTTTTTTGGTAATTTTTTAATTTTTATTTTGTATCAGTATTGTGGACAATTTAAAAGGCCTTTCATCTCTTATTCACTGCCAGTGAATGAAAAGCTTTTGATTTCTGTCTCTTACTGAAAGATGTTCTCTCTTCCTAGCGTGAGCCAGTCCCTTGGGAAAGTCTTCTGAGAGCAGAAATAAGTGCAGTGAAGGCACAAGTGGCTGTAGGCAGATCTGGGAATGTTTACACACTGCCCAGGAACTCCTGTCAGTGCACAAGCAGAAGCAGGGAGTCTGGTTCCTGCTGTTCCCAGCAAGTGGGGAGCTTGCCCTTGATATTTGTGGGATGGATCCCCCACTCTGTGCATGCGTGTGCAAGGAGGAGAGAAAAATCAAGGTTTGGGTATTTTTGTACAAAATACTGACTGAGTTCTGAACTTGGAGCTCCTTGTAAATCAAACCAGGCAATGGGATAATCTCCTGCAGGCTTCCAAGGCCTCAGGACAGACCCTGCAGGGAGAGGGAGAAAGGGTGCAGCTGTTCAGAAAGTCTCGGTGCTGGACTCACTTGTAGGGAATGGCCTGTACTGTCAGTAAGCAGGATTTTTGGCATATCACCCTGCCTTGTTTACTGACAGTACTTGGACCTGGAATACAAAGGTATCAGCAACACTTTTCCTAAGTGGTGCTGATGATACTGTGTGTTTCTGCCAGGATCAGCGGTTCAAGCGGCCCTTTTCCGAGGCACAGGCGGGACCCTGTGTGCCATGCTCGTGCATAAATTACCATAGTATTATGGTAACTTTCTTTAGGAGTCTGCAGCCATAGCTTGCTCTGAACTCCACAGCTTCCCCTTGTCAGTTCTTATCCCGAGAGCCGATATTTGGGCTCCACAAAGCACAAGCCGTCCTGATTTGGAGGTGTGAAATCTTTGCTTTCAGTTGATTTTAAAAGCGAGCTTCCTTATTCTTCTTGGGGTGGGCACAGCCCAGGACACATAAATCAGCATAAGGAGCAGTTGGGGATGAAAGCAAGGAGCAGCTGGGCTTCAGTGTCAGGGTGACAAACTGTGGAGGGTTTTTTTTTTGTGTGCCCTGGTCCTTCACCAGCCTGATACTTATCGTGTCATGTGGATCCACGTTTGAGACACAACCCCTGCCCCCCGAGTCCCAGCACTCGCCCTGGGCATTGTGATGTGGGAGAATAGGGCAGCTGGGAATGTTTGGAGAGGGTGGGACAGGATGCTGTCGCCAGAGCTTGGCACAAGATGCTCCATCACCTATCTGCAGGTCCTGTGAGGCAGGGTGGAAAGAAAGGGAGAGGGAAAGCTCCTGTCTGAATTGAGAAAAGCTTTAAGAAACCAGAAGACAAATTGCTTCTCATTAAAACCTGCATGATTTATAGCGTGTCATTTGCATGCCAAAACTTTCCCAAACAAAGCTAATTAGGGAGCTGAAAGAGCCTTTCCTCCAGAAACAAGGCTTTATACTCCAACTGTTAAATAGCTGCAGTCAGATTGGATGGTTTATTACTGCACTAAGAACCTCATCCTGACATCCGTGTCCCTGTGCCATCCATAGGGGTGTCTGGGGTACAAAAGATCCACCAACAGGCTCAGCAACTTTGGGAGAGAGATGTGAGGAGTGGAGTACTTTCCCAGCCCTGTCCACCACTGGATGCCACCAGCCTTTTTAGCATGCTGGGAGTGTGCCTTTTGAGAGGCAGTTTATTGTAAATGAATGGTACCAGTTTAACAGGCCCCACAGACACGTGGAGCTCAAGCAGCACTTGGACAGCCAGAAAGAAGCCACTCTGAGTATTTATGTTCATCTCCCCAATGCTGCTTTCTTTGGGGCTGTTCTGTGGGACTCCTTTACTCAAGGTGCAGCACTGAGTGAGTCCTCTCCTCATTCAGTAACTGGAATAAGGTGTTTGACTAGGAGGATAAGTTATTCAAGTCATTCCCATCATACCTGCTGGGAGAACTAGTGGGAAGGCAGCAAGGATGCACCTAAACCAGACAGAAAAAAAAAAGGACATTTTTTTGACTGAATCACTAAAACCCAAAATATATTTAGAATGCAGGAAGTTGTTAAATATTTTTTTTTTTTTATGTTATAGGGCTTTCCAGGTAACTCCTGTGGTGTCCTGCAAAAGCAAACCAGCCATGCAACCAGTTTGCATTTACTCACCTGTGACACCAGGCAATCCCTGGGAGGTTCTCCAAAAGCTGGCCTGCCAAGAGCCTGCAGGCATATGACAACTGGCTCCTCAGGTAGAGGAGCCAAATCCAACATGGATAGTGAAGATAAGAAGCTATTAACTCCCACAGAAACAAGAGCAAACATCTACCAAAGGCAAAATGAAACATGTACTTGCCATATCACTGAATTTGTAGAAAACCATCAGCACAGCAGCCTCCTGTTTTTATAAGACACCAAGAGTAGCTTCCAGGGCAGGAAATTCTGTAGAAAACATAATTCAGTTTGCTGTTGTGCTCCCAATCCATTAATTTATGAATCACCAGATAATTCCTCCTGATACTCTCCTGTTGTTTTTACACTTGCCAAAATGGCTGCCTAAAATGTCCATGCAAATATATCCTTACTTAGCTGAAATCACCAGGGAGGGGAGCTAAAACTGCTGAGTTACTTAATCAGAACCACCCAGTCCTTTAGGTCAGCCTTCCCTGCCTTCCCAGCAACCTCTTGGGACACACAGGCATTGGGATTTTAGGCCCCTGAGAAGCCAAAGGAAGATTTGCTCCCTGAAAAATCCACGTCCAAAGTTATCCCACAAGGCCTTTGTCAGACAGATCAGCTCAATATCTTGTGATGGCTCAGCTCAAGTATATGACTTATTTAGTGCTGGTGTCAGGGATTAACTCTAAAAATCACAAATCTGCACCATTTTCACACATTAAATGTCAATTTTCTTTGTCAAGAACTCAATCTCAAACCTCCACTTCTTTTCAGATTTGGGGAACCTCTGGAGTGCCTTTGCAAACACTGTCTGCCCTTCCTCTAAAGAAGCTCAAATGAGCTTCAGCATTTGGAAGGTGACCAGATGCCATCCTCTATTAGAGAAAGAGGGACTGTTTTAATGCCCAGAGAACTCTATTTTCAGACCTCCAGAGTGCCTTGCTTCGGAAACCTGGAGTGAGACATGCCTGTCATGCACAGAAAGCCACAAAATGCCTGTGGGGATGTTGACTGGAAGCAGCAGCTTCAGAAAAATTACTTGCTCCAGACTTGTAACTTCTGCATCCCTTCTGTTTAGAAAACAACCTAAAGGGGCATTTATGCTTTGTGGCTTGGAGTTTAGCACATGTTGATGCCAGGAATTTAATCACATTTAGAGACATTCTTTTTTTATTATTTTTTTTTTTAACAAAGTGTAACTCACACATCTTCCCACTCAAATGATTTCAGTTTCAGTGCAAAATCCATTTTTGGCTGCCACATGTTTCCCTGGCTAAATATTGAACCCATTCTGACCTCTTGATAATAGATCAAAATCCATTTTTAACACCCCAAACTTCCCTGTAGCCCGAGCTATTGTGACACAAAAATTGATCTCACCTGGCTTGAACTGAAACAAGGCATCCAGTTGACTCATCTCAGTAACCCAGAGGCCAAGAGTTGCAAGTAGTGCAAGTTGCTAGTTGTGCATCCAGCAGCTCCCATTTCAGACAACACCAGTATTTATTGTATGTATTTTTCTTTCAGACTGTTTGTCTTACACAGCGCTGGAGGTTTTATCAAAGAGGTGTTCCGGGAAGCAGAGGTGCAAAGTCATTGTCAGCAGCCGGGATTTTGGAAGCCCCTGCCTTCCTGGAGTGACAAAATCCCTCACTGTCAGCTATGCATGTGGTAAGAGCAAAGGCACCTTTCATTTTCAAAGCCTCATTCTGATAGCAAAGCAAAACTATGACAAGCACACATCTGGACACTGAGCCTTCCTAAACCTCCTCTTCCCTTTCATATAAAAAGTTTGTGACACAGCCATACAAGAACCACCAAAATATGTGAACAACCCCACAGGCAGAGCTGCATCTAATGAAAACTCAGGCATTAAGGGTTTTTTTCCTACATAAAATTCAACTGATAATATAGAGTAGGTATTTAAGTTTTCTTGAAAAATGCTATCAAAATTAGAATTCAATAGAATTCACCTGCAACAGAACTGAGATGAAGAAGTTGTTCCTTCTTGCACGTCTGTGCACCACCAGAAAAGCAGAGTGAGTTTGTTTACACTGGGGTTAAGCATTCTGTTATTTAGGGAAGTGGTTTTGCAAAACACATGCGTAATAAATAGTGTTCTTGGGTGTTGCTGGCACATTTGGGAGAGCTTTTCTTCTGCCAAATCCTACTGAGCTGTGCAATCTGAAGCATTAGCCAATGATTTGCAGATCTGATTATTTCACAGATCATCTAATGAACATGGGAAGAGTTTGGGCATATTCCAGAAAGACATTTCACATTCTTTCTCCTCACTAGAAGATCCCTGCTAACCTGATGCTTCCCAAGATAATGCCAATAGGCCTCCCCCTGAAGCAACAGGAGCACAGCAGAGCAGACCACAGGCTGTGCCACACTTGAAAGTATTTCCATCATGCTCCCTGTCTGCCCCACACACCAAGGAAAGCGTTCTGCTGCTGGAAAACAGCAAAGAATTATGATCAGGGGCGAGCTAAAATAGAAATTAGCTCATTCTCCCCTATCTCTGTTGGCCTTCCACGGCAAACAGGAGCTAAGAGTACCAAAAATATTCCTCCCTCAGGAAAGGAAGCAGCTCTGACTTTGAGCCCATACAGAAAAAAAGGTCTGCTTAGAAAAAAAATCCTATTCTTAGTTGTTTTCCAAACGAAAACCACGCTAAGTTGCAAACCTCAGTCTCCTCAGTGCCATTTAACTCTCTCAACACCATTTATTGGCAAATGTTTCTATGTGGGATAGAGGTGAGGTTCATACCCGAAATTTCTTCCTTTCTTCCCACCCTCCCTTCACATCAGTCTGAAAATCCATCAATCTGTCTTCACACAGAACAGGAACAAGTGCCAAGATCTGGGGGTCTGCAGGGCCCATTCACCCATCACAGAATATATGAGCCCCCAATGTCTGCACAACGTACCTGCCTTTAGCTCTTTTAATTACTTTAAGAAGACTGTGAACACTTACCAAGGGAATAAATTAATGAAATGAGAAGGATGCAGCCCACTCCCACCCAGCTCATCTATTCCCATCCTCCCCACCTTCTGTCCCAGAGCCTTTGCAGAGGACATCATGCAAAACTTTAAACACTTATCTGACAATTACAGTGAATTATCCTCATCCAAACCCAGTATCTAGATGCAACTTAGCATCTGACTGCAGCGCAGTTTATCCTGAATTTATAGGCCAATTTTGTCTCCTATCCAGGGTTGGCACACCCCTTGAGGGGTTGAAAACAAGGGGGGTGGTGCCCAGGCTGTACACAGTAATTAACTGGGGAGAGGGTTCCTAAAACTAACAGGATACAATTTGTCTTTTGTCTTTGCAGTTCCTAAATTTATCCTCACGGCTGTCAACCCCCTGGTCCCTGATAACAAGTCTTCCATAAACCAGAACGATGGTACGTACCACCACAGACACAGGGTTTGCTGCTTCCCTTTGTCTTTGAGTGAAACATTTAATTTATCAACCATTGTATGGTCTAATATCCTGCAAGGCTCCTGCAGCACGGCCTGGGCCTGCCTGTGTTCTGGGTGGTCTTGTTGGCCGAAAAGTTATTGGGTGAATATCAGTTCAGTAGCTTCACTGAATTTGCTCTGTCTCTTCGTGTCACAGGTGTTGACCTTGATCCAAAGGAATCAAGATTTCCAAAGAAAGATGGAATTATTTTTAGCTCTAACTACCTGGCTACATTTGCATACATCAGAGGTAGGAAAATGAGGCTGAGATTGTTTGGCACATATTTTGGGGAAGGGTCATAACTAGTAATCCCATGTTTATGGTAATGATATTGTTAGAATATAATCAATCTTGTGGATGGGAAAATTGCAGCATAATTGATATTTACGGAATATTTTCCATCTTGAAGGATCCAAACTCTTTTACAGACTGCAGCCAAGACATATTTTAATGAATATTTTCAATGGGGACTGTTGGTTGTTCAGTAGCTTTAAAAACCTGGCCCTGACCTGTGAGCAGCAAACATCCATGTTTGGGAATGTTGGGTTGTACACACACAGTGATCATCAAGGAGCAGCGATGGTAAGGCCTGTTTTGGCAGGATGGCTGGAAAAAAAACCAAAAAGGGTGTGCAGAATTCTGGTAGCTGTTTGAGAACACCAGTGAGCTGCTCATAAAGAGATGGGATTTGTTGTTGTTTTGTAATGTTATTATCAGGCTGGGTTTTTTGCCCAGCAAAAGAAGAGGCACAGATGGCAGTGACTGCAGGGAGCCCGACAGGAAAAGCTTCCCCTCAGCCCTGATTCCCCATCGTTATGGCTATGGAATGCTGTGGAAATGGCAGCTGGGGTTGGTAGCCAGGCCTTGGCAGGGTTTGTAAAGTGTTTAAGCCCTGGCTTTCTGCCTGCAGATCACCTCGAGAGAGCGGCTCTCCTGTTTGTGTCCAGCGTTTGTGTGGGGTTAATCCTGACGCTGTGTGCCTTGGTGATTCGCGTGTGGTGCACGAGCGACATCCGCAAACTGCACAGGAAGGAGGAGCAGCTGGTGCCAGAGAGTGCCAGAGTCTACGAGAACAGTGAACAGGAGGAGGAGGAGGGGGATTCCCTTTTGGACACCCAGGAGGAGATAGATGGACTTTACAGACCTTCTTACTCAGGATATAATTTGACGGAGGCGGCGGAACTGGCGGAAAGGATCGAGCGCAGGGAGCAGATCATACAAGAAATCTGGATGAACAGTGGTGTGGATATGACACCTCCTAGGAATATGAATACATTTTATATTAATGAGCAATAAATGGCTTATTTTGGATGATGCCCTAGCCTTTTTTTTTTTTTTTTTTAAAAAGAAACGTACCTTCTGTGAAGGAACATTTGTATCCATGTAATTATTTGTAAAATATGATGAAATACATGCAATAAAAGGAGAGTTTCGTACCCTTGACTGTCTGTAAGTACTTCTATGAAAAACACTTTCATAATTTTAATTCCTGTTATGGATTACTTTTCACTATAATTTGGGATCAACTGCCACATGCAGGTTAAGGAATATTAAAAAAGGTGGAAAAAAACATCACATGGAGAAATACTTTCTGCATTAGATGGCACTTGTAACCAGTTAGGGTGATGCAGCTCGTAAGTTACATCAAAACTTGCTCTACTGATGAGAAATATGAGTATTATTACTGGCATTTGAAGGACAAAGCAAAACTAAACACAAGTTCCTGAAGCTTTTCTGCTGTTTCCTTAACTCAACCTTTCCCTAATAAATCATGTTCCTCTGGTAACAGTGATCCTGATTACAAGGGGGGTTAAGTTCTGCTTCCTGTCTTTAAAATGTCTCCAATATTTTAGCTGCAGCCCACAGGGAATTTACTGAACAAAAGGAGGAAAAATGTCATGTCCTGTTGGGAATACTTCACGGGTTCATTCTGCTTCCCCGCTCAGACGCTGCATGTCCAGGTAGAGCCAAGCAGTATGAAACACTTGGAAAGAAAAGAGTGACATGACTTGTCATTTCCTACTGATACAAAGTCAAATTAAGCCTGAGAAAACTTTAAGGGAGGAAGGGGACTTGCTCGGATGACTAAGGCACAATCCCGTGCTCAGCTGGAAAAATCTCAGCAGCAATTAGCATCCTATCAGAGGAAGGAAGAGAGGCTGAGGAGAGGACTGAGGTCACTCAGAGCACTGGGAAACTGCAGGAGAGGCTGGCACAGCCCAGGATTCTGGCTGCACTCCCGCTGGGACTGCTCTCCCCTTCGCCACAGAAGGTCATTGCAGCCTGTGCTACGGCACGGTATCGATGAACAGATTTTCATCTGGAGAACCCCAGGCCTTGGTCCTGAGGGTGAAGAAGGTGGGATTGCCTTTGGCTGGCCCTGTGGGAAGGTGTGGGACAGCTCTGGGCAGGTGCTGGCTCCTCCCTCCTGACTCATGGGGCAGGGGCCACCCATTTCCCAGTCAGACAGAAGGGACTGATCAACAATTCCCACTGCTGACAGACTGTACTAGCGAAAAAAACCACATCCTCTTCCTTTTACTGATCCAACTGGATTGTGGAGAGCGGGCCAGGCTCCACCACAGGAGGCGCACAGTAAAAGATTCCTGCGGGTGCCTCCTTCCCAATGTGGAGCATTCCACAGTCTCTGGGAATGTGTTTTGAATTAAAAAAAAAAGTGCTTAGTAATGTATGCCTGTTTAAATGGATCCTCAAACATGGTGACAAACCCTGTCAGAACCAGGAACAACTCAGCAGGGTAGGGAAAGCAACTTTTGCTCCAGGCTGGGAGGTCAAGCTTCACTCAGGATTTGTTCCCTTGACTAAACTATTTATAGTCTGAATTTGGGTTGCTATTTTATTCTTCCTGCATAAACTTTCCAACTCTAACTGGGGAAAGCTATCAATTAGTGGTTCACCTCATTCCCAAATGTTCACTGTTTACAGCAGTCTGAAAGTCAGAGTGAAGACAAACATGGAAAAGCCTGAGAAACAGACACTGGATTATTTCAATCTTTCTGAAATAACACCCTCTGCAAAAAAGGCATCCAGTAGAGAAACCAGAGAATTAATGAGGAATGTACTTACCTGCCCCAAGCCCTGAAAAAACCAGCAGAAGTGCCATAGCTGGAATCTATTTCCTTAGAGATATCTTTTGGGAGGGTGCCGTGGGGCTGGAAGGGCACAGTTGCTCTCAAACTTCCAGAAATAAACAGTTTAAAAGAAAATATGCAAACCTACATGTGGTGTCCCTACCTCATCATCTCAAAATCCCTGGCTAGTTAAAATACCTCTAGGCTTTCCGGGGTTCCTGTAGTCTTTAATCTTTTTCCGCTGAGTTAATTTAATTTCAGCTATAATAAATGAATCCAGCAGATCCACAAATACTGTGGTAAAAACTCAGAAGAGCATGGATCTTATGGAAAGTTTTCTCAGCTAAAGAAGAAAACAACACCAATTACAGCAGAGAACAGCAGTCAAAGGTGTGCAGAATAAAGTGGATTTCCTTCTGTGTTAAATATATCCTATGTCTGCTTTGCCCTCACTTTTAGAAAGGAGATGAGAATATTATAAGCTCCATGATCAAAGGTCCTGTTTAAACACCCCCCCTCTCAGAATCCTGATAATTTTAAAGTCCCTTTTCCCCCTGAAAGAGTAGCTCTCAACAAGTCTTGGATAGATAACCAGACTTCTTGGCTCCTTCCACTATTTCACTCTGCCTCCTCTGCCATGGAATACTTTCCTGGTATCAAGGACAATAAATCCAATGGCCAAAAGCCAGCAATGACATCAGCTTTTTAGAGGGCTGGGAGCCCCCAGAACAAACTCCTCAAACAATGCTAATTGAAGACGAAAACTCTACTGGTGAGAGGGATTCAGTGGGATATTTTCAAGCATTCCCAAAACACCTGGGAAGCTCCCTGCTGAGGCCACAAAGCTCAAGGCAGTTATGAACAAGTAACAAAAAAAGATACTTTCAAATGAGGAGGAGCAGACAAAGAGGTAATCCTGCTAAGGAATTGTTCTGGGGTGCAGAAATTCCCATAAACAAGCACCACTGGGTGAGGTCATGTTGCAAGCCCTGGCCCGGGTGCAGATCTCCACCTTGAGGAGCATATGGACAGTCCACCTTCTGGGAATCTCCCTCCCAGGTTGGCAGGGCAAAACTCACATGTCCTCAGCCAGCTCCTTAAACAGAAATGAGATTTTGGGGAGGGGAATTGTTGTCACAAGCAGAGTTGTAACTCCCTTTAACTCCCCCCAGACACAAAACTTGCCAGGCTGCTTCACAACCTGCTTTAAAAGCTTATAAACAGCATTACATTTTTTTCTGACTGCCAAAAGGATGTAAATATTTTAGGAAGTTGCTGGGAAAGAGAAAAACAAATGTGTAACAACCCTAAGTCATCAATCTACAAAGTCATTTGGGGTATTTTTTGAAGCGCATCTATATAGTTGTCCAAACACCATGTTACTGGAAAGTTGATGTTCAACAAAAACTACCAGACATCAAAATTTCCTAAGAGTAAAAAAAGAAATAAATCAGTGATTGAAGTAAAACCACCATTAATAGTCCACTGAATGGCATTAATTTTCTTTTCTGCATCCAATCTTCCAGCTGCGAGTTCAGCCAACACTTGAGTTTTAATTTGATCTGTGCCTCTTTGACCACAGTTATACAGAAAATGATTATTTTTTACTTCTATCTTAGACATCTTGCCCTATTAAACTTGGTTTTATTTATCTAATCTACTTGCAAATGATGCTTGTTTTTGTATATAGATTTCTCTCAACCTTCATATAGCAGCAATGAAATCTAAACTAAATGGATGAAAATTATGCATTCCACGAGGATTTTTGTGTTATTTGTCCTTATACAAAAATAGTTCCTTTAAACAATTGTTAAGATGTTAACTCAATTAAAAAATTATAGTTTGGAATTAGCTATGTTGAAATTTGCATGAGCACATAAAAATCATTAACTTTACCTGCATTAGCCTGGAAAAACTGATTTCTTGTAAAATAAATTAGCTGTTACAGGGCACACCATCTAATAGTAATGCAAGAATAAGAAGAAAGTATAAAGACCACTCCAAACAACACCAAACATTCCAGTGCATATTTACTAATCTATTATCCAGGAAATGGATTAACATTTCAATATTCAAATTACAAGTTTCTAATAAAATATGAAACTTCAAGAGAATTGGTTCAATTCTTTGCAGAGACAAATGCTGCTGGAGTTACAGGGAAATGTCAACTTTTATTGAACACCCAAGGCTACTAAAGTGACAATTTCAGCTTCTGACAGAAGAACCTACCACACACAATCCTTGCTGCAAACAAGAGCACTGACCAAACAGCTTAAGAAGGGGTTTGCAGAGCTTCATCTTGGACCCCATTTGATGTCCTTCACACCATGAAATTGCCTTTTCAAAGCTTGGTTGTCTGCCCACTCAGCATCTAGAAATGAGTCGTCATCCTCCTCCAGTTTCTGTGAGCAGAGAGGAGAGGAAGGCAGTGAGGGACACAGCCCAGGCTATGACAGCTCCCAAGCACCAAAGAGACACTCACCTTCAGCTCCTCCTGCTTTCTGTAGTAATACAGCATCATCTCTTTTTGCTCTTCGTGACTAATCACAGGCTCACGCCCCGGAGCTCCTTGTCCTTTCTGGAAGGGAAATGGTAAATGTTACTGCTGGTGGCATTTGTGATACAAAGTTGAAGCTGCAGAGGTAGCACATCCTGCAAAGGATAGCAAAGAGCTACACAAAGATAGCAAAAACCTTCCTTCAGACAACAGGATTTCTCAAACTTAATAAGGTCCCTCAGGACAGAAGAACAAATGCTGCTGCATTCATAGCATCACAGAATGGTCTGGGTTGGAAGGGACCTTGAAGATCATTTAATTCCAACCCCCTGCCATGGGCAGAGACATCTCCCACCAGACCACGTCGCTCCAAGCCTCATCCCAACGTGGCCTTGGACATATCCAGGGATGGGGCAGCCACAGCTTCTCTGGGCAACCTGTGCCAGGGCCTTCCCACCCTCACAGGGAAGTGAGAGTTGTTTTTTCAAGTGAGGGTTATTTTTTCATCTCAGCATCTGAATCGTGCTGTCAACTTTGTGGACATCAGTGGAAGATGGAAACAGGATTGAGTCTATTTGACTTCAACTTCCAATCTAAAAGATATAATAGATTTATTTTAAAGTCATTCTAGGTATCTCAGGATAGGCACATCTATCTTTAGCTCCCCTGCTAATACAGACTCAGAATGGCACAATACTTAGTGAAGCAGGGAAGGAGGGAGTTAGAAAATACTACAAGTAAAAGAAAATTTATTTTCCAGGTAACTGTCCTCTTGGAAGAAATGAAGCACAGAGAAGAAAACAACTGGTGACAGCTACTGTCAGCAATAGCAAGCAGAGCAGCTTCCACGGAGATGGCTGATGACCTCTAGAACAGAAAGGGTCTGAGGTAGTTTAACAAGAGCACTACTCTGCATCCTCTGAAGAGGTCCATCAACTAATTAAACAGGCAACTTCCCTGGGAGCCTACATTTCAGTGGCTGTTAAGCTGCCACACCATTTTTCAGTCACCCTGAGGGGAAAGAGAAAGAAATTCTGGTCTTCTAAGCAACAGACACATAAATCACCTGACTTATCTCCAAGGGATGCACTGCAGACACCTGCAGGTGACAAGATTTGCTATAAAACTTCTCAATTTGTACTTCATCTATTTTTAAATACCTCTTTGTTGTACTTCACAAAAGTGCTATGGAGCAAGTAACAACAGCAGTTACAGTATGTCACTGACAGGCAAAGGAATTGCTAAAGAAAAATTTGGAATATAATAAATTCAAACCTTAAAATAGATGTGCCATTTTAGGACACTCAAGTCAGGACTAATATAATCCATTTTAGACACCTATGGACAATTCTCTTCCACAGAGAACAGCCAGACAAAGGTGAAGAACTTGTACAGACATCTCCTAGCAATACTCACTTTTTGGATCTTGACAATGATGGTTGTTTTCTCATTTTTTCCTACATAGTCAGACAGCAACTTTGTTTCTTGCAGCTCCTTTCCTGCCCACCATAACTGTGCTTCTGATTCTTTTATAACTTCAAGTCCAGCCTGTGACATACAAACAAGGTGAAGTGTTAGGGGTGCTGTTTCTTGCTCTATTTGTTTCTTGGTTTTTTTTTCCAAATCTACTTCTGCTACATCTCTCTCCTCATGCTCATCTGTGGCGTTCATTCATTCATTCATATTCCATTCAATCTTGATCTCATGTGAACACTTTGGGCAATCAGTTCTCCATTCTGGAAGTGACAAGCTATTTAAAACGAGACCCAGACTTACCTGAGTGTTGTATGCAACATTTGAAATAAACTCCAGTAATTTGATTTCTAGTTAAGCTATTGGTGTGTTTTTACATAAACTATGAGACTAAAATATTAAACAAAATCTGTCATGCAAGTGAAAACAACCTTCACTGATAAGATGGAGAACAGCAAAGCACATGTTTAGCCCAGGGACTACATAGAATGGGAATACGTTACTGCATACGTGAGTTCCTGACAAGTCTTCTTTGTCTTCCAACTCCATCCTAATTGGATCATGTGGAGGCAATCCCATTGGATACACAATCATCACAGCCCCTCGGAGCTGCTCCAATGCATCTGTCACCATCTCCATATTAATACACACGTTGGCCTGAACTTGTTTCTGAAATACAGACAGGGATCATTGGCAATTTAAGCAAACTTGCAGAAGACTTTGCTTTGTAGCCAGTAGGAGAACTCCACTAAATTGTGCAGGAGGCATTTAGCACCAACTGCCTGTGGGACACAGGACTCAACCCAGGACATGTATGACCACAGAAGTCAGACAGAGAGGCTTTGGTTTCCAAGCACTTGTGATTCACAGATGTGATTCAAACCAGCAGAATTCAAGAGAGGGAGAGAGAAGGGGCCTAAAACTTGAAAGAAAAAACAGAGCACACGTGAGCAGAAGCATAAAGCTTGGCATATTCATAGAATCAATCACAGAATCAACCAGGTTGGAACAGACCTCTGAAATCATCCACTCCAACCCTTGATCCAACACCGCCGTGGTTACCAGAGCATGGCACTGAGTGCCACATCCAGTCTCATCTTAAAAACCTCCAGGGATGGTGAATCCACCACCTCCCTGGGCAGCCCATTCCAATGTCTGATTACTCTCTCTGTAAAAAATCTCCTCCTAATATCCAACCTAAGCCTCCCCTGGCACAGTTTAAGACTGTGCCCTCTTGTCCTAAACCGTGCCCTCGTGACCTATTGCACAGCTCACGGAGAGACCTGTATGATCAAACACTCAAGATCATTCCAAACCCTACCACAAGGGATAAAGGAGATAACATAACACATCTGGAAGAGAAGAAATAAAGCTTTTCTCTAGGGATTTAACCGTTTTAGTATTTTAAATAATAAGGTACGAGAATGTTGCCTCCTTGTGGACACTCTTGGTCTGGTTAACTAGCCTGTAAAACTTAAAATGCACATTTCTTCATTTTCATCACTATAAAGTGAACTAATCCCTGCCCCATCCCTGGGCCAGGCTGGATGGGGGCTTGGAGCAACCTGGTCTAGTGGAAAGTGTCCCTGCTCATGGTAGAGGGGTTGGAACTGCATGAGCTTTAATGTCCCTTCCAACCCAAACCATTCTGTGATAATAAGAGATTAGAACACATTTTTCAATTAAGTATACATAAAACACAAAAGGCTCTGTTGACTCCAGGAAGAGCACAGAACCCAGTTAATTTTTCACCAGAAAGCACGACAAGTATTCACCCAAAGAACACATCAATAGCAAATTGTTGGGTAACACTGAGCGCGATTTAATCATTCCACGTGGGCTCGGCTGCCAGCATTCACTTGGAATTCAGGATCTGATTCCTTAACCCGTTGAACCAGCTTGCCAAAAGCCATGAAGGAAATAATTAACAGAGATGTCAGTTTTTATTAGACTATTCACATCACTACATGGTATTTCTCAGGAACTGGCAGCCCTTGCACTGAAAGAAGCCTGGTTTTATTTAAGCTGCCCAACTCCACAGCACTTATTAAGAAAGCCCCACACACCACTTGAGGAAATTTACCTTAGAGATTAATGCCTTGGCTTCCTCTATTGTCTTCTTTATAACCTGCTGCATTTTTTCATTTGGAGCTAAAAACAAGAGACACATATTTCATGGTCTACACTTACTGTAAAGAAACCAAGCACACAACCTGTCCAGAATCCACTGTGAGCAAATGAAACAGTGTTGTATCACAAAGCAGGAGAGACACTCCTAAGCTGCAGCCTATTTATGAGTTGGATTGTTCATTCCCGTATTTCTTACTAACTTACAAGACAAAACAGTATTTCTCATGGGACAGCCAAACTTGCTTTTCCCCAAAGACATGTGACTGATATTTGCCCAGTTCCCAAGTGTTCTATGACAGGCTGGACAGGGTTTGGAGCAGTTTGTTTCTCAAATACAAAAATCCAATTAGAGCATGCTCATTCCCAGTTTATTTCCCACTTAAGTGCCTGATGGTATTTGGTTTGACCCACATATACACACTGTTCAATATTCTAACTTTTTCAACCTTATAAAGCTGTCCTCTCACTAACAAAGTGAGAGTTCTGTGGGTCTGAGTCCCAGACAATGAGAAAAAAGGAGAAATATTAGAAAAACAACTTGTTGATGTATCTTGGAGTCTCTGGAGAAAAACAGTTCTGAAGTGTACATTTACAAATGGGGAGAGTAAATTACAATGGTCAGTCCAACTTTCCCCTGGTGATTGTTTATGTGCTGAAGAGATATGCTGCTCTTTAGGCTTTTAAATCAGTATCACCCCAGGCCCTAACCCAAGACAGAACTCCTGTGTGTATAGCTGATACTTTGGCTATCCAGGTCCAGAATTAGGAGTTTGCAATGGATTGTCTGTGTCTGCAGGGAAAGAAACAAATCTTTACATTTGACTTACCGTGCCCATTTCTCCGTCCCATTTCATCCTTCCTGAAGACGCTCCCACCGCTCGGGAAACACTTCTCTGCCCACTCATCCTTTAACTTCAGCTCTCCAATTTGCTCATCTGTCAGTCCTTGCATATTGTAAGGCAAGGAAATACCATGCTCTGCCAGCTCCTCCATCTCTTTAGAGTGTTTAGAGAACAAGATTAAAAGTCTTTGTTATTAAAGACCATTTGCAAAAGCCTTTCACATGACGTGTGGGCAGGCAAACCTTAACCCCAGCCTTCAGTTTAAACAGCTAAGTACAGGGAATAAATATTAAGGGATAAGGTTGGATATTAGGAGGAAATTCTTGAGAGTGGTGAGGCCCTGGCACAGGTTGCCCAGAGAGGCTGTGGCTGCCCCATCCCTGAAAGTGTCCAAGGCCAGGTTGGACGGGGCTTGGAGCAACCTGGGATAGTGGGAGGTGTCCCTGCCATGGCAAGGTTGGAACTGGATGTTTAAGTCCCTTCCAGCCCCTGATTTAAGCAGCCACTACAGGCTTATGCAGCGGGTGCGTTTCCAGCCCTGTGAAGTGCCCACAGCCGGGAATTCCCACGCGGTTTCGGCGGGAGTGCCGAGGGCGGAGGCGGCGCGTTCCCGCTGCCCGGGCGCCGTTACCGGGGCGGTACCTGAGCACAGGCGCTGCACCTTCAGCCGCCCGTTGTGGATGCGGGCGGCGAGCGGCGCCAGCTCGGCCAGGCGGGCGCTGCCCGGCGCCTCCATCAGGAACTGGCTCTCGCCGCCGCGCTTCACGTGGAGCCGCACCATGGCCGGGCCCGGCGGCGCCCCTCAGCAACGGGGCCGCGTCCCTGGATACCGGCACACAGCGGCCAGCGCGGGGGCACGGCCGCGCCCAGCGCCGCGGGACGCGCTCAGGGCAAGGCGGGGCCGCTCCCGGGGCCGCCCCCGCTGTCAGCGGCACCCTCGGGATCCACCGGGATCCACCGGGAGCTGCCTCAGCGGCGGCCCTTCTGGTTCCACTTCCGCTTCCGGCTCCACTTCCGCTTCCGGCCCCACCGGGGCGCCCCTTAAAGGGCCCGCACGCCCCGCCCGGGGGTCCCGGGGCCGCCCCCGGGGCACGGGGAGAGAACGAGCACCCGGGTTAGGGGCAGGAATGTCCGCTTCGTGCACACCTGGGTGTCCCCGGGGAGGAGCTTAGATACAGAAATATATATATATGTGTATGTATGCGTATATACACACACGCACACTGTAATCCCGAAGCATTCCCAGTGGTCCCTGCAGGCGCCGCTCCAGTCCCACAGCCCTGTGAAGCGCAGAGGTGCCTAACACCAGGTACAGTTCAGACAGTAGTTTTTAATCACCGCAGTTAGATATTCGACAACATATTTACCACGTGACTCCCACTAGCAAAAAAAGTTTCCCCCCGAAATCGGCTTGCTAAGGTAGGGATATACCAAAACACTGATCACACAGATGTTTATAGCAACAGCATAAAACAAGGTAACTCACACACCGAAGCACAAACGGTACCACTGCTGTTCCAAATGTACAAGTCGAGGGACCTGAACAGAAAAAAGCGCCATATAAAACTCACTATCACTGCTCTCTACACAGCTGCAGCTCATGGATAACCAGGGACTGCTCAAAGGAACAACGCCTTGTTTTATAGATCATGTTTGATGCCACCGAGAGTTTAAAAAGCGCACTGCCCTGGAGTATTTTGCTACTCTAAATACAATGTTAGTGTGTTGTTTCACTCCCTGACTGGCAGACTGTGTTGTCTGCAACTGGTAAAGACTGCTTTGTGTCTCAAAACCCAAGGGGAATCTTTGCCCAGAGGTTGAGGGAAAACTTTTTCTACACGCTGTTTCTAATTTCTGGGGAAAAAAATACAGTTAAAATAGTAATGAATAAATAGATGATATGGAACGATTATTCTGAATTAGTGCTAGTGAGTGTATGCCACAATAGGATTTAATAGCTGAAATGTACTGACACAGAAAATTAGTTGAATATATTAATATGCAAAGTTTTGTTTGTATTTTGAAAGTAAACTACTTTCGTTGTGCCTCAAATTCAAATATAAGCCTTACAAATATCCATAGCCTCTGTTATAAATTAAAACAACTTCCAAACAATACTCTTCAACATTCAAATCTCAATAAACTTTGGCAGCTCTTTGGTAAATACTTATAAATACAATTAACAAAACAGTCAAAAGGGAGGGGGGGAGGCTACCAGCAGGGAGCCTCTTTTTGTGGAATTCCACAAAGGGGGGGGGCAGAAATGAGAGAGCTCCCTAAGCAAAATCTATGTCCAGGATTGGTAGATTTTAATGAGATCAGTAGCTCATCTTTCTTCTCTTTTTCTGTCTATTCAAATACTATTACATCAGGTTTTTAAGAAATTTCAGACAATTTTTTTTGTGCTCTACCATATATACACATTCAAAATTTATACACAAGCAATAGTGGCTGTTTATGAGTAGAGTTAAGTTTCAGTGCATTTAACACTTAATTATTGCACACAGAATAATCTCAAATACCCAATTATTCTACTGGATAAATGTAGCAACGAATACAACCTGTTGTATCTTTGAACAGCTATCTTTCTGTGAAATCATGAGTTGGTGACACCTGGGGTGCCGAGGAGGCGAAGGGATCTGCAGGGGACCTGTTGCTGGTTGCTCTGGATGGTACAGGGGGTGCAGGGGGTCTCCTTGCTGGCATTGTACAGAAGCAATCAGCAGAGCTTGTGTTCCAGTCATCACCAAAGTTAAAGTCTGAACCAAGGAAAGTCTTTTGTTCGGTGCCCAGCAAACCTGGAGATCCAGCCGACTTCCTGGAGCCGAGCCTCTGAAAATCCGGGACACTTGTAGATGGCTTTAGCTTCTGACTGAAGTTCTCATCCTCATCAAATGTCACCCACCCCTTGGGCTGCACATTTTCTGCCTGGAGAGATTTACTTGGCAAGCAAAACGTGTTTTCAGCTGCATCCACAGAAAACAGAGGCTTGGCTGTGTTACAGCTGGGGCGGGGCAGGGAAGGGAAAGGACGGGGAACGGCAGGTCCTTCCCATACCTGTGGGGTTATTCTGGACCCTTGTGTTTCCATCCTAAATGGGTTCCCAGCGTTAGGAGTCCTTTCAGTGAACGGATTTGCGCAGTTCAGCCCCGTAACAAACGGATTTGGGGAGGTGCGCTTATGTTCCTGGGATGAGTGGGCGGTTGGAATAGGAGGCATTGCTGGCATGCAGTTTATAGTACTCAAATTATCAGCGTTTCTTTGTGCTGCTGAAGGCAAAGGTGTCAACTCCTGGTTTAAGGGTGGAGCGGGTGATGTTTGGACACGGGTCTGCATCTGGGACATGAGCAGCTGGAATGACAGGTCTTCAAAAGGGTCACTGCTGAGCTGGGGGTCGGGGTTGGAGCTGTACGTCCAGTTGGGTTTCAGCTGCAAAGGAAACAAGGTGCTCAGTAATCCCCAGGGTATTCCTGACATTCCCCCCATTTCTCACTCTTCCAGCTGAAACTTCAACACAATTCAGCTGTAACTAGAATGGAAACAACCACCCTGAACCCCTTCTCTGAAAAAAAGCCTAAGAGTTGTTAAACATCACATTCCTCCCGCCTTGGTGGTCAACGTAGCTGGAATCTACTTCCTACAGCTCAGAATCCCAGTGAAAGGCACCAAGTCCACGTGAATGTTGGATGAGAAAATCTTTGGGAAATGCTACTGTATTCTAAACAAGTAATAACCCAGCACAGCTACGAAATAAAGAGCTTCAGGTTACATTGTTTGTCACACTGACGTTACAGGCAGTATTTAAGCATCACGATGGAAGGAAACATTAGTGTCATTAGTATGTGCAATGTCAGACATTCCTATGCAGACACAGGCACTTGGAGGCATTCCAGTGCTTCCTGGCATGGGAAGGGACAATCACTGGTTTTATATTTTAAAATGGCAAGTTACCCTTGTTTAGAATAATACTGAATGGAGAAGACAGAGTTTTCTCCACAGAACTTCTCAGCTTTTAAAAACAAACATAATCCTGTTTTTATACATTTCTTCAAACAACAGTGCAACTTTTTTACCTTGTAAGAACTGTCCCAAAAGGTGGAGTATCTACTTTTTCAGTCAGCATACTGACAGAACAGGGTTTGGAGCTTCCCCTTTTTTAATGAATTGAGTTTAAGTTAAAACAGCTCCTGAGAATTCAAATTTCACAAAAAATTATGTCATTTTAACATATCACCTTAATACACCCAAAGAATTTGGGTATTTAGCTTGAAAATTCTGTTAACTAAGGTTTTGTTGAACTAGGGCGTGAGCTAAAACACAGTATCACTACAGCCTAACCTCCATCTTTATCCATCTTGGGTTCACTGCATTTATTGTGCATAGTTTGAAGTGTGGCTCCACACATCCTCTACCTAAGCAGCACCACAAAATTAGTCTACAGGATTTAGAGACACTAGGGAATAATAATAATAATAATAATAATAATATTGCAAGTTTTCCCCAGTGTATGCAGCATAACAATTTATTTTTAAAAATTTCAGTTGTAGCTTGAATGGGGTGTATATACAGTGTTCTGCAGAATAATATTAAATCAAAGGCATTGAGTAACTGAGGGGAAAATGGAAAAAAACCTGAACTGCAGAAAGAATAGAAACCAAATGCAGCTTGGCACCAGCTGGTTAAGTCCTGTAGTCATTAGAAGCACAAGACCCCAAGGAAACTATGAATCCCAGTTGCTCTTTATCATAAGTAAAAATTTGCTCTGAACAATTCTGGAACCAAATGCTTTTCAAATTGTAGCAAACCATTTATTTTACTTTGGGTAGCAGTAAGTTCTCTGTTTTTTGAAAAATGTGAAATATGGGGTTTATTTTGAAAAAAAATTTGCACTTAAGAGAACATTTAATGCCAACACTCATCTATTTTCCCCCCAAATAGACTGAAACCAGGAGATTCAGCAACATAGGTGAGGGTCCAATTGTTTCATAAAAGATGATGAAGCAGAATATTTGCTCTGGCACTAATAAATGCAGTCTGACTTTTAAATGCATTATGGAAGGGAAAAGCAAACTATGGTATGACAGTCAATCCATGAATGCAGACAGGTGGTTTTTAACATGGATGGGACTCCAGATGTATGAAAACAAGATTCATACATCTTTTCTGCTTGAGTAGATGGAGACTATGAACAAGATTGGTAAATAGTCAGATACCTGTTACCCTGACGGTTGCTCCTGCTTGTGAAAGAGAAACAGACATCAAAGGAAAGAAAGTTAGGAAGAAAATCCAAGTAACAAAGCAACCTCATGTTAAAAATACTTTCACAAATTTTCACAAAGCCATTTTTTGAGCTATGAATACAAACAACAAGTATTTATTATACCCTAGACTAAATTCTGAATTTCTGTTGTATTCTACCGTAAGCTTGACCATTAAGAATAAAAAAACTAACTCAGTCCCATTCTAAGTTATTTCCACATAGACACTCACTTTGCAGTTGACTGAGCTCCTTCTTGGAGATGGGTTATAAGAATTTGAGCATTGATGGTCTAATTCTTACCATCCATTAACATGAAAAGCCCCATCAACTCTCCTTCTGGGAATTGTGTTGGTACAACCACTCACCTACAGTAACAGTTTTTCCAGCTGAAAAACCATAAAGCTTCTCATTCTATTGAAAACTAGTATCTTACTTTACAATAAATAACATCCATTTAAAATATCTAACTCTCTCTTTTAATATACTGCTTGGTAATTCACACTGTATACAAGCAATTATTTTTGTAAGCAGAGATTTAGGTTCTTCAATATAAAATCAAGATTTGCATAGAAGGATGGGCTTGGAATCCACTACCTCTCAAAAGACTTTGCCTGAAGTTTTTTTTTGCCTAAGTTCCCAAAATGAAAACCAGTTAACAGACAGAGAGAGAGGGTCAGCAGAAAGAAAGGAAAAAGTATTTAAAGATTTTTTTAATTTGAATGCAAAATCAACTCACCAAGGACGGAATATAGCTGCTTCACTATGGTAGAAAATAGGCATTAACTAACTCCTGTAGCAAAAGAAGTCTTCAGGTGTAGGCATAAGCAAAAATCTGAGCAGCACTGAAATCCTGATTCTGCATTTTTAAGCAGCAGGAAGAAACTATGGCTTTCCCTAGAAAAAGTTGGTGTTTTTTTGTAATAACATTCTAAATGGTCCCATAGAACAGAATGTTAATGTTACTGGATGACATTTTCACATTACTTGGATATGTTTCTATATTCTAACTGATACTGGGGAATGGGGAGGAAATCTGTTTCTGTTGAGTATTTATCAGTATTTTCTCTCTCCAATGAATGATCATCAACATAAAGCACCGCATCATGCAATGACTTTATTCAAAACCTGTTAGTTACTGACTAATCTTACTTGCTACTTACGTGTCATGCAAGTGTCATTATAAAAATAAATTTCTTAGATTGAGTGTTTTTCCACACAAAGGTGCCAAATGACAATTTTAAGAATAAGCTCTCTTTAAGTTGTCAGACTGTCATAAGAAATCCTAAGTTGAATGTTTAGTATTTAAGATGTTAGTTGTTCATGGACAATACGTAAGCAATTATTGCCCTACTAGAACCTGACAACCTCTGAATCCACTCTTTAGAACTTTATTGGTTTGTGTGCTTGCTTTAGGAGTTCCTCACAAGTCTGCAGCATTCATAGCAAGCTGTGTTAATTTACATAACAAAAAAAAAATTGTATTTCCAAAGTGTTTTTACTTACTTGCTGCTGGGATGGAGCAGGTTCAGAAGGCAAACTGTGAGAGGATCGGCTACGAGGAGGCGGCTGTGGGGGTTCCAGGCTTTGTGGGGCACTTGCCTGAGATGGATGTGATGCCACAGGAATCAGGGGCTCCTGCATCCTTAGCACGGGAGTGCTGGGCTGAGCAGGGCCAGCAGCCTGAGGCTTTAGTGGTTCAGGAAGCAACGGTGAGCCTAAAAGTACATTTGGAGTGATTTTCATCGTAAAGAACTGTAACAGAAGTCCTAAGGATGGCATGATGAGGACACATGGCTGTGGAAGCAACAGAGAAAACTGCAGAGGGGGCTGTAAGAAGAGCAGGCATTCATGGCAACAAGACTGGAAATCATCAAAAGCTCAGCAGATCTCCATTACAAATTGTTATTATGGTTTAAACTGAAAGAGCGAGTTTAGATTGGATACTGAGAGGAAATTCTTCTTTGTGAGGGTGGTGAGGCCACGGCAGAGCTTGCCCAGAGAGGCTGTAGCTGCTCCATCCCTGGAATTGTTCACAGCCAGGCTGGATGGGGCTTGGAACAACCTGGTCTACTGGAAGTTTTCCCTGCCCATGGCAAGGGGGTGGAACTGGATCTTTAAGGTTCCTTCCCACCTCAACCATTCTGCGATTCTATTATAAACAGAGAACCAGAAGCCATGTCATTCCTAAATGTACTTCAGTAGTATTGAAAAAGTATTTTGGAAGTCACTGTTTTAAAATGCATATTTTAATATTAATAAAGGGGTTTTGTAAACTGTGAATTTAGGAAGTGGCTTTAAGAGTCAAACAAATTCTGTTCCAGATCTTACAATTACAGAACTACCGATGTCCAGTGATCAACATGAAGGGGCACATCAGCATGCTCAGACCAAAACACTGCAATCTGATCATAGTTCCTCCTGACACCAGGAAATCTGTGAGTCAAGATCTCAGGTGATCTTGAGATTATTATCTGGTGAGGGTTTACAGTACTTGTGGATGATTAACAGAAACTGCCAAGTGTTACCACATTCAAGAATCTTCAAGAATCTTAATTTCTAGTGACAAGTGGAAACACCTATTGTAAAACAAAGCATTCAAACCAGAGACTGTACCTCTTGACTGAATTGTGACACTTATATTTAACTTACAAAGGAAACTCACCCCGTGGTGGCTCAGCTGGTTTGGTCTGAGTTTCGGGTACGGGTCTTCCCCCCGAGGAACGGACATGGCTTTGTGGGGCACTGATAACTCCAGCTCGAGGAGGAACAGTCTGACATGATAAGGGGGTAAAAAGAAAGTATTTTAGCTCTACTTTGGATCTGTACTCATCTACTGCTAAATGATTTGGGATAATAAGGACTCTGTGAAAAATAAATGATTTGATAACAGCTGCTGAACTGATGTTTTATGTCCATGTAAAAGCAAAGATTATACTCAAAACGTGATGAGGGTTCAATTCAAAGCAAAGAATTTTTACAACCATTTTCAGCTTTATATTAATACTTACCTGTGCACCAATACTAGAAGCAGTTATTATTTTCTTAGTATTAATAAGATAATTTATAGAAGTCTGTGAATTGTTGTAAGAAACGCAACCAACAATAGCAGCAACTTTGTTCCTCAACAAACAGTACTGATAAAACACACACTCTGACTCATCTGAAGGCTGGAGAGAAATAGGAAGTTATTCCAGATTACAGCTGAAATGAGTGAATTACAAATACCACATTGAAAGCTGGATACAAGGCACTGGAATAAAAATGCCCAGAGTTCAGGGGAAAAAAAAAAGAGGCAAGCATCATGTTTTTTCAGATCTTCTATTACATCTGTTTGTTTTGTTGGGGTTTAGGTGTTTTTTTTTGTTTGGTTTACTTGGGGATTTTTTTTCTGTCTTGATAATATGTACAAAAATTCTTGCACTTATGCCAGTTCCAAGACACTGGTGAAGTCTCTTTTGTACACCAGATTTTCTTATTTCCTGTGTATTTTTCTGTATCCAAAGTTTAGAAGAAGCTGTTTTACATTTCTGAGAAAACAACAAAAAAGAGCCAAGATCATGAATCAATGTCTTTGAGAAAAATGAATCAGCAAAATACCATTTCAATGAAGAGTTTCAACAGTAGGTTGCAGTAGCCACAATACTGGAATTTGCTGCAAGCTTAGAGAATTATCAGCAAACAATCCCATTTCTTAGTAATTCTTTAATGATAAGTCAAATACAAAGGCTCCTATATGCTGCTGTTAATAAAAATAAGGCAGATGTTTCCCATCTCTTGAGTTCTTGCTAGAGGTGAAGCATCTGAGCACCCATAGATCCTTATTTCCCTACCTTTAGTCCAGTTCCATAAACAAAGGAATGAAACACAGAACTAATATTTGTTGTACTAGTTGAATACTTCCTTTTTTACATGAAGACCTTTATCAAAATTGATTTTTAAAAGCAAGGTACAAAATCCCATAACACATCAAATAATCATGATATATCAACTGTCTGGATAATTCATTAACGGCTGCAAAGAATTAACTGCTGTCAGGATTTACACTTCAGCACAGAAGATAGTACATTTTATCATACCAAATCAGCAAGGACATATAACACAAAGAGTAACTCTGAAGTTATTTGATAGGAGATGTGTATTATTTGGGAGCCTGTTACAGAATTGTATAGAGTGCAAAACAATCAAGTCACATCCAGGATATAGATATATATATATTCTGGAGTAATTTTAGTCAACATACAAGAACTGCTGAGGGAATTAACTCACAGAAGCTGTAAACTGACCAGTCAATTTTGCCAATTTCTCACATCTGTTATGACTTACAGAAATGTTGAGCTACACCAGCATAAACTTAGGAGGAGAATTATTGTAAGACAGAATACCTACCGGTCTGGTCATGCCCGCTGAAGGTGGAGGGTGACTACGAACTGCAACAGATATTAGAGATTGCTGACTTAGAACATATTTCAAAATCAACTTCTCTCTTTATTATAATTAGTACAAAGCATGTAAATGTATTACCTAAGTTATCTTTTCTTTGTGTTCCAGGACTTTTTTGTGCTTTGAAGCATGGAAAAAAAAATTAGATTATCTGTGTTAGATAAGCCACAAATGGGTATTAGATGGCAATGTTACATTACCACTAATGAGAATGGGAGCAAAGAGACACCAGTGATTTTTTAAAAAGTTGTTACATATCACTGTCTATCCATCAGCTGTCACTATAACACACTCCTGTCCCATGGCACACATGGAATAATTTGACCCTTTTAATTACAAATTAAGTCAAATTACCTCCTCTTCGTTGCAAGCTAAAGATGCCCACTTTTATAGGTGCCCCATGTTCTCAGTGATGCTAGAAGCTGTTTTCTTTTGTGGTATATTCTGCAGATGTTCTAACAGCAGTCTTTAAAACAAGAAGAGCTGATATAACACAGTCTCTGGCCCTACTCTCTGTGTTTACAGGATAAATCTCTTAGAGCACCAGCCTTGCTGTGGCCATGCTGATGCTAATGACAACCTTGTCATCATAATGCAACATCCAAGTTGGGAAGTGCAAGAGGTGAAAAAATTCCCTTCTCAGACAAGTGCACAATTTTTAACAGGCCAGCAGGTTTGGGATTCTGGCTTGTGTTTCTGTGGCTTATTTCCCAGGAAGGCAAAACCACCATGTCAGTGGAAGGAACACTCTGGTGCACAAGACAGTTTGTCAAATCAGCCTCTGTTTGTCAGATAACATCAGAACCATTGGAATGGGTTTCTGGGCACAGCTCTCAGCGATGCAACTCCCACCCTGAGCAACCTGGTGCCAGTTTACCCTCCTTGGGGCAGGAGGATGGAGTGGACAGTCACCAAAAGGTCCCTTCCAACCTTGACTATTCTAGCCATAGGGTGATTTTGCCAATTTATAAAAATAAACCAGCAATACGGCCAAAGTTAATTGTAGAATACAGGAGGACATCCTCACTGTGACTCTGTTAGGACTTGTATTGCCATACCTATATTTGTTGCAAAGGACACATTCCTGTGGGAATGGGAAGAAACCCAAACCCCTGACTGTGCTGGCATGGCTGCAGGACCCATCCAGCACTATTCATTCACACTCCAATTAGAATGTGAAAGAGAAATGCTTCTCATAACTGTATGTCACACACAGTTAGCTATCACTGTGCTCTTTAGAAAGAGACAAAATAATAAATTACAGACTAAATTGTTTAAATGGAAGTTCCTCTCCCCAGAATACATGAACATACTTAGTTCTTTATGAAAAGCCAGGCTCCCAGAATTCCAGATTTAGTTTCAGGTATAGCAGTCACTCACTCTAGTGACCAGCCAGCACCAGCCTCCTCTGAGAGTCAGCCTGGAAAGCATTCTTGATTAGGACACTCAGAGTTTTCACTTCGTTTTTCATAAATGCCTTCTGTAACAATTCCCACCATCACTGAAAACTAGGGAGCAACTTGGCTGTCTGAAAACTATGTTAAATAAAAGAAGAAAGATTCCATGTGATAAATACTTTCATGAAACTACCTTTACTATCACAAGGGCAATAGTGTTACTCAGGTACTAAATAAGAATTCTGTTTCTATAACACAAAAATTGTTATGTTACCTTCTACTTCTCTCCTAGCTACCCCAGGACTGGGAGGAGCTCCAAGACCTTTTCAGAGAAAGAAGAGAAGCTGTACATTGCATAAGAAAAGCAGCAGATTGAGAAAGCAAAACCAGAAAGAACGCGGCCACAAGAGAGCTGTACACAATTTAACACCGGCCTAGCTGGATTACAGTCACTTGTAGGAGATAACTGTTTGTAGCAGCATGGGGAACCAGACTGGTGTGAATTATAATTCAACAAGCATGCTCATGTTCAGTAACATCCATTGTTTTAATTCTGGATTACAGCTGAAAGAGAATTCCACTGCTTCAAAATATTCACTCTCCACAAATTTTTGTATATTCAGTGTGATCTCACATGTAGCTGTTGAACCTGTCCTAAAAGAGAGCATGTGCCTGTACTCAAACACTGGGGAGTAAACAGGTACATCAAACACACTCTGCAACCTTAAGGCTGCTCCCTGGCATTTAGAATACTAAGCAGTCTGTTTCTGTCACACTCCACCTGAGTTAGCAACTGGATGGAAGAAATGTTTCCCACTTTGTGTAATGTATCCTACAGAACTGTATTATTATCTCCAAGCAGCGCTGTGTACTCGGGAGAGCTGTATCACCTGGTGTAACAGTTCAGACTGAGAGAAAGCAGCATTTCAATCATGCATAAAACATGCTGAGCTGTTTTATTTCTGCAGCGTGAGCGAGCATATCCTGGGTCTCTAAAATTGTACAGTAAAAACATGGCATGGCATAGACAGTATACAAGGAGAAATCCTGAAGGAAAGAATAAGTGGTATCTGGCAACTCTGGAGTGGCTGAAGTCTATAGGAAGAAAAGCAGCCAGTGCTCAGGAAGCCTACCTGAAAATCAAATTCTGCCTTAGTGCTGACACAGCCTCCTGCTTTCTCATCGTATGCCAATGTGTGGGATCTGCTCAGAGCTCTCTGTGATCTGTGAATTCTGTCAGATATGGGTGGAGGTGTCACTCCGAGTGGGCAGAGTGAAGGCTGCAGATGAGGCTGGAATGTGATTGTCTCCCAGAGATGTCAGATGTATGGTTTGGCTGAACATCTGGTTCAGAGACATGACATCCCAGCATGTGTTATCTGTTGTGGGTGAGCTCCAGGCTCTGCCAATTGCCATTAGATTTCCACCCAAAATTTCCTGACCATGAACTTCTCTGTGAGAGAAGCAGCAGCAAAGGGGCACGGGGGGGAAACTGCCCAAGAACATTCCACTGCTTGCAGGTCATGGTTCTGCCCTTTTCCCACGCAGCCCAGAGAAACTCCAGGGGAGAACAGAAAGTGGGAAAGGCAATGGGAAGCCCACCTGCCACTGGAGGAATATCAAGGTAGGTGGAGAGCAGCCCATCAGAGCACAGGACACTCCTCTGAACCCTTGGTAGTCATAGAGACATAAAGCTGAACGTTCATCTCAGATGGCCATGGACACAAGCAAACCTTTCTCTTCAAGAGCAGGGAACAAGTTTGTTCATTCCACAGATCTCCTGCCCTTTTCTTTCCCACAGCTCAGCTCACACTTTGAATAGGCATTTTCAGCATGGTTTTGTTAAGCACATCTTGTTTTATGCAGGATGATGACTAAAGCCAGTGTGCTATACAGAGGAAGGCTGCTGGGCACCAGGATTTCAGAAGGTTTTGTAAATTTAAAAATATTCAATGGAAGTGAAAGGGCATAAAGGGCAAACACCTGAAATTTCACTTACTAATAATATTCTTCAACAGTGATAAAGCAAAATAATGGTGTTGGGATCACAATAAGCAGTATAGGAATATTTTAATCTTATGCACAGTGAAAAATGTACATCTGAACCTGAAACACATTTGTGGGTCTCATTTTAAGCTGATTGTTGTCTGCCTGGAGCTTGAAATCTCTACTGCAGCTTGACATGGGACTTTGCCAGAAAAGATATCACATAATTGTTTTAAACAGTATTTTAAGGAAAGGGGGTGGATTTACACAGAAACAGCCTGTAATTTCTGCCCTGACATCCTTCAGACAAACACTGCATGTTTTGCAAAGATGACATTTGATGGAAAACAATGTAATCCTGACTGCTCATAAAGTAAAACGTGCATATATATATATATGTGTGTTTATACATACATATGAAATCCAGGCCCCTTGCCTGCATTTGGACAGTGCATTTACTGTTGTAGCATTAAGGCTTCTTGTTTTCTCCATCACTCAACATTCCTTCTTCAGCAAGAAGAAAGGTGCTTTCCCCATCTTTAAATAAAAAAAGCTTTTTCAAACTGACTGCCATGTCCTGATTCACCACAACAACCTGGACTCTGCTCTCCAAAACGAACCCCAAAGCCACAGGTGAAAAATAAACATGTGGAATGGTTCTTTCAGGGCTAAGTTTAGTGAGGGACTATAAATATCACAGTAAACTAATCAGTACTTGCTGCTCGAGTGCAAGTGTCTTCACACCTTAACATACTTGCATTTCTTTTAATGCCAACTGTATTACTGTATTCTCTAGGTTCATTTTATTTATTTGGAGGATAATCACAGTGAAAATGTTATGCATTTTACCCAAATTATTGCATATACTGAAAATACTGTGTATTCTCTTAATCTTAAGCTCATTTTAACAGTTTAAAGCAATGATAACTGCAACAATCAGGAAAAATCTGACTGGTACTATTAAAGAAAAAAAAACCAACCACAAATGTTATTTTTTAACTTCAATTGACAATTAGCAGCTTTTATAATTTTTAATGTTCTGTAAGAACTTAATCTGTAATGTATTAAAAAAAGTCTTGGGTAAACAGTGTGACATTTTAATTTTTAACTTTGAACAACTGAGAGCTTGCAGTTCAGTGAAAATTTTTGGTATTACCATATGAAAAGTCTGCACTTTGTTAAGCCTTGCAATGAGTGCAGAGCCTCATTTCCTTAAATGTTAAATATGACCAAATTCTGAAACATTTTGATGTCCAAATCCTCCTCTCATCTTCAAAGCACACTGAGCTATTAGAGAAAATGTTATGGGCATGGAAGGGAGCAAAGCACTTGGCAAAAAAAGGTCAAAACACAAAGGGGAGAGGGAAGTAACATTTAAAACGCACAACATATTAAAGACATAAACAGTGTCCCTTTGCATGTGCTACAGATGTCTATAACCAAAGTTTTATCCACTTATACAGGGTTATTTTCACGGGGCTTTAGGAGCCTTTCTTCTAGGGAAGAGAAATAGGTGCCCTTTCCCCAAGCAGAGTAACCCACTAGGACACTTATTCTGGTTCCAGCCCTGTGCTGAGCTTAGGTACCGCTGAAAAGCAGAGTATTTATTATGCCTTATACATGTACACCATGGGTGGAAAATGAAGAGGACAGAAAAGGTGAAGAACTTTCAGTCAGAATAATATATGAAAACCAAATATACTACAATCTCAAATGACTGCATAAAAAGCAAGTTTTATGCAAGTTACAACTCTTTATGGAAAGCTATGTTGGGAAAGAGGAAAAAAAAAGAAGACCAGTCTTGGCACAATTGAGACAAACCAGGCAAACAGGATTGTGTCAGTGCACATAAAGCTATACAGGACTGAAATACAATGATTTACATCTCACCTATGTTGAGTGTGAGGTATAAACTATTTCCTAAAACTTCTGCATTTTAACTCATTTGAAATATACCTTTGGCATAAAAACATACTTCCCTCCAGGGGGAGAGGCACATACATTTTTGCCTGACATCAGAGTAAGCTGGTTGATATTTATAGACTATGTAAAACAGTTTATTTATTTTCTGAGATTACTCAAAACTTCTGAATAATTTTCTCAAAAATACTTCTTTCCTACCAACAGCTCAAGGTGTGGCACGGAATTATGTCAGGATTTTGTTATTTTGTCAAGACCTGTAGCTGTCCTTCAAAGTAACAAGATAAACTCCTTTCCTAAGTTTGTGTTTCTGAAGTACACACTAAGTGCAGGGACTATGGAGGACATTTCATGTCTCTAAGGAAGGGCTTAGGAACACATCCCAGGCTTGGAAGCAGAAAGTAAACTACCCATATATCAGTGTTTAGCATGGAGATGAATACAGCTCCATGATTTGGAGCTCTCTGTTAATTGGGGAAACTGAGCCAGACCAGCAGTGACTTCAATTTGAACAATTAATTAGTGGATATTACAAACAGCTACAATCACAAGCCATTTAACAATGCTCCTTGACATAGCCTGAGAGGAAAAAAGCTCTCCTTTCTACAACTACAGACAAGTTCCAGCTTCCACGGAAAAGCTGGTTGGGTGTACTCTGACCAGGGCAAAGTAAAAACCAGGGACAGCTTTAATCTCTGACTATAAAGTACCAGCTTCTGGGCAAATATTATTTCACTAAAAAGTCAAATGTAATTCAGAGAGGGGGACAAACCCCGAGACTGAAATTATACTGACATTCAAGAGTTATCCATTTCTATGACATTAGGAATAACCCATTTTTATACCTTTGGGAATCATCACGTTAAGTATTGTCACAACAGATCACCACAGCAGTTTTGCTACGCAGTCATATTGGAAAACAAATAAAATCATTACCTCCAAATTCTTTTCTAGCAGGTGCAGGACTCCTACCTCCTGACAGTATTTTAGAAATGAATGCAGCAATAATGAAAAGTATCAGTACAGTAGGAGGGAAGAGAAAGAATGAGAAAGTTAAAAATTACAAGGGTCAGCTGTTATTAACTATGTTGCCCATATGCTTCTGAACATCCAGTTTCTTGTAGTGCTCAATTGTTCACCTTTTCAGATGATCCAAATGAAGTCTACATTAAAAATGTGGACATGATAAAATGCATACATACAGATGCCAAAATTAAAAAAATATAAATCAATGAATGCATAAGGCTATTTACATTTTATTTTAAAAATGAAGATGCTATAAAAAATGAAAACGTTGACCAAACATTGCTGTAGGAAGCCCATGTTTTTAAAACAGTGAAAATAAGTTTCTAAAAAACTTAATTCACTAATAATATTTAAATGGTATTGAAAAATGCTGTATTTTCCCATGCTGTCGTTGCTATTAAATGTAGCAACTAAACATTTTAGTCCCAAACTTTAAAGTTCATCTCACAGGCTTGAATCAAAATATTCCTGAGCACCTGGCACAGGTCCCCACACTACCTGAGGGTGGAGGTGGCCTCTGGGGTGGAGCAGGGCGTGAAGGAGGAGCAACAGGACGAGGGGGCGGAGGACGCTTCGGCTCCAGGCTCTGAGGAGGCTCTTTCTGCTGGGCACCAGCCTGAAATTCAGCTGAAAGATGTGACAGAAAACAAAGCAAAAATTAATCCCTGTCAGTTCCCCAGCCATGGAAATAATGATCCAGAAGTTTTTGCGAGAGGGTAAAAAAAAAAAGAGGAGAAAAATAATGATGAAAAGATTTGCTAAACCAAGATATTTGCCTCATGTGTTTTAATATTTTTATGCTTTTCACGAAATCCTCAACATTCTTACAAATTGAAACATTCCAAATTTCAATTTTGACCCCTACCCATGAGCGAAGTGCTCTGGAAAAAAAACGCCGCAAAAAGAATCCCGAGGGCATTTGAGCAGCCTTTGTTAAAAGTTACTCTAAATTACATCAAAACGAAGTCTTTTAGAAGCCATTCCAAATACCACAATTGTGTTCACTTTGTCATTAAAAAAAGGTGGCGTTTCAACAGAAGTTTTCTATTATACACCCAATTTCCAAATGTATATATTACAACTTACATCTCAGAGCTGACAGGAGCACAGATTGAAAGGGAAGAGTGTGCCTGGAGTGAACCAGGATTCCATGGACACACTGGAACAGAACTTCCGTAGGTCAGTGCCTGAGGCAGTGGGGCAATGTGATTAATACACACCGTGTGTGGAGACAGGAGGTCCAGGGGTTTTTCCTGGGGCTCGGCTGGGCCTCACTGGGAGCGTGGGTCCATCTGACAGGGTGGGGGACTGGCAGGGACTGGAGCGTGGGGAAGAGCTGGGGGAGGTTCCAAGCCCTGAGCTCGAAGTTGGCTGTAGATGCTGAGGAAGGATTTCTTCTACTTCAGCACTGTAGTCATCAATGTCCCCTAAATAACAAATCCCCAAAAAAGGAAAAGGGGATCAACAGTTACTTATTTTTAAAAAGTGGAGGAATTATAAACTGATTCTGGGCTTGGGATTTTATGCAAAAAAGTCCTAAATTTCAAAGGAATTAGCTCAAAAACCAAAGTATGATTCTTACATCACAACATTACACATGAAGAATGCACGTGCATTCAAACAAGTTGAAAATGCTTCAAATGCACAATACATATTATAGGTACATGTTAAAAGCTTTATACAACTGCATGGCAACTGTAATGTTTGATTAATCTAAGAAACAACCAGCTTTACAAAGAAGACCTTGGCAAAAATTATTTCATTGCTTTGCAATACATGGCAAGGTTCACTTTTTCTCCAGAAGGCTAGGCAGGAGATTCCAAGATATCTGCTGTTTGAAATAGCCTCTGCTGGAAAAAGGTACAATGGTGCTTAAAAGAAAGGCTCAGTGTGGATGTGCCTTTGAAGAGTAAACTGTCATATTCAAAAAGCCTAAACCAGACAATTATCCCATCAGTAACTCCACAACAATCCTTTCTTCCCTAAATTCTAGTTTTCTTTATCGTCAGGTACATTTCAAAATGAGGAATGCTTTATCTCAACAGACCTTCCATATCATAATCTGCAGTAACCTCAGCATCTTCACAAAGCAAAGTGGAGCTTGTTGATGAAGGCAGCCCGATATTAATCTTTTCTAGATTCATTTCATCTTCCAAACTTCTGATCCAATCCGGATTTTTCAAATTTATGTTTATAATCCGTCCTTGTAGCTGAATTGCCAAAAAGATATGCACAAAACAGAAATTGTTAAGAGTAGAGGCATTAAAACTCAGCATTCTAGATTTAAAAATTAAAAAAATAATTACTGAAAATACCACAAATAAGGCTATCAAGATTTTTGGGTCTTAACAATGGCACTGACATGTCACAAAAATAATTATGCTTTTCCACTTCATTTTGGTAATTAACTACATTTATGTAGTTTAAACTGCTAATTAGAACTATTTAACATTTTTCTATAGGATAAACCAACAACTTGTCTCCAGATTACCCTTTTCAGTTGATCAGAAAGCTTCTGGGTTTTTTTAACATTTTCCAGTGATTGCAGTACAGAAGTGCTGAATTTTTAATAAACTGCAGCCTATAAATATGTCATACTGGTTGATTCTAAAAATCCAAAGTAAAAATTCTGCTCTTCGAATCATAAAAAGAACCCCAAACCCCTCCTTTGATGAAGATGCCTCTCAGTATGGGAACTTCATTTCTCTAACAGTCCTTCTCCTAAAAATAAAGAGTAATACTTCTTTCATCTGGCTTTTGAAACTCAACATAATGCTATATGGCTACTAAAAGAAAAAAACAGGTGATGCAACAGTCTAGTATGGACTGGAAAAAACTTCTAAGAATTAAAGACAAACAAACAAAACCCCCAACCCACTAAAGTAGTCCCTGAAATGGAACTTGTCTTGACACATGAAAATTCAGTAATTTTTACATTACCTCAATACCATTCAAATTCATAACATTCAAAGCAGAGCTTCCTTCCAAAAATGTTACCCACATCTTGTCTTCGACAAACCTGCAAAGTTCATTGGAAACAATAACCACACAAAATACCACAACACTTAATAGTTCAATTGACAGCTTAGTGAAAAGGCAACGTGCACAGGGATCCTCTCATTTTCAGTTCATTTAAAACTTCTAACCTAATTTTAGAGTACAAAATTTGTACAAAATTACATGATGCTCTATCTCAGAAATAAACATAGTATCAGGAAAAAATATGTCTGAAAACTGAGACAGTTACAGGTATGTAAAACTAATTGTAAAGACACTGAAGTTGAAATTTAAATGTTAAAAATGAAGCAAATCCTAATTGAAATGCCTGCTAAGAAAGCAACTTTATTCAGGAAATAGGTGGGAACAATTTGGGACTTGCTCCAGATAGGACTAGGGGGAATGGCTTCCCACTGCCAGAGGGCAGGGTTAGATGGGATACTGGGAAGAAATTCTTCCCTGTGAAGGTTGGGAGGCCCTGGCCCAGCTTGCCCAGAGAAGCTGTGGCTGCCCCATCCCTGGAAGTGTCCAAGGCCACACTGGATGGGGTTTGGAGCAACCTGGTCTAGTAGGAGGTGTCCCTGCCCGTGGCAGGGAGCAGAACAAGATGAGCTTTAAGGTCCCTCCCAACTCAAACCAGAGTGTGATTCTATGAAGAGAGATTAAAAGTAAAAAGGTTTTTTAACCTTATAAGTATAACCTCGCCATAGCTTGCAAATTTTTGAAGAAGATCATCAATCAAGTTATCATCAAAATAGCTTTCTTCTGCTGAAGAACTTCTGATGGAGACCATCACCGTCCCATCAGGTGGTCCTTGCATTGCAATCACCTCCTTATACACCTTTTGTCTCTCTTCTGCTTCAATTTCAAATATGTCGATGTCAATTAATGCAACAACAGGCCTTGGGAAAAAAACACACAAGAAAAACCTGTTAGCAGCAACAAAATACACAGCACGAGTATTAAATCTTAGGAAGCAATGTATAAAATAAAACTGAAACCTATGATCAGATGTTTTCAGCTCTGCTCTGCCGTAGTGCAGCAAAGTGCCGGGATTCCACGTGTAGGGGACGTTACTGTCAGTGTGAAAGCTGGCATTCAGGAGATCCAGGTCTTCAGCTACACTCAGCAATGAAAGAAAAAGGGGAAAAACACGGTGACCGCAAGAACGGGCTTTAAAAAGAAGCTATTTGTAAAAAAGAAAAAAAATATCACAGAAAGTAAACTCAAACCAAGTGTTCTATAGGAAAAAAAACTCCAGAAGTTCCTTTTGCACTACTGAAATGTCAGTAACTGGGAATCTGAGTCCTGACCCTCTGTTCAGCACCACTGCCTTTACTGAAGGTGCTGCTTTAAGTGTTCTGTCTCTTATCCAGCCTAGAACCACTGGCACTGTGAATGTCACTAATTGGATTCTCTAAGCCAGTTAGAAGAGTATTTTAAACAACTGAAGGAAACACTCAAACCTGATCGGTCAAAGGGCCATTTTCTCCTCCTCCACAGGATCCGATCCGTCCACGCCGGTGTGCGGCATTTCTCACTGGTGTCGTAGTCATCAGAGAACAGATCATACTTGTACGTAGGAGCAAAGTTTATTTTCCCTTCCAAAAATCCCCTAAAAATCTGTAGGAGACAAAGCCGTTACATGTCATGTCAGAAGACAGAAACAGATGGGAAACAGCTTGAAACCAATCAGAATTCTCTATTCTAACAGTGAAAACCTGTGTAGACATCTCAAAATAAAAATAAGTCATTTGGCAATATGAATCCTTTTCCACATTTTATCTGCTGAAAACATTCCACATTTGCCTCTATGACTAAATAGTGACCCAGACAATCATCAATAAACAAAGTGTGTCAGCATTTATATCTTTAAACCCAGGGTTATGAGCAACCTACTGCTCCTCCAATGTTCTGGAGGTCACCCAGAACATACATCACTTTAATTAGGTGCTTAGTTGTTCCTGTGTCAGCAAAAGTTGGGAATTAAGGGTTATATTTTATGTACCAAGCATTCCTGCAAATTCACAGAACCACAGACTGGTTTGGGTTGGAAGGGACCTTAAAGATCATCCAGTCCCAACCCCATGAGCAGGGATGCCATTCACTATATCAGGCTGCTCAGGGTCCCATCCAACCTAGCCTTGAACACTTTCAGTGAAAAGCTGACACAAGATGGCCCACCAAAAAACAGGAGTTAAAAAAAACCAACCAAACAAACAAACAATAGTCATTAATACATTCAGTATGAAAGATTAGAGATGATATCACCATTTCTTCTCAAGCAAATAGGAAAACAGAATAAAAAGAGGTATTATGTGACATTCTC
>JAWWES010000001.1:19109-35985 GCA_035583135.1 Lophotriccus pileatus | reverse complement strand
AGAGTATGTCTATGTAAGCCACAAATCTGAATTATTTTTTAGGTCAGCTGGATTCCTAAAGTTCTGCTTTAGTGAGGAAAGTAGGCTGGGATTCAAAACAACTAAACTCATTTCTCTGTCCCACCAGTCTTTCCCTGTGCCTTGTTTTATCTGCCAGATGGGAGAGAGAGGAATGACACAGGTGTAAAGGACACTGTGAGAAACAGAAACTAAACAGCTGATTCAACGGTCAGGTAAATTAATATCACTTAGGTAAAGTACCTATTTTGAACGCTGTCATGGTTATGAGACTCCGAGAGAATCATATAAACAATATTAGATAGAATTCTTTCCTTCATTTGTTGCTCTCTTGCAAATAGTTAGTTACTGGGCACAATATTTTCATTGTAATCCCCCAAACAGGATGATTAGTGAGCTGCTGCTGTCTCTTCAGTTATTCTTTCTAAGTTTGCCACCTTTAAATTTGCTACAGAATCTTGGCTAGCTGGTTAAAACAAAAATCACCAATTCTCCAGCCCTCATGGGTTTGAAACAAACTGGAAACAAAGAAGAAAATATTATATTGTATTTGTTGGCTGTGAGCTCTTTCCCTGCTGAACAAACCATATATCCAGAGATGGGTAATCATAGAGAAAAGACAGTGAACTGGTTGGTGTCTCCTGGGGGCACTACAAGCAGACCATGCTTGGGATCATGCTTTCCTTATCATAATCCAGGGAAATGAAGCCTAGAAAACAGCAAGGAGCCAACAGAACATTTGACAACTTCAGGTAGGAGCCAAATATCGAGTCTACTTCTGACTGGACCTACACACCAGGTAACTCAAGCCAACAAGTCCAGCACATGCCTGAAGAGCCACCAAGGGTCTAGGACAGGAGCAATCCAAGGACTTGACCACTGAGGGGAAACCAATCTCAGCAGTGTTGTAGCCACAACACATCCAAGTACCCAAAGAACCCAAACAGCATCGCAGGCAGCTCTGAAGGTTTGCACAGAGTAGCCTTTGTAGTACTCTGAGCAAGTCTTAGTATCAGAGTTTGGACTTTTATCCTCTTCATTTTCTTCTTTTTCTTTTGAAAATTCAGCACTTTTCAGCTTTATTCTAAATATTTACTCCAAATCATGCAGAGTTGCTCCCCAGCAGCTTCTAAGAAAAGCTGCAAAATTGAATGTAACTCCTGATATTGTCATGAAGCCCTAATGTGAAGAGCCTTGTCACATTAGAGTCTAACTTTAGGATGGAACTGACAACATGCTTATTACAAACAGGCAATTCTTATCTTTAAACTAGCAAGCTTTCTAAATGGTAGAATGGTTCTTTTTATAAATTAGTACAAACAATTTTAAAAAAAATCATCTGTTTTCCCAAATACTGAGCGAAGCAGTTGCTTTTCAGAACTCCTGAGCCTCCTGCAAGTATGATTTGACTACATATTTCTAAGTATTTATCTTTTCAGAAAAATTGTGCCTCACTCTGTCAAAAATCCAATCAATTACATCTTCTTTTATTTTGCTGGAAAAATAACTGCTGCTCTTACTAGGCAAACAGACATTTGGAAATCAGTTCTACAAAGGGAGTGCCTATTGAATATTCCATGGGGGATATTTTGTGCGACTGAACTTGATGGAACTACGAGGTCCAAATTCCTGTAGTAATGTTTCAATATATGCAATTTGTATCCGGGTGAAACTTTGAAATGCTAAAAAAATAGCTGATTTGTATCACTCTTCCTGAGTTATAAGCTAGAAGGTAACACCATCAATGACAAGTAACTGTTTATTCCAATAAACACTTTTTAACACAGACCAAATGCCAGTGAATCAGATAATTTCAGGTGTATATTACTAATGACCCAGATTTCATTCTTTAGGTACTCACTAAGACTTAAGTAGGTAGAGTAAAACACATACAGAAAAAGTAAAGTTGACAAATGTAAAGGTCATTTTCCTCAAAAACATGCAGTAAAATCTGCATACAGGAGCATTAGGAATATTTTATTTTAAATAATAGTTTCTGGGAACAAGATGATGAAGTGTTACACAGCTGACAAGCACTTGCAGCTCGCCCTTCAAAATATGGAATATGTATATATCCCACCTCCCCTAATGGAGCAGCTTCAGGTAAACAGCATAAGTAACATAAAAAAGGAGAATTTCCACTACAAATCAGAAAATTCTGAATTTCTGAATTCCCCAAAGCGGGTCTCTCACATTTTAAGCTCAGCATAGGGGACATTGATCAGGATACTACTGGCATGTCTCCGAGCAGGAGGTGAAGAGTTACCTAAAAAGTTCCCTCCTCAAGCTTTGCCTTCACTGAGAGCTCAACCTAAAGAGATGCTCGAATATTTTCCCTTTGGGTCACCTGCAGAGATGACCAAATCTCAGGGAGTTCGACTGGACTTCTGCTCCACAAAACACAAGTGACAGCAAGTTATTTCAAATCCTTCCAGCACAGCATTAACCTTTGCTGGGAGATAGTACAAAATCAGCCTGTCTCCTGCAAGAACACAAGCAGGTGGAGCATTCTGACAGCAAATAAGATGAAGTTACAAACCACATTGAAGGATTTTACCTCTTATGCTAAACAAAGCAAAAATACAGAAGCTCCCAAACCAGATAAAAAGGCAAATTCCTCTACATTTGTAAAAATAAACCCCAAAGACTTGGTTGCCTCATTTCCTAACTCACATCCAAGCACAATGTTTTTCACTCTTATATTCTCACTTTTCTTGGATTAAAGGATGTTGGGGCACAGGACTGCACAGGAAAATATGAGCCCACAACCAAATATTACACAGACATGAGAGAGAAGCCAGAGAAGAACAACAGTTGGTCAGGTATTCACAGTTTAATTTACTATACTCTACCTGATTGCAATGATTGCTCTGAAACTATACGGGTGCAGCAAGAAGAAAACAAGAAAAGATTAGTCAAATAAGTTATTGCTGAAAAATTCTAAAAAGCAGTATGTGAGAGAACATGCTTTAACACACAATTTATTACACATAACCATTTGCATCAGTTAGAGCACACCTTTTATGCTGCAAAATCTACAAAAGGATTAACAAATTCTCTTTTCTTGCTTTATTAATAATGGATTTACACATGATGAAGTACCCTGCTAGTTAATTTGCCACCTAGCAGCGAATGCAGAGACATTCTGTTCAGTGAAGAGGGATTAATGCTCCTCAGCTGCCAGGAGCTGCAAATATGGAAAGGACAGCTTGCAATCCCAGAGAAAGTGAGAAGAAATGAAAACAACTTTCAGCTAATTTTGAGGAGAGGCCGATTTAGCAGGTTTCAGATACAAGGCAAGGTACAGTAACATGAAACCTTGTGCTAAAGAAACAGGAGAAAAACACCCTTTCAGGTTCCACATCGGATGAAGATGTGGGCCCACAAGATGAAGACTACAACTGGGCAAGGATTTTTGTCTTGTGCCAGAGAGTTGCACCAAAGCTTTGACACACTTTTCCTCATTCTAGGTTGAGAAGTATCCAGGAGAAGGAAAAAAAAAAAAATTACAAGGAAAATTTGAGAATGGTATTAATCCCCAAAACATTGCAATAACCCACCATTTAGAACAGATGGGATCGTGGAAAGAAGACTCAAATTTCAGTTCCTTCTTTGCCCAAGTATGAGCTCCTCTGTTTTTTTATATCCCACAGGAATGCTCTGACCACAGCCCTACACCTGACTCACTATTTCCTTGCCCATCAGACCTACAGAAGGACAGGACTGACTGTAGTCCTGCGGACCATGGAGGCTACACACCTTTTTGGGGATGCAGGATTCTGGTTCAGCTCCCCGTTCTGAGGGGGAGAACCACCTTCCTGGAACCAGAAGCCCAAGGCCCACATGGCTGCTCTGCACAAGCAGAATTTCTCATGGATATCTCTCTGATTTTGACACAGAACTTCCCCCACAAATAACAAACACGTAAAGAAATTACTGCAGCATGTTAGTTTGGCGCTATTAGTAAAGCAGAAGTAACTTTCATTTTTTAATAAGCCCAGAGAACATAAAAACAGCATTTATACTTCCAACAGTGCTTTGAAAACAAACTCCATACAGCTTTCTTACACCAAATAGTTACGAGACAGATTAAAATCCTGAAAGACACATACCGCGTAAACTGCTGGTGGTTAACAGAGCCCGTGCTTTATCTGCTAAATCACTATTTAGGGTATTTCCCAATAACAAAACATCAATGGCCTCCTGCTTGGAGCTATCAAAAAAGTTATTTTGGATCGTTCTGGTCACAGAACGAGCACCATCCTTCAGCTTTCCAGCCTGTTAGGGAGGAACATGTATAAAATATTTTATGTTGGACACTGCTCACAATAACATTGGCAATATTCAGTAGCACATACGTAAACTGTGTTAATGATTTTTAAAGTCTAAGGCAATTTCCTTCTTTAAGTGTTAAACATAGGTTTCCTGAGCCTGCTCTACTATGTGTGCTGTCCCCCCGCCCCCAAATGCTAAACAACACAGTAATACCTTTGAGGAATATCTAACAAGCAGATTTAAAAGAAATTAAATAAAATACTGCAGGGAGGGGAGTAATTTTTTTTTTCCTAAACCTTAGGTCTTCAAAAATTAATTTCATATAGTGTCACATTTAGACCATAACAGGGATTTTGGGCTTTTCCCCAAATAGTGAGAGATGAGCAAGCACTTGAGTACAAATGCCATGATACCTGAATATATACGTATATGCACATATGAGTTCAGAATCCACATTCTGAAATATCCATGTTAAAAACAGAGATAGCTTCAACTTATTAAGACCCTGTAACTTTTGAAAAGAACATGCAAGTCTCATGCAGTATCCCAGAAGGAACACAGACACTAATCAGTTGGTACAGACGTTGCTCATGAAGGCTTTTTAAATGCATAAGTTAAAAACACAAGCTTAAAAAAAACTACCCCAGGATTTAGTTGTACAAATTGCACTACACAACGAGGAAGAAACTACTCTTTTTGCAAGGCTAAGTAGAAGTAAATTGGCACCGTGACTTTTGGCAGACAATGTGGATGAGGCGTAGGGCACACACTACTGCAGTAGGATTTTGATGGGATGTGCTCCCTTCCTGGCAGACAATGTACAACTTATGATCCAAAAACACACTCACCGTTCCCAAATCAGGCAATTAATTGAAAGGAACCCAGAGAAAGCAAAAGAAAGAGCAGGTAAGGAGTTAGATGTAACGAGTATTGTAATACTTTAAAAGGAATTGGTTTTCAGAATAGAAATGTATATTAACACATTTGAGGCTAAAATAATTTTTCTCCTATCTTTAATTTTCATATTTTAACTTCTAAGTACTCTTGGACTTTGGAGAATCAAACTGATGAATAAGAAAAAATGGAATAATTTCAAGCATCAAACTTTTCATTTGAAAAATGAAAATACAACTTAAAGTCTACATTTTATATCAGAGTACTTAAGAACATATTGAGCAGTGACCTGGCCAGGTTCCACTGAAACTAGAGCAAGTATCATATGGCTTTGCAAGCATTAAAGATCCTCTTTCAATAGATGGGACTTGTGTCAGAGATGCTGTGTTTGACTTGGGAGATGTGATACTAATTACAGTTGTCCCAGGGCAGGGATCCAGTGCTATTCCAAAGACAGCAGAGTACATGCACTGTCATGGTTTAACCCCAAGCTGAAACCAGGACATCTACCCTACTCTGCATTTTAAACATTAAAAATGGAAATGGAAGTACAGTAAGTGCATTTTTCAAAGTAGAAAATTTAAGTAGCCAAGTGAACAGCAGAAAACCATTAATTTGGGAAAAGAATTAACGAGGGTTGAATGGGAAAGTCAAGAAAAGGGAAGAAACTCCATAAAATACTTCCTGCAGTTTTCCTGACAGTCTGGGTGACATTTTTGTAAGACAATAAAACTAAACATCTTTAACCAAATTCCTCTACCGTAACAAATTAACTCTACAGTAAAATACAAGCAATTCCCAAAATGAAGAAGTCTCGTATGCACCAGTCAAGGGTAGAATAAGCAACAATTCCACTTATTTTGTTTTTATGTATCTTTGCTGTGGGACCTCCCATATGTGCAGAAAAGGGCCCTGGAATGGTCTGAACAAACAAGTGATGGAAAAACCAAAACAGTGACTAAGAGTACATAGGATGTAACACAGAATGAGGAGCAGCACGTTCTTTGACAATAAGAATGGTGTGAGAAGACATTTTTGAAGGATCTAAGGGCAAAAACTGCTATGTTTCAACATTTGTTTGTCTTGACAGGTATACCTGGTAAGAGAGAGAATCATGGAAACAAAAAAAAGCACAACATTTTGATAAGAAAAATAAAAGACAGCGTTAGAAAATGTGAACAACTCAGGCATCAACCAAGACAAAACAAGCAGAAGAGAAACTGAGCATTACACTGTCATGGAGTAGGGAACTGTTAACACAACATTAGAAAGCAGGGTAGAAACAGCATTTGGGTTTTTTTTCAATAATTGCAAAGCTAAAAAGAAACAGCTGGAGAAACATGCAAACTAAAAGCACCCAGCTGCAACCTGTTTAATACTAACACTGTTAAACACTAAAAGCACGAACAACAACGTCCAGTCAGACACATCAGAAAAGAAAGGAGAAACAGCGAATGGAACTGAAACAACAGCAGGAGAGGTAGAGAGAAAAAGGTGAAAATATCCAAAAAAACTAAAGCTGATTTGAATATACATTTGTCTGAACTATGATCTAGAGAAATGGAACATTTGAGCCTTATCCTATCACACAGAACAGTGTTGTCTGGGAGGCAGAAGCATGGCTGGGAAGGGATTTACTGGAACAAAATCCAGTTATCTACACAACCAATAGTTTTGTGCTAATTGTTTTGGTTGGTTAGGTTTGGGATTTTTTTTTTTTTAGGATTGCCAAAAGAAAGGGCACATTTTTAAAAAGAAAATCTCATTGTTGCTTTATTAATGACCGAATTTATTAAAACCCATACTGGACACTGTTAAAACATTTAAGAAAACGTACTTTACCTTTGCTTTTCCTTCGAGGGCTCCAGTTCCAGCATAAATTTTACTGACAGAATCACCGTTCACAGACCACATGGATCGGAAAACTTCCTGAAAGCGAGTAACTAACTGAGGCTTCTCAGCTAATCCTAACACCTCCAGCTGCTTTGTCAGCATCTGCAACAGTTGAAGACAACATTGGTAAAAGAAAAAAATCTTTAGATGTATTTATTGAAAGGCACATTGTATTTTTCAGCACATATGTACAAAAACGCTCAGCACCAGCACTTCATTTTCTTTTGAAGATAGGTAGCTAACACAGGAGAATAATTTTGTGGTTGATTTGTAAATATTTTCGTCTAAAAATTCAAACTAAACAAAAAAAAAAAATCGATTTTCAAGAGCTTTTAAAAATCTTTAAAAACTTGAGGTGTCCAACAGCATGAAAAAGGAGCCCAAAACAATGAAGACAGAATGACAAAGGCAAAATTCTGAAGGTTGGTCAGGAATTAACAAAATATACAAAAGGAAACTTGCACACAAAATTAAGAAGACATAAACAAGAAAAGAAGCTTCAGGAATTGGGTGCTTGCTCTTATAATTTTAGGTGGTCATCCAGAGCTCAGCACTTGTTACTTGAAGTATCTATCATGCTAAATAAAGTAGGAATTCATGTATCTCATTTAAACAGAACTTTAAAATTAGGTAAGCAGCTCTTCAGGATTTACCATTTCCCTTCTTGTTAATCAGCTTTATACTTTTAGCTCTCATATTTTAGCTGAAATCATAATTAATTCATAATTTAGTTCTCAAGGCTTAAAAATTTGGCGCACCTAGTCTGAAAAAAAAGAAAAGTTGTATTAATCCAGTTCTTAAAAGATAAGAAAGGAAAAACAGAGCTGCAAAGCTAAGCTTGACATGTAAGTGCTGTACACATTACGAGTGGATAAAGATTTGTTCTTATGCCATAGAAAACTCTTGTGTTAATGCAGCAGCAAAGCACTACATATTCCAGAATTGGATGTGTTTGCTCTACAAACAGTTCTCACAGAAGTTCCTCTTACAGATGCTAAAACAAGAGCATTTTAATTATACAAAATTCAGAAAACAAATTTTCCTTATTTTGACCTTACAGCACCCATGATTTTTCACTTTTAAACATACTGAGGATCTTCAGAAGTCAGAACAAGGAACATATCACACTATAAACCCAACTGCCACCTCTGAAACATGTTAATTCACTTTTCCTAGGGAAGTTAATGCTGCTTTTACAGCCTAAGTGCCACAGAAGCATCAGCTGGACGTGCTTTTCCTACCTCTAAGCCAAGGAAAGCCTGGACGCTGTTTGTTCTATCCAGACAGTCCAGGCAGTTGGTTCTGACAGTGCCACTCTGGGATCTGTGCCAAGGACAATGGGAGACAGAGAGAGAAAACAACTGAAATAACTCATTTAACACATTATCTCCTCAATAAAGACAGGGACATGAAGATTTGAACCAGGACAATAAATCAGGGTATTGCTGGTTCCTGCCAGGAACAGAAGGTGAGCTCCCAAGAGCAGCACTGCTCACTGTACACAACACTGGTATTTCTGCTTCAGTTTTTCGCAATCCTCCTTGCTTGCTTGGTTAAAGTGTTATGCAGGATTAGGCTTTCCTTTCAAATAATTCAGCTAATGTACTTCACAAGAATCTCAGAGGGAAATAACAACTTTTGTTAAAATAAAAATGAAAAAAAAAAATAATGTAGAGACACGTCTTGGTTCTGTTTAAATAAACGAAAAGTAAGAAGAATCTGTGATAAAACTAAAGCAAATTTCAACCACTCATTACTTTCTCTTTCCTGCCCAAATGAAAATTAAAAATAAGCCTTTTCTGCCAAACCTCGAGGGAGGTTTGAGGCCCTCAGGCCTGCTCTGCTTTCTTTGGGAGAAGCCCAGTAATTCCTGCTGGAAAGCTCTTGAAAGAATTATGTCAGGCAACGTCCATGCACTGCTTGCTTGGCCAGGAGTACAAAATTCCTGTGACTCTCCCAATGAGAGTCACTTATTCCTTGCTTCTGTCGTTCCCACCACACGCTTTGCCCAGTGAAGCCAATATGGTTTCAGCACACGGATTGGGAGATCCAACCATAAACCACAGAAAGTTTTGGAGAACTTCCTCCAGGATTCCTTTTTTTTTGCATTACTATCTCCAGCATCTGACTTGAAATACAAAAAAAAAGCCTGGCATTCCCCAGAGGAGATGGTCCATGAACCCACAAACATTATCATCGTGTCTTTCATTAATGCGGTTTTTGAAGTCATTAAAAGCCACGGCCTATTTGGCTTTCAGCCTGTTGCCAGTCTTTTTGATGTGTGATTATTTGAATCTCCATCAAGATGCAAATGCTGGTCTCCCAGTCCAAAGTGTCACACCACTTTGAAAGCTTTTTGGAGTACGGTCAGTGACATTTTGAGCAGCAGATGGGGACCTGAGCACTCTCCAACTAAATCTAATCCTATTAAGGGTTACTAAAGCCTGTCCCTGGGGGATTTAATCTCACAGCCAGGCCAGAACACAGAATGGCACTGGAACTCTCTTCTCCTCTCCTACTGCACGAGGCACAATCGCCTCATCACTCAGCAACTCTCTTTCTCAGGGAGAACCTCGTGTAGAAGGAAGAGCAGGAATGCTGCCTCTTTCCAGCCCTACTCCCCTTCTGCTGAGACAAGCACAGCCTTTGCTCCAGGAATAAGGACAGAAGTACAGAGCAGGACAGAAATCAGGCATCTCATTCCCTCTTTGAGAGAAAGGAACCACTCACATGGGGAACCCAGGTGCAAAGAGATTCAGAAAAGGGCTGCACTGAACATGAACTTTTACAGCACACAGAAAATGGTCTGTTCCATCACTGAAGGAAGTACAGAGAATGTTATACTGGAAAATGGAAAAATTTTCATTCTGTAATCTGTCAAGAAAAAGGACAACTGAACATTTTCACTAAATCATGAGGTCAAAGGTCTGAAATTTATTCTTGTCCCTTCAGTGTCTCAGAGAGATCTTCTATGAAGATTTTTAGAGTATATTCAGAATGAGAAAATATTTTTATAGGTGACTCATAATTCAGCTGTTAAGCATCATCTTGGATACAATGAAAACACCATAACAGAAGTTACTTTATTCCCCTTAATTTTTCTCTCTTTTATCTTCTTGCTAAGGGGTGAAATCCACCCCAGCAACACAATTTAATTTGAGGAAATATACAGAAGTTATATACACACAAACCTTTTCACTTCCTTTCCATCAAAATAAAAAAATCCACACTCCAAGAACTTCTGGACTTGAGGTTTAAGCACACTGTGCAGTTTTTCTGCCTTTCCACCTTTAACCATCTGATGATAGTCGAAGTTCACCATTTTGATATCAGCTGAATGTTCAGATGCTTTCAAATGGCTCTGGTATTGTAAAGAGAATAGAAACTTATAAATACACCAGTATCTGAACTTACAGTAGTATGAGCTAAACAAGAGCCTACAAATGTTTTAAAGGATGTTTAATTAGCCATCTTGTCCATTACATGCTTTCTCTTAAGGTAAAACTTTCCCTGATGTTCACTGAAAGATGCTGAAGTGCTCATACAATATTTGTTGGCAAAGCATTGGGCACCTGGGAATGCTGCTGTCTCCTACCAGGAGAGCTGGATGCAGCAAATATCCCACTGAATGCCCTAAGACATTCTACCTCTGCAATACAAAGGGAAGAGGAAAAAAGGAGAGGGAAATAACAGATGGCTATTGACATGTTCTCTGGCTTCAGACAGAACTCCTCAAACTGTCAGTATTTATGGACTGTACCATGACAGTTATTTTTAACTTAACCAGTGGGAATTAATGATAGTGGCCACTCATAGTTAACATTTTCTGAACAAACATTTCCTTTTAATCATGAAGCAGCTTTCGTGTTTAAATTGATAATTAATTTGTGATCTAAAAAAAAAAAGTGTTAAGGAGCAGATCCATTAATTCCAAGAGAAATATCTTTGAAAGGAACATCACAGTACTAAATATCATAAAGTATCATTTACTTATTCACCAATTTTATAGTGTAAAAAATATTTATGTTTTTCAATAGCATGAAATATGAAAATAACTGAAAATCCCTCAACATTGTCTACGTTGCTGGTATAATTTTTCAGCACAGTAACCAATCTGAACAGAATCAAGCACAAATTGTATAGAGAGCTCTTAACAATTTATTTCACATTATGTATCTTAAGCAGTGCTGTTATGATAAATCACATTTGAACTCCCAGAGCACAGCATTCCTGGTTTGGTTTTCAAAGGCTGTATAAAAGCTTCATTGCAAACTAGCAAACTCCAAGGATATGCACAGCGAGAGAACTGTCAAACTCACCTGAAAAGCTTTGCTGAGCATGTGCTCCCCTTCTTTTGCCCCAAGTAAATTTACAATAATTTGCTTGCCATATAAATTTTTAAGAGTTTGGAAATGCCTGTTAACAGAAGAGAAATTCCAGAGTCATCTTCTGGCATGCAGAAAATGAACAGGAACACCTGCAACACCAACCGAGATGCTGCCAAATATTTCACTATAAATTTAATTCACACTTTCCAACAAAGCACTCGAAGGCACAAGCAATCCCCAGAGAGTTCCCCGCTTTGCTGAATCCCACATTTTTATAGACAAAGCCTCCTGTTTGGAATAATACATCCCATCTCTTTGATGCAGCATTTATCAGAGATCTAAGATGTTCTTTCACCTGTCAAAAGCTGGTGCATTCGCCTCAAAACCCCTTGACATTCTGACACGATGGGATCCCACCTATGACATGAAAATTACATTAAATTATTTGTCTTGGTTTGAGGAAAAGGCATGTAAATGTTTCATCAGTTCTATTACAAAATGCTGATATGTCTGAAGAACCTGGAGTCCCTGTGAGGCATGAACTCTTTTTAACCTTTCCTGTAAAAATTGTGTCACAGCACTAGTTGCTGAACCAGTCCCTCTTTCTAGAAAACTTTGATGAAATTATATTAGAGTAATTCTTGATCCTTATTGACTTCTTGAAAAGACTTCTCCTCAAGAACAATTCAGAAGAAAACAGTCTCTCTGGATGCTCTCAGACAGCCTACTTAAAAACAGGAAAAACTCAGAACTTCAAAGAGAAAACACCTAAAGAGCAATGGACATTCAAAACGTGTGCAGAGCAGCATTCAGAGACTTGAGAGAAGCAGGCCTAGCGAGTCACATCATACCACCAACTCACTCCCAAAGAATCACCTCATCCTGAAAGGGAACTGTGCAGAAGAACCCAAAGGCTACTGTATTCATGTATTTTTAAACATGTTAGGAATTACTTTTATAATTAAATCTATCTCCTGTTTACCTGCAGGCCTGGCTGTTCCCAAAATAAGGGAACAGATCCTCGAATCTGTATGAAAGATGACACAGAGTCATCTAAATATATCACCTGTCAAGAAAACATAAAAGCATAGTGTTAATAGTGATCACAGTGTAATGTTTTAGACTTCTTAGCTTTAACTAAACATGGAGTAAATAAAATATATTCACATATTACATATTCCACTATAAAAAGCTAAAACATCTATTGTGCTCCCTACACTTTTCTCTCTATCCCCTCTGCATGATTCCTAAGAGAAATTGTGGCACCCTCATGATGCTCCCTCGCAGGATCACGATTCACAGTGTGCTGGGAAATACAGTGGGCTTTTATTATTTGAGCCTGAGTAACTCCTGTGCCACGAGTAAGAGGTTTTAACCAACTTGCTAAGACTTTCAGCTCAGGAGGCTCAAGGGAAGCACAGCCACCCACAGCAGTTCAGCTCATGGATAACAGCTTCTTAAGCTACTGCAAACCCAGGCTCCTGTGTGCCCTTACCCTAAGCTACACTGAAAACCAAGATCACTGAATGATGTAACCTACTTAGACTCCTTATTTAGCACCAAAGGAACTGTTCCAATATCTGTTGGCTACAGGCTGGACTTGTGATCTGTCGATTTAGAGCAAAAATCACACCACACACGTGCTAACACTGGCTTTGTCAGCCAAGCAATGTGCACTGCAGCTTAACATACCTGCTCTGTTTCAACAAAATTAGCAACATGACCGTCATCATTTGTTCCCCGGACATTAAATCTGGTGCCGGCCCGTTCACAGCTTAGTCGTGAAATGAGACAAGCCTTTGCCTGCTTGTGAGCTGCATAAATTGTCCTTATCTCCACTCCTCCACACATGAGGCGTAGCAGCCAGTCATCACAGTTCACGCCGTAGTGCTTCAGATGTAAATGCAGAGACTGGTTCCTATCAGGGACAAAATAATCAGGAGATAACTGGGAGGAAATAAAATCCAGCTCAAACTGCTAAGCCCACTACTAACTCCTTACATTTTACAACTACTACCACGAATAAGAACAGGAAAATAAGCATGTTATAGTTTTGTGATATAACTCTTATTTGGCTATACCTGAAATAGCAAAGTTTACATGAGAACACCTTAAACATTTCCACAATAAAATACGGATTAAAGCTCTGAATTTTAACGACCTTAAAAAATAACCTTACAGCCCCTGCTCATCACCCAGTAAAAACCAACACTCAAAAACTTGTTTACATTTCTCTGCTCAGCCTTGCTTTGAGAAGCCAAACATTTTAGACTCTGGGAAAAGCAAGCCAGAATTCCAGTGACAGGGTTACTTTTTGTGGTGGATAAAGTACCATTCAGTTTCACACCACCACAAAATAAAGCTGGAGAAAAATTCTTGTCAATATACATTGGTTATTTCCATTATATGTCATCATATCACATCACTTCCCAGACAAGCTTCCAGGAATACATTCACAACCAATTGAGTCTCAAATTTCTGTAAATGTCAATTTCAGGGTTAAGTGTTGGTACATTATATACTGCAGAGACAAACAGCAAGGTTCCTACAAGTCCTATAAACCTACATCAAGAGAGAAGTGTTTCTGAAGATCTGAGCTTATTTTCTGTCTCAATACACATATTTTATCTTACACTTCACTCTGATCAGGTTCCTCTACCTAATCAAAACAGTGGCAAAGAGTGGAGAACCAGCCAGAGCTGGTTCATATGCCAGAGTTGGTTTGGTGTCTTGTGTTTTGGACAGAAGAGGGGGGAGGATGTAGCTTTTCGGGTGTTCTAATGGGATACTGCCAAGTCTTCAGTGCCTTCTAAGGTTCATGGACACACAGACTGTTTTTAACAAAGGCTGAAGAGAAGGGAGCAGAATTCCTGACTTGACAGTGTGTGTATTTCCAGCATTATTTAAGCTGCTTAGTGGCAGGAACAGCAGCATTCCTTTTACCAAAAGTTCTCTGTGTGAAAACCTATACTTTATTCAAAAATAAGCAGCAAAAAGATAGCAAGTTCAGCAGCCAAGCAAAGTGCACTTTGTAGCAGAGCCTACCTGCCATGTCAACAAAACCAGCAATATCAATTTGCTCTGAAATAAAACTTTTAAAGTGCTTTCATATGTTGGAAACCCACTTGGAAACTATATATATATATAAACACCATGCCATTTTAGAATCCAGAGTGTTCAAAAATAGGATCTTTTTTTCTCTAAGGCTTCATTACCACATTCATTTAAAAAAGCTGACACGCTTGATGGAGAATTTTGAGGCACTAAAGCTGAAACACAACATCACGACAACTGTTCAGATCAAAGTATAATATCAGCAGTGAAAATCTGTGTCTTCTGATTAAGGAACTCTGAGTGGCCATGGAAACATCCTGTCTCTAGAAACATACTTATGGCCTTAAAGTAATGCTATACCATCTCACCAAGATTTGTGGGAGAAAGGTGTACAAGTGAGAGCTGGGAAAGACAAGGATAAAAACTTCTGTAGAGGGATTAATTACTCTAATGCCTGCTGAAACAACTGTGAACTCACCAGAAAAACCTGTTGTCAGTGGTATGCTCCTGCATGCTGCGGTGAGCACTGAGACTCAGGTCTACACTGACACCAGTTGCAGACCAGGCAAAATAAAAGTTTCCTGAGTTCAAGACTTTGCGCACTTCTGAAATGCGATCCTCGTCTGTCGGGTCAACTCGCAGCGACACAAACTCCGTGGAAGTGACTCTGAACACTTCAGAGTCCTGAATCTTTCCCACAGACATGCACCCTGTTACTAGAACCAGGTAATGTAACAGTGTGTCTCCTGTAAAACAAGAAAAGGCACAGGTCAGAGAATGTCTCGGTGCAGTGGGAAGTGGTTGTATTTACATGCTCAAAGACACACAGGCAACCCGTTGGCCTGAAAAAAAAGTACAAAAAGAACCAACACCAAGAACAGGCTCCCAAGTTCTACAGAAAAAAAGGAAACACAAACAGGAGAAACTGCGCTGCAAAGAACAGGGATTGCGAAAACGGAAGTTATTTTTGTCCCCTCCCTCATCTCTGGGAGCGTTCCAAACTTGTAAGTTACTCTACCAAGTAACAAAAGGAAAAAAACAAAACAAACAAATAGAAAAAAGCCGAGCCCAGTTCCTGTTACAAAGATTCAGTTTTACAGGAGCAGCATAGCTTCCCTTCCCAAATGAAAAATCGAAGTTTTACATATTTGACTCACCGAGGTTTAATCTTAGCACACCCAAGAGCCCGTATGCATCCATGACTTTGGAGTAAGTATTCTTGATTGTGTCTTTTTCTGCAGAAGCTGTGGAGAGAAAACATGAGATATGATGATGTAAAAGCCTGTGGCAGGGAGAAGGAGCCACTCCAAACCGAAAAATCCAAGGGATTACAAAAGCAGAGCTTACGTGACACTTCTGGAAAGAAATCAAAATGTATGACCATATGGCACTTTATAATGGAAAAGGAAGATCTCACGGCAAAGTACAATCATGCTACGTTTTTAAGCAGCTTGCAAAAACTCCAAGTGATATTAAAGGAGAACGTTGGCATTTTTAACAGCATCATCTCTTAATATAAAAAAACGTCTACAACACAGGCAATTAAGATCGATGAGAATCCCCTCCTCTCAGGCACATGGTGTGACTCTTGGGGATGGTCCTGTGCAGGGCTGAGGGCTGGAGTCGATGAGCCTTCTGGGTCCCTTCCAACTCAGCATATTCTGTGATTCTGTCATTCTATAAATGCTGCTTTTTTCATGAAAAAAAATTATCTTTTTTCTCTGACTATAAAACCCTGACGTGGCAGCATTATCTCCAAAAAAGTAAATAAGATTATCACAAGTGCGTTTTAACTATTTTTAGATATATTCCAAGAAAAGCAAAACTCTGGCAGGCCCACAAAAAATGGTATTTAAAAGAAGTGTCTTAGATTAAGAAAACACAGTTTTCCCAGACAGTTTTGAAAAAACACCCTGTAATACTTTAGAAGAAATTACAGTATATCTGCCATTACTCACCCTTGAGTTAATGTAACACTTTAGGCTTTTAATCAGCGCTCAAAAAGCCAGGCCCACAATCTTGGCAGCAGAGCCAGGTGAGAGATGCTGCAAAGCAGCAGGATCCAGCTTTGGCAGTGGATCTACAGGGATCAAGATTTCTGGGTCATCAATGATCAGCACTGTCTGCTTCCTCAGAAATGATCTGCTTTTCACTTTGACACTAAAAAAGTCAGAATTTGACCTAAAGAGCAAATCAAAATGCCTACTGCCCTGGCATTCTGCTAGGCTCTCTTTCACATTAGCTATATCTTATTTAGAATAAAAAAGCTGTATTTTATCTAGAATTGCTCTTCCTAATGACTATTCCCTAAGCTCAGCATAGCCCTGCCTGTGCACAAGCCTATCCCTTCTGTTCAAATATCTGCCAGCTCTCTTAATCAAAGTGAATCAGAAAATTCAATATAGATGAAACAA
>JAWWES010000001.1:0-10280 GCA_035583135.1 Lophotriccus pileatus | reverse complement strand
CCCCACATCCCCTTCCCCAATGCTTTGTTAATGACTTCTCATTATAAAAGAATTAGAGCAAAATCCACAGTGACTGGGCCATGGCTCCTGCCTGTCTGTCATGACAAGGAGATATGGGTCAGGGACCCCAAAATACCCTCTGGAAGCCTCCAGATCCCCCCCCCCCCGAGCCTTCTGTGCCCCCCAAATTGTGATCCAGGACCCCCTGGGACCACACTCCCAGGTCTGGGGTGAAGACATCATGGTGACATTGCCCTCCAATATTGTGTTTGCACACATTGGTGATGATCCTGAAAAATTGGGGTCAAATTTACCCCAAATTTACCCCAAATGTGACCTCCCAGTGACCCCCGTGACCCGGGAGATTCTGCAATCTCAGATGGCCTCGTTAGGACCTGACAATGGGGAAAACAGCCAGAAAATGGGTCTGTGGAACACAACACAATTTTACAGTCGGTGTCATTTTGTAGGAGGCAGGAAAAAATGGGGTGCAGTCCCTAAGGGACATTTTTTTGCTTTAAAAACTAATTGGGATGTAAGGAAAAATGGGGCCATGCTTCAGGAATCCCAAAGGAACGCAGAGTGTGATTAAAACCGGGATGGCAACTTGGCATCCCAACTGGGGGCACATTCAGGTTCTCCTGTCCCAGCACACTCTTGGTGTATTTCCAGCTCTCCCAGGGATGGAGCTGATGCACAGCTCAGTGACAGCCTTGAGCTGGACTTACTGCAGGCACTGGCCACAGGACAGATGCAATGGAGGACTGGGAGGATTTGGGATTTCTTGCAGTCTTCTTTGGGACTTCTTGGACATGAGGGATGGGCTGGGTGGAGTGATGGGCTTGTGCTCCTGTTCACACAGTTGTACAGATCACCTCAGCAGCTCTGAGGTGTCCAGAGGCAAAACCAGGACCTCCCCTGGGGCTCAAAGAAGCAAAAAATAACCCAGCCCAAAAAAAAAAAAAATAATCTGAAGACACTCTCTCCACATCCAGGGGAAAAATAAAGTTCCCAGAAAAAAACCCCACACCTCACCTCCCTCTGCAGTCTCCCGAAGCCATTATAAACTGAATCTGGGTGGGATTGCAGGGATTGACCCCAGGTAAAGGTTTGATCCTCTATGTCGATTAAAGATGTTGAAATATTTTTGCTGGGATGCAGTTAGGATTCCAAAGATCAGGAATCATGCTGCTTCTGGTATGTTTAAGGAGACAAGAAGGGAGAACACTCCCAAGGGAAGAAAAACTCACCCACCGACCCCGAAATAAAGGGATATTCACTTTAAAAATTGAAGGATATTTCTATAAAAGGGTATTTTGCTGATGGAGAAGGTTTTTCAGTGAATCTTCTAAACCTGTGAAGATTTAATTGCTTGATTCTGAATCATCATTGGGTTTGAAGGGGCTGCCGAGCCCCCCTTTGAGCCACTATCAGCGAGAGCCCCCTCATGGTGGCATCGGGAACGTGCAAGAGAATTTAAACTACAGCAGCTGGTGTTGGTGACTGTGACAGACCTGAATAATTAGAGGTTAATGGGGAATTATTCAGAGCACCAGAAGTGAGAGAGAAAATCAGCTTGATCAGACCCCATAGGGGTGGTTTATTGGAAGTGCCAATAAGGAATAACAGGAATGGCCACAGCTCCCATCCCTCATCTTGGTCCCACCTGCCCACACCACTGCCCCTGGGAAGCGCTGCTCTTCCCAGCTGGAAAACCTAGAAACATGTCTTTTCTTACTTCCTAAAACTCCTCTCTGGAAACTTCTACTCTCCCATTTTTGTCCTCAAACGGCATCGTTTCTCCTCCCGTCTCTCCAGAAGTGGCATTGCTGCTCCCTGGCATTTCCACAATTAATATAATTGATGCTGAGCCTCTCTGGGATGGTGAGAGGGACCAGAGTGGGGTCAGCCCAGGGCTGGCCGTGCCAGCACCGCCACGCGCTGCAGCTGCTCGTAGGACACGAACATGACCACGTTCCAGGAGCCCAACCGCAGGAAGGACGGGATGAAGCTGTGCCGGGAAAAGCAACGTTGAGGAGGACGTCCCAGGGACATCCCCATCCCCAGAGCCCCGCACGTGGGTTGGGATATCTGTGAGTTTGTGGGTGTGCAGTGGGGTGTTCCCAACTCACCCCTTGTAGAGGCCGGCGAGGCCGTCCTGCACGAGCAGGGCCAGGAGGCAGCTCAGGGCGTTCCGGTACTGCCCGGGGCTGGAGTTCATGTACCGCGTCTTCACCACATCCACTGGGGATGCCACCACCGTGGCGCAGAACCCAGCGCCGAAGGCGGCCACGAAGTGGCACGGAACGTTGTCTAAAGGCAGGGAGAGCCAGGGTGGTGGGGACAGGGAAGGCCCTGCCTGTGTCCCCCCTGCGTGGGATGTTGTCTAAAGGCAGGGAAGAGCCGGGGTTGGATGTTGTGGGGACGGGGAAGGCCCCGGCAGTGTCTCCCTGTGCCATTCTCACCTGCCATGAGCTGTGACCGCAGCAGCACGTCCTTGAGGAGGTCGTAGGTGACGAGCTCCCCGCAGTTGATGATGGCATTGCGGGCAATGTTGGGCAGCGTTCCTGGGTAGGAGGGGTGGGTGCCTTGGGAATGGGGGTCGCAGCTCTTCCTGGAGCACCCTGGATGGGTGCCCCAGCCCTGCTGCTCCCATGTTCCCCTTCCTCATCCCCATTTCTATTCCCATCCCATCCCATCCCATCCCATCCCTTTCCCCCGTACCTCTCCAGAGCCCGCGGAGCCCCTCCTCCCTGGCGATGGTGCGATAGGCATCCACAGTGCCGCTGTACCGGCGGGCCCCGTCCAGCAGCGCCCCGTTGGCTTGGAACCGGACCTTGACCACGTCGGTGGGCTGGGCACAGGCCACAGCCACGGCCCCCGTGGTGCAGCCTGCCAGGAGCCGCGCGGCCAGGCCTGTGTCTGGAGAGGGCAGGTGCTGGGATCCCTGGCCCTGTAGGAACTCCCAACCCTGTGGGGCCCCCAGCCTTCTGGGGACCCTGGGCTGTGTGGGGATCCTGGACCTGAAGGGACCCTGGGCTATAGAGGGACCCTGGGGCAAGTGGGGACCCCAGGGCTTCACCAAGGATCATCTTGGGGGTTTGTGCCCCCCCCCCCCACCCGAGTGGATTGCTCACCCCGGGGTGGGCTGTGCCTCTCCAGGGAAGGGTTGTGCATTGGGATGGGGGAGTGCAGGGATGTCTGGACCGCCTGAGCACTCACTCTCAGCACCCTTGGGGGTGTAGAGCTGCTTCACGGAGTCATAGAGCCCAATGCGGATGGAGGCGAAGCTCATCTGGCGCTGCAGCCCGGCTGCCAACCCACTGTACAGGCTGCGGGGTCCCTCTGTCCTCACCATGGTGCTCAGCGTCCCCAAAACACCCCGGTACTCCACTGAGCTGATGGTCCGGGGGATCCTCACCTCTCCCTGGATCTGCAGGGTGCCAGCCATGTCACCGCGCCTTCCATTCCCCTCCAAACGCCACCAGCTCTGGGGTGGAGCTGGAGTGGTGGGGGAAAGTCCCACTGTCGCAGGGTGCTCCCTCTGCCCGGGGGATTTTGGGGGGCCCGGCGGGTCGTACCTGCAGCCGCACTTTGGCGGTGTCCAGGGGGAAGGTGCAGAGGTCGGCGATGCATCCGGCCATGCCCGCGCTGACGAACTTCACGGCGGTGGTTGGGGGCACCTCGGGGGGCTTCAGACCCACCATGGTGGCAGAGGGGCTGGAGGGAGGGCAGGGGTTTGTGGGGGATCCGGGATGCTGCGATGGACGGGGCTTCGCGCGGGTTTGGTGACGGAGGTGATGATGTGCCGTGGTGGTTTCCGCTGGCTTGGGACAACCCCAAAAACCATATCCTGCCCTGTTTCCTCACTTGCATCCCCGGGGAAGCTGAAGCATGGGGCTTCCTTGCTCAGCATGGGATTCACCAATTCCCACCCTTCCCTATCCCACCCCAGCCATAACGGGGGTTGCTCAGTGAGAGCTTCTCCCCCAGGGTGACCGGCTCTGTTCCCCCCATGGCCTCACCGTAGGGACCTCGGCACCGCTTCCTGGCTCCTGCCTTGCTCAGGCAGCACCCTGAGAGCCGACTCCTTGGCCCCACCCTTATATAGCACCCAGGATGACATTCCCAGCAGCCATGGATCGGGTGACAGGGGAACTCAGTTTCCCCCGTGGCATTTGAGCTGATGGGAGTGGGGTCACCTGGTGCCCCCGATGGGGTTGTTGTTTCAGCCCTCTGCCCACACTCAGGGCTCAGGCATGGGAAAGGGGGATCCTGCCCAAATCCCCAGCACCCACTGGAGCAATGCTGTGGGGAAGCACCCAGTGATGTCCAGGTGGCCACTGGGACTGCAGGGACTGGGGAGGAATGCCAGGTTTTAACCTAAAAGTGCTCTGGGAAGGTTGAGATGCAGAAAACACTTGCCCAAAAAACCACCATTCCCACAACACCCTTCAGAGCGTGGCTGGGCACTGGGGCTGAGGCTTCCGGGGAGGACAGGGCTCCGGACAAGAGGCTGGAGGCCAAGGTGGAGTGCTTTAACTCCAATTTTAAAAACTTCATGTGTTTAACCCTTGGTGTTCCTCAGCACCACCCTCACAAAGCCTGAAGGGATGGGCCATATCCCTCTGGATGTGGCAGGAAATTCCACGCTCACATCTCAGCTTGCGTCACATAAGAGGGACTTTGAGTGGTCCTGACACCCTGAAACCACCTTTCCTCCGTCCCTTGGGCTCCAGGAAAAAGCTGACTGGCACAGACACCCTTTTCCAGTTGGCTCCTGCCTTGTTTTCCTGCCCGTCTGTGCCGCTGACCTAAACCCAAGAGGAAGGTGCTGTTTACCTCATGCCCCAGGGGTCACCTCCTCTGTGACTGGTCCCAGCCCAGCTGGCATCCTGCCTGGGTTTTTTTGGGAATGCAACTGGGAGAAAGCAGCTTGCATGTCACTCCTGTCCCCGCAGGGGACACTGGACATGTTTACCTCCCATCCCGACCCGGCAAGGGCAGGAGGGAAAGGAGCCAGAATCACAGGGCAAGTTGTGCCAGCAGTGAATTACACATTTAGGGTGTCCCCTGGGAAAAACAACACTACAGAGGGAAGAGGAAAAGAGAATGCTGATCCTTTGGCTCCTTTAAATCCTGAATTCCATGTATGGTTTGAAAAGCAGCTTGAATTGGGAGCAACTTGTCCGACGCAGCTGTGCTGCACGGTGATATTGAGTTCCTTGGCAAAGCACTGACCTTTCCATGTGTGCCCAGCTTCCAGCAGCATTCCTCCACCCTGGAAGCTTGTAGAGGAAGGAGTCCTATTCCCTGTTGAGGGGGACACTTCTCACTAGCTGACAAGAAACCAGGGGAATTTTATTGAAACACAAACACTAGAGAGAGAGCAGTACAAAAATAACTGAGCTCTGTTGGCATCAAAGTCTCTTCTCCAAAAGGTGCAGGACATAAAAATATACAAAAATAATTTAGGATAAAAAAATTTCATCTTTCTATTCCCCCCCCCTCCCCTTTTGTACACCCAGCAGTGTTTTACAGTGCCCTTGGCCTGTGGGCATCTCTACAAACTGCAAATTGTGCTGCCCACCAGCTAGTTTTGAAAGGGTGATTTCACAGGAATACATCCCAAAATCAGACTACATGGAGAGCTCATGGGTCACCCACAGGGGTGCATCTCCTCGGGGACCTGCCCCTGCAAGTCTTGCAGCTCTCTGTGGGTGATCAAAGGCTTAAAGCCCCTGTAATTAGGGGATGCCAATTAACCTACCAATTAGGCAAACTAAAAGCAGAGCCTGAAAGCTGTGGCTTCCACCTCCCCTTTACTGGAGGACCCAGCAGTTGGGATTGGGAAGCTCCACTGTGGATGGTCTGTTGTGAATGCTACTCCTTCTTGGAGAGCTGAGCTGAGAAGATCCTGGCAATTCTTTGGGTTTCCTCTTCTGAGAGGTTGGGTGTGGGCTTGGGATGATTTGGCCTTCGGTACGGGATGCCCTCTGCCACTGCTCCGCTCCTTCTCTCCTGTGGAGGGAAGGGATCAGGCGTGAGAACTCTGCCAGCATCTGGATTTGGGTTGTGGCAAACCACAGGGAGACCAGTTGGATGGATGCACAGGAAAAACCACCACAGTGAGAAAGGTCCCAACCCTTAACTCTGAATTTGTAAAGGTCCGTCCTCAGCCAAAGCCTCCCTGTGTGAAGCCAAAGGAATGACACTGCTGTAGTCACTGGGATCTGACTCTCTCTGTTTTGGCTTTCAATTATTATTTCATTTCTTTAATTTGCAGAACCCTAAAGAGCAATCCCTCTTGCAGTGGAGAGGCAACGCTCTGGCACAACAAATCCAAGCCGGCTGACAGGACAAGGCAGGGATGGGTTTAAACTAAAAAAAGGAGAGATTTAGATTAGATATTTGAAAGAAATTCTTCCCTGTGAGGGTGGGGCCAGGGAAGAAGCCCAGCAGAGATCTACCAGCTTGCAAGCCAGTGGTGGCACTTCATGGTGGTGGCAACTCCTGTCTGCAGTGCTTTTAACAGTTACCCTCAGCTTTTCCTACTTGTCTATCTTCCTTCTTTTTCTCTGCTCTTCTGTGTTACAAAATGAAGTTGAATTCTGCTTTTGGGCTCCAGCATCTGGCCTCATTTGTGCCTTAATCTTGCTTACAGGAACCTGGTTCCCCCTGCATCAAAGTGGATTGGGACAGCCAGGCTCCGCTTGAAGGGACCCCAAAGGAGCATCCCACAAGAGGAAAACCCTTGGATTAAGCAGCATCACCTCCTCTGTGGTTTGTTGGCAGCCTCCCAGAAGCCTGGCTTTGTCCCAGATGTTCCTGTAGCACTAAAGACAGGTAATTTCAGCTACAAAGAAACTCGTAAGCACGGAGAAAGCCATGATCTGGCTCCGGGAGCTTTGAGAGGATGAAGCTGCGGGGCCAAGAAAGGCTCCTGGAAAGCTGATCCACCAGTCTGGCCTTTCACCTACATCACTGGGCTGCTTCTCTGAGGCCCAGGAAAGGTCTCTTCAGGTGACCAGCTCCTTCCCAAGAGACACAGCACCAGGATTCTGTTTTAGTGAGCTCCTCTCGTTGATGTTGAGAGGCAAATGCCTTTTTTAGGAATAAGTGAGTCCTTGTGTTTGGTTACCTGTACATTACAGACTCAGGGGACAGTGTGCAGATAAATATACTTTAAAACACTTCCAATTTTATCACACTGAAATAACATACAGGGATAATTAGGAGAATCTTTGCTTTCTTCTTGTTTATTCTTAACAATTCTCCAGGATGATTTTCCTAAAACAAAACTAGGAGAGGTTAAATGCAGACCTGGCAACAGCAGAAGCTTAAAAACCAGCAGAGAGAGCTGCTCTCTGCACAAAGCACCTCTCTTGGATAGTGCAGGACTGTCCAGAGAAGATCAGGTCAGTAGCTCATTCTTCCCATACTGTTTTCTGCCCAGGAATGGAAACCACAACACAAGAGCAGGTGTTGGATGCTATTTGATGTCACTGAAGGGAAGGAGAGCAGTTTGTTTGCTCCTGAAGTCAGTAAACAAGGTGTGCTTGAAAAACACGTCACTAGCATGTTGTTTCAGATAGAAGTGGCTAAAATAGACCTCCTCCCATTTCCACACCTCTGTTCCAATGTGCAGGATGCAGAGGTGTTAGGATGTGTGTATCTATCCCAAGGATATTCCTAAAAATGAACTTCCAGCTGCAGGAAAGGTTTAGCATTAAGCTTGATAAGATCCTCAAATCCAACTGTTCCCCCAGCATTGCCAAAGCCACTACTAACCCATGTCCCCAAGTGCCACATCCACATAGCTGTTAAATCCCTCCAGGGATGGGGACTCCAGCCTGTGCCAGTGCTGGACAATGCTTTTAGGGAAAGAATTTTCCCAATATCCAATCTAAACCTACCCTGGCACAACTTGAGGCCATTTCCTCTTGTCCTGTCCCTTGTTCCCTGGGAGCAGAGCCTGCCCCCCACCTGGCTCCACCATCCTGTCAGGGAGTTGGAGAGAGCAAGAAGATCCCCTCTCAACCTCCTTTTCTCCAGGCTGAATTCCACACAGTTCCCCCACTCCTGGTGCTCCAGACTCATTCCCAGCTCCACTGCTCTTTTTTTGGACATCAGACTTCCCTTTGATCCATCAAACAGGCAGTTTCTACCCATCAGTTTTCACTTCCTCCATATTTTCCAGAGCACACATCCAAAATGTTGTGTTTACACCCTTCCTCACCCCAGGAAAAGGCTCATCCAGACTCTGACCTGAGCACACACAGAGCCCATCCCAGGATTCTCCCTCTCTCCCTCTCTGTCTCTCTCTCTCTCTTAGACTTCAAGTATCTGGTGCTCAGCCAGGCAGCTCCCATGTTCCATGGGGAAAGGGACTGTGCACTCAGGATCACGCTTTACTTTTCTTTTTATAGGAATGGCAGTGACACTGAAACCAGCTAAGGATTATCCAGGGGCTGGATTAAAGCAAACAGATCCATGAACCTTTTATAGGTCACGGAGAGGGTAGGGATTGGAGCCAGGGAATATTTCAGGACAGTGGCTCAGCAGGTTTGCTGGTTTGTACCCAGGGATGAAGGAGGGCATGTTAACAGGCTACAGTCTCCTCTGGGAGTTGCACCTATTCCTGCTTTCCAGGCAGGAAATCAAGTAGATCCAGCAGATCAAGAAGAAACAACGCAAGCAAAAAAAGGACGTTCTGGTTGTTGCTGCCATCGGCATTTTTAGAACATATAAAATCTGTTATTGTGAATCTGCCCGAGGCTGTGTCTAGTTCACTCAGAAGGTAAATCTATCTATATAAAAATAAGAATTATTTGGATTAAAACTGGTTTTTTAGCCTTTTGGAATATTCCTAGAGGTGAGGGGAGAAAGAAATGAAAAATACTTGGAGCGGGACTTTTGACAAGGGTTTGGAGTGACAGGACAAGAGGGGATGGCTTCCTCCTGCCAGAGGGAGGGGTTAGATGGGATACTGGGAAGAAAGTCTTCCCTGTGAGGGTGGTGAGGCACTGTCACAGGTTGCCCAGAGAAGCTGTGGCTGCCCCATCCCTGGAAGTGTTCCAGGCCAGGTTGGATGGGGCTTGGGACAATCTGTTCTACTGGAAGGTGTGTCCCTGCCCGTGGCAGGGGGTGAGACTGGATGAGCTTTAAGGTCCCTTCCAACCCAAACCACTCTGGGATTCCATGAGTCTTTTTCAGGCTGTTTGTTTACCACTCCCAGATAAGATGATGCAATGACTCCCCTCTGTATGACCTACAAAACAAACACTCTAAGGAACATTTATGACGCTGGAAACAGTTTCCTTGACGAATCAGAACAGAATAAGGCAGGATCTAATAGCTCTGAGCTCATGGAACCCCGTGGTTTAACACTAATACCAGTTTTACTCAAATTCCCTCTCTCTGCAGTTCTGAGCTGGAAAGACAGCCCTGAAAAACATTAATAGTTAGGTAGATTTGCCTATTAGCAAGGCACTATTTAGATATAGCTAATCTTAAACCAGCCTGATTCCAGGATTAGCTGCAGCACTTGTAGGGTCTGCTGAGACAGGACTCATGCTCCCTGCGTGAAGACCATTTGCTGCTGCCACTGGTGAAACAGAGTTCAGCAAAACTGCTTTCTCATGGTTTTGGTTCTAACTTGCCTTGGGAACATCAGTTTCTAAACCTGGGCTGCTTGGTCTCTGCAGAGTTCAGCGGACACCGAGTGTGACAGCATGGCTGCAATCCGAGCTGTTCTCTGAAGATCACCAGGCTCCTCTCGCTCACGTGGCAGCTGGCAAACGTCCCTCCTGGCTTTCCCAGTGCTCCTGCCACCCCTCTCTGGCTTGTCTGACTCCCTGCTTTCCCAGTCTTCCCTCATGGAGTGATGAAGCAGTGGTGAGATGGGAAGGCCGACAGCATTTTTGAGACAAAAATGCTGTCTCAGCTCCTGCTGTGAGGACGTGGGGACCTGAGAGGGTGCTGTGGCAGCTCAGGCCTCAGCCTGGATCCGTGACCACCTTCCAGGGATCTGAGTTTGGCAGAGCCTCACAAAACCTAGATATTTTTACTCTTTTTCTCCACCAGACTCAGGCTTCCAGTTCTTGAGGTCCTTCTCTTCCACACTCTGCTCTGAGAGGGGGCAGGAGGATGGATTTTAAAAATGAGAGAGTTAATAAACTTTTCTATAAAATCAGAGACTCACTGAATCGTTTGGGTTGGAAGAGACCTTAAAGCTCATCTCGTTCCAACCCCCCTGCCATGGGCAGGGACACCTCCCA